>JAIUSX010000070.1:720891-1441782 GCA_026573805.1 Hesperophylax magnus
AATAAAAGTGTTAAAATATAGAGTTCTGTTTCTATTAATCCAATATAGTTTGATAAACTGTATTATAAAATAAATCTCAAGATAATAAACTATCGTTTCATTAAATTTAAGCCATGTTCCTAATCAGATTGATTTGTTTTATCTGAATTCATTTTAATGGTAACGGTCGTGTTTCAACAATGAAAAAATGCGATACATGTATAACATTCAAATGAACTTTTAAATGAATGTAGGTTATTGAATATTTGCTTTGGTTATCAATCAATGTATGACTGGATTAAGGAACATCTTATCAGTAATTATTTGGGAAGTAATAACCCAGTATAACTGTTTTCTTAGAGCGTGGTATGGAACCTTTTCATGTTGTAAGGTCGCGTTGTGTTAGCTACATCTCGATTAATTGCACTTCAAAATGTAAAGTAGATACTGATAATATTACGTAAAGTTTAAAAGAAACTATATTTTAACGTGATCTAATAACCGATAAATGCACAAATTAATTTAATTACTTTCGAGTTTACTGAAAACATGATTTCATTTTAGTTCTGATACTAATAATAATGTTCTTAACCTTTTGAGACCTGCATTTAAATAAGCACAGGCGAAAAATAAGTTATGATTACCAGTGATTTTTACCATTTCAGTACCCACAATGCAATGTTCGTTTGAATTAACATTAGATGTCAAAAGCTTACGATAATAATAACAGCAAATATAATTTAAAAAATATAGAATTATTTCGGAAATGACTTTTCATATATTAAGAATTTTAAATCATTCAAAAGGTCGTACTTAATGAACTCTAAGGCCGATTGTTCCCCATCTCTGTCTTGGAACACACGTCAAATTAGTATTAGAGGTACGTGTGTATTAACTAATCTAATTTCCACCAGAAATCGAATTGGGAGATTAATTTCAGATAAAGCAGACGGCATCCGCGACTCGTAACTTGGCGCTCGCCAGCTGATCATCGAACATCTGCTTGATTTCCGACAAGAGATAACATCTCTTAGTCCAAAACTTGCTCTAATGTGCCAGGAGACTGTATCAATGAGAGATTGCTATATCAATAGTTATATTATATCAAATAATACCTTGTTGAAAGTGCTAGATAGAAGAGGATAAGCATTCAATGTAGGCCACATAAGCACTGCCTACCCTACCGTAGGTACTCATATAAAAAATATAAATAGTAATACATTTTTTTTTAATTATTGCAAAAAATCAATCTACACTTTCACAAATATTCGCGAAGTAGAATGGCAGCGTCGCGCGCGCCATATCGACCGCCCTACTGGAAACGTGTCAAAAGCAGAAACTAAGTATGCAAAATGGTGCACATGTCATATTTAAATGTTGACCGTATTCTACATAATACTAATCTAATCTACATAAGTGAAATGCGCATTCGAGGGAAGACTCGTTCGTGTTAGTGTTGAAAAAACGGTACCTATCAGCACAAATCACAAATGTAAAAATCAGTTCCATCTGCTGGTACTTTAGTAAAGAAATTACATTATGTTGGCATTCAAAACTAAGCTGTCCAAAAAAAAATTGTATACAATATTCAGTATTGGCTTGTTATATACAATATTGAAATAGTTATTGGATATTTAATGTGGCTGATAATCCCAACCAACATCGGTTAAAGCCAGCAGATTAGCCATTCTTAGCGAAAACTTACCACGTCTGTGGTAGGTTTTTTTATAGCTGTTTTCCTATTGCCCTACCCTAATCAAAAACTCTATCCATACAACTGGTAGATAGCTATGACCGTGTTTAGTGACAAATTATGAATAGTCGAGTAGGTACTTCCTGACACTCCACCACACAACCTAACATAATTGAACTATTGTTTCGTTGGCGATCTGCAGACGTACTCGGGTACGATAACAAGTTAAACCAATATCGATCTAGTGCTAGGGGGACAGGATTTCTAAATGAGATCTTTTTTGTCTATCCAGTTAAGGTTAGTCATAATTGATGTCCCATAAATGGCATCTTCCACATAGAACAGCTTTGTACTAATAAGGCATCTAATCCTATTGCATGTACCTATTAGGAGTGTTATGTACAAACAATGTACACCTCATATGACAATGTATAATTTATATAGCATCGTATCACGCATCGCACAGTCAACCTTAGATTAGAAATGTAACATTTGATTAAATAAAGCTTGAACATTTGAAAAATGTATTGAGAAAATTTAAAAAGAATCTTTTCAAATCCTGACAACAGCTTAAGTACCTATCTATCTATAATATATTTTATCTGACAATTATTTTTATTCTATATTTGAAATAAGCGTACGTCGTACATATGGCTTACTTTGACGGGTCATTTTTAAAAGTGGACCAATGCAAGTCAAGTTTCACCTGGTGATCTGTCTGGGTATTAACAACTAACATGTAGTAAAACTTCGGTTGCCTATGACTTGCGTTAATTAATTCCTGTGTGAAATTTGGTTCAGTGAATACAAATTTGCATTTTCAAAATTGGAATAATTGCTTGTGTGAAGCATAATTCAGACAAGCGATAAAGTGGGTATCTATCTATAATACAATATTTTAATTGTCTCTTCAAAATTGCAATTACAATATCCCGTATTTTTACTCGGGTCTACGGTAGTATTTTTTTTCCTAAAGCCCGTGTAAAACCACACCTATTAATAAATAAACAGGTGTGGTTTTTTCAGTAACTTATATAATATTAATCAAATTGATGAAGTTTAAACATCATTTATCAGAATTATAATTATCAGTTAACAATTAACTAATCTATTTGAAGTATGCTGCCTCTTTATCTACAGTGGATAATCAACGATAATGTTATCATTTATCATACAAGATAAGACGTCATTACTTGTTGTGTGTATTCTTGAGTCTTCTCGCATCCACTTCCGCATACATTACAGAAATTAAAATTTTTCAATACGATTAATACGATTGTACATACATGTTTTTACCACACGTTCCACAGGGACATGATTTCTATAGCAATCAGTCTCAGTTCCAAGCCTCACTGCAATGAGGATAGGAATCAGAACTCTATTGTGAACTGCTGGCTCTGAACCAATCTAATTTAAACATACTGCCTACGGAGAGTTATCAACATTGCCACATCGATTTGCGGCCTCCGTGGTTGAGTGATTACGCTACTTTGCTAGGGATCCGGAGGTCGCGGTTTAAAATACCGGCGTGCGCAAGTAAATTTGATTTGATTAATTTGTATTATTTCATAAAAATTGATTCCTTTAAAAAACATATTTAGTATATTTGCAGCACGTTACATAGTGGTAGATACTCTCCGTATCGCCCTGGTAAAATACCACCGTTGAGAATTGAAACTTTGTTTGAAATGGCTTTAGCCGTGTTTGGTGACATCTAAATACCTTTACCCGCCTTCTTCCCTTCGGCACTACCTTCAGCATCATAACATACCCCAATTGGGGATGCCATAGTCTCACTGGCTCCAGACGGTAGGGAGCAGTTTGGACCTCTGTGCGGTACTCACAAGACTACAAAATAAGAAAATGAACCATTAAATTCTAAGTGCACATTTCAACTTATGTTGCACAGGTAAAAAATAACGGCGTAATATTAAAAGTTTGTAGAACAATTAAGATTTTCGAATGTATTCCCCCCATCCAGAGTGTTGAAATAATGACGTAGCGATTATAGAAGAGAGAACATTCTAAATTTGTTAAAATTGCGAAGAGCCTTGCCAAATAACATTAGTGAAAGTAAATTGTTTCTCGAGTCTTCTTTCGGCCTCACGATCGCCTTTCTAGTTCGGTTTACACAAAACTACCAAAATTCAATACGTTCATAATTCACTTTTTCTCTCACGGTAGAGAGTGGGTGAGAACTCACTGTCATCAGGCTCTACTAACATGGTTACAATCATGGATACTGGATTTCCAAAATGCGGTATTTCTTCAAACTATGGCCACCGTTAATTTTTCTAATTAAGATCATCGTTCTTAAAATCTGTAATTTTAATATTTCCATTCATAATAATTATTGATTTTTAAAAACGGTTCAAACAACGTCGTTGTGACGTAAAAACTCTACTGGCTGGGCTGAGACGGCTGTCACCGATGTACGACGCCGTGACGCGTCGTATTCACGAACATGTCGTTTTGGCGGCAAATTAAAAATTGAACATTTAAATCGACATGGAATTTTTTTCGTCATATGTCGTATTATTAAAAAACAGTGAAAATACCCAATTATTCTAAGAATTACAAAAAATATGACGACTATTGGTGGTAAAGCCATTCGATGACCGGAGATTATATTTAAATTATTATAGATTTGACTCTGCAAAAACGGGCAATCTGTTTGTTCCCATAATTAAAACGGAAGGATTGAAATCTTTGGAATATAGATATTAGTTGAGAATACTGAAAGCATTTCAATGGACAGTGGTCGGAAGAACTAGAGCCATTGATACTTTCTGCACTCCAAAACGCGTGTTCAATCGTTTGAGAATCGTTTCTCGCTCTCTTCAGAATTCCTTCCTACCTTCTTCATTTCCTTAATTTAAAAGAATCTTCTTTCAGCATCCTCAAAGAAGACACGTTGTTTCCTTCAGGGGCTTCTGTGTGGATTTGATATAAAAGAAAAGATTTAAATTTAAGGCACAAACAGATGTTCCGTGTTGAATCTCAAAATTTATTAGATAATCTCTTACCAAAATCATAATTAATTTACACGCAATATATTACGTGCACGTTCACTTTCGTAAGCACACCCATCGGAATTAATTACCTTTATTCGCGTAATAATAAAATATATGCATTATTGTTATAAATCGCTATTTTCAACAATGGTTATAGGTAATTAATAATTTGTCATTAACAGAATTCATCGCCAACAAAGAAACGATTAATTAATAATTAAAAACAGCGATAATACAAATATTTCTCCGATGGCGACACAAATGTTATTTTACAGTAAATTATTATAATTAACCCAGAAAACTAAATTCAGCCGCATGGAATGATTTTATTTAATCAAACAAATAATGATGCACTGAATATGAGTTTAATAACTACTAGTCTATTTACTAATTAGTGACTGAAATGAGTACTGATTGCTCAATAGCTCCGTCCTGACAATGCGAGACGTGCGACCAAAGATATTAGAAGAACGAGATATGCTATGTTGGCCGCCGGACCGTAGCCGGAGTACTACCTAATTAGGGTACTTTGAACGGTATCGGTACGTGTACGCACAGAAATCTGTTCTATGTATTAGTGCGGATACCTTAGCGATGCCTTAGCGTAAGCGAAGGTGTGCAGTAGTATTGGTGAACAAAACCGGCGACACTGGGCAAAACAATTCCACTCAGTACGAACTGCGCATAGCACATCTCGTTCTTCTAATATCTTTGCGTGCGACGCATGAACCGGCAAGTTACAATCAAGCAGATAGTTAAACATTAACAGAGGCCCGAAATATTATTAGTCACAATAATTGATTTCGTTTATCCTTCGACTGCAAGGAAATTTTTTTTTTATATATGTTGTAAATTTTGTGAAAATTTATTGGATTCGCTATTTTTGACAATAAACAAATAAATATACATATATAATAAACTTGTATATTCCATTATATTCACAGCAAGTATATTTATGTAGAAGTAGATCATAGAGTGGTGACAGCTTACCGCTACAAATTTGATCTTAATCGGAACAATTTCCATACGAGCCGTCTCAAGATTATCCGTAAATTCTTGACAAGTCATTAAAATATAAGATATTTTATAATTAGGAATCATGTTGGGTTCGATTCAATGATTTAGGTAAGAAAACGAACGTAAATCATTGAACCTAACCTAAATTTTTCAAAAAGATTTTGCATGATACTTTAAAATGAACATTGGTGATCTTTCTAAAGGCACGTCTCCAGTGACATAATGTTTTCAAAATATCAGACGAAACATTGGGTCGGGGCCACAACGATTTGTTTTCCATCGGCAACGGAAAACAAAAAAAATTGTGCCCTGCCCCAAACACGACATCAAAAACAATATAATAAAATAAAGTTAAATGAAAGCCTGCGTAATATGAACAGAAAAGTTTTGAAATGTACAGTCAATGATCTTCAGGAGATCAACTTTTCCATACGCCAGACGTAGACTAATTGATAATTGGCATGGGAGCATCGCAGTATGCAGATCGAGATGTGGAGCGTCTTAATCGAGGTTCAGAGTTCAATTCAATTTGCGACCAATTGCATTGGCGACTGGAGAAATACGCTCCGGAGGGTCGTGTATATTATTTGATCCTAAAGTACTCCTGCAAATGGGTGGCCTCAAAAGCCGATTTGAAAGATTCTTGTCAATTTCAGGCTTTTAGGAGCAGTTCTACCTTTAGTCTGAATTTGTCACGAAGTTGCTTATTTTATTAGAGCCAATTAAAAATATGGCCTAAATATTGCTGTCGCATTCCAATAATAAGAGGTGCGAAAAAATATTTTAATAAAAATATGGCCTAATATTGCTGTCGCATTCCAATAATACGAGTTACGAAAAAATATTTTAATAAAAATATGGCCTAAATATTGCTGTCGCATTCCAATAATACGAGTTACGAAAAAATATTTTAATAAAAATATGGCCTAATATTGCTGTCGCATTCCAATAATACGAGTTATGAAAAAATATTTTAATAAAAATATGGCCTAAATATTGCTGTCGCATTCCAATAATACAAGATACGAAAAAATATTTTAATAAAAATATGGCCTAAATATTACTGTCGCATTCCAATAATACGAGTTACGAAAAATATTTTAATGAAAATTGTCAGTGTTTTAGAATGAGGTTTCGCTTCAAGGAAGATAAAATAAGATTAAAATAAAAAACGAAATAATTATAAATTCGCTGATTCCATTTTTTCCTGGTTTTTGCCAATCGATTGCAACGCTGTAGAAAAACGTTTTTTCTTTTCGTAAATTTTCTTCATTGAAATGCACACTTTTGTAGAGATCTTACGATAGCTAAAATGGGCACATGTCCGCATATGTTAGAGGTAATTAGTGTTGTGTAAGACACACACACACTACTTCGACACAGGACAGGAAAGGTTATTTCACAGAATTTGAACAATTCATCAAATTTCAAAGTTAAAATTCAAGTTCTATGATAGTTCTATTCAAATTCTGTTATTATTCCATCATGAGCCGGTTGTTTCACAGTAGTTAGATAGTGACATTTGATGAATAGTTGAAATTTTGAAACACAATCTGGCATACTGATTGGATTATGGCATAGGAAATCATTGTAAATTACTAACGTTTTTTTCTAAACCCTTCACCTCAGGCATGTGGCATATTGACCGTTAAATTTCTCAAAGATGCTGTGTGAAGGTCAGAGAATTTGTGTGTATATTTCTGAACGTATTGGAAAACTAAAAACTGATTTTGAAAGGTAAGCTTTAAAATTTTATTGTTAGAAATAAAAATGTAATATTTAAATATAAAAATTTTGAATGCAAACATAAAAAGTTAAAAAAGGCTAACATTTTGGTGCACATTTGAGGTGCACATTTTAATTCTTCTGCAGTTAACTTCTAGATTCGAATATAAAGCGTATTGTTAGACATAATCCAAACGTTTAGATCATATTTCTCACTGTGCCAGTAGGGCAGACAAAACTATTTCAATTAAATCATATGAACTGTTCCCAAAAGCGAACAAATTGACTTTTACGGATAATACTTGTTGGTTCACAATACAGAACACAGGGGTTAATAAAGAACGCCTTCTACATGCAAACAAGGCACTGCAGGTATGTAAAGTCATTAAATTAGGTTCTCCCAATATTTGTCGGATGGTGTCGCATATTCAGTAAGACATAATCCAAACAACGCTCGTAAATTTACTTAGAAGGTAATTTTCAGCTTACGAAACTGAGCAGATAATTTCAAGAAGTATGAATGCCTATTTGAGGAAACTTCCAAGGCTTATTTCATAATATGCAAGCGAATATAAACGTACCGTTTGCCTGAAACTTTTACTAAAGGCAAATAATTACACAGCAGAATTTGTTCACAAATAAACAGTTTTTGTTATAAATTTAATAGTAATATTATTGAATATATAAAAGAAAAGTTTAAAACTAAAATGTAGCTCTACAAATTAAACTTGATAACAACAATTTACTAAAGGCACCTACACATTAGCTGATTACAACACATCAATGCACCTACACGATTCCCTATCATAGCTCTTGGGGAACTCGAAGGACCAAACATAATACAACAATATTTACTAAAGGCACCTACAAATTGGCTGATTACAACACATTAATGCACCTACGCGATTCCCTATCATAGCTCTTGGGGAACTCGAAGGACCAAACATAATACCATAATATTTACTAAAGGCACCTACGCATTGACTGATTACAACACATCAATGCACCTACACGATTCCCTATCATAGCTTTTGGGGAACTCGAAGGACCAAACATAATACCATAATATTTACTAAAGGCACCTACGCATTGACTGATTACAACACATCAATGCACCTACACGATTCCCTATCATAGCTTTTGGGGAACTCGAAGGACCAAACATAATACCATAATATTTACTAAAGGCACCTACGCATTGACTGATTACAACACATCAATGCACCTACACGATTCCCTATCATAGCTTTTGGGGAACTCGAAGGACCAAACATAATACCATAATATTTACTAAAGCCACCTACATATTGAATAATTACAACACATCAATGCACATACACGATTCCCTATCGTAGTTCTTGGGGAACTCAAAGGACTAAACATAACATTTATTATAGAAGTTTTTATTTATACACAAGTATTGCTATTAATATTGATGCGCTATGCCGCTGTTTTGCAACATGTCCGGTTAAGATCCGTGTTTACGTTTAGATCTCGAGAGATCCATGAGGTCTCCAAACATTGTAGTATCGTGAACAACGCTTTTTAGAGCAAACTTTGGCGACACACAACATTTACTACCTTTTTAGAGCAAACTTTGGCGACACACAACATTTACTCCCTTTTTAGAGCAAACTTTGGCGACACACAATATTTACTACTTTTTTAGAGCAAACTTTGGCGATACACAACATTTACTACCTTTTTAAAGCAAACTTTGGTGGCACACAACATTTACTCCTTTTCCAGAGCAAACTTTGGTGACACACAATATTTACTCCCTTTTTAGAGCAAATTTTGGTGACACACAACATTTACTCCCTTTTCAAAGCAAACTTTGGTGACACACAATATTTACTCCCTTTTTAGAGCAAATTTTGGTGACACACAACATTTACTCCCTTTTCAGAGCAAACTTTGGTGACACACAATATTTACTCCCTTTTTAGAGCAAACTTTAGCGACAGACAACATTTTATTTATTTATTTTTAAAATAGAGTAAATCAGCAACAGCTGTTTTTATTGAACCCGGCCGGAACTTTACAAAAATGTGAATACCGCACAGAAACCTAACCTTCCAATTCCAACCGTCTGGAACCAGTGAGATTGTGGCAGCAGGGGTATGTAGTGAGGCTGAAGGTAGTGGGAAGAGTAAGGAGATGTGAAGAGGAAGGTGGGAAAGTACTCCGACTATTTCGATCTGGTCACCAAACGCTATTCCAAGAGCCATTCCAAGCAACGTTTCAATTCTGAATAGAGGTCTTAAACCAAGGCGATGCTGAAAGTATCTTCCATACTGGAACGTGCCGCAAGTATATTATTTTTAATTAATTAATTTTGAAATAACACAAATTACTCAAATAAAGTATACAAGCGCACGCCGGGATTTGAACCCACGACCTCCGGATTTGCTAGTCGAGAGCCTTACTACTCGACCACGGAGACCGTCAATCGACTACCTTCTTATCTACATGATAAACGAGTCCCAGCTATCCGGAGGACAATGGCATCCCCAATTTGAGAAATGTGGTTAAGGCGATGCCATACGTGGTAATGCAAAATGATGTGTTTTTGGTTTGAAAATTTGGTCGCCTAGAAATGTTTCAGATGCTTTAATTAAATACTGCGAGTAGAATACATCCTGGCCTTTCAAATAATCGAGTATTTTTTAGATATTTCTTTTTATAAGCCCAGAAAAAAATAATGTAAAGGCCTATGAAAACTGCTTTAAAGTTCAAAATCTCCTACTTACGAACCCATTTTCGGTTATGGTTTTATTGCATAATGTGGCAAATTAAGTTATTTGTAAAATGATCGAAAAAAAAAAAAAATTATGCCTGAACATCCACAAAATAAAACAAAAGGCACTTTTTGGCCATGTTTTTTTCTTGCATAAATCAAAACAGGCGGATGGTGTTAAGCGGGAATTTAAACCTTATCGCCATCTACGTAAGGGTTGTTATTGATAGCGGCTCAATTTAAAATACTACACTACGTAGTGCATCGCCTTAAGTGGGGAGTAAGTGAGAGGAGACTAGGAAGTGTTATTTACTGCGTTGATCACTGAACATAGCTAAAGCCAATTCAAATGACATTTTGATTCAGTGGTCTCACACTAGGGCGATACCCATACGGAGAAAAATGAGTATGGCTGATTAACTTAAATCCTGTTAGAAACGTGATGGCTAAGCCATTTTTTAATAAAATATTAGTTCATTCAGAATATATCGAGCACGTCTTTATGCAGCTGCACTTTTCCTGATAAATATAACGACGAAATGCGACAATATTAGAATTTTTATGAACACGTGTTCCGAAATCTTCGTAACACATTTGTGTTTTACTGAAAGACTGTTAGGAAACCTGTCAAACCATTCGTTAAAGGCCTGCAGTCCCGTTTTTAACAGGAATATGAATAATTTGACCAGATTTTTAATAAATTACCAATATTTTATGTACTTAGTGTATATTTCCAATACTATATTGATATTCGGAACGCTGCCATTTAAGTAGAGATTTTGCCATACATAACTGAATTTTCCGTACTACATCAAACAATTATTATGAAAAAAATGAAAATTAATTACACATGTGAAATATAAAACTCAATACGAATTAAAAATATCTTTTTTGTAGTTTAATCTTGTTTAGATTGTCCTGAGATTTATGTATTCTCAACTTGGAATAGTATAAAATATGAACGTATTCTCACATACGAGGAGGTAATGTGTTTACGCCAGATGTGTTGTGAATTTGTTCGAGTTAATTCAAAAATAATTCTCTTATACAGTGCTGTGAAAAGTTTAATCCGGATAAAGATTTTTTAATCACGCTTTATGACGGTCTAATATCACCAACGGTTGGCGGCACAATTAAAATACTCATAATTAATATTAAAAAATATATATTGTACAGAATACACCCGAATTTGGGGTATTTAGGGCTAGTGGATTTTGAAAAGGCGTTGGATGATTTTGAAAATCGAATAATACATTTAGTTACTAAGTACCTACGGCAATTTGTCAGATCACGCCTATTCAGAAATGTTTTGGTTAAAATGTTATTTTTATTAAGGGTGTGTTGTTTCGCGGAATTTGAACAATTCATCAAATTTCAAAAGTGGTTTTCGAGATCTGCGAAGGTTCTATTCAAGTTATATTATTATATCATTGTTGATCAGTGGCTTCACAAAACTGAAGTAATAACAGAAGTTGAATAGAACCTTCGCAGAACTTGAAAATCATCTTTGAAATACGATGAATTTTGCAAATTCTGTGAAACAACCCGTCCTAAATATATCTATATGGATTTCGTTGATGAATGAACGCAAATCTTGGAAGTGAAAATTTTAAACTTCCCGACATTCGTTCGAGTTGAAACTCAGCAGATAGACTCGATGTCGAACTTTTGGTGGCAATCGCGCATACACACGCCTTCCTATACGCATTTCTCTATAATTGGACGTTTACCCAATCGGGATTTGGCTCAGTTGTTAGCGCGGTTGACTCTAGTCCCTGGGGAGGAAGGTTCAATCCTCAGTTAAACCCAAAAAAAAAAAATGTTAATAAAAATAAATGTTATATAGATACTGTAGTTAAAAAACTTTGTTTTTACTGGATTATTTTGTATATTTTAAATATACAAAACATATCATGAATAATATTATTATTGTATTATTCTGAAATAATATACAAATATTATATTATTGTGTTATCATTGAGAGATATAATATCAACAACTCTCAATGAAAATGTGAAAATAAAAAAGGTACAGCGGTCGCAATTTGCAACTGGGACTGGAACATTTATTTTCCGTTTCATATTTTCATTGAGAGTTGAAGAAATTATCTTTGTCAATGATTAAATTATTGTAATCAGGTTTATAAGGTTCGAAAAGTTGGTCCCCAATAAAGTTGAATGTTATATTATACTTGAATCCAAACGTTCTGGCAGAAATTCTGTTGTTTGGAGGAAATTGTTATAAAGCAGAATGGTAACGTTGTAATGAAAGGGGATTCCTTGGAGAATTGTTCGAAAGGAAGCGGAAAAGATGAAAATTTGATATGAATTGGCGATTTTGTCATGTTAGCATTCCTAGACATTCACCGCATAATGAACCTTAAACTACCCAAAAATTTCAAGCGGTCTCCCGATGCTTAAACTCATCGGTTATTCTTAAACAAAATAATAATATTTTGTAAATATTCGTTTTTGTAGGTACATAACGCTACGTTTTCTTTAACCAACAATAAACACAACATCTCTTATTAAGGCGATGCACTACGTCGTGAAATATTTTAAATTGAGCCGCTATCAATAACAACCCTTACGTAGATGGCGATAAGGTTTAAATTTCCGCTTAACACCATCCGCCTGTTTTGATTTATGCAAGAAAAAAACATGGCCAAAAAGTGCCTTTCATTTTATTTTGTGGATGTTCAGGCATAAATATTTAATTTTTTTTCGATAATTTTATAAATAACTTAATTTGCCACATTATACAATAAAATCATAACCGAAAATGGGTTCGTAAGTAGGAGATTTTGAACTTTAAAGCAGTTTTCATAGGTAGGTAAGTTTTTAGATTTTCACGGCTAAAAGCATTTTTGTTGTTTGTTTTTGGGGTGTTATGCCGTGTTGCGCTAACTCCTTCTTTAGCCGACGTTTCGGACATCGTTGCAGTGTCCATCATCAGGGCAGATCCGGTAGATCTTCGGATCTACCGGATCTGCCCTGATGATGGACACTGCAACGATGTCCGAAACGTCGGCTAAAGAAGGAGTTAGCGCAACACGGCATAACACCGCAAAAACAAACAACAAAAAAGTTTTCATAGGTCTTTACATTATTTTTTTCTGGGCAAAAAGACTTATCTAAAAAATACTCGATTATTTCAAAGGCCAAGATGTATTCTACCTGCAGTATTTAATTAAAGCATCTGAAACATTTCTAGGCGACCTAATTTTCAAACCAAAAACACATGATTTTGCATTACTACGTATGGCATCGCCTTTGTAGGGTAAATAGATGCTTACCAGTTGGGTAAAATTTAAAACAAGTTTATTAGTAAGGTCGTAAAATGAAAAAAAATCTAATATTTTAATGACATTAAAAATAAATTGAATCGTTTTAAAAAAATCTTTAAAACGGTAAAAACTTATCTCAAAAATTCAAATTAATAATAAAAATAAGTCGAAAGGTTTTCAGAATACCACTCGAAAGAAAAGCGTCAATATCGACCGAGTATGAACATTGCACCATCGATATATATTTTTTATGAATTGAATCCTTGTGCCACAGTACAATCTGTAGCTGCCTTTGTGATGTCACAGCCCCACGCAAGTCCCAAAAAGCCTTTTCAAAGATCACTAAAGTCACAAAATTATTGAGTTTTTGTTGTCCCAATACGGTAAAAACCTGAAAAGTGTTTTAAACAGTATTAAAATTATTATTATTTGGAAACATTCATAATATGTACTACACTATTGCGAATCCAAAAAACATAAATAAGATAGTCTACTGTTTGTCTATATGAAAAACATTAAGTTTTCTCAACTCATTGCATTACTTGACTATGCAAATGGGTTTTCTTTCCGTGGAAATCATACATTATGGAAAACACGAATTCGCTGAAAGTAAATTAATTCAAAATAAAAAATAAATTAAATGGATATATCATCACGGCATGTTGTTGTTGGGAGGCGTTCATATAATTATTGCGTTTCATAATTTACAGTGCAGGGATTTTAATGAATTTGTAACAAAGCAATTAAAAATATTATCCAAGTCACAGTAATTTTGGTAATTATCTGATACAAGCCTTCCAAATTACGTAGTAGTTTTTGGAATCATATAGCCTCATTCACAGAAGGAGTCTTTTAACGCGATCCAATTTTGGTCATATTTAAAAACGGAATCTGACAAAGGTCTAATTCTGTGAATATCTAATATAAACCTTCTGTATTTCAACGTTATTTGAGGAATTCTATATCCCAATTCAATCATTTTGCTTTTTACGCTATGCAATATTCGCAATGATGATAGTGATATTTTGCAATAAACATTCCAAAATCAAAAGTAATTTTCTGAATCCTTTAGCTCCATTCACAAATGGAGTATTTTAACGTGATACAATTGTGGCCATTCTAATATTGAATCTGAGAGGAGTGGGCACACAGGAGTTGTGTACATATGCAGTCCAGATTTTTTCCCAGGCGGTGTTTGGCTAGGTAGACTCGTTAAAAGCTCTAGATTTTGGATTCCACAGAGGACGCCAAAAACTCCAGCTATAACGACAATAATACTTATTTTAACTAAGCCTAGTAAAAATTTCAGTTCTCAGTTTGGCTTTTCAACTATTATATGTCGTAAATAAAAATAAAAGCGCAATGATCGCATACGTACGCTCAAAATGAAAATGTCAATCTGACACGTGACAGCTCGCCCGTAGCAAAAAAAACGCTCGCGGCTCGGTGTGAATGGCCGAGCGCAATCCCCCACGCCAAAAAAGTCTCAGCGTCGACCGTCTGACTCTCTTGTGAATGCGGCTTATGAGATTCACTTAGATTTTTCATGTGAGGTTTCAACTTCATATAACGGCCTGGACATGTATGAAAACGTGACTCCCATTAAATAATTTCTACTGCCACCACACAATACTGAGAAAATGCTCGTCATGATACTGGGAGAGAATTGAAACGGTTATGTTAGATTATGGGAAATGTAAACCCGTTGACTCGAACCACTCGATTCCAAGCAAAACCTCGAGGTTTTGCTCCAAACCGGTGTATAAACAATGAAATTTAATTATCGAAATGTGATCAGTGCTACGTAGTTTCGTGAATCTTGCGTACTTACCTGATATTTAAAACCGTTTGATTTTATTTTCAACTACTTGAATATTATTAAAGGATTTGATTAATTGGGCAAATTACCCCACGATGAAATAACAAAAGAGAAATGAAAAATGGACTTGACTTCGGAAATGATTCCATGAATATGAGTTGCAATGAGGCATGGAAACTTGAAACTAGCAAGTAGGACGAAAGTGAGTTTCAGAAATGAGACCCCTGAGATATCTTGTGGGAAATAATCTCAAAGGTTTAGACTAGACTGTGTGTAGTTTTCAAGTTATGGAATGCATTGTGCATTGAATATTAGAAAAATACCATTTGATTGTCATCTCAACAACAACTGATAAATGAGTAATAAGTTCTTAGAAATTTGTCGTATTTTTTAAATATTTATATAATTTAATTTCTTATCGTTGTTCTTATTAGGGAAAGCACAGCTTTTCAGCTTTTTGTGTATCTTAACTATTATAATAAATGCGAAAGTGTGTTTGTTTGTCCTTCTTTCACGTCGCAACAGAGCTAACGATCGACGTGATTGCATAGGGGCAGTTAGCGGACTGAGAAGTGACGTAGGCTACTTTTAATCCCGGAAAAACATTTCATTCTCGTGTGAAAGTTCTTTGTACAGTATTTTTTCCCTAAAAAGCTAGTAGTAGCCTCGTACATCGGAAAACAATACAAGGCCGTATACTAACAACTCAAACTCCCTTAGGGTAATTAACCCAACCATGACCAAAAAACACAACAAAAAAATTGACACTCATTAGCCACAATAAAAAATATATAATAAGAAAAAACGTTAATTCTGTAACTTTAAGGATGGTTTAAGGAGGGTTGTTTGACCGAATTTAAACAATTCATCAAACTTCAACGTTCATTTTCGGGTTCTGTGGAAGTCCTATTCAAGTTCTGTTATAGTATTATTATTAACCTCATTGAATTTCATGTACCCATAAGAGCTACTCGCTCTAAAACCCTCTTTAATTGTAACAATTCATTTACAATTAAAAAGACTGAACATTTCAAACACTCGCTTGTACCTAGATTACATGAAATTAGTAATAGGTACGCAGATGTAGCGGATCTGTTTAACTACACAGAAGCTAGGTACAAAAAAATCTTTAATATCATATCTTTTAAATCATGGCCAATAAAATGTAAGTCTACTCATACTTACGTAAAAATTCAAAAAAATGTATACAAAATGAACTGCCTGGGGCAACTGAGGAAACTTGGGTCAATAAAAATAGTCAATAAGGTGAACCAACAGCTTGATTGGCACTTAACTACTTTCAACCAAAACCTGAATATAAATGCATACATTTTAGCTATTGTAATATATTATATCATGTATCTATACTATCATATATTTCAATCAATACTAATCTAACCTAGTCTACCTATAAGTTTTGCGTGTACTTGTATCTCTTACTTTTTATATCCATCTAGAGTTTCTGTTAATTGTATATTTTCTGATGTCACTGTTTATAATTTACTGTATATGGTATATTTTATACTGTTGATATTAAAATAAATAAATTATAGGCTAGTTGCTTGACAGAACGGAAATAATAATAATAGAAATTGAAAAATCTTTCACAGAACTTAGATTTTAAACACAAATCTTAGATTTTTTTCTTAGATTATCATAAATAACCGCCCCCCCAAAGATTCGCGGTATGAGCGTGGAGCACGGTGTATAATTGTGTAATTAATATAATCACAATACTGACTCCTCTCTGGTTCCGCGATATAAAGAGGTAGGGTGTTGGTAGTGTTGGGGTATGGGTAGTTGGTGCTTCTTGTGATATTACGTCTGAAGGTAATCAATCAGCGTCATGTCTACACTTTCCGCTCACTGTTTAGATCGCGATGGAAAATACTTCAGCGCCTGAACCGAGATTGAACATTATTAGGGGTGAGATTGTAGCTGCTGGTTTTCTGGAATACGGGAGGCGGCGGTTAACATGTTCTACGGTTTATAGAGTCAGCCGCATAATGTGCTCGTTATTTGCGGTAGGTAATGAAACGGGAAAACGCATATGCATTTCTCTGAATTTCTGAATTAGGGTTGATTATTAAAATATCTATAAACATAAACAGCAAAATATTAGATTTGAGATGATACATTTAATCCACTACATTCGTGTCGAGCCCAAAATAAAAACTATTATAGCTAAGATTATCTGTGACAGTTTCAATTGTTTAACTTTTTGCTCTCTTATAAAATTATTTACAAAATAAATTAAAAACAGTTTTGTGCTTAAAATCGAACGTTCCTAGACTCAAGCGATTTTAATGCCTATTACCTATAATATAAGGTATACCAAGAATATACATATTTTTGGCTTGTAGCTTCCTCTTAAACTGATACTTTGTTAGGAACTCTGTCAATTCATTCGTTAAAGGCCTGCAATTCCGTTCTTAATAGGAAAACCAATATTTAACAAGTATTTTAATAAAGTTTGTTTGCCTGATAATCGAACTAGAAAAAAATAATTAGTTTTAAAATAACAGTATTTTAAATGAGTAAGTTTTCTCCGTGCAGGGCCTCTTTCTTCTAATTTTAAAAAGCTTTGAATTCAGGCGAGACCCTGTTGAACTCACACATGGGTATCAAGGTGCCCGCAGACCGAGATTTGGGGCTCAATTTCCACTTTTCCCACCCCTTACAGAAATATCGCCATAGTAATTTAGTAAGCCATAATCCCAATGAAATATTCCGATATTTTCGTTGGCGCTGATCCGCCGCATAAAAAATAAACTCGTAAATTCTAATAATAATATCTCGCGGGTAGCTTTAGTGCCGAACGTTCGTCCGTTAAAATATCAGCTAGGACCAAAATAGTCGGTTTTTTTTATTTTAATATGGTAACTTAAGGGGAACGGTTGCGCGGCCTTTTTCATACAAAACTTAAATTTGGATTTGAGGCCAAAATACTGGACCAAACTAAGTAATTATTTATGTAATCAAAATAAAGGTATGGCAAATATCTAGTACGGATATGTGTTGCTTTATATCATATATTTTTTTAAATAATTATTTTATAAGTATAGTATTGAATTGGTTTAGTTACTAAACGGCGCTTTATAAACCGTTTTCCATGCTCATACCGCAAACTCAGGGGGTTAATTCATGAAAAATTTGAGGACCAAAAACTTTTTACGTTTTTTTTTTTCATAAAACAAAATTAATATCCAGCTAAGGGAAATGAGTCTTACGGACTCTGTGATTATAAATCCGGAGGTCGCGGATTCAAATCCAATCCAAATCGTGCGATTTGATTAATTTGTGTTATTTCACAATTTATTAATTAAAAAGAATACACAATAGTATATTTGCGGCATCTTCCAGAGTTACTGTTCAATCAATAATAGATATACCACCATTCAGAATAGAAACGTTGTTTGAAATTGCTTTAGCCGTGTTTGGTGACCATAAACAACTCGGTCCTGGCATTCACTTTCATAAACCGTCTCATACATACTCTTCTATTATTTTGACTTTTAAAATGATTCGACTCAAGTATTTGATTGGCTTGATCGTGCCATCATGTCTTCCTTGGGCATCCCTGACTTACTTTACAACAAATATTTGCGTCATATATACTCCTTATTCTCCTTTCTTCGTTCATCCGCTCTACATGCCCAAACCGACTCTTTGTTTAAGTTATTATTAAATTAATTTTATAGAAATTGGGGAGTCTAATAAACTGTACAGATCTGCATTATCAAAGCGATGAAACTAGAGAAACCCTATAAAACTGTTTGGAAACAATCACATTACAATATACATACATATTACCTATATGATAGTATTGGTTTATGCAGAATATCTATGTACTACAGTTTGTTGTGGCCTAATAATTCCATGTTTGAAGCAATATTGTTTTAAACTCCGACCCCGAACCGAACAGTTAACTTGAGGCTAAAAGGGCATACACGTTAAACTGTAGGCGGAAACTATTTAATAGCTAACAAAACATGCAAGCCATGGAACAACAAATATTAGTAGATTATTACAGGAAACATTGCAGTTTTTTTTGTTTACGACAAAAGCCAATAAAGGAGATTGAATCAAAACTAAATATTGTTTTTGAAGAAATCGTGAGTTTCGGTGATTTCCAGCTCTCACTGTAATAATAATGACTTGAAGGATTTTAATAATTATTACAGAGTCATTAGAAACACGCGTCCCGCACAGGTACCTCCAAATACATACATATAAACAGACAGAGGAGGCTCACACGCGCTCTCTTCCCTCCCTTTATACAACATTTGGCAGAGATATTAGTATTAGGAGAGCAGAAACATAAAGGAGGAGGAACCAGTCTACAGTAATACAGTCTTCAAGGCTTGCCACTTAGACAAGACACCGGGGAAACAACATGAGCCCGAGTTAAAAGGCTCAACACTCTCCAACGTACGGAGCGCGCAAAGTCGTGACATTTTTACTTAGTCACGTTAAATTAGTTTTAACCGTAATGAATATGTGTGCTCAGTGTAGACAAGTGCCTAGGCTTCACTCGGAAAAGAAGGGGGGAGAAAGAGGGAAAAAGAAAAGCGGAGAAGATGGGTGCGAGGGAGGGAGAGGGAAGCCCGCGCAGTGTATGGGAGACATCATCGATCGCCCCCACCTCGAACAGCAGGCTGCATTTACCCTCCTCACAGCCGTTCCCGATTTCCCCCAAAGTCCGGTCCGGACAGAACGAGCCACCTCATTAAAACACCGGGCACGTAGCAACGGGGATCTGGACATCCTCAGCTGACCCGCCGACTGCACTCGAATACATGCAACCTTTTACGACAGGTCGAACCGAAACGTCCGGACAACCGACCCGCGATACGTTCTGGGTTAAGCGAAAAGCGAAAAGCGAAAAGCGACACCCAGTCAAAAGGCTCGAATGTTCAAAGGCCGTAACACCTGTGCAGTCGCGCAAAACCCCGCTCCAATTCGGCGCTATTATATTGGCGTAGACGAGCTCCACTCAACTCAAAAAATATAACGGATAAAATATTTATCTGTATTTTGAAAGAAACGACACAAAATAATAAAAAATTAATTATGTATTCTACAGATTATATGTTTTAAGCTCAAACTATTCAAAATACAGACTGTTTATTTACCATTATAATCTGCCGTGCACATTTATCTTGCCAGCGCAATAATCAAAAAGACTTCATTTGACTTCGTAGAGAGCTCCTTCTTTGTGAACGACATTACTAAATAAAATAAATAACGTATCACTTCCAAGTTTTAATGTTCGCCTATCAACAGATAGAACTGAGTTAGGGTAAATTATTATTGCTGGCTACGATAAAAAACATTAAATTGTGCACCACCTTTGTCAAACATATAATTTTAAGATTAAACTACCTTGAACAAGTAGAAATAGTTATGTTTACAGCTTGACAGGAAGATAAATTTAGAAAAATGTTAAGAAATCCCAGGAGTGGTTACAGAAGAGAAACATTTTATAAAAAAAACAGAATCGACACTTATAATTTGTACCACAGAAAAGGCAATGTGTAATACGATTTACAATTGAAATGAATCACATAATACAGAGAATAAAGTCGACAGATAGTGAAAGGCCATCATAATAAACATGTGCTTTGTTTAACGACGACAAGTCTATAAAGATCGCGACCATTTTAGCAGTCTGGAGACGATCTCGCTAGAAACTGGACACAACTCAGCCGGAGGAGGCAATTCATTCAGAATCGACAGAACTGTTATTTAAATATATATATATATATAAACGGGTAAACAAAGTTATGAATTTAATTAACGAATTTGGTAATGGCGACTATGATCAAAACGAAATGGACACGACCACGTTGCGTACATTATAATTTGACAACAAACACTGGGAGTGAAAAGACTGAAAATCCTCAAGCAAAGGCAACAGTTTGAGGTTCAGGAGAAGTTAGAGAGAATGTCCTGTATTTCGGGAGTATTTCTCGAATGGTACCGTTTTCACTGATATTGTGTTAGGGGTATTGTTGTTGTGAGGGCGGACTCCGGGAATCCGTGCGCGCGACGCGGGGGACCGTCGCCAACTGCCGCCCTACGCTTCCCCGCCGCCGCCCTTGCCTTATCCCGCCCGAGAGCGGGAAAAATACACCGCCCAAGGACTTGGCCAGAGAATCCCCACTTTCCTTTGTACGCGCTTAGACCCACCGACAGCGTGAGCGAGGGCGGAAGTAAAAGGAACCGATCCTACAATAAAAAGGAACCGCTCAGAAAACGAACAGCGACAGTGGTCCGACTAATATGAGCCATATTTACAAGGAGAGACCATACAAAATAGGATTGGAAACTAACCATGAAGGGTGGTGATACCTCAATACAAAAATGATAGGGCAAATGGAATGATTAGGATAATGGGTAGATGACTGTTACATTATTTTAATAAAGTGAATAGCGCGCGTCACGAACAAAAAAGTATAAAAACCAAGAAAACTCAGGCGTAGCAAATGGAAAAGCCTGGAAATTGTGCCCCAGTTGACATTCATGTTAGATCCACGTGCCCTTTGGTATCTGAAAGAACAATCAAAATTCAAATGTCACGATCTCTTTTACAACACAACTTCGGTAATTTGAAACGTGCCAAAAATAAGTATTGACACACAAGCAGCTTCGGGAACACACCAGCTGCACAAACACATGTATATTTATACTAAATATTGTTCATCTAATCTACATACATATTTAAATAAACTGATGGTTGGCAATATTATCTCATGGTCCAAATATTTCCACATCATTCAAATACAATTCTAACAAATTGTGTACCTTCCCGCCTGATTTTTTTTCTTTTGCGCTTTCTATAATTGAAGCGGAAACTCAAGGATCGACTTTTGCATAATTAATTCCCCGAAACTCCATGAATTAAAATCATGTTCACTTCTGTTTAAAATAAACTCTGCGTGCGGCGTGTGAATGATTTAGTGGAGTGGAAAGTAGAATAAAGCATTCACGTGATTTTAATATATTTATAAACAAACTTCACGTTTGTAGTGATAACATTGTATAATTTTATCAAATTCACATTATAACAGCTTGAATACTCACTGCGACAAAAATCTTTATTTTATTTTTAAATTCTGACATCAACTTTCTTTTACGGATTTCGTCCTTTGAAAAACGTGTGTTTTTCCATCGCGGGGCCATTCTCACGCGTGACAGTTAATTAACCCCAAGGTGACAAATATTGGAGTAAAAAGTCAAAGACCAAAAAAAGCAAAGGCGTGTAAAAATAACACCTGTCGTAATTTTTTCTATCTACACTTGCACGCAACTTTGTTTACCAGAAATAAGCTTTTATTATCCTGTCTAATATTGTGGATTGTAGGAACACAAAGCTAAACAAACGAATGTAATTTTAGCATTAAATCAAAGATAAGTTTAATATTTCTTTTTAGATTAAGCGTATGATTATTAACCGTAAGTATTTTTCTAACGGCGTTAGAAAGAATATAAACGATGTATCAAAGCCAATCAAATATGAGCTTCCAACTAGCCTAGCCTATTATAATCGATGACCACTGAAGCACCCAGTGAACCGTGATACCATATGTGACAGGTGTTTTCCGATTATAGGAATGCCAGAGATGAGTCACGCTATTCAATTGATTCACCTTCACAACAATGCGCAAACGGTAGGCCACATTTTCCGCTAATACAATAGAGTACATTGTAATGCTTACTACACACTACTGTCCAATGCCCATACAGCACACTTGATACACATTATATTAATGTGACTGACCTCAACAATCGGTGCCGGTTCATCCGGTTGCGGATTTCTGATGACTGAACTTGTGCGCGATGAACACTTTGGAAGTCGACACTTCTTGCAATCGAACCAGGATGTTAATCCAGAGTGTCGCTTGCGTGTTTGAGTCACCTCTTCGCCGTGTCGCCACTGCCAGCCTGAAGTGCTGCCCAGTTTTCTTCTTCTTTGATCCGGTAGCCGAAGATGGTTGGGATCTATGGCAGGATCTGGTAGCTCGATATCGTTGATTCTGGCTCCGGAGCAAGAAGCCCTGACGCGCTTCGTAAAGTCTTCCAACCAAATGGGAAGACGGCGAGGAGCCACTTCAGGATCCAGGGAAATGACAGGTGGATTAGACTGCCTACTGAACACGTGTCTATCGTCAAAATCCTTCACGACCACGTCGATCTCTTGTTGGTCATTGCTCCAGCCTAAGAATTTCTTCAAACGATAACGTTTAGTCAAAGCTTCTTCGTCCACAGATGCTTTGCGTATAAAGTCGTGAGCTGGAGCACCGTCCGTTTGGGAACTTGCATCGCTTCTAAAAAGAGTTTTGAATCGCCCTAAACTGTGTCTTGATTTTGCTGTTGCGTTCTGAGACTCTATTTGAAGCACATTTTTAGGAGCTCGATTTCCAAACAACGTTTTCATTCGAATGATTCTATCATTTGGATCGACTTCTGCAGTGGAGGTAATTTCCACATCGACCTTTTTTTTAGACCTCTTTGCCTTGATCAAGGTTTTCACTTTGTCAAATTTATCTGCGAAAATGTTGACAGTGCTCGTATCACATTCTATATTAGAAGAAGAATTGTTGTCTTTGGCAGCGGGTCCTTTCATTCCGAACAAGGTTTTCATCCTTACAGCTCCACTATCGTCAGTTGTGATGACACTGGTAGCCCCATAATCTGTATTGTCTGCTATGACTTCTACTCTTTGCGTGCTTCCGTCTATGCCTAGAAATGTCTTGAAGCGAACTAAAATATTTCCCGGAGTTTGGAATCTCGTGGTGATTGTTTCCACGTGGTTATCGTCGGTAGTGGGATATCTTTCAGAGACGATATTTATATTGCGAGAAGTGGGGTAGATATCAGAAGAATCACGAGTAAGAGATTTGGGCGGTCGATACCAATCAGCGTCCTGGTGGATAAAAAGGTTAGAGTCGCTAACGCAGTGACGTGAACCAGGCATGTGTAGTGCATGGTGACTCCTGTAGGTGCTCTCCAAGGTGGATATTTTCATGTCTTTGACTTGAGGGCTGTAGTGGTAATGGGCTTCTGTAATTTCTCTAACAGCCACGCTTCCACCAGAGCCTCCACACCGTTGGAACATGTTTGAAGTTCGTTCTTTCATTTGATCCATTCTTTCGTTTTTGAATATTTCCGTAACTTTCAATATATTGTTATTCAATAAAATCTATCAATCGTCTGCAAGTAACAATAACTAGTCTTGCATCACCAGCGAAAGGCATCGTATAAGACACAATTTAATTGCAAAGATCACTTTGGAACGTTTGTCAAATAATCTTGTTTATTCGAATTTACCGATGGGTTTCGCTAAGCCCCAGTGGCGCGTCTGGAATTTGAATGCCCTCCCTTCGGGAAATATTTGCGAGTATGACAGACTGACAAACGACTGAGCTGAAGCAATACACCGTAAACTGATTACAAGTGCCCCAGGAGGGCTGGCGAACTGCCGACTGCCGACTGGCGCGAGTTCGCAACAAGTCTGAATATAATGGTATTGATTTTGGTTTAGTGCTTGATCTTCGGTGCTTATACTTCGAGGGCTTCGTAATGGCTTCAACAGACAAGAGCCCTCAACTTGCATCGAATATACATATTTATTTATATGTGACTTGTTCTTATTTCTTCTGGTGTCCAATCATATTGAAGGTTAGGTACCACCAAGGCGTTATTCACCCTGCGATACGGGTGCACTTACTCGGATGTGCGCAAGTAAATTTAATTTATTTGTGTTGTTTCACAAATGACGTAATTAGAATAATATTGTTGGATATTTGCGGCACGTTCCAGGGTGGAAGATACTCTCGGTATCGCCCTGGTGAAAGGCCTGAATAGCCAGGTACTTCCCCACCTTACTCTTCCCCAGATCATTTCCCCCGTTCTGTCTTTAGCCTCACAACATACCTCAATTAGGAAACACGCCTGCTAAAATTTAGTTATAGACACCACCTCCACCCAAACTTTCTGTGAAACTATGGATTTAAAAAAAACTTAATTAGTTTGTATATTAATCAAAATTGTCACGCTGTAAGTTTGATATGACCGGCTTTCGCCCTAGTCCGTTACATATTTTATGTAACCAAAGTCGGAATTGAAAAAATAATTATTATTCCAAGGCATTCGGAATAGAAAAAAATATATAATTCATGCAGCTTAGTGAAAAAGCAGGCAAGCAAGTTTGAGAAACAGTCCAAGGGAACTTGAATGAGATTATTGTAAGCCGTCACGGAAAAAGCAAAGCTCAAGGGAAATTTATTACTAGCGTAAACAGTGAATACACGATAATACAAACGGGAGACATTTGAAAAAATTCCATTTTTTTTCTGCGGCTAAGCAATTAAGAAATTTATGGTTAAAGCTCGTAGATACTAACTTAACCTGGTTCCCAATTATAAAGTTTGTAGAACAAACAACTTTAGAACTTTTCGAGCTTTTTTACAGCCTTGCAATTGAATCGTTCACTCGAAAAACACCTCTTGTCCATCTAAACATTCTTACAAAATAATCAACAAAAACTGAATTTTTAATCCTTTCACTGTTGGATTTCATGATTATAATACCGTTTTTCAGTTTAATGACACTGCCAATAATGTAAAATTCTTTCCCCCTCACTTGCAAACGCGGTGTAAATGTAACGCGGCGCGTAAGGTCGATACAGTGTGAACTTATTACCACGGCGTTTGTATGGTTTAAACCAGAGGTTCCCAAAGTGGTCTATATGGACCCCCAGGGGTCGATATCGGCATGCTGGGGGCGAGAAAAAAATTTGGGGGTCCACGAGATTCAAATGGGGGTACATACGAGCGGACCCCCATTTACATCAAGTCAACATTTAGAAGTTCCGTAAATGACACAATAGACCTAACACAAATATAATAGACTGAGAAATTACTTTTTTGGTATTTGTATTTTTATATTTCGTAAAGTTGTTAATTGAGGTATATAAATAGAGTCTACGTTCCTTTTATTGTCAGAATTAATATATTCAAGCAAAAAATTGCACATTGGAAGCCGCGAATTTTCCTAGTTCCCCAAATTGTTTTTGAAAAACTTCCAGGGTAATAATGACGTTCAACAATTAAATGCACTTCACACAGACTTCAAAACTAAGTTTGAGGACATTTTGACTATGGAAATGCAACGTTGAAGAATCGGATACCATGTGAAAAGAAGAACTGACTGGAATAAGCACTGACAAAGAACTTGACGGGCAGTTCTGTAGGTCTAGCAACCAGAGGCGGTTCCTTGGTACGTGCATTTGTGCATTGCACTGCTTGTCTTCAGTCTCCACATAACAAATTACAACGACATCTGTGCCCCAGTGATCGATGTAAGAAATTCGTAATTCCCGTCAGGTCATTATTTGAGCTATCTTCTAGTAAAAAAATCCCGCGCAAGAGCAAGCGGTCGTGCATACCCCGATATGCACAGAACCAAATTTTACCATACTACTAAAACAGCATCGGGCGGTATCGAGACAGCCCGAAGTAGCCGAAACGGTGACATGAGCGAGACAGATTACACTCTTAACGTCAAATTACGTGTTAGAGCAGTGCAGATACATAACCCATTCCGTGCATTATCGAAACGCTTTGACGGCGAGTGAACTTTGCATCACTTTGATCATGTGTAATCCAATGCGTCTGGAATGGATTCGCTTAGAAAAACTAATGTTCAATGTTAATGCTACGACATTCACACATTGGAACTCGAGCGGGGTGATTTCAAACGGTTTCGCTATATTTTCAACGATGAATTGCGTGTCCTTTATTTTAATAATCGCGATAATTTTGTATTATTTAATCAGTTATTTTACAAATATAACTTAGAAGATTGAATGCAGTAGGTGTTCCCATTCATTAATTTTCTCCACCTAAATTACAGACTAGGTACATTTTAAAAGTGAAATGCACTGCTGGTAATTACAGTCACGGGCCGCGTCTGCTAGCAACAGAAAGAAATTCCCGTTGCTTATCCTGCTTCATTTTCATTTGGTGTAATACCTAACAAGGATGCCCCTGTCTGCACAATGTAAAGACAGGCAAGGGAAGGGAATATTTTTACTAAAAAAAAATAAATCACATGGGACGTTATTAGTTTTAGGAAAATTCAATATTCGGCAGGCAGGGGGTCTACGGAAAAAAAATAATTTGGCAAGTGGTCTACGTGTCAAAAAAGTTTGGGAACCTCTGGTTTAAACGATCTTAAACCAGACTTAAGGCCGGCTTTACCATACTAACGTTGAAGCCACGAATAAAAATCTAATTAGTAAGACGGAAATGTTTCGAAATTTCACAGAACGCAAAACAATATGGCGGCTATCTTGCGTTCATCTGATCAAGTAAAATAATAAAACTAAATGCTTAAAGTTTTACAGAATAATGTTGAACAAGAGCGTGGTTTATGGGTTAAATCTGTTATAGGTCTATCTATTTTCCATAAAGAAAAATGTGGTATTCACAACTCAATTCGCTTATATGTGGACAAGATGTGTTTTCAAAATAAGTGATTCAATTAATAAGGGCGGAAAAGGGATTTATTCGTGGTTCTGAGGGCAGTGTTTTTTTAAAGAAAACATTACAAGACCTCGTTTATCTCAAAAACAAAAAATGTCTTGTGGACTAGAAAGGTAGCTGTTTTTAGTGATCAATTTTATTCGCATCAGTAATTCTGTAAACTTTGGCTATAAAGTTCGGTGCTACGTCATTCACTTTGGATTATACATTGAAAGCTGAACCTGTCTGAACTAACTTGCGAGATCAGTTGGAAATTTTGCTTGTCAATAAGGAGAAATCATTACTTGAGGGGATAATTCCACATTAATCTCACAATAGGCTTGCATTTAACCGTTCACCAAATTAATGGTGATTTGTTAACCAATTTTTTGCTACGAAAAATAATATCGATGGCCAAAAATGTTTTTTTTTCGGCTGTACAAAACATATTTTTGTGCGTAATTTAATATGATAATCTCATTCTTCATAATTATCGATGTATTTCCACCAGATCTCATTTAATATTAAATAGAATCATGGCTTATGGCTTATTTCAGCTTATCGCTCGCCATACACTACCAATGGGAATGTAAAACCAGAGATATGCTGAAATGGGCGAACTTACGCGAATAAAGCGCGCTTATAGCGTGGTGTGTCACAGGCATTACTGTTGTGGTGAGAAATATGATCTAAACGGTGTTAGAAAGAGAAAACACCACGCTTTACATTCAAATCTAGAAATTATCCACAGAATAATCATTATGTGTATCCCTATGAAACCAAAGGTTACGACCGTAATTTGAAAAACTCATGAGAGTTCGTATTTTTTTTTTAAATATGAAACGACAAGAAAGTGAGGTGACTTTAACGTTTGTTAAACATTTGTTTTTTATATATTTTTACGTTATCAGTAATTTTTGTTACAAAAAAGGTAAAGTGAGTCATTTAATTAATTTTAATGTTTGCTTTCAAAATTATAATATTTCTAAAAATATATTTTTATTCCTAATAATAAAATTTGAAAGCGTATTTTATCACCTTTCAAAAAACAGTTTTCAGATACGTCCAGAAATATTCCATTTACTTGGATTTTATTGCAAAGCAGAAATAATCCTACCTTCTGACAGAAATTATCGTAAGCAATATGGTGAATATGTTGGTGCTCATTTAAATACTTTCCCAAAAATGGACAACCGATATTATGATATCTTCACCAATTGAAGGGGGAAGGGGGGAGAAGGGGATTAAATTACAAGCGTAAAAATACACGATTATTGAGTTAATTAAATATAACATTATATTCGTCGTGTTTCCGTACATCCCCGCCCTCCCCCAGCCAAGGGTATTTTGTTATGCAAGCCCCGCACGCGTAACGTACAAGCGTCCCCGGAGAGCAGAATAAATTAGGTTAAACGCTCCGAAACGGCGCAACGAGGGAAAAAAACTTTGCTCATAAACTTGACGGACGAAAAAGCCTTAAAAATACGGCGTTCGCCGTTAAGCAAATAAAGAGGATTAGGGCTAGATTATAGTAACGGAGAGCACATGTCAAACTACCATCTCGGTTTAAGTATGCGACATTCCGGAATCTAAATTCCTATATATGCATGGATATGGCCAAACCAGTTATTCATTTAATTACTGTTTTGTTCGTAGAGCAAACCACACGAACAAACCCTAACCCTTCACACGTAAATAGGGTACGGAATAATTATTATTAAAAGTGATTATAATATAACATTTTATTATTGTGTGCTAAATTGATTGATCCAATACTAATATGTTTATATAAAATAATTCACGGCCATCTTGAAACTACATGCCATTGAATACAATCACCTGATTACATTTAAAAATTATATCGCCTATTTTAGTGCTCTGACCCAAATGTGTCGACTATTATATAATAGTGTGCTGAAGTAGACATTTTCGTCGATAATTTAAACAGATTCAGAAAAAAATGTACTGCTTTGCTCAAAAATATATAAAAATTGTTGAGCTAATTATATTATGTGTCATTTGTGCCTCTCTTTGCTTTATTTGTCATTTGAGTGAGTTTTTTTATATGATTTTATGTATCCTTTGACTGAGTAGGTTTTTGTAATTTTATACACCTAGTTTACCGAGTTTTTTATAACTGGACTGTTCTCACTTAAGTGACACCATCTGTAATAACACAGTATAAATAATTATACTAATTGTAATTTTACAAAGAATTAGTTATTAGTTAGAATATCTGTAATGTTGTAATTATTTTCTACGAAAAAACAAAATAAATGTGATAATTTGAAAAGTTTTTTTACTGTCCTCTTTCATAATTACGTAGAATTTGAAATTAAAATCGTTTTGAAAGCCAGTTTGATACATTACTTGCTAAATAACTAACCATCCACCATTACTCGGGAAGGGTAGGCAGATAAGATGGTTCGCTACACAACTCTGTACTTGGCACATACTGTTGTCTCAAACATATTTCTCGACATGATCGGACTCAAGCATTAACAATTTATATTAATTATTCCCATTTGTCCATTCCCTCCAAATTCTTTCGCCTTATTTAAGGATTAAGGTAAGGCGATGCCATCGATGTTATTATTTGACATCATTAAAACTGCCTGGGTCGACTGGGCCAAGCGTGCTATGTTGGGCTTACATTTATATTATAATATACTCGATCAGCGATTTATTCCTACTTCTTAATAATTATCGGGGAATTAATTCCGCGTCGTAATCACTGACGAATTTTCGCAATTATTTTAAAATTTTGCCGATTTTCCAATTCACTAGTCGCTGAACATCGATATTATTTTTCGACGCAATTAACTAACTAACCATCACGCCGTTTCCCCGCAGGAGTAGGCAGAGAGGACGAACCGCTACACAACTCGGTCTTGTTATCATATAGATAATCAGTTGTCCCCCTTGTTAATGAGGCTTACCTAACACTGATGGTTACATCGCCTCTGAGATGGTTTTTCACAAAAATGGTGCTATAAAAAACATTCAATATTAATATTTAAGTTCAATGAAATATACTATATATTAAAATATAAATATTTAAGTTCAATTAAATGTAATATTCACCATCTATCTTCTGACTACATCTCTATCAAAGAACTGTTTTTTTTTTTTTTTTAGGAAATTAATTTATATATTCTTACGAATCAGAAATTATATTATGCATAATGTATTAATGCAAAATATATTATGCATTAGTACAGTCTGTTCTGCAATATGCCATCATCAGTTGGGGAGCAGCTTACAAAACTAGCCTGACCCCCATAGAAATTGTTCAAAAAGTCATAATAAAAAACCTCCAGACTTCCCTACTGAACGCGTATTCGAAGAATTCAAAGTTCCTACATATTTATGAAAAATTCAATTATCCAAATTATAAAAGAAAAAGATAAATACTCATTCATAGATGAAAATCGAACCAGACTTAAACATATATTTGCATGCCCTAAACTACACACTTCTTTTGCCCAGTACCATTATACCAAGGAAAACATTTCTTTAATAAATTACCAGAAGAAATTAGAAGCATTAATGATAAAAAAAAACAAATATTGAACTATATAAAAAAATATTTTAGGGAAATCGTTAGCAAAAAACTGATTCCCCTAGTTTTACTTGAAAATCTCACAAATTATCCTACTATACTCTATTTAATAAATAATAATAAATAAATAAATATTATTTTTATCCTCCATAATACATATTTTTTTCTTCCTTCCAAATACAATAATTTGTATGGATTTTAATTTTGTATTTTTTTTTACTTTGTAACCTAGTTATATTATTTTTTCGCAAGTGTACACTCCTCTTCCATCCACAAGCAAATGCTTTTAATGGAAGTGTAGTATAAATTAAAACAGTATGACTTGTAAACATTGTATATTTATTGTAAAAAACAAAAATATTAAACAAATAAATATAAATAAAATTAGATTTTCCCGTGGAATTGCATATACTACAAAACTGATAAAATAGACGTTTGCTCATTAAAATTTAAGTAGGTGAATCATTATACTGGCATAATACAATTTATTTTGCTCAATTAATAATCGAAATTCGTTGACCTACTTTCTTTCATTTAACCTTTTATCTTTCACATCGCCAGACCAATAATAATTTTTTTTATCTGATATAATTTATTAACTGCAATAAGCACATTACGGAAGTAATTTTTATTCATGTATTAGTTTACATAAAGTGGAAGAATATAAGCGATGATTCATTATGCTCTTTAGTAAATATAATATATTGTTATTATTCAATCTAGCTAAAAATAATGATGACGGTAACTGTATAATTGGCTTTGCACTCTGTGACCTATGCAGCATTATCAACTTTAATAATATGGAACGTGTGATAACTGACTACACGAGAGCATAATTATATTAATTATTATAATAAAACATAAATGTTTGTATTATGTTTGTGGTGTATTTTTATTGGGCTTAAGATTATAATCAAATACAATCGTCGGAAATCATGGAATAAATAAATACGCACATTAAAACAAATACAAAAAATGTAAGTTAGTCTTGAAATTAAAATAAGTTAAAAAATAGAAAAAATCAGTCGGTACTGAAACTTACTGATGTAAAACATTTCTAATTTATTAAAAATCTATTTAAATTATTCAATTCGATTAATTTAACGCAAGAATTGACAGGTTTCTCAATAAACTACCAGTAAAACACGAATGTATTATGGCAGGAGGATGTGTTCATAAAAATTCTAATATTTTCGCATTTCGTCATGGTGTACTATCAGGAAAAACGCAGGTGCATGAACACGTGTTCCGATATATCATGAATTTACTAAAAGTTTATCAGGACAATATAAATACATCGTCAAAGGCGCCAAATACATAACTCCTTTTGTGAATCCGGCCCAAGACTATCTCTATGGCGTCATTCCCTTGTAAGGAAATGCATCATAACTATTATTAGAAGAAGGAATATCATAATGTCACATGGGTAAGATAACGAGTGGGATACTTAAAAAAGTCAGTGTAGTTTACATGGTTATTTAAATATACCGTTTGATGTCAGCAGATAACCAGTTGGATTAAGGAAAATAATTAACGGATTTAACCTAGTTATACATTAATTGAAATTAATAACTAGCTAAAGTGTACCCGGCGTTGCTCGGGGACTTAGTACTTAATACGGGGAATAGTTTGGGGTAAAGTTTGGAGGTTGTGAATTCTTGAAATATTCAGCGAAATCGGTCCAGTAGTTTATTTATAGGTTAGAAACAAAGTAAAATTAATTTTGTAAAAAAATATATACACAGGGTTTTCCAATAAGAGGTGTTATTTTGAATAGCCCGCTATTTCGGTAGATGTTACTTTTGAAGCTGTCATTTTTTGACATTTGACAAGTAGAAACTACGCCATTAATAAAAATGGAACGATACACACTTCAACAACGCATTGAAATTATTAAAATTCACTTGAGTGAATCAAATGCAAATCATCTTGAGTGATGAGGCCCATTTCCACCTCGGTGGCTTCGTCAACAAGCAAAATTGTCGCACCTGGGGCTCGGAAAACCCAAGAGTTATTGTTGAAAAGCCTCTCTATCCTCAACGTGTGACTGTTTGGTGCGGTTTATGGTCCGGCGGAGTCATTGGAGCTTACTTTTTCGAAAATGAGGGTGGAGCAGCAGTTACGGTGAATGGATTGCGCTATCGTGAGATGATTAATGATTTTTTATGGCCGGAATTGCATGATATTGATCTGGACAACGTTTACTTTCAACAAGACGGCGCTACGTGCCACACAAGCAACGAAACCATTGATCTTTTACGATTGAATATCAAAACAACACCTCTTTTTGGAAAACCCTGTAAATACAGATATAATAGACGCTTCTGACTGCAAAGTTAAGTGTGTTGATCCAAAAGAGAAGTAATTTAAGAATTTCAAATAAAAAGATTTAAATTTTTAGTATTCTAAGCATCGGTAATTCCTGAAATACGAAAATACTTATTTTTCATTTAGAAGATTAATCAAATAGTAGGTACTTATGTAATAAATTAATCGGAGGTTTATATTGATCAAGTGGTTGACGAAAAACTTATTTACTTTACCAACGTTGAACTGAATGGTATTTTATGCGTACTTAACTATAAATCGTGTAAATAGGAGTGCGGGCTAGTGAAGTACTTATCAAACAAAATTTATTTGAATAAATAAATAATATTCAATCACAAATATAAGTACCTACTTTCTAATAATAGTAAATCAACTAGAAAAGTTTAGGTGCCTATGACACAAAAATAGGTGGGAGGGAGTTTTGCCTACGTGGAAAGAATTTATTAAATTATCATGAATATTTAATAAAAAAAACTTAAAGTTTAACAAGAATGTCTGAGAGAAATAATTTATTTCCAACCTAGCGTAAACCATTAAGATATCGTTTATCTACCCCATTTTTAAATTAAAATAAAGGCGTACACTTTTTAACAGTTTAGGTTACAAGGACGTCCCAGGTGGGTATATATTTCTCAGGTATATAAAATCTATGAAGCAATGAAATCAACTTTTGCGACAAAAAAACAGAACTTTTCATTTTCGTTTGAAAATCTCCACACTCGGTTGGTACATAGTAGGTACTTATATTCCAAATTTGAACTCGTCTGTTCATATGTTTTTTTAATTAAAATAATTAAACTTTTCAGATGCATGAAATAATATACTAGATTAAAAAATGGCAGCTTCCTCGAAAACTTGATGTGAAATGGTTTTAATAATATTCCTCGGTGACCGATACAATCTGCATTGAGACGTAAAATCTCAGTAAATTAAAAAATATATAATTATTTTTTATTTTCAATACAGCTTTGCGTCATATAAAAGACGTTTAGTCGCGTACAAACGAGTTTCGTCTACGCCTTTGATTTTATTTTGATTGCATTCGAAGCGTCAAGCGATTTATTTTGAATATCAAAGAGAAATAATGTTGTTATATAAAAGTAATTAAAAGGTCATATTCTCAGCAATGGATTTTTAAAACTCATTTATATTTTATAAATAAAACACATCAAATGCAAAAGAGAGGATAGAAAGACACATAAAAAGAAGTATTGTGAGATGGAGTGGCTGTGCTGATATCAATCCAGTTATTACTGTACAAAAACTAATTTTGAGAATTATATTTAAAGGCCAACCTACACCCACTACCCACCCCTAAAATTAGGGTCTTAGATATTCGCCAGTTATTTACCAAGCCAAGCTTGTGCTATATACGGAAAAATAACCTGCTGGTGTCTCCACAACATCAAGCACACACCCGCTTTTCATCAAACCTGGGATGCGTGCTCCCTAAAACTAGAACCACATTCGCTCAGCGACAATTCTGGTTCATCGCTCCTAAAATATACAATGCCTTCATTAATTCTATATCCCTTTTTACTATCAATGTTCAACATTGGCTATTTGAAAGGGGACGAGCCTTCTTTCAAGAATACATGAGTTCCTAACACTGTTTTAAAAAAGTTTTAACTTTGTATTTATTTAATTTTAGCTTTATTTTTACTTCTAATGTGGTTTTACCATAAAAATTTCCAATTCCGTCATGTTTTATTATAACTTACCAAATACAAGAGGTCCATAAAAGAATATTTCCCTGATGGTTTGTGAATAATGTTATGTCTCTATTGTGTATATTTCTATTATGATTTGATTTATATCTACAACCTCTCTCCATTGCTATAAATGTATTGATAAACGTTTTGTTTTGTAATTTTTCGTTTTATATAATCTTTTGTTTGGATAAATTTTTGAATTCATATTCCTTTCTTACAAATTTAATTTACTTATTCCATATTATGCTGTCTCAGTAGAGGTCAAGTCACAAGGAGGAAATCCATAATTGGTTTTATTTTGGCTATATAATACTCATGTATAAACTCAAATAAATGTAAACTGTCGATTTCCCGAAAATTAATAAATAAATAATTGTTCTTCTTACATAAATCATGTACGACTACCATAATACGGGCATGAGCCTAGTATAATAGTTGAGAAAATCACCAAAATAGTATTTTTTATACATAACAGATTATTTTCCAATGGAGAAACCATGCTCGAAATAAATAATATTTCAAGTGTTATTTTGGCCAATTTTCAACATTTCCAGTTACTTGTAATTGGAGACTCATTTTTTAATATTTATCTTCTGATAACAAAAAACAATTCAAGAACCTTATCACATTATTATCAAAATTAAATATTTGATTAAGGTGTGTTCATGTAATTGTAACCAGGAAAAAGAATTACTTCAAAGCAAGCTTGCAATTAAACAATTTCACGCAAATAAATATAGCAAATCGATTTTAGTTACTGAATTAATTTAGTAATCACAAGGAATTTACAAGTTCAAAATCGTGTAATTTTACTAAAATAAGATATGATTGGAATAAAATGTAATCAACACGGAATAGAAAATAAGACCTAAATAATATATGTGATCTAAAACCCAAAAGGGTATTATAAAACCCATATTAAAATGTCCCACAAAAACGCCAACAAAAGAAATCTTCACGTCCTTTGCAATACCAAACCAGCAATAAAGAAAATGGATAGTGTAAATTCAAAAAACAAATAAACTGGATGATATCAGAGAAAAGTAATTATAAACATTTTTAAAATAGACATTTTAGGAGCCCAATCAATATTGAATCAAAATCTAGTCCGCCTCAGTACAGGAACCCTTGGTGAGGAGGACTAAGAAAACCTAGTCCGCCTCAGTACAGGAACCCTTGGTGGGAGGACTAAGAAAACCTAGTCCGCCTCGGTACAGGAACCCTTGGTGAGGAGGACTAAGAAAACCTAGTCCGCCTCAGTACAGGAACCCTTGGTGAGGAGGACTAAGAAAACCTAGTCCGCCTCAGTACAGGAACCCTTGGTGAGGACTAAGAAAACCTAGTCTTCCTCAGTACGGGAACCCTTGGTGAGGACTAAGAAAAATGTTGTGAATTTTCCTTTAACCTTATTTGTTATTATGTAAACAAATGGTATTGAAACTAAATGAAATTAAGATATATATTTATATAAAAAGTTGGAGAATGGCACCAATTGAGCAGTGGCGTGCAGTCCAAGTCTGAAAAGCTGTACCTGCCCTAAGAAAAACGAACCCATAAAATGAAATTTAAAAAGGTGACAAATCTCTGATCAAAATTGATTTTTCCATGAATTTGGTAAGAAACTTGTATGTCCATTATTGAGTTGGCCATAACAATCAGAGAAAGATAATATAATGGCCATTTTCAAATATTCAACGCACAATTCACATCCGAACTTGAAACTTATGCTTGAGAAGTTAAAAATCCTGGTTAAAGGTCCTGTTTATATCTAATAAATTGGACTTCATTCATGAAATACAATAAAATAAAAGCATTTTTCACATACCTTTAGCGGTCTGGTGATGGTGACAGTCTCAATCATAGTAGTGGGCGCCATTGTGAAAAATCACCGCCGGAACAAAAAACCTGAAATAACATTACTTGTTTGAAATAAAGAATAACAACTAAGACTTTATATTTCATTACAGCGAGGGAACTGATCTATTCATATATTTCATTGCAGGGAAGGAACTGATCTATTCATATATTTCATTGCAGGGAAGGAACTGATCTATTAATTTATTTCACTGGATGGTCACACTGAACATATAGGAACTGTGCGAGAGAATGAAACCAACAAAATAGCAGCATTCTATATTATGCAATTTTAATTCAATGAAAACTACTTCATTGTACTTCTATGGTTAAATAAAGCTACAGTGATTTTACGTGAGTGGTTTATTTATGTTTCACACAATGGGAAGCCAGTACTTAGGTAACATTGACGTACCTATATATTTAACGTTAAAGTATTTAATTTTGTGGACCACATAAAAACTTATTAATAATAATAATAATAACATGGCATTTATATTTAAGTTTAGTGTCATTTCACTTCAAGTGCGCTTATTCCAACCTTATTCCTAAACCTCCTGTTGTTTTTCTGAAAACCTACCTGACAACTGTATTTTTTATTATTTTTTTTTTATATATAGGCTGTCCGGGGGTAAAGTGCACTAACTTTGAGGGGTGATTCTACATGATTATAGAAGTAGAAAGGATGAATATCTTATTTCGAAATTCCAAAGTTTTAAGGTAGTTTTTAGTTAAAAAAAAAAGATGATTTATTTGTATCGGAAAATAAATATTCTTCTATGGAAAAATATTTTAGTATGGGAAAAAATAAGTGGAATGGAAGATCGGAGACCCTGAGACCCTGTATGATAATTTTATTATTTTATATTCTCACATTCAAACTTATTTTTTCTCATATTAAAGATGTACCATAGTGTGAAGATGTCTAAGCGTTAAATAAATAAATAAGATCTTCTGTTTCTGGGTTGTTGGCGTAAAAAAAAACTTTCTTTTGATACATGCAAAAAAAATTAGAACACCGTTGAAAGACAAGTAAAATGGTGCCAAAACAATATCTAAATGTTTTAGTATTTGATCAACAATTTATGAATTAATAAAAGATTGAGTTAACACAGTATAATTAAATGCACAAGCCATTTTTTTTTAAACACACTTTTTAGGGAAGTATAGGTGTGTAATCGATATGTAATATTTATTTATTATTCATTAAGGCCCTATCGGGATTCAAGGGAAATTTACAATTCATGTACGTAAGTGTAACGGGATAATAGCATAACTATATAAAACAAATAATTCAAATACTAATACTATAATTGACATCAAATCCAAATAATAACACCTGATATTGTGAATAAAGCATAGCTTCAAATATAAAGTAAGTATGTACATTGTACATTCGTATATGCATACAATTATTCTTATTTGTTGCAAACCAGTAAAACTGAAAACAGGAAAATAATTTACTCATGAGGTATATACTAATATTATAGAAGAAAAGAATTAAAAAAGGAGAAAAATAATATCAGTTGTATCTATGGAAAAAAAATAATGAATAAGTATTGGCAAAATATTATTATAATGAGAATTTATTTAATGAATGCATTCATTAATTAATAAGTGAATGGGAATAGAAATTCTAATACTGATTTCCCCATAATGAGTATTGTGAATCTGCATTATTTAATAATGTCAAGAGTCAGAATAATATAAGAGTACTTATGAGACGATTTCATTTATATGTATTAGGCAAGAAGTGTGTGCCAAGACCGGGTTGTTTGGCGGTCAGTCCTCTCTGCCTACCCCTGCGGGAAACGGCGTGATGGTTAGTTAGTTAGTCATTATTTAATTCAACAGGTTTAATTTACATTATGTTGCAAAAATGCACAGAAGAATATATTCAGAATCAATATAAAAATAACAGGTTTGGGACGAATTATGTAAACAATATAAGTAGATAAGTTTCAAGATAAAGAATTATTGCAAAATTCATAGATAACTAAATTACATTATATATTTTAAGATTATTTTTTATTGATTTAATTTGATTCACAATTCAAAACCTCTGCATTGATGAAGAAAATTGAAAAATATAAGTTTTGTAAATTAATTAATGTAAGGTAATTCAATAAACAGCCAAGTAACATATTAATGATGGTTAGTAGAAATTCTAGCGAAAACAAATGTTCAATAATCTGACCCATCTCTGACCTACATCAATGAAATATAAGTAGACTTCTGACAACTTTCGATTCAAACTTATGAAAGCAAGATGTACATTAGTTTTGCTAGTTAATACGTACAAAGCGATACTAAAGAATAAGGTATTTAACAATAGGTTACTATACAAAAAAGTTCCTCTGAATGAAATCCTTGGGAAGCGACAAAGATTGAAATGACTAGATGAGATCGTTGACAGATGATTAAATGCATTTGTATTTAAGTGTGTTGATAGCGCAGCTGTTGAAATTAATATCCCTTCATTTATAAATAAATAAAAGATTATATGTAAGTATAAACCCAGCACTCATTTGAATAAAGATAGCAATATGGTTAAAATGCTATATGTGGGAGGTGTTTTCTTAGAAAGTTAACCTCAGTTTTCATTAATCATCACTGGATGAATCATCTTCAAGATCAATAACATAGCAAAACTTTTCATTTAATTTCGAATTTATGTAAATGTAGATGCACTTTTAAAGTAAGTTCTACAACAAGGAAACGTTTACCATTTACATTACGCAAAAAACTTTAATGTTTACAAACATGTATGACATTTTACTAAGTTATTTGGATAGAGTAGTACTGTTTAAGTTAAATGTTTTTAATTACCTAAAACTCAGGCTTCTTGGTTTTCACTCATATAACATTTAGAATATCCCAGTTTAAAACACTGCACAAAGTCAATATCGTAAATACTCGGGCGACAGACACAACATCACAAATACAAACGAGACAGTCATAGAAAAATAATGCACGCGCAGACGTGAGACACTTCTGAAAAACTTTTTATATTTAAAAATATAGCGATCCTAGCCCTCTAGCGACAGTTTGTAAAATCATTTCAGAGCTACCGCAAAACATTACATTCTCATAGGAAAAAGATAAAAATGGAATAATATTTTACCGAGAACCTCAATTATGTTATGCATTCTTGATGATGACCCACTGATCATAAATTGATACATAAAAAAATCTGCGTCAAATCTATCGTTATTTCTATATCCTTATAATTTATCTTATCAAATGTTACCATCGAAATTTTACGAACGGTTTTATAATTTAACAATAGATTTTCACTATCAAATTAATAAAAAATATGTCGGACTGTTTTATTGTTGGTTATAATTTCCAAAAAATGTGTATTTGAGCGCTCTCACGACATCTTATTTCTTCTTCATGACGAGTAAAATAAAACTATATTTTTTTCTCAATTATTTCATAAATCAAAAATAATACAAGTATATCAGTTCTGTAATATTTACAAATTAACATAAAATAACCATTTTACTATTCGTAGGGTTTTTTCTATCAGAAAATTATATTCCAAGTAGGTACCCGACCGGAGCTACGTTTGCTTAGTATCTTTTTAGCAAGTAACTATGTGAACGCAGCCGCTGTTAAACAAAAAATACTAAAGGACGAAGCTTGGTTTTGTACCGTATTGGTTAGGTTAATTTTTTTCGTAATTTGGATAAAAATAGTGAACCAATGTAAGTAATATATTTTTATTTCAATAGTCCATATTGGTGACCACATAAATTACACATTCTGGCGAAGCACCGACTGCTAAATTGGCCAATATTACGTGATGTAATTGTTACGCCCGAATCGCATAATTGCTTCAAAAGTCAATAGAAATTCTACGTTTTACGAGCTGATTCCTCATAAAAATACAAAATTTCCACAATATGCATTGAATCCTTACGAAATTTCCTTTGTGTCACGTCTACTTTCTTGTTTGCTTACATTTGTGTTGATTATTTGACATTTGGATACTAACCTTATAGTCATAACCATAACCTCACACGTCAGATTTTGTCAGTATTCGGGTAAATAATATTAACGATTTTCTCAAGAAAGGATCGCCATTAAAATAAATGTATTTTATTTTTAGCATTTTGTCGTTTAAAAACTCTCTCCTTATCAGTTTCCTTTGTTCTCCTAAGCTAGATAACTGAAAAGATTATTGTTTGTTTGTTTAGATAATTAATGCCACACTGGACCTGATCGAAGGAACCATGGAGGGAGGCAGCTTTACGCTGCGGTGGGATGATGACCCTCGCGTAAGCATAATTCTATAATATCTACAAGTTCTACATAAAATTTTTAAAAAATTTCCAAGTTAAAAACAACATATTGTTTTTATTTTACTTTCATAAATATTAACTCATTCTACAACGAATATGTAACCAAAATCATTTTTTTAGCATAATGCATTCGGACATGAGTATATCAATTTTTTTCTTCCTCTTACGCTGGATGTTATCGTTTTTTTACCAGAAAGACCATTGATTTAGCATGGTATTAAAGTTTTAAAATTTCTCCCATGTACAGAGTGGAGGGGTGATCACTGAGGAAGTTATCTGTGACATGGAAACAGTACAAAACCAGTATGTACCAATGGATGGCCATTCCTCACATCTTGTAAGTTTCTCATTCATTATAAATTAATAACTAAAGTTAAGCGCTTGTTATATGATAGCGAAATTTCGCAAACTGTCAAAATGTCTTCATTTTTTTGTCACTAGAGGGCGGTAGTTGTACATTAATGAACATGTTAAAATATAACATCACGTGTGCGTTTGTCGCAAAGCAATGATCGTATAATATGAATGTGAAATATTAAGTAAAACAAACAACTTAGTAAAAAGGTATGACTTATTTGCATAACCTACTATTTTGGTAAAGCATTTAATTTGACATTTTTTATAAATGTTTCATCATTCACTTGCTGTTGTCATTAGTGTTGAGGAACATTTCCGATACATACAGTTTGCTTTACACGGTGTTCGGAAACTCGTGGTATAAACGGTAAAACCCTTTATAGGTCATAAGCTAAAAACGGATAGTTTTGAGACCTGCAACATTAAGGTTTATATTTCTTTATGTTTACAAGTTATAAGCCCTTGGGTTGTAATCATTCTGAGGTAACGCACAGAGGTCTTGAATCGAACCAACCGCCCGAAGTTCGCACATGTTGAGTAAATTTACGAAAATCGCGTCCTGGTCAGTTTCTCTATAACATTATCAAAGCAGTTATTCCCCTGTAACGCAAATAAATAAAAGTACATTTTCCTTACCAACCTGTCGTTTTGTAATGAAAACAATAATTTTATATCATTTTTTTTAAATGGACACCGGTCAGAAAAAAACCCGCTGGAAAATCGAAAATTTCAAAAAAGCTAAGCAAAAAAAAGTTTTTTTCTGTTCATCAAAATGAATATAGAATACATAAATAAAACCATTACGGGCGTATCGTTTAAAAAAAGTTGTCCTATAAAGGGATAACTTGTGAATAACCTTTCATTTATTGACAATTTTGGGTTATGACTTTTTTTATTTGAGCTTTCGTTTTCGAGAAAATCGAAGGTGGATTTATTTGGTGAATTTCTTAATTTTATATTTGATAGAATATCTATACATATTAATAACATCATTAATAAATTGACCTCGAGAAATAAAAGAAATTTTATTTTTTTATTTATATATTTGTTAAATTATTCTGTGTTATTTAGTACAACTAAACAATAATCTTTTTTCATTTATTCGTTACTTGAAGCATACCTTGTTTGGAGTATTTTTTCCGGCTGCCATGGATAAATCATAATATTGATCTACAAAGAGAAAAATAATATTGGTAATTTTTGGTTCAATTACCAAACGTGCCCTATGAAAAAACATTCACTCTACCACTTGGTCAGAGCGCGTAAAGACAATGAATTCTCTCACACACACTTGCATAAAGATGCCGCCAGTAAACAACATGACGTTAGTGCTAACCGTTAGGAAAAGGAACGCATTATAATGTTGTATTTTAAAATATGACACTTGAAAAAATACAATACGTCAAATTTACATGAAAAAAGAGAATTTGTGAGTAATTACTGTTTTTGTAGCTTCATTAGATTATTGCAATTCTTTAAGTGAGTCGGTATTCTACTTTTAGACCCATTAATGAAACATTTTGATGGCATTTTCGAAATATATACGCCGTAAAACAGGGAGCCTATAGCTCCACCGCCATCACCGGGGGCTTCCATCCCGGAATAAGTAAAAAACTGTGAAATGCGTTGAAAATTTGGTGCAAGATGAAGTATTTATTTAATTGTTAATATCCACAGATAGCATAACGATAATAAGAGGCCGTACTTCTACAGATGTGTGTATTATATACATATTTTAAATTAAAAATATAGTGTAAAGCCGTTATTAACGCCATAATCATACATCCAAGTTTTAAAAGTGGGTTGTATGGTGTATCAATGTTTTTATTTTTTATAGTCGAATGCCTACAACAACTACAAAAAAAAATAGGCAGACTGAAAAATAATAGTCCATTAATTGGTATAAAAAAATATGAAGTCTGAGAATGACATACGAAAGGTAGTATTAAGCCGTTTTAGGGAGCTGTTTTCCAGCAAATCACCATTATGCCCTATAACCCACTCTTAATTTAATTATTATTCAGGATTGCTGGCCACACTTAATATGAACTTTTTAAAAATAAAACCTATTGATTCACCTTAATTACTATAAAAGGAAACCACCTGCATTTGGGAAAATTTTAATTTTAGCCTTCTAATTTTTAATTATGTAAAATGAACATTTGCTTTCGTTATATGGGATGACAGCCATTTAAAATAATCATTTAAAAGTTTGTATTCCTGATACTATACAAGTGGCTAGAAGAGACGTTGTTACCGTTTACTTTATGCAAATTAGGTAGGTACTATTTTGTGAGAATTGTAGAAAAAAATAAATTTGCAAAAATACCATAATTTAATTTAATTTTTTCCAGACCTCGTTGACAGAAATGATTAGAAATGGTTTTCATCTTTCTTCTAGCTCCTCGGGTAATATGAAAAATACCAACATATGAAAATATCGTTCACAGAATTTTTATTTTTTTTAAGGGTGGAGACAGTTTACACGTAGTTCCCGTGAGCACTTAGGTCATAGGCCCATTGTGCTATCTCCCATTTTACCTCAATCCTTTAACCACTCAGAACATTAGAACGTCAAAAGACGTAAATATGTTAATAGCGGTCAAGACATTAGAACGTCTTTTAACGAGATTTTACAAAAATCGATTTATTTCCATCACTAATATACGGATTGCCATGATTTAAAAAACAGAGTATCGATAATGAATAACGCTACGCGTCTGTATTCAAGAATATCTATCTAACGTAGAGGTGCATTATCTAAGCCGATTGAATCTGTCATCTTGTTCGTTCATAATTTATTGCGTTTCTAAATAATTTATTAAAAATATTTTAGTTTGGACGGTTAATATTTTGAGGTGACTAATAGTTTTTAATTATATTTCTTCAATATATAAAGTGTTATTTCTTTATGATACTCAGAAAAAAGTACATTTTTCAAGGCTTTGAAATAATGGTAAGCGATTTTTACATATTTTTGACGTTTTCATAAAATGTATATTTAGAAGCGCAAATATTTACGTATAACAACACAATGCGATAGTGGATTTCATAATCTTTCCAAAACATTTTTTAGAATGAGGCTACGTTTCCCAAAACGTGAGTTATGAAGCTTTTAGCAAAACTCGTAAATAACACAAAAATTATCACATTTTGACAGTTCTCAAAGGAACACATGATAAATAAAAGTCTTTGTCTGAGAGGTTATCAACAACCCAGTCCCTTTAATAAAGTTCCCCAGGGTTGTTATTGGGTATGTGGCTATGTCTTCTGGTTCTACTGTATATCTCCCCAGGTAACTGAGCCTAGTTCCCACCAGGGCAGGACATTGGCACCATAGGTGAATCGGAGTCTCTTCATCCTCTTCACATTCCTGCATCTATTGGTGTTTTCCACTCCCAATATCTGCATGTGTCTCCTGAGATGGCAGTGTCCCGTTAGTAGTCCTACCAGTTCCCTCATTTTACGTAATTAAAAATTGGAATGTTTAAATTTAAAAAATGCCCAAATGCAGATAATTGTATTTTATAGTAATTAAAGTGAATCGAAAGGTTTTATTTAAAAAAAAAAATCATATTAAGCGTGGCCAGCGATCCCGAATATTTACCTTAATTTTATTTTTCAGGAATTCTATCTTTGGTACACCTAACCGCTGCACTTTTAATAGGCACAGATTATGGAAATTATACTTCGTTTGAACATATTTATTACATGAAACAATCATTTACATCGGCAGAGATGGTAAAAGATGCATTGGAATTTCATTTTTATTCTATCAAAGTTCAAAATTTCCCTTATAAAACGATCCCTTGCCATTTTGGATTTTATTGTATGGATTTACTTTTGTAAAAGTTTCATTTCAATCTAAATACGCACAAATTACTTAATTAACCCAAACTTAGAACCTAATAACCTATTTTGTGCATGTAAATAGTTGTTTCTTGCAGTATTTGTTGAAAGTGTAATTTCCATAATCTGTTTCTAAAAGTGTAGCGGTAAAGTAAATATGTACCCTACCTTTACTAAGTTTCAAATTCCTTATACATATTTAAATATTTGTAATTTTTTTTCCTGGGAGGAACAACACAATTTGGAAATTTAATGAATAACGACACTGTAGATCAGTTTTTGTGAAATCACAAAGGAAATTTTATTTTATCAGTTTGTATCGTTTTCTGTGATGTACAAAAATAGTTTGTCGATGGTCCTCATCATCTAAGTATCCCAACAATTCCAGGGTGGAGACAGCATGATAGCCGACACGGATCAGATAGCGGCCGAGAACCTGATCTTCCTGGCCCAGGATGTGGTGGGGCAGCTGGGCTACAGCCACATGCAGCACGAGGAGTACACTGACCACCCTGACATGGAGCCAGGCGCCGAGGTGGAGTGCCAGGTCACCGAGGAGGTCATCACTGATGATTGGGTACAGCCCAACGGCCAGGAGAGGTACGTTCTACTATTATACACGGTGTCCGGAAACTCGTAGTACAAGCGGGAAACTGGTGAATCTACATCACATTTGGAGTCGATTTTGTAGTATAATTTTTTTTGATTTGTGCTTTCGTTTTCGAGTAAATCGAGTCAGAAGTTGATTTTTTTTTTGATCAAATTCTTTTAAATTATTACTGAAGATCAAAGTACCCAACTAATTAAAACTATTTAAAAGTAAAACAAATAAAGAAACCCGGATTTAAAGCATTATTTTGAAATCACCCTTCATTTAATCCGGTGTAATCATATAATATTTCTGCTCTGCAGGGTTAAAACATCTGTTGTTCTAAAATTCATACCTATCTCTGACATATTCGCAAAATATAGCTTTCTCTAGTATGCTGGGTTCAACTAACATATGAAGGAAAGAGACGCACGATAAGCAGATGTCACATTTCTGTTAAATCGTAAGTAGGTCAGTTTTGGTTTATGGGTCGCTGCACGTGGCCGTATTTATGTGATTGTTTTTACATTGCATTTTGCTTTAAGAAGTTTTCTCATTAATTTAAACATAAAAATTTATGTGATTGTTTACATTGCATTTTGCTTTAAGAAGTTTTCTCGTTAATTTAAACATAAAAGCGAATTGTGGTTGAAATTTGTGTTTTAATACGCGTTATTATTGTTTTGATAGTGATACTTTAAGATTTATCATCGATGCGTTCGACGTGTTTGAAAACAGTTGTACGTTTTTAATGTTTTGATTTTGAGACTTATCATCGATGCCCTCGACGAGGTAAAAATTAACTCCGACATGATTCAAATAGTGCAATAATCAATCATCAGACGGACCCAACTGTGCTTGGAATTTAACGGTGAACATTTAAAATAATTTATGTGACGTGTTTTGAATTGGAGATCGGAACATCGCTACATATTGTGAGTACCTACCCATGCTAATAATAATTCCTATCCATTGCGTCGGCGTCTCAGATCGAATGACGAAAAAATTTTAACCCTGAAATAGCCGAAAAATATATTTTTGGTTTTTTTTGGTGAAAATGCTCAAATCAAAAAACTTTATGTTTATTTGGGTTCCCCATGTGGTGTAGATTCTCCAGTTTCCCGCTTGTACTACGAGTTTCCGGACACCGTGTATATCTCTTCAAAGTAATATGAAAAGAAACCATTACAACTATAATAATAGTAGAAGAACTCGGGAATCTATGGAGGAAGACATGGCACGATCAAGTGAATCAAATATTTGAGTCAGGTCAAGAGTATGATTAAGAAAGGGACACTTAAATGGTTTGGGCATGTAGAGCGAATGAACGAAGAAAGGAGTATGTGGAGAATATATGACACGAATGTGAATGGTAGAAGGAGTCGAGGATGCCCGAGGAAGACATGGCATGATCAAGTGAACCAGATACTTGTCAGGACATATCATAACAGTAGAGAATGTATGAGACGAGGTACAAATGTGAATGAAGCAAGGAGTGTGTGTCAAGACTAAGTTTTTTGCATCTACCCCTGCGGCGAAACTGCATAATGGTTAATTAGTTAGTCATGTCAAGAGTCAGAATAAAGGAAGAATATATATGAGACAATACATGAATGTGAATAAAGAAAAAGTATTTCGGTCATGGCATTTCAGGATGACTTACCCTGTTATCCCACTGGCTCGGAAACTATACGAAATCGACAAAAATGCAGAACCTGCGCGCAGAAAAGTCCTACAATGGCCGCCCTGCAAACCGTAGAGAACTTTACTTTTCTGTGCAGGGTCTCCGGTTTTTGTCAATTTCGTACCTTTACCGAGCCAGTGGGACGACGGGCTTTTTTAGAGATGATGGATTCACCCTTTCCAAGCCAAAGTTTGATGAAGCTATTTAGGTCATTAGGACTACCATTTTTAGCATGCAAATTTATTTATTACAGAGGGGGATAATTTAAATATAGTTCCCATGAGCACATAGGCCATAGGCCCATTGTGCTATCTGCTATTTTACCTTATTCCTTAACAGAAACCCGCTCCCTTTTATAAAGTGCACCAGGGTTGTCATTGGATATGTCTTCTGGTTCCACATTGTTTCTTCCCAGGTCTCAACTCTCCTTTCCACTCCCCTTGGTTCTCTGAAGGACCCACGACGGAAGAGGGCCTCTTCCCTCCTCTCCACTCCTCCTTAGTTCCCTGATGGTCCCACGACAGAAGAGTCCACGCCCATCTGGTTCCCTGAAGTCCCCACAAAGGAAGAGTTCACGGAGGAGGTCTCAGCTCTCCTCTCCACTCCTCCTTGGTTCCCTGAAGGCCCCATGAGGGAAGAGGCCCTCATAGCATGCAAAACCTTAACATATATGAAATTTTGTTTGTTACAGAGTTGATGTACCCTTAGACCAACTCGCGATGACCACCATAGAACTTAACAATGAAGAAAATAACATTGATGTTCCTCTTCCTACAGACCAGGTATGTACATAACTGTTTTATCAGAGATGACCTTTTTGCGAAAGTTTTTTTTTTTTTTTCTGTTTTCAGGGTGAAGCCGGCAACAGACTTATTGAATTAATTCTAAAGCTTTCTTGACATCAGAATAACATGTAGTACACTTGACAACATCAATTTTAGTTGAGAAATATCTAATTTCATTTGCGCTATCTGCCTTCCAACTCCGAAAAGAAAAGACAAATGTGGGAAAAAAATGGCTAATTGAATGAAAAAAATTCAGTGCTACTACAAGAATAAAAATATTGCTTTTACGGTTTTATTCATTGTATCCTTTTTAATAAATTTTAACTTCTCCAAAAGGATCACAAAAGCTTCGTTCCTGGCATCTCTATCAGATATATCTTGCTTCTAGTATCCCACAAGCAACTTCAATCCTTATATAATTTCAAAACTTCACATTCATTTTATTTATTTATATACGCTAAGTTGAGTAAACTGCTCAACCACACTACAGTAGCAGATCCAACTTGGTTGGATGGTTGGGTGGATGGATAGTGGTTGGATAGTGGTTGGATGCTCTGGTGGTACAACTGTTCAATTTGATAGCCACGCCCGCTTATCGCAAAAAACGCAACTCTACACGGTTCAACATAACGTTCAACTCCACCAGATTGATACATTCGCTCAACCAAATTGAATGGTCTGTAGGACCCATTACTTGTATATTTTGTGCTTTCCAAATTGTAGAATGTAACATTTAATTGCCATTGCTAAAATTCATCTTCTTGTATCTTCAAATCTACCTCTTATCATAATATGTAATTGATTTTAACAGATTTTAAAGAACAAAGAAAATGACACCATGTTTTAAGATAAGTTCTTACAATCAAGAATCAATATCAAAAGCTTGTGTTGAAAAGTAACACATTGAAAAAGTTATGGTGCCGAACTTTGTAGAATTTTTTTCTTATAAAGATTGTTTAATTTTTTCCTTAGGATGAGTACACGGCCCAGCGTCCCTACCCCTGCGACTTCTGCTCACGTCGCTTCCGCAAGAAGGCCAACCTGATGAACCACATGGTGGCGCACCAGAATGACCGTCCCTTCGGCTGCAACTTGTGTGGTGCTCGCTACGTGCGGCGCTGCGACCTGCTTAACCACCTCAAGGTTCACGCCTTTGTGCCCGAGGATGGAGAGGACGGCACCGGTGACTATGGTGAGTTAGGCCCTACTTCCATAGGGATACGCAAGTATCTGATACTTGACGATTTAAGTTCCTTGGCAACAACCGCCATACCGTGTAGGTTTGTACACAGGCATACGTTGCTGAGATTTTATAAAATCGTAGGCGGTGTCAGTCTCCTGCGACCGTCCGGGCGAGATTGTTCCGTCTCATTTAATTTTTAAACATCTCGGTCTCACTTGTGACAGACATTTTGTAACAATGTGTGTGCTTTGTAGGTTAATGCTAGGAACGAAACAGTTAGGAAAGTACAATATGATATAAAAATGACAGCTACAGCAACTGTTTATTTGTGAGTGAGGTAAATGAAAGCATTCTAGTTTTGACATTTTAACTGGCTGCGCGTTTCTCGTGGTTTCAGTAACGACATGCAAGGACTGCCGACAAGTTGTTTGCGACACGAGTACACAACATGAGTATCAAATATTTGCATATCCCTGTGGAAGAAGGGCCTTAGATTGCCATAAATTTACCCTTTTCTTTATCAAAGCTTTTATTTTTTTCCTTTGGTGTGGTACCGCACTAGAATTACCAACTGCCCGAAGCCATTTTGGGAATGTTGTGAGGATAAAGGAAGTTAGGAAAGCTCCTGTTTTTCAGATCTGGTCACTAAGCACAGCTAAAGCCTTTTAAGGCAACGTTTGGCTTCTGAATGTTGATCCCTCACTGGTGTAGGATTGAGATTATCTTTGACTTTGGCGAATATTAAATATAAAATGTGATGTTTGGAGAGGCTGTGTTATGTGGAGGGAAGAAGTCAACATTCATCTTGAAGGGACCTGTGTTGTGGGATAGAGAAAACACAAAAGCCGGCAAGTTATTGTTCATAAGACTTAAGGGACTGGGACACGGGCAAGCGGCTTGATCGCAAGCACGTAGTTTTTTTGTCTATTGTTGTCTATTGTTGTCTATTATTGTCTATGCTTAGCGGCTTGCTAGCCCGCATCAAGCCTCTCCGTCAAGCATGGCCACGCCTTCCTGTGATTTCGTGGTGGTCAAAATTTTATTGGTTTATTTATGCATCTTTGTATATGTACTTCTATGCCTTCCTGTCATTTCGCGACTCGCGACTGTCAAAAGTGTCATTGTTTATGATACGTGATATTTATTTGTCTATTCCCACAAAAATATAAATTCGCATCAAGCCCCGCCGCCAGCACGTAGTATTGCGCAATGCTTGCAAGCCAGCTTTGGTACACGGTCAAAATGCTTGTCACAAAGTGCCATAGACAAAAAACTACGTGCTTGCGATCAAGCCGCTTGCCCGTGTCCCAGTCCCTTAAGACAAAATAATTAAGAATGTCCAATTTTCATGTGCCAAATATCAACCGTGTACAAATTTTACGTATTTATTATCCCTTTCGGTGGTGATGAAGGAATCAATGAAACTATTTTGAGCACCTTCTGTTGAAATACCGGTAGCGTGTACATAATTTTTACCTGATGTTTATTTTTACCTAATCAATCGTTCTTTTGGTTAAAATCTTTATTACATATCATGTTATCTGCTCAATAAATCTCAATTGGACCTCCTTGATATTTCAGCAATTTCCAAGCATTGATGATTACTTGTGATTAATCTTATTTTTTCTTTCAGAAATGATGCAGGAAATGGTTAATAATTTACCACCCGCAACCAAACGCAAAGGTCGAAGACGATCTCGCCAATCATCTGAGGTAATTATACATACTTCATAGTTTTCATTCCCTTTTCCTAGTCGAACCAATTGATTTTTTTTTTTTACATTAACCCCACACAGGAGGGCCTTGAGGATAATAATTTCCTTCGGGCCCTCTCGGGCCTTCGGGGTCTCCCCCAGCTGTTCTCACGCAGCAGGTGGGCAGGCAACATCAGTCGCCAAGACCTGGTCACACCTCACCCGATGAACCCAGGTACCCCTGCTAAGTCACCAAGCGTAGCAAACCACTTGGGGTGACTTATGGCAGAGGTGTTGGTTATCCAATAAATGGTTCCCTGGGCAGCGGTACACATACCCGCCTCCTAAATAGAAAATTGTGTACTAATTGCTAACTAATATGTCCCTATATATTACACGGTAGTTCTTATGCTGGAGGCCATGTGTAATTGAAGGACTTTTCTATAAGGGGTAGCGAGGGTTCGATGTTGAGCATTTTTTGTAGAGATTCTTGCCACCTCTCTCAAAAATTATCATCACAAGCTTAGGTGGAACACTGACTTCAAACATACAAACAAATACATATTTGTGTTATGTTAATCGATCTATTACCTTTAGTTTGTCCTCTAATCGATAATTTGCATTCCCATTTCAGAATGGTTCCTTCTCCTACTCCTTCGAAGCGGAAACATCCGTAGCGGCGCGCACGCAGATGTACGGTGGCCAGGGGACGGGCCAGGGCGGAGGTAGTGCTGCCGCAGGCGCAGGCAGCAGTGGCACTGGCGTGGTGGCGGCCTTGCCAAGCGTGGCGGCCCGCTTCCAGGTCACCGACCCGCGCCGCCCTTTCGTCTGCCAGCATTGTGGGGTCGGGTTTGCCAGGGAGAAGGCGCTGGCGTCACATGCTAGGGTGAGTTACATTATTATTTTATACTCACATTAGATGTATTGTTAGATGCATACATTAGATGTATCACGCCTAGCACATTAACTGTACTAACTGTAATTGGTACCAGCTTCCTCTTCACGGATCTCATTTGGAAGTGTTTGGGGACAAAATGAAATCTTTAAAAATAAAAACATTTGGTATACACATGTTAAATGTTAATGAAGAACTTATTTAGTAATTCAAATAAACTGATTTTAATGTGAAATTTAATTACCAGTTTTAATATTTCATTTTAGGACATAAAAATCAAATTTCGAATAAAAAAATTTAAAAAAGGGGCCGAAAATCGAGTTTCTCGGTCTCCCCTTCAAATCAAGGTAGTATCTTAGGAATAAATTTGTATTAATATGAATTATTCTACTCTTTAAATTCAGATATTCAAAATAAATTCGTAAAAATACGAATAATTTACTTGTAAATCGAAATTTCGAGGCCGATTTCGGTCGCAGCCGACCCTTTAAATTCAGATATTTGATGTAAATTCGTAAAAATATGATATATTTTCGCGTAAATCAAATTTTCGCGGCCGACCCTTTAAATTCAAATATTTGGTGTAAATTCGTAAAACTACGACATATTTCCACGTAAAACGTATTTTCTCGGCCCTTCAAACTCGGATATTCGAAATAAATTGGAAAAAATACAACATTCCAGTGTAAACGGATTCAGATTTACAAAATAATAATACTAATTAGCACCATAAAAATAATTTTTTCGGCATTTTACCGCCACAGCCTTCTTTTAGATTCAGATTTAAGAAATTTTATGATTTATTTTAGAAAAAATCAAATTTTTTCGAATTACACAATCAAAAATTTGTGCGCGGACAAAAATAAATTTCTAACTACGAATTAACAAATTTCGAATTAAAAAACCATTTTGTATGAAAAAAAAATTTTTTTGGCGAAAATTTCGAATCACACGTTTTTTCGAATTATCGGGATTCGAATTAACAGGGTTCTACTGTAATCCTGTTTACGCTACGTTCAGTTTGTTTATTGTAATAAGCTGTGTGATTTTATATGAAGTGACAAAAAGCTTTACTAAAATATGTGTAGTTAATTGAAGTACGAGTTTCTTATTTCTTTAATACAAGGGTAAAGCATTCAAGACTCTCATGACATCACGGTTTTTCTCTTTTAATCAGGTTGTGAAAAGATTATTGTTTTGCTTGAAATTGATGAACCTGTCAAAATGGCTTTGTAATGCTGTTGTAAAGAACAAATCGTACAAAATTTAAATACACTCTTACTACCTACTTACACCAATTTTTTGTTGTTAAATTGTTGACATTTTATTTATATTATTTATAATATTTATAATAGATTCATGGGGGAGACTCCCCCTTGGAGTGCAACATGTGCGGGGAGCTCTGCTGGAGTCGGGAGCAGCTGGCCGCCCACGCCCGCAGCAAACATCCCCATCGGCCCGTCCACCACGTCTCCCCTACCTATAACGGTAAGCAAAATTCTTATTACAACTAGAAATAATATCAATTAGTTGATTTTATACATACATAAGGTTCAACACACCTACAAAAGGTGATATAAAGTCATGAAAAGTGAGTGTCAATAATATAATAATAATAATAAAAGTGTTTATTCCGGTATGTAGGGAGGTTAATGCAGTCCCACACATTTCATATAGAGATACAACAAAAATATATGATCAAAAACAAAAAAATAGAACAGAAAAACAAAGGAAAAAAAAAAAAACAGAATAAATTGAAAATAAAATAGAATAAAATGATAACATTAATAGAATGTTGAAGCCTTTAGGGAGCCGTGACTATATTAGGCGCTACATAGTATTTTTCTCCAGTGTGCGTCAATGCTGGAGGATGGAGTGAGGCGGGCTTTGATAGTGAGGATATTTCCAGAGCTTATCCTTTCCCTCATTCCTGCCACCTTGGATCTAATAAGGGCTGCATATCCGGGAACTTGTCCCTCCGTGAACATACGGGAAGCGCTGCAGTATCTGGGGAGACAAAACATTGTGCGGTAGGCGTTGTTGTATTGGATCCGTAGTCTTTCTATACAACTCTTTTTGTAGTTTGCCCATAGTTCGCACGTGTACAACATTGCGCAGAAGGAAAGGAAGAGCGTCCTTTTTACTGCGGTACTGCAAAGGCGAAATCTTCTACTGAGCATGTTTGCTTTAACGCTGAGAGCTCGTCTTTGTCTATCGATATCATCATCGCCCATCAGATTACTGGTGATTATGTGTCCAAGGTATTTAGTTCCTTCGGTCACCTTCAAGTTCACACCGTTCAGGGTAGCTGGAGGAATATTTTTCGGGCCTTGCCCATGTCTTATGACCAATAGAGCCGTTTGTTTTAGCGGGATTATACAACATATTTGTTTCTTCAGCATTCAGACACTGTTCTCCGATGTGGCAGCCTACTCCTGCATTGTTTAGCCTTTCGGTGAGTTCGTCCATGTACAGATTGAACAGTATCGGTGACATGCATCCTCCCTGTCTGACGCCACTCTTTAGGAGGAAAGGTTCGGAAAAACCATCCTTCCATCTTACTAGGTTTTCCTGCTGTCTGTGCCACGAGTCGAGGATATGTATGACCTCTGATGATATGCCTCTTTCTTTGAGTTTAGCCCATAGCAGAGGGTGAGAAACCCTGTCAAAGGCCTTGCTCGGGTCTAAGAAACATGCATATGAGGTGGTATTTTTATTCCTGTAGTATTCCAGGTTTTTTTTACCATAAATATAGCAGTATAGGTAATGTCTCATCTTCTTCCCCTTATCCAATTCGGGTTGAGAACCCTGTTGTATAATACTTCGGCGGCCTCCGTCCACAGCAGGCCCAGCCTCCTCTTACATCCCTTGGAGTTGCTACTTCCAACTTTACTTGGGGCGACCCGCTAGACGTCTTCCCTCAGTTAATTCTGTCTTCTGATATGGAATAGCCCATTCCTCTTGGAATGTTATGCTATGAATTGAAGTACCTGAAAACTTCAGCCGTAGTCATGCGCCACAACTTGTTCTAGATACCAAACGACGCAACATATGTTCTAGCACAGTGTGACATTGGTGTTTTTTGGAGTGTATATATAATTAATTACCCTTTCAATAACCTTAAAACTTTTTTATATATCTATCTTCCCAAATGTTAACCCCTCAAGCCTCTTGCATATTCTGTCAGAAAGTTTGAGTATTTCCGCTTTGCAGTAAAATCCAAATAAATGGAAGGTGATGTATACGCTTTCAAATTTTATTATTAGGAACGAACAAACAGTTTTTTAAATATTACAATTTTGAATGCAAACATAAAATGACTTCTCACTTTACGTTTTTTGAAACTAAAATTATTGATAATGAAAAAAAAACACTGATTTTATTAGACAATGTATTACAAACTATTTAATAGATTCTATGAAATAGATCAGGTGTGGCGAACCTTTTTGGGCCCGCGTGCCAAAAATCCTCAAATAGTATTTCTAGATTGTGTGGCGTGCCCAAGCTGTAAAAAAAATTAACCAAATAGATAAAATAAAAAAAGTTTTTTTTTAAATTTTATTCATAAGCTTAAAAATTACAATAGAGTTTCATAAAAATAAAGTCATAATCAATAAATGTACATATTAGTTATTTATCAATAAGATTTTTGCTGTTGTACATTCGATGACAAATTTTTAATATCTGGATCATATTTCGTCACTTTTAGTAACACACACGACCAACTGGATTCATCAGTCATTCTCGTTCTTGAATCACATTTTATGAAATTCATTTCTGAAAATAATGACTCACAAACATATGTAGAAGAGAAAATTGATAATATTGCTATCGCTAGTTTTTTTAAATCGCTAAAGATTTCTGGAATGGCTTTCCAAGTTCTCATTATTTCTTCTTCTGCATTTTTTTATTTATGTTCGTTAATCGATCGCTTTCAATTATTTCCAAATCATTTCTCAAATCAACAAATTTTTGTTTCCATAGCGAACTCGATTGGAATTCGATAAATTGCATTTCAAAATTTTGTAGATTTAGGACGGGTTGTTTCGGAGAATCTGAACAATTCATCAAATTTCAACATTCATTTTCAAGGTCTGTGAAAGATTTTTTCAAGTTCTGTTTTTATTTCAGTTTTGTCAAGCAACTAGCCTACAATGATATAAAAACAGAACTTGAATAATTCTTTCACAGAACCCGAAAATGAACGTTGAAATTTGATGAATTGTTCAAATTCTCCGAAACAACCCGTCCTTAGCCACTCGAAAATCTCCAAATTGAGGTCATCTGCTGATAGTGCATCTTTTGATATCTTTTCAAATCTCCAAATTGAGGTCATCTGCTGATAGTGTATCTTTTGATATCTTTTCAAATCTCCTGAATTGTTTGAAATTGTTGATTATCGATTGAATAACTACAGAAAATTCTTGTGTTAATTTGATTTGATCTGGCTGTTCTTCTGCAAAAAGTTTTTTTGTATTTGGGAAATATTTGAAGGTGTTAGATACAACGTCACAATCAAAAACTTGTAATTTAGCTTGAAATGCTTTGATTAAATCAAACATAACAATAATTGTTTTGTTAACGCCTTGCAATTTAATATTTAATTCATTTAAATGTGAGCACAAATCAGTAAAAAAACATTAATTTTGAAAGCCATTCGAGGTCTAGTAACTCATTATATTTTTCAATGAGATTCTCATTTATGTATTAATAAAAGCCTAACTTCTTCCAAACACTCAACGAATCTCTGAAGAATCGTATCTATTTAATAGATCATAGAATAGATCCCGGCTTAATCTTAGGCCTGCCAACACTCCTTTGTCCTTCAGGTTTATTTTAGAAAAGTTCTCTTTGATGGTTGGCTTTCTTTAAATGTATTATATTTAACTATCATCCGTGTACGTAGGTATTTCAGCTGTCAAACTTATAATTTTTTTGTGTGCTCAGATGCCTCATCAGACAACTCGTTTGCGGAGGAGCGAATAGAACGGGATATTGGCAGCCCGGAGCTCACCTGCAAGGACTGCGGAGCGGGCTTCCAGAGAGCAGACCTTCTCAGAAGACACATACGAGCTGCTCACAGGTTGGCTATACTGAACATTATCCAGGGCACTGTTTTTTGAGCTGATTGTACGTGCTTCCGTGCTCGGCGCTCTCTCACGTGTGTGAGCTCTAATACCATGCACGCTGGAATTTTTCAACCTTTATGCTTTGAAAACTGTATAGAGGACAAAATCAGAATCACTTGCGCTAATGCCACTGTAGATTCTATTGTTTATTTCATGAATGATGCCTCTATGACAACTTATGAATTAATTTGTATTTTTGTTATTTGTTTTTGGGGTGTTATGCCGTGTTGCGTCATCACACATCTGCTCTGATGATGGACTTTGTAACTTTGTCCGAAACGTTGGCTGAAGAAGGAGTTAGCGCAACAGGGCATAACACCCCAAAAACGAATAACAAAAATTCGTGTAGGGTATACATTCAGGTTTATGTAGAAATAATAGCATAATTTTTTCACAGTTGGGAGTTTTTTTTTGTATTTACATCTAGTTAGCTATTCTGGTATAATGTCTTACGATACGAACATGAGATGTATATGAATAATAAGTACATTATCTGGTAAACAGAAAACCAAAATAAAACATAAATCATAGTTTTTTTCCTGACATTTGATCAATACTCATTGTATGAAAAACACTGGAATGTCATAAAATGCTTATACTGTTGTATTGGGTAGTGTATGCACGCACGGCTGTTAGAAAAGTGTAGTATTCTAATAAGAATGTATATTACCATTAAGCCTTGTTGAATGGAATGAGATACGGAGTTGAATTAAAATTGATGTAATGTAGTTTTTTAACAGTAACATTGTGGTATACAGTAGTGAATGGTGGAAGAAGTCGCAGACGCCCTAGAAATATATTATAGCATTGCGGAGTCTACTAGTTTAGTATAAAATCAATCTCGTTTATTCTACAGTTACAAGCTGGAGCCGCCCGAGCTGCAGTCTGACGACGGTGCCGACCTGAACGAGGAGGTGCAGGAGGCCTGGGAGACCCTCGAACACACCTGCAGCGCCTGCGGGGAGGGCTTCCGAGACGCCCTGGACCTCCTGGCGCACGCGGAGAGCCACGCACGAAGTAGGCATAATAGGTAACAGATGATTGTTTTAATGCTTGAAAATTAATTTACCAGTGAATCGTGGTTTTCATTGTTTCAAGGAAAAGAGATGAAGAGGATGCGTTGTGTGTTGTTAAATGACCAAGTTAGATATTTTATGGCGGGTTTCTCCTTGTCTTGATGATAGCAGAAGATAAATAGTTAGAAGAAGTGAAAACTGGCTAGAGGATAAAGAATAGTAAAAGAATTAAATTTTCATTTAGAATGTGAAAGAATGATTGTATAAATAGGTAGATAATATTTTCTACCTAGTGAATGGGCTGCCTACTGCTACTGTACAGCATGACTTTGTCAATAACACTTCTCTTTTTCAGATGCATGCAGTGCGGCGAGAAGTTCTCAGACGAGCAGTCCGTGGCGGACCATGTGGGTGCCGTACACGGCCCCCTGTCACCCAGCACGTGCTCGCGCTGTGGTCGCTCCTGCCGCGACCGACGCGCCCTGCTCAAGCATTCGCAGGCGCAGCACTCGGCGCCCCCTCACACACTTTTCTGTTCCAAGTGCGGAAAGAGCTTCCACAACAAGGCCAGGTAACAATAAACACAACTAATTAGCTTTACAAGAACTGTATTGTGTTAACACAAGGCTGCCCAACCTTTTTAGCAGTTGGGCGAAATTGACGATTTTGATTTGTTTTTGGGGTATTATGCCGTGTTGCGCTATCTCCTTCTTTAGCCAACGTTTCGGACAGCATTGCAGTGTCTGCTGTCCGAAACGTTGGCTAAAGAAGGAGGTAGCGCAACACAGCATAATACCCCAAAAACAAATCACTATAAGGGGGGGTGGGTGACAATATCCTATCCAAACAATGTCAGCAGCTCTGTGAAGCTCTTGCAGTGTGGGGCTTGTCGTTGTCATGCAGGAGGCTGACCGGGTCAACATTCCTCTTATGCGTTTTTTTAGGTTATTGCAGTGAGCCTCTGCATTAATAGTAGTCCCTTTAGGCATAAAATCAACCAAAAGGACCCCCTTACGGCCCCAAAAAACAGATGCCATGACTCTTCTGGCTGAATGGGTCACCTTAAACTTTTGGTAGCTGAGGAAGATGAATGACCTCACTGAAGTTATTGCCTTTTGGATTCTGGGGATAGTGACACACCCACGTCTCGTCCCCCATCAGGATAGAGTCCAGAAAAGCTTCTCCCTACTGTGCAAAACGATCCAAAAATTCACGTGCGGTGGTGAGTGATCTCCGACTGATGGTCGACAAATACGCGGGACCAAACAAACTGACCGTTAGGATCCCCCCTACATGACAGGTGTGCCAACATTGAAACAAAAAATTTCCCCCGGCCTTACTTTCTGAATGGCCTTCCCAATTTGCATCAATCAATGTATTGTAATTTCTCTATATCGGAATCGCTGACACGGTAGTCAACCGACTTCAGCACAGTACACTAAACCACAGAATGTATTCTACAGCTTAGTATAGAAATCCTACGGATTAACAATTAGTCTTTGGGATAAGGCCGACACTGCAATTGCAGTGGTTTGTACCGTGCATGGGCACGATTCTTCAACACTGCAAATGCAGGGCTCCGGCCCTTAAGGTTTAAACATCATGTTATTGAAAAAAATAAAATAAGTGAGTCCCAACTGTCTGGAGCCAGTGAGACTATGGCATCCCTAATTGGGATATGTTGTGAGGCTGAAGGTAGTGGGGAGGGGAAGGAGATGGTGATATGAAGTTGGGGAAGTACCTGGCTATTCAGATCTGATCACCAAACACAGCCAAAGCCATCTCAAGCAATGTTACTATTCTGAATGGTGGTCTTGCACCAGGGCGATACTAAGAGCTCTCAAGCCGGACACTTCGGTGACAAGAAGCGAGGTGAACATCAGAGTATTAGTGATACGAGGGTGTCCACAGGGAGGGGTGTTATCACCCTTGCTGTGGAGCCTAGTGGTGGATAACCTCATCCTAAAGCTAAACAACAGGATCCTATATACACAAGGGTATGCGGATGACATCGCAACCATAATTAGGTGTTGAGATGCAGACACAACCAGACGCCTTATACAGTCACAACAGTGGCAGAATGATTTGAAGAAACAGGGCTGTCAGTCAACCCAGACAAGACAGAACCAATCCAACCTTCTATAGAAAAGAGCTAGAACCCTCAGACACGGTCAAGTACCTCGGAGTCATCATAGATTCCAAACTGAGCTGGAAAAAGCAGGTGGAAACTGTAGGCAGAAAGTCATATGCTCTAATGTGGACAACTAAGCGAATCTGCCGCAGAACGTGGTCTGGTGGAGTAGAACAACACATGAAAACAGTGATGGCTACACTCGACAACATACAGGGACTTGCATGCAGAGGAATCACAGGAGCCATGCGAATCACTCCAATACTAGCCATGGGAGTGCTGCTGAGTCTACCCCCACTAAACTTGGAAATAGAGGGGGCGGCGATGGCGGCAGCATACAGGTTACAATGGAAAGGTCAATGAAGAGGTGAGTTGCCCAAATTCAAACGGAGAACGGAACAACACTGAGGGCAATTAGTCCAACAGCTGGAATGAGGCAGGAAGGCAAACAAGCTGAATACTTCTTCAGACAGCAGTTTAGAGTGACGTACCCCACAAGGGAGGAATCGGACACTGTTCCAGGCCCAACCTACAAACAGGAACTATCTGGTTCACAGATGGGTCCAAGATGGAGGAAGGAAGAGGAGCCGGAGTCTAAAAACAGAGTTCCAAGAGAGAACTTAGTATACCTCTAGGAACACATTGCACTGTATTTCAAGCTGAGATGGAGGCCATCTTAACCTGTGCACGGGAGAACATACGTATCGGGTACAGGAATAACTGATAGCTATGCAGCCCTAATGGCATTGGAAATTAACCGATGCGACTCCATACTGGAGATGGAATGCAGGACTATTTTTGGAGAACTTGTGAACATCAATTAAATAACCCTGATCTGGGTACCAGGACATAAAGTAATTGAGGGCAATGAGCGGGCTGATGAACTAGCAAGGAAAGGGGCGAAAGCACCACTTGCGGGATCCAAGCCGGCCGTAGAAGTAGCAGCTTGCCACACCAAAATACATATTGAAAGGTGGGTCAAATCCCGGCACTGGGAGGAATGGAAAAGGGCACCCGGAATGAGAGAATCCAAAGTACTCATAAAAGGAACAGACCCAAGGCGAACAAGCCAACTACTCAATAAGGACAGAAACTCACTGAGGGAACTGGTAGGACTACTAACGGGACACTGCCATCTCAGTGGACACATGCTGTTGTTGGGAGTGGAAAACACCAACAGATGCAGGAAATGTGAAGAGGATGAAGAGACTCCATATCACCTTTGGTGGCAATGTCCCGCTCTGTTGGGAACAAGGCTCAGATACCTGGCAAGACACATTGTAGAACATGAAGACATAGCCATATATCCAGTGACAACCCTGGTGAACTTTATAAAAGGGACCTAGTTAATATTGAAGGAATGAGGTAAATTGGGACATAATGGGCTTATGACCTAACAGCTTATGGCTTATGGCTCACGGGAACCTTATGTCAACCGTCTCTATAAAAAAAAGGATCTTCCACTCTGGAAATGTGCCGCAAATGTACTACATATAATATTTATAATCAGTAATATGTGAATTAACACAAATTAATCAAATAAAATTTACTTGTGCATGCCGGGATTTGAACCCGCGACCATGGAGGCCGTCAAGTGTGAAACATGTGTATTAATAGATTAACAAGCTTTTGGGTCTCATTTTAAAACATCCCGATTATTCCTTTATTTATTTGTATATTCTGGTGTTCTAAGGTTAAAACGTCACATGGCCTCTCACCGCGACAAGGCGGTGGCGTGCAACGTGTGCGGGGAGCGCTTCACCGACGGCCGCTCGCTCATGAACCATCGTCACTCTCACTCTGGCACGGCCACCAGGCAGTTCCCTTGCAAGGAGTGTGGTAAGTTCAATTTCTCAACATTAACATTGTTTTTCACCTGATGTATGATTCTTCCCAACGATTTAACAAATCCAATGCACACTGGGTAATAAATGAATAAATATCATGTTAATTTTGCAGGCAAAACCTTTGGCTCCCGCAGCTCCCAACAGATCCACATTAGAATTCACACGGGCGAGAGGCCGTATGCCTGCCGCTTCTGTTGGAAGGCTTTCGCTGACGGCGGGACGCTCAGAAAGCACGAACGGATACACACTGGTAAATATCAGTTCATAATATACTACCAAATAGAAGCACACCTATTCGCAGTGATTGTTTGTGGAAGATTAATACTTGAATTTATGCTTTACAGGTGAGAAGCCATACGCTTGTGCAGTGTGTCCTAGAGCTTTCAACCAACGTGTGGTGCTGAGGGAACACGTTCGCTCACACCATTCGGCTCCTGACGCCCGGCGCGGGACAAGTAAACACTACCTATACTCTACCTGTTCATCTAGTTTATTTGTACTATGTGAATGAGATCAATAATATTGTTTTGTTTGTCTAGCACAATCTCCATTCTGGTGTGCCGTGTGTGGACGTTTGTTCCACACTTCTGCAGATCTGGTGCAACATCTCATTCAGCACTGCGACGCTAATACGGCAATGAAAAGACAACCTCAAGTAAGTAACCATGCAAATATACTAAATCACACTACCCTGTTATTTGTTTGTCTGTGTTTCTGTTCATGATTAATAATTGTGCTTCATTTTTCAGGTTGGTCCTAGGAAATACAAACGTCGTCGAAAATTAAAACCTCACGAGTTAGAAGCTCTGTCGAATCATTCTGAGAGAAATGATTCTGACCACAGTATTCCAGAGCCCGAGGAACCCGAAATCCCCATCACCCCGGTCAAGAGACGTCCCTCGCAATCTAAGAAACCTAAAAAAGCCAAAGTGGAATCTCCGCCTGTAGAAGATGGCCATGATTCCGTCGTGTTGAATATCTTCAACAATACGTCTAATCAACGCATTGCTGAGTCCCTCGTGAGCGGAAGTGCTCGGACCAAGGGCAAGACAAAAGGCAAGCGGGGTGAGGCAGCGACGAGACCAAAGATGATTCACACTCAAAAAGCGCGCGCCACCGACGGGGAAACCCCCACCGGACGAAAGAGAGGACGTCAGCCAGCCACCACATCGATCACCACCCACACGGCAACGGCTAAGGAAGAAAGAATTCGCCCACGGACAAAGAATGTCAAGTACCATGAATCTGGACGTCCACCCACTGCCACGTTCCCGGCTTCCGTGAAGGCCGAACCAGACACGGACATCGCGGCAGATCTGAGAGAGATCCTCCGGGCACCCACTCCGCCAAGGTCTAAAGCGGTGGCCATTGTGCGTAAGGAGAGAATCAAGAGAGAGCCCATCACATCAGACGGAGAAGTGAACGAACACGCTAACGGGATAACAGTGAAAGCTGAACTAGAGGAGCAAACTGTAGACGAGGGTCCCTTCCGCTGCGAGATGTGCTCCCAGGCCTTCCCGCTGAGGGAACAGCTGCTCCTCCACGTCCCCATCCATATTTGACGTTCTCTGAGAGTCCTGAAGAGGGTCCTAGGAGCGGCACACCCCGCTGCTGGCCTTTAGAATCCCCAAGACATTAAATTAACTAATTAGCCGCAGATCTCGTCTGGGCACTATTCGTTGGATTTTTTAAGTTTATTTTGTGCACAGTGGTGGTTTGTTTTAAAATGATTTCTACTGGACAACTTACAGCTAAAGTTATTTCATAGCATTTTTACCATTAACTTATACATATACAATGAATGCATCAGTGGAATTGTATTTTTATATTTTAGGTATTCGCATAATTCCGTCATTAAATTTAAAAGAAGATTAATAGCTACTTATATAAACCCAAGGTTTCTAATATTATAGTTTGTGCCTCAGATAATTAATATCATATCATAAAAACATTATACATTATTTTATTATACAACTATAATCTCACCAAATATTGTTTATAAAGTTATAATAATTAAGACATTCTTTGCTTTAGTGCGGTCAACTGGCGACATTGAAGTTGATCAATTGAATGGGCACGGTGAGGGAAGTGGGAGCGCAGAAAAAACCTACCAATATAAACCCCTAGACACTATATTCATAGGCCAAACTTATTTGTTTTAGATCAGCAACAATGTTAAGTTCACTAACAGTTAAGTGTTGAACTAAATGAGAATGACAGAATTGAACATTACAATTAAATTATATTATAACGCGGCGACACTGAGAGGAAGCCGCAGCACACTAGGCTATATCACAATGAATAGAAACAAGGGGAGATATGGCACGGAAGCGTGAGCTACAACCAAACTGCATGGACCATCGAAGTGATGGAGCCAATAAAAGTTATTCTGTGTATTGTTGTGATTTGCGACACTTGCGATGTGCGGGGCTTCATACTAATATTTGTTCTTGATCCATTTACCTTGGTTCTATTACATATTATTATCTAATTTCCGATTCTTCATATCTGGCTTGTCGTTATTAGTGATAAGAACTTCGAAAGAAGTCAAATAAACATTTTTTAATAAATTCAATTAATTTAGTTTGAAGAAGATGTTGTGTGACCATGGTTGCTATTAGTGTCTAGGCATTTACATAGGTATGTGTTGGCGCAAGGGTGTGCATGCTAATCATTTCCAAAAAAAAAGACTTGACAATCTAGGTAACGCTAATATAAACATATTATGCAAATAACTTAGTTTAATATTACGTATATTAATCAAATTAAATTCATTAAAGTTTTTCGCTGAAAAGATTATGCATTATGTAGGTACTACCCGATGAACCAAAATACTAATATGGGTATTACATTATAAATTGACTTGACTAACATTTGCAATACATGTTATGTATTTTTAATTCATTATTATTTGGATGCTTTATTGTGGTCCTGGTAGGGCCAGCCCTGAGTCAAACGGCGCCTGGCACTAGTAAAACCCTCGAGGGCACTGTATTAGATTTTAGTTATTATCAGCACCATGGCTCTTTGGCAAGTCGGCGCCCGGAGCGCCTGTACAGGGTCCTAAAGACAGTGCCATATTAAAGAGATATCAATCAATTAATTCCTGAATGTATGTACATATTATAAGACATTGATTACTGTGTAATGTAGAAATTGGATATCTATAAATCAGGGCTATAATATATTATGGGGTAATTACTACAATTAGGTAACTCCGAATCAATGTTTTCCAGTTAACAAAACCATATGTTTATCTCCTCGCCCATGTATGTCACAAACACATAATATGTGTTATAGGATTTACGCTGACATTGGATGCTGATTTCGGAGTTACCTGGTTTTTTTTTTTAAAGCTGACCTTTATTGACTGAAAATTTTACTTTTTTTTTTTTTTTTTAGACAATGTATAGATAGTCCCACGAAGCTGCCACATGGCTGCTTGTCTGCAGGTTCTATCTCAATATACAATTATAATACAATATAAGTCTCCCGTTATATAAAATAAATAACAGACTCTTACATACAATCATAGAACTCACTAAAGCGTCCCAAGTACACTAACACTTTGAATGACAATACGATAACGTACATTCAAAAGTACAAGACAATATAGCACACAGATAACACACATTCAAAAGTAAGACATATACGATAACACACATTGAAAGTGAATAACATCGTACTGTAGGTACAATGCAATAGAATTAAAATTTTAGTTAACTAAGTGAAAAATGTTATTTTAATTTTTTTTTTTTTCTGGAAATAAAAAGCTTGTTAGTGAAAAAAAAAAACATTCATTTATATTACAATTAGTTGTAGTAATTACCCCTGGTATTTATCATAGATGTCAAATTCCATTAAACTAAGTGGTAAGATATCTACTTAGTATCACCCTGATGAAAGACCACCATTCGGAATCTAATGTTGTTTGAAATGGATTTAGCTGTGTTTGACAAACAGATCTGAATAGCCACCCTCTTCCCCATCTCCTTCTTTTCCCCACTCTTCAGCCTCACAACAACCCAATTGGGGATGCCATAGTCCCACTTGCTCCAGACTTGCGGTAATTAAATGGAAATTTACATGTAAGAGAAAGCTTTTGTATAGACTAGTTCAGCCTTATCATATTTAATAGGTTTGAATAGAAAATGTTTTAAAAATATGCATAAAGCGATTCTATAGAAAATGAGAAGTTTGGCGTCTTTGAAATTATATCCCTGAAATAATGTAAAGTACATTTTACCTACATAATTCTGTAATACACTATTTGTAAGTAATTTTTATAAACGTTTTTTAAGTTGTATATATATATATAATATTGTGTCAGTGTTGCCAGCCAGTGTAAATATGATTTTTGTACCGAATTGTAGATTTAGAGCCGCGCAATCAGTCATAACCAACCTCTGTAAATAATGGGATATTATTTTTAATAAAAAAAATGGAAATGACAACATTCCAAGAATACTTGCAAGCCAATGGTAATTGTGATATTCATAACAAAATCTACAGCATTGATCAATAGAAAACAAGCTGAAAATATTATTATTTTTTTATTGTATATTTTCCTTGGTCAAAAGTATAATTAATAATTGATATGTTGGCAATTCTTAATTATAAAGCCTTTTGATATTTTCTGTACTGTTACAGTATTTCATCACCCCAAAGACAAAAGGCAAAAGGCAGATTGAAGTTAAGCAATCTGTTTTGTCCTGAATTTTTTACATTGAAAACGGTTGAGATAACAATTTATTAAATAAGAGTTTATTTTGTATTTGTAAAGTACTTTCCTACCGTTGCAGTTGACAGAAGTTGTACAACTGCCTTTTGCTAATATGAGATTTTCTGAAAATTATTGCATTATGCACTAGTAATCAAAGCAAGATAATAAGAATTACAATTTTCAGAATTTTTATACCATCTTGCCATTGAACACTCTTTTAGATGAATTTTACATTTCATTATGCAATAATAATTCCGGTATTTTAATTAGAATTATAAAAATAACTTAAAGTTTTATATCCAAAGTGCATTTTCCTGTAACTCATTATCTATAAAACTTCACGGTTTTATGTAATGAGCATATAAAGAAGATCTTTTCTAAATGAGAAAAAATGTATAAAAAATTATTTTGATGAATAAATGTATGATGTTTGTTTTATCATCATGTTCCTATGAAATTTCCACATCACATGACTTAAAAACCGAAATTTTTCTCTAACTGAGATTAAAAAAAACACTTTTATTAGGAAGGTGCTTGTCTTGGACGTGTATGTTGCATAAAATTTAATTAACAATATAATTAACGCATTTAATCTTATTTAAAAAAAAGCATTTGATGCATTCTGATTATTATTAATCCATTCATTCTCTATTACTTCTGTCATTTCTAGTTTTCACAAATTACTGTAATTTATTGTCTTATCATTTTGGAAAACTGTAATTATGACTTCATTATTGTAAGCATGCCAATTGTTTTCCCTTGTATGTATGTATAACGCAAATGTGTTAATATCATTTGTTGACCATCTAGAGCAAGTATGTAATATTGTATTGTTATTATCTGCACATAAGTTAAAAGAAACAATACATATTGTACATTTTAAAATTGATTTGACTGTGTTCTCTAATAATAAACACAGCAAAGGCGCAATAGGCTGCAGTGTAGCTGTAATAGTTAAAAAAATAAATGTTATAATTCCATTCTTCTTCTCGTTTCCTCTGTGTTAGGGCAATCAAACCAGCTTTTATAAAAAAATATTTGAATTATTAATTTTAGTTTTAAATCATTGAGGCATCATTGGAGCGATAACAATTTTCAATATTTCAGTTCAGAATAATGAACTTGCATCCATCGATATACATTGCATCACGTAATATTTAAAAATATGTTAATCATTCTGTAACTCAAGAGCATTGAGGTATCTTGGAGCAGTCCAATATATCTATGCTCCAGCTCTGGACAGAAGAGAACCTATTGTTCCACTCTTCTTGTCCTCGTAAGAAGCATTACATTTGTCATACAACGTATTTGTTTACAGTCCTGTGCCTAAGATCTTTGACTCACAACCCAAATAACAACATGTTTTAAAGTTTGTCTTTTATGATTTTTAAAACCTATGTGTATTATCAACCAACTTTGTGTTTGTACAAAGTTTCTAAAGTAACCCAAACAAAATATATCATCATTTAGTTTGAAGAAGGGTCGTTATTATTTCTGTTGTAACGTTGACAATGTTTACATTTTGTTATGTGTGTTAAACATATTGAGAGACCAATATGATTGTACGTATGTTATTATTTGTAAATGATGTGTGGGATTACTATTAAGGCAATACTCTTTGAGTGTCAACTTTCAAGATGTTGCATGTCTGATTATCTGTATATAATGTAATGGATCTTGTATTTTAATGAATTATTAATAAATATTATAAACATATTTAAAGTTATTTTCTTGGGTAATTCATCAGAGACACCTGTGAACCATATTGTTGATAATACAGCCGTTAGAGCTTGAATAAAAATTTCACCATCGGAGAGTACTGTCAGATTTGACTTAAAAAATAAAAACATTCCTTTGTACTATGCTTTAAGTATTGTAGAATAATTTATTAACTAACCGTTTTGGCCACACAGTAAATGCTTAGAGTAATCACAAATGATTTTAATTGAATGACGGTTTCTCTAATGGACTTTCTTTGTTTCATAGTTTTTCCTATGTCATTGTATATACAAGTTTGCTGTATCAAACAGATTAGCACTGTGTGGTGTTAGTAGGTAAATTTAAAGCAAAATACACCGTAATGATAGAAAAACAGCTTATAATTTTATTGTTCCTGGTTTATACATAAATATTTGTTAACAATCCAATAACGATGAATACCTTAAAGACAAACAAGTTTGTTTCATCTGAACTTCAAAATAACATAGAGCAAGAAGAATATGAATATAGAGAATAAGAACAGGTAGAAGATGTAGTAATTATGGCTGCCTTTTCCCATTTTCAGTACTCGGTTCATGGTGTTGCCGAGGAAACCACCGGTTCTGTCCATGTCGTCATCGATACCTCGGAGCATCCTGTCCTGGCTCCGGACCTCGTGGCCGATGTCGATGGAGAGGGATTTGAGGGCACCGATCTTGTTACCAAGCTCTTCGGCCATGCGGTCATTCTCAGCCTCGAGAGCATCGTTGGGATTCTGCGCGAGGGGCGTGTAATTGTAGTTGTTGTTGGCCCGTCGCATCTTGCTGCCTTGCCCCGCCAATGTTACTTATTTTATTATCTGTTGACAAAAAATCATATTATCCATTATTGTTGACTTGAGCGTAGAGATGTCCTTATTTGACTCGATTTGTAAATTTGTTTGTGTGTCCCCGGTCCCACCAATCCTGTCAAGATGTTTTGATAGCACCTTCTGTAGCTGTGTTTGATAGTACCTTTGCGACTGTTACGAGCCGTAAGTAAGTTTGAGTAATCAAAAATATAGAACTTCTAGTTTTAAATTCATTTTAAATATACCGTAGAAAATCTCTTGGTCTGAAGCAGCAAAAACTTTCGATGATATTTGGGTTTCTGAAATTTGCACAACTAATTCTGTATGAAATTTTTAGGTCAACGCAATGATTTTTAACTCAACATAATTTCTGCCATGAAATATCTATTTTATTATTAAAACATTAAACTAAAGTAAGATATTGTATAAGGACAAAATCATTAGAAAATAAATAATATATCAGAATGTAATCACTGCAACCTTGTCGTCAAACATAAAATGGTTAGTGATGAAGTAACTGATAAAGCTGACGCAATGCATTATTTTGTGTTAATAATATCCGTCACATATACATGTTTTTTTTCAGAAGAATTTGATGAGAACATAATATTATTATATATAAAGGTATTGCAATTTTTGAAAATGTAAACATTTATGTTATTTATTTAATTAAGTGTCAAATTTGTGAGTACAAACTATGAACCAGTTGGTAATAGGCAATATTTCCCAAAATCATAATAGTAAGATTCTAAAATATTGCTGGGGATGAAGATATTACAATAAACTTAAAATAGACAGAAAATAACAAAAAAGTTTCTCAATTTAATCAGATTAAAGTACACGTCATGGCATAATTTGTGTAGAGAAAACGAAAATTTTCAAACGTTATGAAAGTGCACAATACCTCTTCTAATTGGAATGTTATAAAAGGGTTTCAATGTTTTATTTCCTTTTAATGTGTATATGAAGAAACAACATACTCTGGTACGTAATTGATCACAAAAACAATAATATTATCACTACTTGTAAAATCTGATTCAATCAGTTTGACATTTGACACTTGTCAAAATTCCATTTAGTTTGTATTAAAACTATAAATCTATGGTATTTTTTGTCTATGGTATTTTCAGAGAAAATACCGTAGACAAAAAATGTACATTGAGGGTTTTTTTAAAATAATATTCAACAAGAACGATAAATTTCCCACTGGCTTGCCGTTTTCTTTTCTTATTTAAAATAAATATTTGTGACCATAACTTTTGAAGACTTCGGTGGAAGTTAGGTTTTAAAAAGGTTTGATACTATTATTTTTTTTTTAAAGTTTGAATACCGCCCAAAAGTCCCAACTGCTCTCAGCCGTCTGGAGCCTGAGACTATGGCATGATTGTGAGGTTGAAGGTAATGGCGAGGGGAAGGAGCTGGGGAAGAGGATGTGGTGAAGTACTGAGCTATTCAGATCTAGTTACCAAACGTGTTTAGCCATTTCATACACATGATTTATAATAATGCTTTGATTCATTGATTTGGTAGAGAATCGCGTCCGCTGAGTGCACACGTTCTGCCATATATGATGCCTGCTTCCGCTACCGCCACTACAACCTACAGCTTCTCGCCGCGCTTTCCAGGAGTAGTTGCTCACATAGTTATTTAAAACTCTTTCGCAGCATTCCCGAAAATTCCATAAGCCCTGAAGGTAACAGTTTTAATAATGTTGATTTAAAAAATAATAATAATAACCTGGCGAACTAGATCAACAATCGGCTACCTTAGGGGGGGTGGTGTAGCGCCATATACGGAAACCAGCTTTAAAAAGTAGCATGGCGGTAGGCTACTTGTGGTTGCGTCACAGTCACATAGCTTTTAAGTATAACTCTGAGTACGAAGGTCCTTACACGTGAAGAAGTCGGAGAAACGACCCGTTCTCTTCAGAACGAAATATTAGTGTTCCACTTTTGTTCGCCGAGTTTCGCACAAACGTACTGCTGCGCAGAAGATCAATGCTGCAAAATATGGCCCACCCGCATCTCCTCATTTTGTTTTCCGAATTTCTTTGTTTTCCAGTAACGAATTATAAAAGATTTTCATAATAATCAATATTTAAACAAAACATAAAATATATCATAATGACTTATTGGTGCCAGCGCAATGCTTTTTGTATGAATATTTTTATAAAAACATGACCTAATTTGCAAAAAAATAATCATAATAGTAAATGTGGCTCTACAAAATATGCACCGGCGAAAGGAGAAAGTCCGATAGTAATGTAATGATGTTGACTCACTCCACAGTCCACGGGTCAATGCATCGGGCCGATGACTGCAACCATAAGATGATTAATTAATTAAGTTGTTGTTTTATTTTCTGATACAAATTATAATGATGGTAATTTAGTGAATACAACGCATTCTAAACATTGGATGAAAATATAATATGTATGAGAAATAGAAGTGATTTATCTCCGCTGGATTTCTCAGAATTTTGTTGTTATATTTATCCAAAAAGATGCTATTTTTGCAGGGTTGAAAAGAATATGAACACATAAATAAGTCTAATAGACCTAACAGTAATTTTGTTTTACACGGGTTTTGGTGTTAGGCGGTAAACTGATACACTTATAGACAGGCGCTTCAGTATGAAACAATTATAAAGCCTGTAAGCACGCATATCGCATTATAATATATTATTGTGTGTAATTATCTAAAATAACGAGCTTATTAAATAAAATTGATGTTTAAAAGACACAGTTAATAATTACATCAATTATTACCATTACAGTTTCAACAGCGTGAAAATGAACAAACCTAGGTATTCGTGCATGAAGTATGAATGTACAGATCGGCAGTTCTTTATCCAAAGCCCTTAGCACACGTTGGGCCAACGCATTGACGCATCCAAACATTATTGATTACAGTAATCACCAATCTAAACTCTACAAGTTTAACAAGTGGTGCCAAAATTTTACTCGCGCCTGGCATCGTTTGGCACAGGACCGGCCCTGGCCAAGTGGACGTATACACGTTGGGCCAGCGCATTGGCCCAATGCGTTGGCCCAACGTGTACAGGCAGTATTACAAAATAGTTCGTTCTTTCGATAATTTTACTTTTCTGTGTGAAATAATATGCACGTGGGTATAGTAAATCTGGGTAACACCCATATAGGTATTTGCTTACATTAAAATTCAAACACCATAGTATAATCTGATAATCACAAATTCATCACAAAATCAATCAAGCAAACCCGCTGTTCTCTATAATAATGATTCAAAAATACTTTTACATTTTTTGTTGTGTGTAGGTAAGTTAATTCTTAAATAGACATCAACGCGTTAAAATGATAAATCCACCAGCATTTATTGTGACTTTCTTGTGACTTGTGAGTTCTTGTGTACGTAGGAACACAAGCACCACAGTCAACGCGTTTCTTCCTCGCCAACTGCAAAAGCCGAATCTCGTATACGAAACTCATAGAACGCATTATTGCTTCGTTTATGAAAATATATATGCGTTTTGAGAATAATTATTTTTCCAACCGTTAATGTATGAATAAAGACGATAATAACGCTGATGATAATGATAATAATTAAATCATAGTAATAACGCTGGTATTTAATTAATAGGAATATGTTTATAGGTCAGGAGAGTTGTGGGCTGAACAAGAAAATGACCGCATTTTCTGAAAATTGGATGCAGAGGAAATGGGGAAAAAAACTGTGCACATGCGCAGATCTCCGCTAACGGCGCCACAAGTCTGTACGCCAAAGCATGATACATATCGGGAAAACTACATCAAGCAGTAATAAGACACTAAGTAAAAAAATCCTGTTGTTTCTTGAAATAGAGATTCAGTTTTATTAAATTACTTAATCTTTTTGATGTAAGGATGTTGTTTTAGTTGCTGCTTGCGTGTCCGGACCCGCAGAAATGTAGCTTGGATGTCCGAAGTTTTCAGTCGGTGTTTGTTCTTCAAAGCGAGCGTTAGTTTCCGGTTTTCGCAGTTTTCTGTGTAAATTATTTGTGATCCGACAAAAACAATAATCACATCAACATGTTCAGCGGAATATCCGGTAAGTTCAATATTTTTATAAATCACTTCGTAGAAGTATATATGTATGTAATCACTGTAGGTAGATAGTTATTTTAGAACAGAACGTTAGTTTATTTCAATAATAAATATTATTATTTCGAATTGCGTCTCAGGTAAATTTAAATTTAATTTCATGCGTGAAAACAGTTTGAAATTTAATTAATCAAGTAATTAATTCCCGAAGCCGGTTTAAAAAGATCTCGCAAGATTAAAGGCGTATATTTAATTTAAATATTTCTCTTGATTTGCCAGAAATAGTAAGGATCTTTGTTCGGCTTGGGAATGTTTAGTTGTTTATTTCCCCAACCTTGTACTCATAAATTTCATCGGAAAACCTATATTCGCTGCTTCGCACTCGGAAATAGATTCCAAGAGGTTTCTTGTAAGATCTATTTTGGTGTTGGATCTCAATCGCGGAATACGATCAAGAGACATCGATGTTGCGTAGAAACATTCAAACTTATTTCGAATGGTACTTGGAACTTTTATTCTGCATTTGAAAGTGTAGACACATTCCAATGTTCCTTATAACTTTTAGTCTTTATTTTAATGCGTAGAAACATTCTTATTTTACTTTGAACTTTTATTCTGCAAATATTATGTCCTAATCTGATCTAATTAATACCGAACACAATTATAAACGTGCAAAGGAATTTAAGTTGAAGCAAATGATCACACCTTATTTGATTTTTAGTGCTTTGAACAGGTATTTATCTCGTAAAATTAACCGTAATTAGTGTCAGTAACCTGATTTGTCGATTTCTATTTATCAGTATTTTCACATAATTATTAAAATAAAATGATTCTTTTGAGATGATGAAGTCAATTATTGTGCATGCCTAAAAAAGAAAATAAAACACAGTTATTGTCTACCAAGCAATAGGTGCTTGTCCACTGGCAAATAGAAGAGTATTTGTAAATATTTATTGAATCACTTCCATTGAACGAATCAAACATTGAACGAAACTGCGACCAAGAATTGATTGGTGAAGAGACAATGACTGGGCCTGAGTAGTCGGTAGATTGAATCCATTAGCTATGAAACGAGAAGGAATGCCATTGCGGCCTTGTTATTCCTAGTCTGCTGGAAGCTAGAAGTGACATCATCGTACGCCATTGCTACTTGTTATAATACAACGTATCTCAGTGCACGGGCGAGAATTGTTTTCAATTTTTCATCAAATGATTTCACTGACACAATCCTGAGTAATATTTGCTATTTTTACATTCGTTAACACATTAATGGCGGTTCGTATGCATCTGATAGTGTTGTTCGAGGCTATTGAGTTTTTACGCGTCAGAGATTTCCGTTGTACCTACATTATTTTTCGCAGTCTGATTTCAAAATAGTGTAATTGCAATGTTGCGGAATCGCGGGACAAATACGTTGTTGAATAATTGTAATCAGTACCTAACCTAATTACTCTTTTGCTACTGTTCATTTGTAATACCTACCTACTCAATGCATGAATCTTCTTGAATTTAAAATTATGCATGGATACATAGGTTCACATTTATATCACTTTCTCAATTTTAATGAAACAGTATATTTGAACTTGATAATTTTGTAGACACGTTTTTTCACATATTTTTTTTGTTAATTTTGCAAATTATGACGACTGAACGCAATTAATACACTACTGTAAGTAGTTATTATAATAATGTATTTTTAACTACTGGGTAGGTACCTACTTAGCTGATAATTTTTTTGTAGATTATGAAAAAATATATATTCTAGGTGATAATTTTTTTAAACAATTTTATCTTTGTTATGATAGTAGCAGTTGGTCGATTTAAACGTATTTTACTAGCCATGCTTTGATATTATCATCATGTCCCCCTCTTTTATACTAGTTTCATAATCCATACAAAGCCATCGATGACGCAACACCTTGCCCGCCTATTGCGTTTTATTTATCTCCAAAGAAGACAGTCCGTAGACCAAAAAATACTTGCATGTTTTAGAAGTTATCCGATCAATACGTAAATATTTTTGATGAGCATGATCTAAGAAACGTGTTTGGCATTGAAGTTATCATTTCCATAAATGCGTGGATTTTGTATTTCCTCAGTATTGCTAAAGAACATTCATTGCATTGGTGAATTGATAGTTTAAAATGCTCGAATAGATTTTTAGTATTATCAGAATCACAACATTTGGAAACGTATCAAAAAGTATGAATAGCAAATCACTCGTAGACTTTGTGGGAGAAAAAGTTTCCTCAAAATTAAAACATGTAGAAAAAACACAAATTAATTGCATCTTTATACCATTTTAATATAGAATCCACTTACATTACATTACCCACTAGCGCATTCGCAAATATTTTGTAAATATTGATTGAATTTATGAATTTTACTGTCATGATTCTTAATTTTCATGCTCGCCACACTGACTGAATTTTCAGACAAAGGTGAGTGATGATTTGATAATATACGTAGAAGTTAATAGAGCGGCGTGAAGTCTATAGAGGCTGTAAACCTCTATAGTTCCCCCAAGAAAATATGAAAGAAAGGTGATAATTTATGGAAAATTCCATACTTTTTATGTTTCTTTTTCTTTTCTTATGGAAAACGTAACATTCCAGTTTCTATTGGACTGCAAGCATCTGGTAGAAGTTATAAAACTCTTTGTTTAAATTACTAATTTACATGACTGCTCTTTGAGTCAATATGTTTGTCATTGACCACGAATTCGTAGAAAAGAAGACGCAATCGTTGTAAAACAAATCACAAGAATTTTAACCGGATTTATGTCAACCATGCATCGTTATTTAGTAATACAATTAACTTTACACGGTTTTGATAATAAATACTTTATTTGCTTGCAGTTGAGTAAAACAATTTTAATATTTTTTGGTTGCATATCTGAATGATATAATCTTGACCCATTACAAAATGGGTTAAGTTTTACACAAATGAACTGGTTAATACAACAGTTTAAAATAATTGGACCACAATTTTCTATATCACTGTGGGTATTATGGACATTACCATAAAATTATTTTACCGAAAAAAACGTCAAGAACCCAACATCTGCTTGGTGGTTTACCTCAATTCACTCACCATAAATATATACAGATAAAGTAATTTTTACTACCTAATAGCACGAAAACAATTTCATCATGTTTTCCGCATTACGTATGTTTGGTGGTTATCTACAAATCGATGTTGGACCTCGCCTTGGAGTCTGGCAGAAGTATGTTAAACCACCCTACCCCGTTTTAACTGCATACAGTTAAACGTAAGTGTCATTGATATGAGATGCCTTTATAGGTATATCTTCATTAATCGTTTTGCATAAAGGGCAGGGTCATTACTTAATCATTTTGTGACCATTACTTAATTACTTGTGATTTAAAAGTTTTGTTTTGACGAGTCCCAACTTCTAGGGACTATCAAGGCTATTGATCGGTCGATCGCGGAGCAAATTTTCATCCGAACCAATAATTACGATTGCGAATTATAAAAATAATTCCCATATTTTGAATTTTCAACCATAGATGAACAAAAATAAATCCTTATACAAAGACAAATTGAAGTTTTGAGGAAATTAAAAAAGGAACAGTAAAAATTCTCGAAACATTCTTGTAAGAAGTTGATTGAAAATAATGGTAAAAAGGAGAGTAGCTCTAACCTCAAAATGGCGTTTATTTTTTATGAAGCTCTTACTTTTTCAATAAAAAGATTCATAAGTAAATTGTAGTCAATAAAATCACTAATAAAACTGTATTACCGTTGTATTTACCTGTGTCTCTAAAATGTAGTACTTAATGTTATAGTATCTTGCAGTGATTTATTTGTTTAAGAATCTGGTTCGCGGTTAATTTATACACCTTGCACCTCGCATTCGTCATTCTGGAATGTTTTGATTAATATCACGACACCGGTTATTATATTCCAACATGAGCAGTATCAGTGAAGTCATCATTACACTGTATTAACTTGTTCTAATTATGTCTTAGCTTGAACTAAGCTGTCTGATTCACTGCATTGTATTATTATGGTTTGTTACTTACTTATCGAACTTAAGTAAGTTATCAAGGGAAAACAGACGAAAAATGCATTCTGAGGAATTAGTATCCTACATCCATTCGGCACCGGTGCATCGGGAAATACGCCAAATGTCACATGAGAACGGGTCGTTTCTACGACTCGTTCTGGATTTTGACAGCTCGGCTATGGAATGATTTTCCAACCTGTGTGTTCCTCCTTCCTACAACACTTATCTTCAAGACCCGGGATCACTCCTTCCTTTCATCAAAAAAATCCCTACACAGCATCCCCAAAGCTAACATTTCCGCGTGTGGGAGTTAATGTAAAAAAAAACTTATTTAAAAAAGAAGAGGAACGCTTTCGGGTTATGTTATTTTTTTATTAACAATATATATAATAGTTTTTTTATAATCTAAAACTATAATTTTAAAACAAAGGCGTAATGCGTTTCTCTGTAAAAACAAAAGATTTATTAACAATACGTATTTACAACTCTTAACCATCACATTATCTGTTAACAAAAGATTCACTCACCTGTAAAAACAAAAGAAACAACATTTAAAGCCCTTATTTCAGGTTTCTTAATAATGTGAGATATTATATTCAGGTGTATTCGGTGTATTTAATGAAATAATGATGGCCCTTTTACTTTTCATATCTCGCTAATGTCAAAGCTGTCAGCAGTGACATCTAGTGGGCCACCAACTAACTTGTCGGTAACGCGGCAAATTCAAAATATTTCATTAAATGACAATGTGAAAATGATAAAAAATAATAAAAATAAATGTTAAATTGGTTAATTAGCATCTAGTTGGAGTACATAATTATAAAGGGGTTTTTATAAAAAAAATTATCTTGGATTTGTCTTGGCTGATGATCTTGGAGTCTGTTTTATATTTCGAAAAAAATGTGTTCACTCTAATAGTTAGTGGGAGAGCATTATATAGCCCTGTTTGAAGAGGTATGCTAGTATGTTTTTGGCATAAAGTTGCCTAATGTCCATAACACAGATTTTCCTAATGATTTCATCCGAGCTGCTTGTGATCGGTAGTTTGAGGATAAGTTAGGTTAGGTTAAGAGATGCATAATATGTGTAATGCGGAGTATGTATATACGAGTATCTTGACAGTTTTATTTCATATGCACCGAATACAGGGCGTACTCCATTATTAATTTATTACCCCTTACTAATAAACATATTTTAAATTTTACACAACTGATAAACAACCGTTTACCATACATGAATTGTTGTATATCAGGTTTATTAGTAAGGGGATAATAAATTAATAATGGAGTACGCGCTGTATCCGGTGCACATGAAATAAAATATACAACCTACAAGCACTCGTAAATTACCTCCTTAATAATAACTGATAAAAAACCGTTTATCATACACAAACATGGTGGTTTATCAGTTGTCTAAAATTTAAAAAGATATTATTGATAAGGCCCATGTATTTACAAGTGCTTGTAGGTAGTAGAACTAGGGCATCTAGGCTCTCAAAGCTAGGACATATCCTATGGTGGACACTGGACAGGGGACTTGGCAGCAAACTCGGGCATGAGTAACGTTTAGCATTACGATTCGATGACAATATAACGACGATGATTTACCTACTCGTACTCAGGCTTCCTGCACAAGTCATGCAAGCGAAAACGACCAAATGAAGTGTTCACAAAATCACTCGTCTATTTAAAACTATTTTATACGGTAAAAAAGTGTAACAGAAAATGTACGTGAAGCTACATTTAATTAGCTGTAAAACTAGTTTATACATTACGGATCATCAAGTATTTTTGTAAATCACAAATCTCTCGAATGTTCGCCATGTTTATGCAAAAAAGAAAACAGCAATCTGAAGTGATTGCAGCGCGAGATGAAGAAATAAATGCTGATGGATTTGCTTCGCTGATTCATCAAACGCAGTAGGTACTTCAACAGGCAGGTTTCACGTATTCAAATAGTGATTTTAAACGAGTTGAAGGTACAGGAGAGAATTTACCGTCTAGGGATTTCAGTCTATTCGATATTCGATTATTAATCGATATTCGCAATTTCTTTTAATTCATTCTAAATTTTAATGAAACGCTGACAGACTGAGAATCGGCGGTAGATGAGAACGGCGTCGGTAGTCGATTTGAGGTTATCACAAGCGCCTTTTTAAAATCAAATATTGACACCGTTAACCGTAGATTCTTTGCACGGTTAACAAATTTAACAAACCCTGAACAACTATTCATTATACTTAAAGGTTATTTCACCATCTTTGAGTAAACTGTTGAGTAACTTAGTAATCGTCAATTATTATTATTAATATGACGGTAAAACAGACATTTACTAGACGGGTAGCGTTACTCAGCGGTGATGAAACAAGCAGTTTATTCAGAGGTGGTGAAATGCCCCCTTAATGTAAAACAAACAAATGAATGCTTGTTATTCTACGGCTGAGCTGCATTTCGCGCCGTTTGGGGTTGCTTCATTCTTTTCCTTTTAGGCTTGCGGAAATTTTTGTCGTGTTTATAAGATGCGCATAAGAATTAGAACTGGTAAATACACTCCTGAGTTTAACCTAGTCATACTATTATTTTTTTCACTTCGGAAACGATCTGTCAAAATCAATAAATAAATAATTGAATATCATCGTATCGACGCACAGGTCGTACAGTGGTGCAAAAACACGTAACCTCACATAATTTGGAAATTCATTATTTGTTGTTCGTTCTACTTCGCGCGGTAAATTTGATTGGTTTTTCGACCGAATAATTCGATCAATAAATCTTCCATTTTATCTTTAAAACTATTCTAATTTAGTCCACGTGGCTTTTATTCGACGCTACCTGTAAATATTAACGTAGATTTAAAAGAGAAACGGTTTAATTTTCTATATATTTTATTCACCATTAACTTTAAAACCTTTCCTTACGCAAGAAAATCGGTTTTCTCAGGCTGCAAAATTATTGAACGGTGAGCTCTAGCATGATTAAATTTGTACAGCTTTTTGTCCCTAGAATTTATAAACAATTGTAACTCTTTTCTGCTTTTAAAGTAATATTCATCATGAGTTATGGAGTTTTTAAATTATATCTAATTGAATTTTACATATTTTCTATATTGCAAACTAGCGCAGACCCGTGAAAATCGCGGGATATTATAATTGTAGGATTTGTGAAGCTGAAAGTATTTATAAAATATATGCCTCAGGATATTTGCCTATCATTATATTTGTCTTTCAAAAAAAATATTTACCATTCGAATGAACACCGTTAGTAAACTTTAAAAATCATAATTTAGATTTAGATCTGTCAACAATGTAAACAAAAGAAATACAAATTTAGAATAATAATAATTAATTTTACAATAAAGCAACTTTTTTACCCTACCTTACCAGTTCCAATTTTGAAAATTAAAAGTTGATTGAACATGAATAATTTTACTCATTACGCAGAAATATTTCACATCACACATGCATGCACCGACAACCGAAATTAGTGTGTTGTTTATTAATTTAAAAGAAAATAGTTACATCGTTGAGTTTCAACGGGATTTATAAGATTATTGTTTTATGGAACCATGAACACCATTTATTAACTTAATTTTATACAAAATGGCGGATATAATAATACATTATGTTGTGTACGAACAATTCCTACGTGGGTATTGCTATTCATTATGGCATCTAGGTACATCATATTCCAGCTGAATTATAGTGATTCATCACTGTACCATTGTATATATGATTCAGCGTAAAGGTATATTTGATTCTGGCCTTTATTTGTTATTCTGAAATTTACACTTGAATCAATAGCATGTATTTGACAATGATCTAATAAAGCTTATGGATATAAACATCAGTGAAAATCTTTACCTTACAACTCCTACTCCAAAGGTAACGAGTAGTGCTGTCATCAAGTGGATTTCCGGAAACCCCTTTATTAAAAACAAAAATCCGGATATCTGTTTTTAAATGTCTCATTAAATAATGTCTCGTAGCTAGTGTTTTCTGTTGGACGTAGGATCATAGGATGACGTACTGATAGAACCATAGAACAAAGAAGAACACGAGAAATGCGATGTGGGCGTGCTTCTTAATTCAAAAGTCCGGCAAATTGAGCAAATTTCCAACACAAAACTGTTATTATTATGATGACATTCAAATGGGATGGCGTTATACGATATCAGGTAAGCGTAAAAGAGACAAAGTTCTTGCTAAACTGGCTAGAACCAAAATGTAGTCAGTGCCTACCGCTTGGTTTCCATTCAAATTCAAATACACATGGAAGGCATTATTTATTCAGTGGAGAGAACTTTTTGTTGGAAACCTGTAAATTTTTCAAATATGTTTTCTCACAAGAGTCTCAACTGCCCGAAGCCAGTGGAATTATGGCATCCCCAATTTGGGGTGTGTTGTGAGGCTGAATAAACTTTGGGGAAATGTAATGTGTAACATAAAGATTGGGAAGTACGTGGCTATACACATCGGGTCATTAAACACCACTAAAACCATTTCAAGTAAAGTTTTCTTTGCGGTTTTAAGGGTAGTCTCTCACCAGGGCGTTACTGAGGTATAGAGCAGACGTGTAGCAACGCTAACGAACACGAGTAGGAATCTAAGAATAAGACTGCATTCAAACAGGAGTAAAAAGTAGCCCGGAGTATTTTTCCTGCCAGCTAGCCACTAAAAAGATCGTCATTGTTACTGTGGTTACGAATAGCTGGGAAAAGATTACGCTCTGCTTTTTACTTTGTCCTCTCGACTGCATGAATGCAGCGGATTTGAATGTCATCGTTCTTCATAGTGGCTTTGCTATTATCATTTGAAAATTCTTATTGTTGTTAAGGATCGTAACTTCTACTCCCTTTAGACTGATTACTCCTCAACTCCTCGCGGTCCAACGGTCCAAAGCCTTGATTTCTCGGCTTCTCCTGTCTTCCACTGACGACTCCTCCACACCTCGCGGTCCAACGGTTCAACACCTTGGTTCCTCTGCTTCTCCTGTCTTTCTCTCCTTTTAAACTGATGACTCCTCCACTCCTCGAGGTCAAACGGTCCAAAGACTTGGTTCCTCTGCTTCTCTTGTATTCCACTCCTTTTACACTGGTGACTCCTCCACTCTTCGCGGTCCAACGGTCCAAAGGCTTGGTTCCTCTGTTTTCTCCTGTTTTCATCTTTTACACTGATGCTTCCTCCACTCCCCGCGGTCCAACGGCCCAAAGCTTTGGCTCCTCTGCTTCTCCTATCTTCGTCTTTTGTACGTGAGCTTTTCCAGATTCAAGTTATCAGTTCGGCGAGATTTGTTTGGGATGCACATAATGATGACAGCCCGTTTTGGATGACTAACTCTTCCGCTGTGTATTTAAATAACCATTATTCAGAAGACCTCACAATCACATGCACTTATTAAATGAACTTGAAACAATCGATTCTTATTGAAATGTTTGTTTTGAGAAATCCCGCAGAAGGTATATTTAACATAGGTAGCGTTATCATTAAGAAAACCACTAACGTGCAAACAATGCGGGAAGTTGGAAGCATGACAGTAATGTACATTGTATAAGTCGACTAGGAAGACCTTGGGGATAACTCAGTAAAATTATTCCAGTCGAGGTATATTTGGATCAATATAAAAGTAGAAATACAAGACGGACGGTAATAGGCGGCACTTGGTTGTCAAAAGTGGAAGTCAAAAATTAAATATAGATTACAATTGGAAAGAAGAAGTGGAAGGAGGGGGGAGGGGTTAGAGTGGGCGGGGTTTATCAGAATTAGGAATTACAATATTGTTAGACGGGAAAGACCAGTTGAGTGGGTAAATATTTAAAAGAGAGTTTATTAAAAAAAAAATCTTGTTTATTTAAAAAAAATATCTGCTTTCATATTACCATGTTTTCTAATTTTTTAAAAATATAAATAATTTATTTGCGACGCTTTATATCCTGTGTGAAGTATTTTAAGACCTGAAAACACAAATAGCATGTAACCATAAAACAATATATTCATATAACAAATAGCATTTAATAACAATTATTCTAATAAATTGATAGTTGAAGTACTAAATAAAAAAATTAAACATGATCTCTTCAAATGGTATATTTACCCTATTTCTAAAGATAGAAATAAACAATGGCGTAGAATTCTATTTGTGGATAACGACATTTCCAAAATTATAAATAAAAATATTCCAATACTAACAAAATGAGGAAATATATTCTTAATAATAAAAATAGCGATAATCAAACAAAAAAATCGGGAGTTTATGAACTCAATTGGGATGATTGTAATTTCTTTTACAAAGGTAGAACCAAAGATATTAGAAGAACGAGATGTGCTATGCGCAGTTCGTACTGAGTGGAATTGTTTTGCCGAGTGTCGCCGGTTTTGTTCACCAATACTACTGCACACCTTCGCTTACGCTAAGGCATCGCTAAGGTATCCGCACTAATACATAGAACAGATTTCTGTGCGTACACGTCCCGATACCGTTCAAAGTACCCTAATTAGGTAGTACTCCGGCTACGGTCCGGCGGCCAACATAGCATATCTCGTTCTTCTAATATCTTTGGGTAGAACCAATAGAAACTTTGAAGTCAGAACCAAAGAACATCTCGGAGCTCTAAATGGAAATAGTGAATCTGAGTTTGATCATCTTTTGAATAATGATCACACTTGATAAAAATTCAGGTCTTAAAATACTTCACACAGGATATAAAGCATCGCAAATAATTTTGAAATTTTAGAAATAAGAAAACATGTCAATATAAAATCAGATATAATTAATAAGCAAAAAAATTATAAACCCTCTTTTAAATATTTTCCCACTCAACTTGTCTTTCCGTCTAACGATATTGTAATTCCTAATTCTGATAAACTCCACCCACTTTTACCCCTCCCCCCTACTTCCACTTCTTCTTTCCAATTGTAATCTATATTTAATTTTTGACATCAAAGTATACTTACTCCTGATGAGGTGAACTTCGTTCATGTAACATGTAGAGGTTGTATGTAATTAAGTGATGTAAACAAAGATATTTATGTTTTAATAAAATAAATAATACCATTACAAAGTGATAAGCTTCCAGAAGAAATCTTCTTATTAAACGCTTGTTAATGGTCAAGTAATTTTGCGTATTGTTAGCTGCATATTTAAATATTCGCGCCAGTCATTTGGTTCGTTCTTATACCGCCAGAGGGGCAGAGTGGTCGAATTTTGCCTGCAGACCCCCCTATTCGGGATTTACCCGAAACATACGATTTGAATTCGACCAATCAGAGGGCCTAGATCGTCCAGACGCTAGAGTAATAATACTATCAGAATAAACAGTACAATAATGTGTCGTTACAGCTTATAAACGATTGATAAAGTAGTTAGGTCCTTGGATGAATTATGTGTTTATTAAGTCCATGGTCCTCGTTGAATTCGTTCAAGTTTCAGTTTCATTCTTTTTTCGATAACTTTTTCCTTGTTTTATGGTCTTATCGCTGAGAGCTCCGCAGTAACATCTCCCTCTGTAACAGAAACAGAAATGTGTCATTATTTACAATACAGAGGAAAATATTACTATGGAGTTATCAGCAGTGTGCCTTACTTTGATCACGTGGAACAAACACAGTGGCCTATTTCCAAATTTTATGAGAATTAAATTTATATTTCAAAACTTCATAGATAGTGATTGAAAATATGTAGCTATCTAGAAATAGTAAGTTACCCAGAAATTTAGAAAATAAAATACCGTGTAATTGTCATGATTCAAGATGCTAGAGCTCGCGTTCTTGCTGAGACAAAGAAAACAGTTTTCTGCAAAAAAATCTGAAATTTACAATAGTATTTTGTTATAGCGAATAATGAATAACTATTTGTTTCTACTTTGGTCTAACTAATACTAATTCATCGCCAATGTCGCCATAAAAAATAAACACTAAAAAATATAAATAACAGACTTCAAATGAAATGTGCAGTTTGAAGAATATTTATAACAATTTCAGATCATACGTGTCTTTTGACCTGTACTCGAACTAACTTGAAGTTTATTTCATCGCTTTTAATTATAGATGTATTTCCTTTAGCTAAATTATATATCTATATAAATAAAAATGTTCGTTTGTTCTAAATCTTAAATCTCCGAAAGTTCTTCTCCGATTGCTTTGTAATTTTCACACAACATTGCATTCGAATTCGCGTGTGTTTTAATGTTACCTATATTATGTAGAAGTCACCTACCTGTGAGAGGTAAAAACATGATTTTATGAAAAACAGCGTTATCTGTTGGACGTAAAGAAACACGTCCTTATGTTTCTTTATCTACATAGACAGATTCAGCCCTAGCAAGGCGTGGCGGGTTACAGCTGGTCTTCAATAATAAAGTGAGTGTATTGTCAGTTACTCGACTGATAGATACATTTCCCTCAACTACATTATCTTCAAAATCATTGTTTAGTCAGTTACTTTTAACTTTGTCAGCGCAATACAAAATAAATATGGCGCTACGTATAAAAATGGTTTCCATTAGGTTTTCAGTGACTGTCTAGTTCTAGCAAATCAAGGCTATGAAAATTCTCGCTTGAAAGCATTATTCCGAAGACACGTTCAAGCCACGCCTTACTACAAACTGCAGCGGAAATTGACCCATATCCTTACATGGAAATGATATGAACGAGATATACATCAGATTTCAGAATGGCTTATTAAGAATGTTGCCATGACTGATTTAAAAATAAATCTAGATCCGATATTCTATGATTAATTTGTGTGCTGGTTTGGATAATATAATAAATTGTTCCCATTATTGATTAACATATTCGGTGGGATTATATGCAACTAATATTATTTAATATACCGCTATTTGCACCTTCGTTCGTGAGAATATGTATTCGTATGCTGGCTGGCCGCCATTTTTCCATTGTATGCATTGAATGCAAAAATGTAATGGCTTCATTAAAATATAATATATTACGGTTTCATAATAATATGGCGTTGGAATCCTGCTCAGAACATGCTATTAACTAACCAATATACTGTTAACTATGCCTCTCTTCACACTATAAAAAATACAAATTGAATTAATACAATAATACTAGCGCAGACCTGCGTAAATCGCTTTTAGGATTTGTGAAGACAAATTTTGTCAATTTTCTTTATAACATAAATTATAATTTGTGGTTGACAAATTAGAGAAACGATCAGAAATTTACATTTGGAGTGAACACCCTTAGTAAATCTGGTTAGTACCTTAGTTACCTAGTAAATAACGCTTTCTTGAAAATGGAATAGTGCTGTCTCTCTCTTGAAAACTAACGAAACAGATTTACTTGTCAAAATTAACCATAATAAATTTAAACAAAAGAAATACACATTTCAAATATAGAATAAAAAATAAAAATTATTTTCGGTTAAATATATTATGTTGTAGGTACGTCGCTTGTCTGAATTCTTCAAACAATTACATAGTTACAATTTTTAAAATGATACAAATTTGATTTCACGCAGGACACCGCGCTAACATACAGGACAGACAACCGAAATTAGAATATTATTTTTTTCGTGTCAATATAATCATATTGTTTGGTTACCGGATAACTCAACAAAATTACAATTCAACACACATTTAAAAAGTGATATAAAGTCATGAAAAGTGATGAAACAAAAAGTAGGTTAAATAAGTTACTAGGTAATTATTTAACCTAGTTTTGTTTCATAACTTGAATTGTCATTTTTTCATAAGAATAATCATATTTTTTATAATTATTTTCATATTTTCTCATAATCTCTTTTCATAAGAATTTTATATTTCACGATAATAATAATATAATTCCTATTTTTTTAAAGGAAGATAACAATTCCCTGCTTACGAATAATGTGCTAATATGTATTTGAATTACTCCAAATACCACCATTATAAGCGGAAATATTGGAGCTTGACTAACAGCTAGCTGGCTGGCTACCGTCAATCGACCGCCGATGAACTCAACAAATAATATTTCAAGTTGCTTGCACAATAAATTTTCAGATTGGAAGAGTAAAAATAGTCAACAGCAACACAAACCCGTCTTTTATTTCTTAACGAACATTTTGAAAAATGGGAGCACTTTGAAGAAGTATAAAAATATGTAAATGAGATCATAACACGAACACGTGTGTCGGTAACCTAATAATGCCGTAGTTACACAAGAAATGATATCGGCTAGCCAAGATCACTCCGACTGACTCAGACCAAAGCGAAGTTTTAAAAAACCTCGGCTAAAGAAACGTCTTAATATTTGAACACAATTCACTGACGAGATAAATAATTGGAGATGAAACGCGAACAAAGAGTGTGAGAAAAGATTAGCTTGTTCGCCTGTCATATGGCTGTTAGATCCAATAGCGGTTTCAAGGTGAACCAGAAGTACTAAGGTACCTAAATTAAAAACGTTAAATTGTTTTCACGAAAATAAATGCTTCAAACCTACACATCTGGCTTGTGAATATTATTTGTTGTGAGGTTTCTTTATTTACCATGAGTGTGTAAGATTGTGTACAACAACTGTAACTTGTTGGACTAAGTCAATTATTTTCTTCATATTTTGCCTTTGGATTTTAAAGAAATTTGGTATATTATGCTTTCCTAAATATGTCTTTATATTTGATTTTTCCCAACATGAAACGTATGTTGATCAGTTTTTAAATCTAAAACCAAGTATAAACGTTGGTACAATTAAAAATGCTATATAAATGATATTAAAGAAGACAAAAAAAAACTGGTAAAAAAAAACTATTTGTCTCCTCCCGAATATTACTTTATGAAATTGCTAAGTCGACTTGCTCTTGAAAAAGAATTTAATGTTAGCGAAAAGCAGTGTCACAAATACTTCCCGTTCAACAATTTTAATATTTTTATAAAGTTTTTTTTTTTATAATTGTATTTTACGCAAGTCTTACAAAACTGAGAAATAATTCAGTTTGATTGTAAGAAGTCTCTATTTTTTACCAATTTATTTGTTTACATAATAGGCATCATCAAAAAGTTTTGTTTCTTGTAGTTAACCATTATTTCCGATGAAGACTAGTTAACTAGTCAATTTCTCCCGAGACTAGGTAACGTGACATTAGCAATAAGCTAGTGGTTTTAAATTAAATATGTATTTAATGATTGATTGATCTAGATTCTAGACTGTCCTAAAATGTGATAATATTTCTGATTAGACAGTCAAAAAATTCTTTCAAAAGTTGCATTTCATAATGCTTTCTATACTAAAAAAGTAATTATTGAGAAAGATAAATTTAATTCAGGGATTTGACTGTTTGGTTGCATCCACGCACATCCAAAATATGAAATCTAGGCATCTGCTCACATAATTTGTTCCAAGCGATCAGGTGTACGGAATTTGTATTTATTGGGGCAATCAATGTTAGGGCAGGGAGTTGGGTGTTGGGAGGGACTGAGGACTGAAACAAACAACGACCACCTGCACCTCCACAGCCAAGGCATAGCCAGTTAATATACTCAGAATCCCATCACTAATTGGCCCACTTCACTTGGTCGTGTCAGGTGGAATTAATGGCGGTTAAAGTAATTGACTCTGTTTTTCTGGTCCCTTGGTGACATGCTTAATAGGTTCTTGGCATACTTTGTAGCTACCTAAATATTATTTTTTGCCAGTCATAAAAACACTGTTATAAAATTCACACCCTGTATTTAATTCTATACAAAAAATCCGCTGGCGACAGCCAAATTTGACTAAAATTCCGATTGTAAGGATTGGAAAGGGAGAATGAATTTATGTTTTAAAATAATTCGAATTGAGATGAGACTGAGAAGAGATGGAATTCTACATAAAACATGATGGGAGAGTATAATTGTTAGGAATGGGAAACCAAAAATATATACAATATTATCATTTACAGAGGTGTCCGGAGGAGAAGTGCGCTCACTTCGGGAGTGGATTTTACATGGTGGTCTATGATGGCGGTAGAAGTAAAAAATATAAATAAGTTTTTCGAAATTCTAAAGTTTATTTTCCCATGCAAAGATATTTTTCCTAAGAAGAATTATTATTTTTCCGGTACACTTTTTCAACAATTCAACTTTTTAACATAAAACTACCTTAAAACGTTTGCTTGTAATATGTAGAATTACCCTACGAAGTTACCGTACATTTCACTCGGACACCTGTATAATACGAGCTTGCATTTTTAAAGGGTGACAATTAATGAGCAACTTGCATTCGAACAATTATTGTGGAATTATATTGTTTTAGTAGTTAAATATAAGTTAGTCAGTTAGGGACAACAACATTCTTTCAGATGAAGTGAAGTTCTCCCGAGACTAGTTCTAATAAGATGAAGTGGGAAATGATAGAATCACGATTTTGCTAGAATAGCTCTTTAGTCAAGAAATAGTGGACTCCCGTTTTGACATTGCTTGTTGAAAAAATTGAAATTCCAACATTTTCTGTTTTCACAGCAAATCTTCGAATCGAATTTTCCACTCGGTATCGAAAGACAGTGAGACAATTCTCTTACAAAATTTGAATTCAATTCAATTCGATTGGCACACCTAGATTCAATTCCGTCTACAGATCTTAGATACCAAGAAATGCTCGGTCCTACCATCGAGAGCGTCGTTGTAACCTCCCATTCTGTTACATACTTCGTTTATGAGAAGGAGCGAGAAAGGTTACAACTGATCTTAGAGGTTTGTATATACTCGTACATCCCACAGCACACTCCGCGTCCATCATTACAGAAAACCAATTTGAAATTCATCGTGCTATTAAATAATAATGTGCAGGAACGATTCACTAATATTGTGAAGAGATCTTTCATCTGGGCGATCAGTTCGGAACCAAACAAAAAACACATGGCTTTGTAATAAAATATTGCAAAAAAATCATCGTGGATCTTTCATGTAGCACGTACGTAGGTACTCTTTAATTTTAATTAAATATTTCAATAATGTGGTTTACGTCGCTGAAGATTTCCTTATGGGGAAACTGCATAATAATCCGATGACTAAACCCATCTACTCATTTATCCACTATTACTTTATCATTTAAAACAGTCAGATACCTACAGCTGTAAGATAAACAAATCTGAAAGATAGATATTTCTGAATTACGAATACTGTCTTGATTTAATTTAATCGCATAATTAAAAGCTGTAATTTGTATACTTGATACCCGAACAAAATTAAAAGCGCCCAAACGAAATGGACAACGAAACACCTTTTTGCGATTTTTTGTTATAAGAGCTACGGAAAGATTGGTGGTTTCTTCAGGATTGGATATAGCATAATTTCAGATTTTAAAACGGAATTGAAAATTTGCGATACAACATTCCGGACTCTTCATAGGTAAGCTAAAGAAGATTCCGAATTGATAATTAATCAGATTGAAGAGGAAAATATGAATTTTTGAAATGTACACGTGACCACGGCTTAACTATGAGATAGCCCGGACATTTTTGGAAATGTGAATATGTTGCCGTTACGTTCATGTGGTTTATTTATGCGTTCATGGATCAGCTAGAAGAGTTTTCGAATTATTCATCGTTTAACGGTCTCCTCAGGTTGGCCATTAGAATAGATTAAGGTTGAGTTAGGTTTCAAATTTCAATCTCTCGTATAGCGAAATTAGCTTCTAAATGACAGTTTCGTCAGATTGGGGATTAGAAGAGGTTAAGAACTACAAATGATGAAGTTTTGTCCAAATATCTTTGTCATGTGGCTAAACCGTGGCTTAACGACGAAACAGTCCGGACACGTGTTACTTTTATGGATATTGGCAAGGGGAGCTTCCGAATGATTGATGGTTTGACGGTTGCTTCAGGTCGGAGATAAGGATAGTGCGATGAGCCGTTGGTTGGTTGGTTGCTTCAGGACGGAGATAAGGATAGTGCGATGAGCCGTTGGTTGGTTGGTTGCTTCAGGTCGGAGATAAGGATAGTGCGATGAGCTGTTGGTTGGTTGGTTGGTTGGTTGGTTGAGCAATGATTGCCGAAAAAGCAGATTCCAGCCGCTGTTGCCGCTGCGTTGGTCGGTGGTTCGGTTGGCTGCGTTTAAATTCTCTTATTGCGACCGGTTTATCTAAATGCTAAATAGGTACGGCGGGCTATATTGCCAAAGGTTGTTCAACCGGGGGCCGTCAAAATTCCTAATTATTCGATCATAAAATTGGTATTTATTAGCCTACCTACAATATACAGTACTTTATTCTTCTAGTTAGGTACGCCGCTTTTTATGTGAATACCTCTAAAGAGTCGCAACTGCTCTCAATTGTCAAGAGGCAGTAGGACTATGGCATCATGAAGTGGGAGAGGGAAGGAGATGGAGGAGAGTAAGGTTGGGAAGTACCTGGCTATTGATACCTGGTCACCAAAAACGATCATTTCAAGCAGATTTTCGATTCTAAATGGTGGTCTTACACCCGAGCGATACTGATAGCATCTACCACTCTGGAACGTGCCGCAAATATAGAAAATGTTACTGCTGCTGATCGCTTTGTTGCGATCTCTCCCCCTTTCTCTCAAACTAAGCGTGTAACAGAAAAAGAGGCTACAACGGAGCTCTCAGCGGCTGAAAAACGCCAAGGAAATTATATTTTTACATTTTTTCCAATAGAATTATAACTAATAATAATTAATTCGTAACTATGCATCTTCTAGTAGATTTTGTCATAAAATATATGACTAAGCCTATATTAGGTACATTATGAATCATAAGGTACCTTTAGCGATCAATAATAGTTATTGTACAAATCTTTCCATTTGAAAATAATGACGCGTTATCTATCATTATTTTGCTGTCACTTTCAATTTAACACGATCTAATTTCCTGTCTTATCAAGTCTGCTTAAAAGTAATGCTAGTGTAGTTCCCATTATCCACTTTACTGAATAGAAAAATAATGGCCAAGATAACTGAAATTAAAAGTTATATTCACGATTATTATTAGTTTCGCCAAGTACAATCAAAGAAGGACAAATTTAGACAAATAGACGGCTTAAATTAAAATTGTACTGTTTTTGTCACACAAATAACACTTAGCTATTTGTATGCGACATGACCGTCATCAACATGTTCTCAGTCAGGTACCATTCTTTACACTGTATTGTTTACTCCACAAATAATAGTTTTCAAAATATTTACTTACATTTTTAAGACTCCCTCAAACCTGTAATACATAAATGTGATCGTATTAAGGCTTTGTAGTGAGCGTTCAAAAAGAAGAAGAAGACGGTTTGAAAGGGAAATATGTAAATACGAATGTTAGAGGGAGCGCGCTATTTTTTTTTTTTTTTTTAAAAGAAAGACAAATATTCCCGGGTTACGAATAACCTGACAATATTTGAAAATCTCCTACTACCACCACAGTAAGCTGAAAATGTTGCTTGTGTTGTGATGGAGGACTTAGCCAGCCGAGGAATTGAACACACTACGCCTGAGTGGGAGCCAAGCGCGATGTCAACTCGGCCACCGATTACTTAAAAACAACGCTTAAAATTAATAAGCATAACCAAAAATATTTAAATAAAGCATGATTTATTTAAAATAGATCTCTCTCGACACATGTCTTAAGTAGCATTTAAAGAAACACTGTGAATTTTTACATGCCTATGTAGATGTAACATGTTAAATAACAGAATCGATACAGAGATCGATAAAGCTCTATGTCGGTACGGTATTGACGAAATCCGTCATCTATGGTCAGTTAGCGATATTTGCGAGCACGGTCAGAATACGATTCCGACAGTCGGTAGACAAAAGCCGCTGCTTTTAGCAAATATTCTCCAAGGTATAAGCTGTCAATATGAAAAACTTTTTAATTTTTAATAATTTCGTTCGTTATGCAAAATAACTGGCTTATTACTGAATGGGGGGTGAACTAACTAAGCTCTAAGAAATGAAATAAATTGTATACACTTCCGATTCCGTTTCAGCATCGAGAAACAAAAGTTGTTAGTTATGATGACTAATGACCTCATTAACTAATTAACTCCCTTTTTAATGTCAAAGTACGAGTACATGCGGACAGCCAATGTTTATAAAGTTACTATTTCAATTCGACATTTCAATTTATTAGTATTTTTAACTTTTACGTAGCCGTCTGCATTTAGGAATGTCAATTCATGGACAAATGCGCCAGTGTTGCAGCGTATATCTAATTCTAATTTATTCCGTTGTCAACATCGGTCTGGGTATCAACAGCGCGACCGTGCTCGAGAAATCGGTTTAAAATCATCGGTATTTACACCTATCGACCCGATATTGTAGAGCAAGGCTGCCCAACCCCAGGCCCGCGGGCCACAATGTGGCCCGCGAACGAATTATAAGTGGCCCGCGTGAACCATTTTAAAAAAACCCGCTAATCCGCCAATTTGAAAAAGTGTCGCGGGTCCGCGGTAAAACAAAGAACGCAGTTTGCGCGCGGTCACCAGTGTTGCCAACGATTTATCGCTATTTAGGCTACTCAGAACGAGAATCAGCGACGAAAAAAATCTAACCTGTTGAACTTACTTTTTAAACAAAAATACACCGGTTTTTGATAATATTTTTTGCGTCCGAAATGGAATCTTGTAGCCACCCCCCTCCCATGGAATTCCAAAAACTGTTGCGGGGAATCACATATTTTTGGGTGCGCGGATTTTTTTCTCAGCGAAGTTCCGTAACAACCCCCCCCCCCCCCCATGGATTTCAAATATTTTGTGGGAGCACTCATTTTGAATTTTTTTGTGGGGAATTATGTTTTATAGAAATTCTCTAACAACCCCCCCCCCCATGGAAATAGGAACCGTCAGGTATTCAGTGGCCCGCCAGTGATTCAAAATCGTCAATTTAGCCCAACTGTTAAAAAGGTTGGGCAGCCTTGTTGTAGAGTTTCGATTTCCCTGTGCTAGACCCCAGATGTGTTTTTTATAATTTTGGAAGCTTTGTGATTTTTTTCTATCAATTACTTTTTCAATTCAGAAAATATATCTTAAAAAATAACATATATTTTTAAGAGCTTTTAAGTTAAAATTCTTCAAGGGAAGTACGTTATAAATCGGTAGAAATTCGGAATGCGGGAATTTTAAAAGTAATGATATTTCTAAACCTTGACCGAAAACAATGGCGCCCAGTGACCAACCAATGATTTTCACAATTGCATTACTTTCTAGCGTTCATAATATATCTTTGTATTTTTCTCTCATAAGAAGGTCTCAGTAATAAATCAAATTATTAAATCAGATTGATAATGGAAAGTTTAAAAAATGCACCTTATGATTCACACCGTGATATTGACACTCTGGTATGATATCATTTTTAGTTTTGCTGAAAAATCAAACAGATGTTGGCCGATCAAATATATCATTCATTATCAAGTCCTTCATTTCCGCTTTGCCGTTTTCTGTCTTGATCGATCGGTACTAGCGGAACTGGGAAACGTTCTTTGAATACTGATTCGGGAATTCAGGATAGTCAATCATAATAATAATCAATAGTGAACTGGACTGCAAGGCTGGAATAATGTCATGCTTTTATTCAAACATATTCACGTGCAATCTTATTGTTACCCACACAATCTAGTGATAATGATTAAAGCAATCCTGTGGTTGTTTGTACCTGTATAATCTAATATTACTCCCAAAGTGTCGAAGATTTAAGTTTATTTTTATGATTATGATCATCGTACTAAGAAAGTGTAATTTTAATATTTTAATTCATAATTATTGATTTGAAAAACGATCAATTGATAAAACCGCACATTCCGAAACGGTTCCAACTGGTTACAACGTCATTATGACATTGTAACCAGTTCAAGAATAAAAACGAACATGTCGTTTTGGAGGCAAATCGAAAATGACACATTTTAAATCGTTACAGAAAATTTATTCGTCAATATAAAAAAAAGTAAAATACCTTTATTATCGTAATTTTGTTCTTCATTTTTTTCGAGGATAAAAAAACAGTGAAAATATCCTATCGGCGCCTACAAAGGTGTGCATGAATTTTGGTTTTCTCTAATAATTCAATAGTCGTGTTTATTTGAGCTTTATTATCAGCATTTTTTCAAAATTATTGTACCTACCTGCCTGAAGAAAGTTTGAAAAAGAATTGTGTTTGAGATAGTGACATTTCATTGGACAAATCGTCTATTTCCTGGAATAAAAAAATATGTTACGTCAAATATTTGTAAATAGGTATGTTCTTAAGTACCTACTTACAAATCTTATGATTACAGAGGAAATTATGGTTTTAATTTATTAAATAAGAGAAAATTAGAAACATACTTTTTTGGACGTGCATGTCACCCAGGTAAGTTCAAACTATAACGTTATTACAGTTAACGTCATAGAACGTTAGACTTTATTATTATACAAGCAGTATACACGCAACGCTTTTGTTATCTATCGAACAATGTGTCTCAGTCATTGTTCTGTGTTCATGAATTCATGCCTTGTTGGTGAACAGTGATCATTAAGCCTCTGTTTTATTGACCGGTGCCAGAATCAATCATGCAAATATGAAACTGAATTGATTTATGGTACCTACCGGAATACAAAAGCAAATAACTAATAACTCGACATTACAACAGGAAAATTTATAGGTGTGGTAATTAATAATAATATTCTATTTTTTTCTTAACCCCTAACGTGCCTATAAAAAAACATCCATCGTGGATTGGAAGCTCGAAGCCTCAATTTAATGGTATTTTGAACCTTAAAATATGCTCCTAAAGCATTAAAATATATTTACACATAGTCCATCGAGGGCACCTACTTGGTCATAAAGTCATAATTTTCGGCGTCCTATCATCTATAACTCTTCATTCATGTCTAGTCCATCGCAGTCTTTGGGGCCTACAGAACCTTATAGTGGTTTTTAATTTGAAAAATCAAATACTAAGGTCTGCTAGACTGGTTGTTAAGCAACAACCTTTTCGGTCTTCATTTCAATGTCATCATCAAACTGCATCGGTTTTGGCTGACACTCAAAGGCTATAATTATTATACTTGGTTTCCTTACTTTTGATGAAGGTTTTTTGAACGATTTTCAATTCGCATCACGTCATGTGCGTACCGTTCACGCTTGGTGCCAACTTCAACACACACGCGATAAATAGAAACGAAACACATTGAGAGGCAGTGTGTTGATTAAACTTGACCTTGGCGGGTACACTCGCACGGGGGAGACGGAATGTGTGCGGCCGTCGTTATTTCACCGCTGTCCGCTGTTAGGTGCCTGCTATAGTACCATAGGAATAAAGGATACACCATACTTTAGTTTCAGCTGTGGGCGGCGAGGAGGGATCGATTCTGCTGTCATATAAACACGAAACAGATATAAAAAAACACAATGATCGGACACTAGGGAATGGTTAAAGAAAGTATGTGGGAACAGGGATTCAAAATAATAATAATAATATAGGTTGGTACCATTGATGTGGTACCAATTAGAACAAAGAATTTTAAAAATGTTGTCATTTAGTACCTACTCAGTTAGGCGATGATCTCATTGTCTATGGTCAACGAATAGATTGGCATTGTGGCGATTGTGGGTAGGTAGGTATTTACTCAAATAAACACAATAGCTCGACGGGAATGATATATTGTATCGCTATGTACATTACTTTAAAGGCATAATATTGTGTTCTTAACTATTTTCTATTATCTCAATGTCAAGATTTATTAGCACACAAAAGCAGTAGGTATTGTGTGCAAACTATTTCTGGAAGAAAAACAAAATGTAACACATGTGTCTCACATTTTTTTAAAATAATGCGTCTTCGTAAACTGCTCATTTATGAAATATGTTAGTTTGTACTCATAAATATTATCATAGAATAACAATATATATTTGATCAAGTTTTACCGATGAAATGTGACATACTGTAAGTATGAAGGAAGATTTACTTATTTGTTACGAGTGTACATTTTGTATACAGGGTGTTAAGTGACGTACTTGACTAACTTTAACCAGTGATTTCTGACATTATTTGAAATAAAAAAAATAAAAAAAACATGTAAATGAAATTTTGGTATCCGGTGACTTTATACCGGTGATTTTAGTCAATGTCTTGGCTCTAAGACATCGATATAAATATATAAAGAGATATATGAAATTTTCCACACTTGACCTTCAAAAACAAGAGGAAATGTTACTGTCTACATGAGATGTCGATAAACCCTACGTAAAACCCGGGCAACGCCGGGGACTACAGCGAGTTACGAATAAAAGCTTATTTTGTATCTAGGTACAATAAACACGTAACAAATACATAGGGTGATTGTGAGAAAAAGAACTGAAAAGATAATAGTAACTGTAAACAGATTTAGAACGAGAAGTAGTAAAGAGCGATTTCGATATATTTTTCACACGATCGGAGTTGCTGGAATTCGCGCTGGTGGCCTTTTCATTGCCATATGGATAATACTAAAGTGTTCTACGTGTGGGGTTGTTTTTCCACCCGCTCCAAAGGTCGTTCGTAATCAATACTCTTGCAGCGCTGGCGACGAACGAACAATAAAATTATACTACATAAACCTTCCAATTTGTTCAGGTAGGAACATGTTTATATCAATAAATATGACTCACTGCGACCGAATACTTACGTATGCACAATTAAGCCTGTGACAGACCACGCTATAAGCGCGCTATATTTGCGTAGCTTGGCCTATTTCATCATATCGCTCGCCATACATTCCCATTGGTAGTGTATGGCGGGCGATACGCTGAAATAAGCCAAGCCATGATGAGTACAGCGTAATGCGTCTTTATGCTTATTTATGATAATAAATAAAAACTGTTCTCCGATGGCAACACCATGGCGAAATTCTTCAAACTTTCATAAAGTTTTTTTCTTTTGTCTTGGAAAACAAAACACGAATTACAAGTAGGTACCTACAGTATTATTTCTGAAGAGTTTTTTTATGCTAACCGGGTTTTTTTAGGGTAGTTATATAATGTAGGTATGTTGTTGGTAGATTAACTGTTTTTTTTTCAAATATCCAGCCTGGGATAACACCCACACTTTCAGGTCTCAAACGCAAAATCCCGGATATTCAAAAAATTAAGAAATATATTAAATATCAAAACCATGGCCGTAGATTCATCATTATCATTATACTAACGTTGATACATTAAAAATAATGTTTTATGATAGAAATCGCCTTCAGCTAGATATTACCTACTGTAAAATCAATAAAAACATTAAAAATAGCGAGAAAAAATAGTCGGTAATGACCGACAAGAGTACCTACTCGTAGGTATCCATTTAAATCAACCTTTAAAATATATTCGAAGAACAATTTTAACTAGGTCGGTACTTAGGTACCTGATCAAAAATATTATTCGTAGTTTCCCGCGGTTACCCGTCACACCGGTCCTGGATTTTCATTTAAAAATCTATCTAAAAATATCCAAAAATTTACGTAATATTGGTAATAAAATTATCCAGATTCCAAATGTAAATATAAATATGTCCACATACATAGAAAACAAACGGCATAATTTTACAGTTAGATTCCAATACGATTATACTGAGATGACATCAGATACTTTCTTAGATGTTCAACATGATATTAACTTCGTAAATAATTTAAAATCTAAAATAAATCTGTCCACTACAAACTACAACTAACACTATTTGAAACCACGGCGAGTTAGCTCACGGAACGAGTCCATGATTACGTTTAGTAGGTACCTACTTTTAACAGGCAGGAATTTGAAGTCGCATTTCAAGATGTTAGTTAATTGACATAAATTGTTAACTGGAGAATTTAAGCCTCCGCAATGGCCAGAAATGCGCTTCTGTGGGTGTCATTCTGTGTTTATAACTACTCTACCACAAATTCCTGGCAGGCGTAATGGAGGTATGGAACGTTCCTGTTGATTATGAAATCCCTACAACTTTTACTTGGCCTGTCTTTGTTAAAGTTTTCTGTCACGTCACTTGATTGAACGGAAGTAAAGTACATGGATATAGGATGTTCCGGAAGTGAATGTTTTAATATTTATCAAATATATTTTTTTATTAGAATAGTGGTTTAAGGCGATGCACTACGTCGTGCAATATTTTAAATTGAGCCGCTATCAATAACAACCCTTACGTAGATGGCGATAAGGTTTAAATTCCCGCTTAACACCATCCGCCTGTTTTGATTTATGCAAGACAAAAACATGGCCATAAATATTTAATTTTTTTTCGTTCATTTTATGATTAATTAATTTGCCACATTATACAATAAAATCATAACCGAAAATGGGTTCGTAAGTAGGAGATTTTGAACTTTGAAGCAGTTTTCATAGGCCTTTACATTATTTTTTTCTGGGCTTATAAAAAGACCTATCTAAAAAATACTCGATTATTTCAAAGGCCAAGATGTATTCTACTCGGTTCCATGATAACTCAACACAGAGACAATTCAACACACTTTTAAAAAGTGATATAAAGTCATTAGAAACGATGAAAATAATTTTTTTTTAACCTAACCTAACCTACATAACATAATATGAAGAAGTTTTTTGATATTAGCTGTCTGTCTGATATTAGTCCCGGGCGTTGCTCGGGCTTTACGAAATTTATGAAAGTTTTATGAAATCAGACGTAGACAGTGACCTTTCTCTTGTTTTGAATCAGTCAATATTTTTTCAATCAAAACTTATTTCAATGTTTTGGAGGATAGATAATATATATTATTACTACAATTAGCTAGTGCTATACAATTTACAAAACAGGTTTCGGTAATTATTTGGGATCGCTGTCCACGCTTGTCACAGACATAGGAATTAATAGACGAGAAGATATGGGCGAGGGGTAAAATCAACTGTTGAAGAACGAAGGGAGTGAAGCTGACTGTGATTCGTCAATAAATCAATCTGACAGTAAATAGGCATCTCGCATTATAATATCACCATTTACTTCTTAAAAGTAAAATCTGCTTTGAATGAATAGACATTTTTACATGGGAGCGCAAATTACTCGCCACGTTATGAACAAATTTGCGAAGTCCAAATTCGGCAAAGTAAGGCAGCTTCTATTTTCAGAGTCGTAGTTAGTTTCAGAGTATTTAGTTAAGACACTTTTATAAATGTTCATAATTTACTTCCCAGCAACCAACCAGCTTTGTGTTTCGCGTCCAGACGTTTCTCGATGTGATAGTAACAACTGATTCATATTATACGATGTGAATATGCTTAAAATAAAGTAAAATAATGCTTATATATGGAATGTAATACGACAATTGGGTTTATTCTCTTTTTTCACATCTATTTTTACCAGTTTTCATAGTACAAGTCAAAATTTTGCCGTGTTATTTAGTAAAATGAACCGATGATGCCTCGACCATAGTTCGCACAAGAATGATGACGTCACGTTTTCAAATTTAATTTGAGGCCATACGCGAGCCCAGCCGGCTCAATGGAACCGGTATGGGGAGTGGGGATAATACGCTTTTAATCACTTAGGGCAGGTCTACTAATATTCATATGTCTATGACGCTTGTAAATGACTGTCATTCCTTTCAACGAAAGTGAATTTATATTTAATTTAATTTAAAATTAGAATGTTAAAATAAAAAATTTATCAAATGCAGATAGTTGCTATTTATAGTAATTATAGCCAGCGATCCCGAATAATTAATTAGGTTTCTAACTAAAAAAAACTTTTTAAAATCAAGTTTTTAACCACGGAGCTAAATGCCTCGTTATAATAAATATATAGAAAAAAAGGTGGCAACCAAAAATGTATGTATGGTAGCATTTAACAGATGGCCGGATTTTTTATTATTTTAAATCCCGAAAACCTCTTTTCACTTGCTGTGGTGCATATGTATGGGAGGGTGACCGGATAAATCATCATAATGATAATTCATCACATCTTTAAAAAGTTATATAAAGTCATGGAAAGTGATAAACAAAAACTTTATTAACTGGTTTAAGTAGGTTAGGTTAGGTTTAATTTTTTTTTATCGTTTCTAATGACTTTATATCACTTTTTAGAAGTGTGTTGAATTGTCACTGTGTTGAGTTATCATGGAACCGTGTGGGAGAATCTTACATTCCTTATTAATAATAATAATATAGCATTTATATAGTGCAGTTTAGTGTCATTTCCCTCCAAGTACATCCTTACAGAATTCATAGCAAAAAAATTATAAATCATGTTTTTTTTTTCATTTTTTTACAAAGTAAGACAAACATTCCCGATTATGATTAACCTGACAATATTTCAATCCTGAAAATCTCCTACTACCGCCACAGTAAGCGGAAAATTTTACCTGTGTCGTGAGGATTTAGCCAGCCGAGGAATTGAATGCACTACGCCTGGGTGGGACCCAAACGCGATCCCAACTCACCCACTGACTGGTCGATTCGGTTTACCTAAGTTGTGTTTTAGTATTTCCATATATTTTATTTTAGTTAATAATTTAAAATACTGATTATTTTTTCAGCAGAATTTTCTGAGAAATTTCACTAGCGGTGCATAATTTCTAAATAATCGATTCGTGTAATGTTTACGTTGGCGTTGAATTAGCTGACTGTCGGGTTTCAACTGTTTTTCCAATAATGCTTTGTGTTCTCTATTTTATATTTTTAGCTGATTTAAAAATATTCATAATAATATTGTAATTACAAGCCCAACCTTGTACATGTACATTACATTTTCAATGAATAATTAACGTCATTAATGAAATGGATTGAGGTGTGAATTTATTTTTAAACATTGTCTTGCCAATTAGAGCTCTGTTGCAGCCTCTCTTTCTTTCATTGTCTGTGAGAAAGAGGAAGAGGTTACAATGGAGGTATCAGCGGTGCATTAGCAACTAAATTACTACGCAATATTTTGGGTCTGATTGCGACATAAAATGGGCTAAACCCTGATATTATAAAAATAATGCATTTGAAACAAGTTCACGGAAATTTATGTATTCCAAAAGACTGATTATTAACATTAGCGGCATGAAAATTCCAAAATATTTAAGAGTACGAAATCTAGGTAATAATAAAAATAAAATGTGGAGTAAAAAGAATATTTTAAATGTCGGTACTTACCTACATTGCAGATGGTAATCAGATTTTTTTTTTTTTTAAAAAGTTCCAAATATGATTCCGATATTCACTTTATTTTGAACTTTCAAAGTATTAACAAACATTCCAAATTTAAACCTAATGAAACTTATCAATAACATGATATTATAATGCGAAATCATTTTTGATTAAAACAGGGTGGTAGGATCTGGAGGTCAGTGTTTTCAAGATTGGCGGATGTATGAATCCATCCTTCCCACTTCGGTGCAAGATTGATGGGTCGAGAGAGTCCGGCTGGAGAGGTCAATTGGCCTCCCTCAGCCGGCCTCTCCCAATTTGGCGTGCCACGTAGCTGGTGGGCAGACGCATTCGTCGCCAAGACCAGAACAAACCTCACCTTACCAACTCGGGCACCCCTGCTAAGTCGGTGATACCCGTACCCGCCTCCAAAAATAAAAATGATTTTATAAAAAAAAGCATTCTAAATTTAATTTAATAAAAAAATGTGTTTTAATGTAACTTTCTCTAGGAGCTTTTAAAAGTATTTTAAATTTAAACTTCTTTAAAAATATGTTCTAATGTAACCTTCTCTCTAGGAGTTAACACAAGGTTTTTTTTTTTAAATTAGTTTCAATGGCAAAGTTTGTAAATGATGTAGGTATCTAATCTAAATTTAAATGACTTATTCTAATGTAACTTTCTCTTTAGGAGCTTTCAAAAGTTTCGGCGAGAAGACGGCTTCCCTCTTTGAGCGCAAGAAGAAGGATGCTGGTGACCTGGCCGCCCAGAAGGTGCAGGAGGCCTCCGCCATAGTGGAGGGGCAGGCCCAGAAGGCCGGGGAGCTCATCCAGTCCACCAAGAGTGATGCTGAGAAAGCGGCAGTGGGGGCTGTCACCTCAGGTACTTACCTATACTATGTAAATATGTTTTTGTTTGTGTTTGGAAAGCCCGTCTAACAGCAAAACTGTCGAATCCTTGATTGCAGTATTGCCACCACTTGAGTGCTTCGTTAGCAGTTGCGTCCATTTTAAGGGGTTGTTTTCTAGCGCTAATGATTCACATGTGTCTTCTTCAACATTCGGATAGTGAATGACCCACATTTGACTTAAACTGCCCCTTTTATAGCCCAGGAAGATGACACAAGTTGTGGTACCTTTAAAGACTATATGCGCAACATTTTTTTAATGTCCCAAACTCGGAAATTTGTATCGTTTATGAAATGAAACTATTGTCTGATAATAGGTTGTTAAATGTGCTTTCAATTGATATCAATATTGTTTGGGTTAGATGTATGAAAACTTACACTTGAAACTTATTTTCGAAGATGATTTTTGTGACCCTGAAAGAAATCATCGAAACAAATTTATGATAAAAATTTAATTTGGATGTCTATAATAAAAATATATTTTATTTAAAAACTTTAACATTTGCATCTAGTCTAATTTTTTGATAGTTATTTGTTTGTTTATAAGCCCATTATGGAAATTACATTGCAAGCAGCATCGAATACCCTATAATATTAATAATACCTCCAACTTACTGACATTTCCCATATATTCTGATGGGAACATGCTACACTGGCGCCTCCTGGCGGCATGGGTTATGCGTCTTGGTTTTCTTTCATATTTATTCTTTATTTTACCTTAATAAATGTTAGAATCGAAAAAAAAAAGGTAACCCTACATGCGACTGTACTAATGTTTATGCTCAAAATATTAAAGCGGCTATTGACTGTCTTTGATGGTTTAGAAAGGTAATAAAATATTTTATAAATAAATATAATAATTCTTTTTAGGTAAGCTTTAATGGGGACGAATTAATATTAAGGGGAATTTATTATTTTATAATTAATTATTAATTCAATTCAACTTTGTTGTTTGTAATTATTACATCCGTAAACTTCACACAGAACCTACTGGGACATATTTTTTTTTTTTTTTCAATATTGATCAAAGTAAAATTAGAGAGCGCAAAACACCGCCACCAATTACTAAATAAGTTCAATTTACCGCCATTTAAAGGAATGTCAACGCCAATATGCTATACTACCGCCTCTAGCGACCAGAGTTGTTGATATTTCCAATATTTTACTGGAGTTGGACTTATTATTAATATTGTAGGGTATTTGCTTGCATTGACCCAGAAATTTCAGACTGAAAAAGCTGTTCAAATTTGATGACGCCAGAGCTCAAGAGATTTTGTACTTTCAGACAGAGGACACACATATAATATCCTTAATCAAGTGAAGATATTGTTACATTTTCATATTTCTGTCAGATTTTCATAAAGAATTTCATAAAATGGTTAACCTTAAATTATAAATTAGGGAAAGTTCAAACCACCATTATTTGTCTTTTGCTCTAATGACTACATTACCACAAAACCACAGAACATTGTAATCTCATGTGGTTTTAGAATTATTATCCTTTTTGATGCACTGGTATTAAATACATGTCATTTGTCATTTAATACATTTAATAATAATTAGCTGAAGTCTATCAGTGCTTGGCGGGTCTTTTGAAAGGTTGTAGAAAGTTTATTAGTCGTGATTTTTAATATACTATTATAATAGACAATAAAGTTGTAACACAGTTGAAAGAAATTTTAAAGTGTATAAAAATACATAATGTCTTTCAAAGTTAACCGAAACATGATATAATATGAATAGCGTGAATGCTGTGTCTGTTACACCAACATATCATTAGTAGGTGCTCTGAGGAACTAGTGTCACTGGCATTGACCCACAGTCGGAAGACTGAAGAAATCTTTTGAAATTCTTTAGTTTCTAAGTTTATTCATAAATTTTTATTTAATGCGACGACAGCACCACAAAGTATAATTTGATTTATATTTCCTTGACACACATTATTCTGTTAAAAAAATTATAACCTCACCAATAAAAGTTTTTAACTCGAGCCGAAGATTCTTGTTGGAGTTCTGCCAGAATAAAAATAATATGTATAATGAAATGGTTTTTATGATTAGATTTCCCGACAACATCTTTCAAAGAAAATATATTTCCTGAAAGCTCGTATTACATCAATTCGAGGGTCAATCCGCACCAAATCATCCAGGCCATGTCACCCACCATCTCAGATTTTGATGACACTTTAAATTTTTAATCCTTCCATATAGATAAGAAAATATACCAAATTTTACCTTCCTACCTCAACTCGTTTTTTTTTATGGGCAGTTGAAGTTTGGGCAAAATAAGCGTTTTTACATATTCCGAGCACTCCGGAAGAGCTTGTACCTTCAATGAAAAAAAATTGTATCTTTGTCATTTATAGTGCAAATGCAATGAAAATTTTCAATATTATCAAGAAAACTATGCTGATTGCAGAAAAAAATAAATAAACCCTTTACATTTATCTACTTGACTTTAAAAAATTACCAAAAGTAATTTTTTAAGTAATTTTTGGGACGGAAAAGGTACTTTACAAAAAAGCAATATCTCGGGAAGGTACAGTGTTAATGAAGTAATTTTTTTTTTATTCATATCTACAAATAGCATAGAATCACATACAAAAATAAAATTCATGGCATTTTACTTGCTTCAATAAATAAAATCCATTTTAAACTTTTTTCAAACTTTTTGTAATTTTTTTTTATTCTTATCTACAATAAACATAGTACAACCTAAAAAAATAAAACTCCTGGTATTTTGTGTGCTTCACAGTGTAGAAACGTTTTTAAAATAAGAAATCTTTATCATACAGAATTGTTCTAGGTTTTTTTAAATCTAGATACAAAAATAAATAAAATCCATTTTAAACTTTTTTCAAACTTTTTGTGATTTTTTTTATATCTATTTTTAGTTTGTAATTGTTTAGGTATATAGCTAGTAATATAGGTTGAATGAATGGACTATTCCCTTTCATGAATATGTAGAACATCTTGTGAAGAGTCTTGTAAAACTTCTTCCTCATTCTTTTATAACAAAGTCTCAATCAAAATATCTCAAAGAGTCCCTAAAAGCACAGCTTCAGATAAATGAAGCTGTTGTGTTATTAGACTTCAGTGAAAACTTCTCCTATGTTATCCAGAATGAAGTCCAGGGTTACCACTGGACGCAAGACAGTTGTTCACTCCACCCAGTGGTAATTTACACTTGTGAAGAGCCTGGCAAAGATCTCACAGTGTCAAGCTTGTGTGTAATCTCAGATGACTTGGAACATGATGTAAGTTTCGTTTACGAAACTCAAAAAATTGTAGCTCAATTTTTAAATCAAAAATTTCCCCAAATTCAAAGTGTTCATTATTTTACTGATGGTTGCGCAGCGCAATATAAAAACTGCAAAAACTTTTTAAATCTGTGTCACCATCAAAAAGACTTCAACTTGAAAGCATGTTGGTCGTTTTTTGCTACGAGTCATGGGAAATCTCCCTGTGATGGAATAGGTGGAACAGTAAAACGTCTTCTAACTAGAGAAAGTTTGCAACTTGGCCCTGGCAACACTATCACAACTGTAGACAAAACTTTTAAGTTTTGTCAGTCGAGAGTAGAAAATATATATTTTTACTTGCTGAGAAAAGAAAGCTTATTCAGTTGCAGGCAACAATTACAGCAGCGTTTTTCACAAGCTAAAACAATACCAGGCACTCGAGGTTTCCACTGCTTTGTTCCTCTGTCTGAAAATGAAGTTGGCACAAAAAGGATAAGTTCAGATTCAGATTATGCTTTGATTTTTAACTTCAGTGGGGAACGAAATCGCTCTGAGCAACTAAGTATGGTACAAATTTGTACAAACTCTTATGTAGCTTGCGTATATGACAACCATTGGTTTTTTGGACTTGTGGTTTCCAAAGATGAAGACGAGTGTGATGTATCAATCAAGTTTATGCATCCTTTTGGCCCAGCTCCATCCTTTTACTGGCCACATCAAAAAGAAGATATTTGTTTTGTTCCACTACAAAATATTTTTAATATCGTTGACCCTCCCACAACAAAAGGTTCAGGAAGAGCTTACTACTTTCTTGAAAAAGACGTTCATCATGCTGATCAAAAGTTCAACCATCTTATGGGTCAGATCAAGAATAAAAGTAAAAAATGAACTTGAACATTTATTTGTAAACAATATTATTGTAATGTACTTTCATTTAACCTAATCCTACATTGCCTGTTTTATTTTTATTGTATTTGTTTTTTAAAGAGTTAACTTTGTATTGAAAAGAGTTAAAAAGTTGATCTTGTTATAAAATATTGCTATGGTGTATGCATTCAGGGTAAGGAACAAGGTACATTATTTTGTTGGTGCCTTAAGCTTACATTGCAAGCTTACCAGCATGTTGTAAAGGACCGAATAAGTTTGACTTTTTTTATTTGCAAATACAGTATCTAGATTTTAAAAAACTTGGAACAATTCTGTATGATTAAGATTTCTCATTTTAAAAACGTTTCTACACTGTGAAGCACACAAAATACCAGGAGTTTTATTTTTTTAGGTTGTACTATGTTTATTGTAGATAAGAATAAAAAAAAATTACAAAAAGTTTGAAAAAAGTTTAAAATGGATTTTATTTATTGAAGCAAGTAAAATGCCATGAATTTTATTTTTGTATGTGATTCTATGCTATTTGTAGATATGAATAAAAAAAAAATTACTTCATTAACACTGTACCTTCCCGAGATATTGCTTTTTTGTAAAGTACCTTTTCCGTCCCAAAAATTACTTAAAAAATTACTTTTGGTAATTTTTTAAAGTCAAGTAGATAAATGTAAAGGGTTTATTTATTTTTTTCTGCAATCAGCATAGTTTTCTTGATGAGAAAATCTGAGATGGTGGGTGACAAATCCAAAATTTTCTGGATGATTTGGTGCGGATTGACATGATCTATTTATTAAATGAAATGCTAATATTTCAGCCGGAGACAGCAAACACTCTGCCATAGACGCCCTGGATAAGGAATTTGGGAAAGTCAGTGTGGCAGCCGAAGATGCCAAAAATGCCACCTCCAAGGTAAATATATTATCACCATTATTAAAACTGTAGAAATGTAGAAACATATAGAATTAGATTGAAAATATCTAATTCTATATGAAGTCGACACTTTTGATTCACAATAAAAATTAAATAGATACATACTTTACTTTACATCTAATATTATCCAGCTTAATGGTAACCATAAATAAACCGATCACATGGTAACATTGAACAGTGTGGAGCATCTTAACCGTAAATAAACCACTCACTAGATCGATACATAAATCAACTTCTATAGATTGATAATTTTGGGCTTTTTGTATGAAACATATTGGACCTAAAAAAACCATAGATATGCCAATATATAGTCAGTACAATTCTCATTCGGAGCCTACTTATTATACTATACACCAATGAAAAATTCTGAAAGCTTATTCCATAGACGCAGAGTTTTTCATTGTTAGATAAAGTTAGGCAACAATATGACGTCACAATATTCAAGGTTCCAATTTTCGAACGGAGTTATACCCCCTGAGCTTAGTTAGCTATGTTTGTGTTAATCCAAAAATAGTTTAATATCAATTTCAAATAACTACTTTCATAAAAAAATTCGAGAATTTTCACAAAAATGAATAAACAATTAGGTTTTTTTAAGTTCATGGGAATTAATAAACTATGTTGATATTTTCCTCCAACACTATTAAAAAATTGCAGATTATGATTTGGCTATCGAAAAAGGAAATTTAAAATGTAACAAAATCCAAACCCCATTTAACGTATCACATCATTTAACATAAGTAATGTTCAGGCTGATCCATTGTAAACTGTAATTTCATGCAAGATGGCAGACAAAAAAAAAGTGAATATGAACGACCGTGAACTTATTTTTTACTGTAGAGTTATCAGTGGAAACTTCACTGGTTAATGCAACAAAGTAAACACTCATATTTCAAAGTGTGTATATGACTGCATGTGTTCCCGAAAAAAATGGTAGTCTATAATAATACCACCATTACTTCCAAGCACAATGCATAAAATGATTTATAATCATTGAATTACATTTTAAACAAGGTTATTGAACTTGATGTTTTTTGTGCGATTGCTTTTTATATTCAGATTAAATCCGAAACCAATTGTATTGGTGGAAATACATAAACCGTCTTACTCTTAATAGATAATACGGAGGGATAAGAACAGGTTAGTAGGAAACATTACTCATAATCATGTGCGTGCGTATTGCGTATACCGGCCATAATAAGTCATAGAAAGCGTACTGGATCAATGACATCGCAAATGTCATCTGAAGAAACGTGAAGTTAGCAACTAAAAGCAAAATGCGAAAATGACCGTGTTTTTGAGGATTGCAACAAAGTGGTGCCAGTTTAAAATAATATTTCAACCCGAGCAGTATACGGCCCTCCTCACTGTATAGCTATACCACCGCTGCAGTGGCGTATTAGGAAATCTATATAAGCAATACTGTATTTGTTTAACCTTAACTTTGCCAACAAGGCAAGGATACTATTAAAAAAGCACTTCTCTGCATATAACTAGCTATTTAGGGGAAACTACTTATGATACTAAAATTTATTGGTTATTGAACTTGACGTTTTTATGTGATTGCTTTGTGTAATCAGATTAAATCCGGAGCCAGCCATCAGTGGAAATAAAATTGGTTGCTTAAAACAAATTTAATTTAATTTTATAATGGGCAACCAAAAAACGCTGCATTTTTCGAATGTGATTAAATATTAAATTTATGATGTTAACAAAATTCTCTTTTTTATTTCAGGCCATTGACGATGGAAGAAAAGCCTTCGATGACACAAGGCAAGCAGCCACTGCAGCTGTGGATAGCACGAGAAAAGCCGTCGACGACACCAAAGGTAAGAAAAAAGAAACAATAATTTCACAAAGTACTAAGTATATAATTATATAAATATGCCTGCATTTTTTATTAAAACTCCATAACTTTATAATTTGGCTAATGTCCAAAAATGAGCAGACTTCGGCGATAAATGAATCAAATCAATAAATTCAGTCTGGTGACGCATGTAAATGAATTTTCAGTTCAATCGTCGTTTGCGCCTTTCAAATTCAGGTGGGTAAAAATAAAATGTATTTCGGGTTTGGCGTACTTTTGAATGGAAGTGATTAACTTTCATAAAAGAAAGTTAAAAAAACAACACTTGCGTTTATCAATGATCACCGCCGAGAATAACCGCCTTCAAAATTTAACCAAAAGCTGACACCCACTGGCCGAGAACTGGCAGATAACGGGGAACGTTATTTGTTATTAAGTGGCAAATGTCAAAATATTAAAAATACCATTGATTGCCGATGTGTAATGATATGTATAATGTGACGAGAGTTTTAGAACGCTTCGATCTTATAGTACCAGATGACCTGTAATAAATAATTCATTGTGTATAATAATAATAAATGTCGGTAGTACAATGGGTATGATTTAAGATTCTCACATACAATGGAATAATGGTGATTAATTTTAGGGGGAGTGTTGCGCTTCATCCTACTTTTCCTGTAATGTGCCTACTACCCAAAAATCGTCTATCATAATGTAGAACAGAATTTATTCCATATTTAAAAGAAACCAATGAAGATATGGTATGAAAGCATGCTGACTGTCGCTAAGCTATTACCTATCAAAGCTGCGGAGAAAATGAAAGTTATGCGTTTGGTGAGTAGGTAGAAACAAAGGCGGGGTGTCACTGTGTGCAAATGCGATTTGCAGTAGTATGGGTGAACGATGTTGGCGGATTGAAAGGGAATGAAATTATTATATTATTGATATATACACAAACAAAAATGTAAAAGTCGGTTTTTTCAAAATCTTAAATCTCCGAAAGTACTTCACCGATTGCTTTGAAATTTTGACACAACATTGCATTCGAATATGCGTGTGTTTTTATATACCTATATTATATAGATGTCACCTGTGACAGGTTAGATGTTAGACGTTACATGTTAGACGCAACATGCAATATTGTTTCACTATTTGCACAAACAGACTGAGCCACGGTAACGCGTGGCGGGGTACAGCTAGTAATATAATAAAAATGAGATGTTCAATTCGCTTTCATGAGTGCCTGCAGTTTCGTACTAACGATAGTTCATGGTCCGTCTCCCTGCTATTATCAGTGTTGAAATGCTAACAAATCCAATTTATTTACAGACACATTCAACCAAACAGTAGACACGGGCAAGAAGGCAGCGGAGGACGCGCGGCTGGCGGCAGTGGCGGCCAAGGACAGCGCCGTGCAGGCGGCTGAAGCAGCCAAGGAGCAGGCCAGACAGGCGGCAGAGGCTGCCGGCGAACAAGCCAAGAACGCTGCCAGTGAGTTCCTTCAACTAATTAGTATACCATCCTCTTCCACTACATATTTATGTTTATCTTTGTAATTTAGTCTTAAGTAAGCCCTAACGATGTGAACATTACTCCTGAAACATGTTGGTTGTATCTAAACAATAAAAATAGTTAAAACCAAGTGGTTATTATTTTTAATTCATTGAAATAATGATTACAGCCAGCGCAATTGAGGAGGGCAAGAAGGCAGCAGCAGCTGCGGCGGAGCAGGCCCAGAATGCGGTGACGGGGGCCATCGACCAGGGTCTGCACCAGGTGGAGGCGGCGGCAGACTCCGGCCTCAAGAGCGCCAGCACACTCGTGGACACCAAGCTTAAGGATGCCGAGAAGTATGCCGATGAGCAGAGGGAAAAGGTTATAAAATATTTAATAAATAATTAGATTTATTTTATATATATTTTCAAATGCTGAATGTTAAATAATAGAATTATTTCAAATTTTTCAGGAGCGTCTTTTGTAAACTTTGAAAGGAAAAAACAAAGCGTGGTGCACTCTTTCTCTTTCCAACACTGTTTAAATCATATATCTCACCGTAATACATAATGAGATAGCATGAATTTTATGATGTCAGGCTGGGAGAAATATCTCCCAAAAAGACTCTTATAAAAATATATAAGACATTTAGATATTATAAATATCTCCCAAAATTGTTCTAGGGCTTAATATGTCAAGTGGAAATGCTATGTTTATTCCATTGTTATTTAAAAGGAAGGTGGTCTGAGGATAAATGTCATTGAAGCTTTCGGCATAGCCTGGGAACATTTTGTACCCCTTCACCGCATCCCCACTGGCTTTTTGCAGCAAGTCAAAGTTCTTTATCGTCAGTGAACTTTCGTTAAAAGATTTTTTAAGAATTATAATTTTGAATGCCGGCTGGATAGCGTAACATGTTCTTTAAATATACAAAAAAAAATTGTTTGGGAAACATTTGTTGCAAGATGGTATTGTTAATATCACATTTAGTAAATAGTTCCCAATGGTCGAGTAGTTAAGACGCCTGTACCAGTAAGACAAGAGATCCTGGGTTCAATTCCTAGTTGTGACCGTTATCTTTTTATTTTTCTGTGTCCTGTTCTGTTTCGTTTAGATTTATTAGTACTACATATCTTATTTTAAAAAATAAATAACTGACTGTTGGTTGTAGATGGTGGCTGGAATTGCCGCAGCAACCCAAAAGACTGCTGAGTCGGGAGCTGAGGGAGCAGCCGGCCTCCTCGGAAAGGCTTCCGGCCTGATGAACTTCAAATAAGTACCCAGTCAACGCTAACACGCTTCAAAATTCACCGCATAATGCCTATGAATTTAACTCTCATTCAAGAAATCATTGCATTTATGTAAAAAAACGAGATTTTTATTGGACGAATGTGACTGACCATGACACCCAACACCGATACACTTTTTTCAGAGTTCATTTGATTTGCAATGAATTAAATTAAACCGCAGTAGCTTTTCAAAAACTTTAGTTTTCTACCGATACAAGATAGATGCAGCCAGCAAACATGCGTAGTTAGTTCCACAAATGGAGAATTTATGAGAAACATGTTGTGTTAGATAAGTTTGCTACTTTTATATGGTTTTATATACTTAAAACAGTAGTGTATTATGTATTCATTTCGTAGTAGTACCAAATTCTGTAAATTTAAAACTCCAACCCTGGCGTAAGAAATGATCTGATATCATATTGCAGCGCACTAACAATGTAATTACTGCAAGCTGAGGACCATGTGCTATTATTTAGTGCATAAGAGATCTGTAAAATCAGCAGTACAAAACAGGAGAACATGAAGATCAGTTAGTTTAAGTGTCTAAGATATTCAAAGATTATAATTGTGGCGAATAAATGCAGAAAAGTCCTGCCTATAATATTATTACATCTGAAAAGCCATTAAATTCCTACAAACTTACTCTTGTTTACTGTCTTAAAAAATGGAGTGCTTTTAAAATCTGGGGGTATATTTACATATATGTATATTTATTTTTTTATCAAAACGTAATATATTTATGTAAATTTTGCTTAGTGGCCTTTAAAACAATAAAATAAGCCCGATAAAAAATGTAATTACCTCCCACGAAAGCTTTTGTGATGCAAAATGCTAAATTGATAAAATTTTTACCTCTAAATTTCAGTGTTTGTTAGATATTAAATAAATAAACATTAATTTTATTTGTGAATATTACTTAAAATTATGTATGTTGAATAATAATTTTCCTTGATTACAATATTACCAAAATTCTCTCCATGTTTTTTACATTTTGTCAATTTCACAAATTAATTAATTGGTTCAAGATTTGCTAGCATTAGATCTGCCAATGTTATAAAAATATGTAGAAAAAAAAACTTTGTAAATTTAACAGATCTTGAAGAATGAAAACGAGAAGTAAAATTTTAATAAAATCAAGGGAAAGTTTTTAATGAAAATAATGTTTCTTTATAATGATGTCAATATTGTCCATGTTAACGCATTATGAACAAACTTTTAATTTCAAATTACCTTAATTTTTATACTTATAATAAATGTACTGTTACTGTATATTGTAGAAATGTGATAAAAAAATAAAATTAAAATAATGTTGCAATGAGTTTTATTTCCTTTATTATATTTATAAACAATGACATCTACAAACCCATCATCATCCACTTTTCTTTATTATAAAATATTCTTATTATTGAGATTAAATTTATAAAAATACTTTTACATTACAACAACATTTCTAAGACTGAAACATAAATGTTACATTTTGATTCACATTGTGAATTTGTCAGGTACTTTATTTATTTTATAAGATTTATTTTTCTTTTTTTATTTTGAATAAACCATCATAATATTGCAGTTGGAAGGCAGTATGGAATGATGTTAAATGTAATTATCTATAAAAACGGCCCATTTAATAAATCAAGCACAAAAATACACTCATTGCAGCAATAGGAGCAATACATAAAAAGCCAATTTGTCTTTTTACTGGAGAATCACTTCATTAATTCCTTCAACTTTTAAAAGATGGCAGCAAAAACTCCCCAGTAAGTAGCTGCATTACCGACCGAGATACAGACTTCGCAACAATATGGACAAATTATAAATTGAAAAGAGAGAAAACATCAACAAACTTTTAAGTATTGAAAATAAATTTAACATCAATATTAATAAAAAATAATATTTGCAATGAATTATTAACATGGATATGGGATACAAAGATAGATTATGAGAATACATTATGTACTTACAAACTAGCAAATCATTATTTAGAAACAGAAATTATTAACAAAAATAATAAATACATTTTTTTCATATTGATCTATATACATATTATTAATTAAAAAACGGTTCCATGATAACTAAACACAATGACAATTCATCAAACCTTTAAAAAATGATATAAGGTCATTAAAAGCGATGAAAAAAAACTAACCTATAAAACTAAACTGCGTAACCTTCAGACAAAGTTTTTGTTTCAACTCTTTTCATGACTTTATATAACTTTTTAAAGGTGTGTTGAATTGTCGTTTTGATGAGTTATCCTGTCATCCCACTGAATAGATAACACACACCTTCAAATATAAACGTCTTCTAAGTAGATTTGAATAGAAACGATTGTCGGCACTTAGTAGCTTTTGACTATTATATCAAGATTGCCAATCAACATTGGGTGCTTTGTCTATCTTACACTGCCTGACATTGTATTCGCCATTGTACTTCGTTTTGAATTCGTACTGAAAGACCGAATTTCTGAATATAAGCGAAGAATGCTCACACTTTTGGATTACGAAATATGCCTATATCACATTTTTGGTGTTCTTATTTATTCTATACTTAGAACAATAAGAGAGTAAAATATAGTAATATATATTGAAATTATTTACACTTATTTTATTTTTTGACGGTTGTGGGTTGAGCTTGTAGCCATATTCAGACTGGTACAATTTTTCTTTAAACTGTATACAATGATTTTATTACAATAAGGAATTCAAATCAATTTTTATTTTATGAAAGCTCACCTTCTAACTTAAATACCAATATTTTTGGGGTGACCGGGTATGTCATCAAAATGACAATTCAACACACCTCCAAAAAGTGACATGAAGTCATGAAAAGTGATGAAACAAAAACTAGGTTAAATAGGTTACATAGGTAACTATTAAACATAGTTTTTGTTTCATCACTTTTCATGACTCTATATCACTTTTGGGAGGTGCGTTGAATTTTCATTTTGATGAAATATCATGGAACCTATTTTTAGATGATAAGCTGAAAAAAAAAAAAATTAGATCTTGACAACAGCGCCACCACGCTGGAACCAACGATACACATTCACAAAATTCCATTAAAATCAGTTGGGGGGTTTCGGAGATAAGCGTGTACGAACACAGTGGCACGTGATTTTTATATTATTAAGATACATAGAATTTATAAAACGTCATTTAAAAATGAATAAAACCCCATCTCACTGTTTGGTTTGTACGACGAAATCTGCAGATTCTGATATCACAACCAATCGACGTGTGTAATGGTTACAATGTCTTTTTCTTTAGTAGTAATGCAGGATTTTAAACACCGATAAATCATTTATCAGGTGCGGTCCCTTATGTATTTTTGCAGTTTTGATTCAGAGTGGAAGATACTACCAGTATCGCCCTGGTGTAAGACCACCATTCAGAATTGAAACGTTGCTCCAAATGGCTTTAGCCGTGTTTAGTGACTAGATCTGAATAGCCAGGTACTTCCCCACCTTCCTCTTTCCCTTCCCCACTTACCTTCAGCCTCACAACATCCCCCAATTGGGGATGCCATAGTCTCACTGGCTCCAGACGGGAGCAGTTGGGACTCTTGTGAGGTATTCACTATAAAAAAAAAAAAAATAACATTAGTGACGAGATGCTAACATTTCACCTAGTGTTCTTTAATGTTAAAAGCGGGTAATCTTAAGAATAAAAAATGTATCGGCTTCCATAGAACAGCACCTGATGAAAAAAAATTAAGGCTTTTTGGAGACCCGAAAAATTAAAAATTATTTAATCTATTAAAACTAACGAAAACAATAAAAAATATGTATACAGGTATTTGAGTTGGAAGGTCATTATTGATAAAACAAATTGACTAGAGTTCCTTATTGTTTATTTTAGTTAGATTAGGCCATAGATAATAGAAACATAGGGAGACATGGCGTGGAAGCGTGCAGACTGTTGCCGAGCTACGACAAAACTGCTTTTATCAAAGCGGTGGAGCTAAAGAGTGAAAGTGTGTAGGTAGAAACAAAGGCAGGGCGCCACTGTGCGTAGATGTGATTTGCAGTAGTATGGGTGAACAATATTGGTGAAACGCGCTATACATGCGGTTTCATCCTAATAATGGTTCATTGCCGTCTCCCTTGTTTCTGTTATGCATGGATAAGGCACTGTTTAAGTTAATTTAATTGGTTGACTGTTCAGAGGTAGGGTTGCCATCCGGGGAACAGCCGAGAGAGATTGTTGCTATCGGTGGCCTGCTGCAGCAGTCGGGCCACCTGCCCCGGGGTGGCCAGCGCGCTGCCAAACTCAACCCCCTCCAGTTTGTTGCGCACGCGCAGTAGTGCCCGCTCCGCCTCGCTGCCCGAACCACTCGCCTCTGCAAAGTGAAAGCATGAGAATAATGTTATCAAGATGAAGAGGAAGAATAGGAAGTAATATTACATTATCATGGTCATGTCACGAGAGGCGACAAATAAGGTTGCAATTATTAAATTATTACAGGCTGATTTTTAAACTCCGACCACCATTCTTTACTCAGAGCATGTGTTCCAAACGCTAACAAATCAATGCACCCTGGTGTACCGGTAGCCTCGGGAAAGGAGTTCCTTTTTTTATGTGAATACAATACCCAAGTGTCTTAACTGCTCCCGACCGTCTGGAGCCAGTAAGACTATTGCATCCCAAATTGGGGTAAGTTGTGAGGCTGAAGGTAGTGGCGAGGGGAAGGAAATGGGCTATTCAGATTTGGTTACCAAACACGGCTAAAATCGTTTCAAGCAATGTTTCAGTTCAGAATGATAATCTGACTTTTGGATTGCTATTCGAGAGCCTTACCCCTTGACCACGGAGGCCGCTTCTGCCTGGGGTGTAATATTCGTATTGTATTGTATTATAAGGGGCAAAATATAGGAGATGAAATTGATGAAAAACATGTCGCACCTTGTGACTGAAACTTACATGACTAGTATGAGTTCAGTTCTGACGATGATTTTGTTAATGATGTGAGATTGAAGTGCGACGAGAGAAGAATATTGGAAAAAGGAATGACGGAAATTGCCTAACTATTCTTAACGTGTTTCAAACAAAATTTTGATTCGGAATGGTGGTATGTCCAGTGTGATACTGAAAGTTTCTACCGCTCAATAAGGCGCAAATATTATATTGACACAACATGAGTATCGGATATTTGCATATAGTGGAGGAAGGGCCTAGAGTTTGGACAGTCTATGAGCATTTTAAACCGTCAGGTTAATTTGTTCGCTTTTGGGAGCCTCATAAAAATTGTTGTCTCCCTCAGTGTCATAGTGAGAAATATGAACTAAACGAAAAAACGTTTTAGAAAGAGAAAACACCATGCTTTATATTAAAATCCAGAAAAAGAAGTATAAAAATGTACACCTCTATGAAACCAAACTTTCTGACCTAATTTGAGAAAAAATAACTTTGTGAATTATTTTTATATGAAACTACAAAAAATGAGGTGACATTTGTCTAATAAAATAAGTTTTTTTTTCATTATCAGTAACAGTAGTTTGGTAAAAACCTAAGATTAGCCATTTTTAAAACTTTTCTGTTTGCGTTAAAAATGTTTATATTTATATTTCATTGCAAAGCGAAAATACTCCGACCTTCTGACAAAATATGCCAGAAGCGTGAGGGTTAACAACCACTTCCTGCACCTCAGGGACCAGAACCAAGGAGCAATGGTTCGATCTTCGATATAGATGAACAGGTTATCTACTGGTAACACACTTAAAAAAATATAAAGTTGATACAATAACTAATAAATGTATTTTACCAGTATTATAGTTGGTGAGCGAGGGCGTGGGCAGATCTTGCTTGCTGTAGGCCTGCAGGGGGCTGATGGTCCACATGTACAGCGGGTCGCACAGCAGCACCTCCAGGATGGTCAGGAGCGTCTCCTGATTGGCTCTCAACACGTCCATCGTCTTTTCACAGGACCTGGAAATAAAAATGTTGGCAATTTACTTGAGAACCGCACAATAGTTCTAACTCCAAACTGCTCCCAACTGACTGTGGGACTATAGCATCTGTACCGGACAGCAGATGGATATACCTAAATAATTATTGAATAACCAAGAAAATAAATGCTTGTCTCATGTCACACATTTTACGATGCCGACTCCTTTGAGGCTTGTCTCGTACGATGATAAGATTTTTAATCACTGCACAAGTGTCATATCGCCAGTTCAAGGATGAATTACTCACACGACACACCGTGGGACCTTAGTAATTAATTCGGCGCTGTGACGCTTATCATATTTCTGTTTAGATTTAAGAATAATTGCTCCACATTAACAGGTGTAGAAATTAAGAATTCGAACCCAATAAATACGCAAACAACTGGCCCAACCAGTCAGTTGTCAGACGACATTCGCAAGTTGTGTTTCTTTGCAAATCCTTACCCAAGGTACCCCCCAGAGGAAACCGGCATTTACAGTCAATGTCACTGGCGTAGGTGTCCAGTACAGCATCCCTAATTTTAGCATGCTGAGGCTGAAGAGAGTGGGGAAGGGAATGAGATAGGGAGAGGGAGGTTGGGAAGTACCTGACTATTCAGATCTTGTTACCAAACATGGCTAAAGCCATTTCAATCAACTTTTCAAATCTGAATGGTGGTTGAGTATCTAACACTAAATTGACAATATTGTTAAAATGAATGAATAGATAGTGTGTTGAAATGGTAAGCCAATATCTTAATTGTGCAGGTCATTGATGAAGGGTTATTTTTTTACATACATGTGGAGGGTAAGGAGTGAACACGCAACCCGTAGTGTAGGAGAGAGTTACAGTTACCTTCTGAAGACCCCTTCGACTCCAGCCAGACCCATCCCGGCCACCATGTCTTGGGTCAAGCGGAATGGGACAGTTTCCGGAGTGGGCTGGACTCGGCCTTGTTCGAATGCTATACCTGAAATCATAAGACATATTCAGAACTTCCTCTATTGATTATTCATAAGTTACTATGACATACATAGTAACGAGGGTTTGCAATCCCGCAATCCTGCAGGATTTCAGAAATATTTTACCGGAATTTGCAGGATTAAATAAATACTAAATTTACGCTACAAACATGCCAATGTAGGACAGTCCCACTGTTAATGTGGAAGCAGAGAGAGCCTTTTCCGCTGCTGGCTTGCGGTGCACAAATGTCCGCTCGCATATGGGTGAAAGGACTCTCCACAGTCTATTTTTGTTTTGATCTTATTTTATAATATATTACTATCAAAGATTATTATTGATACCAAATGGTATGAATGTTTCAGAAATGGAATGGTTATTTTGATTATTCCGGTTGACCCTGCCTCCTACCAAAATCAGTTTGTTCGCATCGTCCATTCTCCTATTTGCCAGACTTTACATGACTGTTTTTATTAAACAACTAAATATGTACATAAAAGGAATACGGCTTACCAAAATCAATGTGTATCACTTCTGCTGTTGATTTATCAATGAGGATATTTTGTACATGTCGATCTCCCAATCCGAGGATATAACCTATCATGGATGAAGTTGCGACACTGAAAAAACATTCAAAAGATGTAGCATAATACAAAATATGTACCATAATACAAAAGATGTAGCAGAAGGTAAAAAAAGTTGTACAAATTTCATGACTTGTTTTCAAAATTTCATCATTTGAAACGTTTTTTAGTAAAACACACTTTGAGAAGCATAGGTCTTTCTAGAAATAGAAATTTCAGACAGAAAGAACACTGGAGCTGATTTGCTACTTCAACAGATTTCTGTAAAAAATAACAATTTAAAATCAATACCTGTGAGTATACGCCAGCCTTCTCTCGTACCACACGGCCGGCAGCAGAAAATTCTCAAAGAAAAAGTGATGAAAGACTGGCTTCATGCCCGCCAGGATGCTCTTGAACACGTTCAGCTTCACCTCGTTGCTGGCAGTGCGCTTGTCCGTCATCATCTTGCGGGCGTCGCGCGACGTGATGTCGCGGGGGCGCAGGCGCGCGTGGTAGCCTCCCGAGCCATCGCCGCCCACCAGCAGGCGGCCCAGCGGCTCTGTGCCCTCGCACCACTCTATGACGCCAGAGCGACGGGATAGTGCCACCACCTGGAGGATTGATTGATACATTACTAAAATGATCAATTCATTCATTAAATGATTGATTCATTGATTTATGAATTATCTGATTAATTCATTAATTACATGATTGATTCATTAATTACAAGATTGATTAATTAATTACACAATTGATTCACTAATTACATGATTGCCTATGTTAAATTGTCTTTGTATTGTAATTACTTGAGTACTTTGAGTATTATTGTTTATGAGTACTTCCAAGTATATAATATATATATATATATATATATATCGTCGCATTAATTCGTAGAATGGGTAACTCCCAAATGTAAAATTTTACAGGAGGCACAAAAAACCTCGTAGTGAAAAAAAATGAAAGACGGCTTATTCTTTTTATTTATGTTTCGAACATATAATATATTTGGAAATTTATTTTCAATCATTAAACTTTTGTAAGTTAAGGCTTTCTATTTCAAATCGGAGTTAGGAAGTTTACGTAAAAACCGAGAATGGAGATACGCATTTTACAAAAGATACATACTTTTCTGCGAACAGTTTTATGAACAACCTAGCGGAAAATTTGGGAGATAGGAATTTTACATTTACAAAATAAAACACAACAATGTATGTGTATGTCGAGGCAGTCTATTTAGATGCATTTTAATGATTTTAATGATGCGGAAGGTTATCGTTAAAGGAGTGGTAATCCTTTTCTAATGTCTGTTTTAAGTCTTGTAAATGCTGGTACTTTTCCTTCCTTAAGGGATTAAATCTGACTCTCAAGTGAAATCTTCAAACTCTGGAGATCATTACAGATTCGGCGACGGTTTTGTGCTGGGTGAGATCTACACTGACCGGGAGTAGTCGTGTCAGAGATGATCGTTAAGTGACGCTTGGAGTTGATGAAGGAGATTGTAGAAGAATTTGATCTGACATTGTCGATCACCCTTGTTGTCCTGTAGAAATAAAACTGATGTACTTACTAGGGTTTGCAAGACCCGGGCAAAGAGTAGTCATGACAGGAAACGTTGTGAAAGAGACTCCTCAGAGTGTGAAGATAGGTGGGAGAGACTTGAAAGTGGAACTGGTGAGCAAACATGTGCAAACAAGCGTAGAATCTCTTCATGCTCAGCATCACTTTGGAGTAAAGTGAACGCTTCATCTTGCCCGGCTGGTCGATCCCGAGGCGAGAAGAAAGGACGTCGATAGATGCGTGCGTTCCTGCATACAATGCAGGACAATTGACCCTCCACCATCATCCCATGAAGCGGGTAATCTTAATGTTGTGACAACCTGGAGTCGCTTGGCAGTTGATGTTACTCATTTCGGTAGGAAATGTTTACTCACATTTATCGATTGCGGTCCAAGTAGATTTGCCGTGTGGCGGGAAATCGAGTCAGATAATGCAGCTTCGATTATCAGACATTTGGAAGAAGTGTTTCGGGAAAGAGGCCCGCCCAAAGTAGTTCTCATGGACAATGGTACTGCATTTTGTTCCTGCAGTGTTACAGATAAGTGTAAGAGATGGAATGTTCGTCAAAGATTTTGCGCGGCATACCGACCAGCTGGAAACGGTATAGTTGAACGACATCATCAAACAATAAAGAGAACTGCAGCCAGAAGTGGAAGCGATCCCCTGCAGGCAGTGTTTCGGTACAATCTTTGGCTGCAAAAAGTCAGGATGATCGAGGTATTGCGCTGTCTAGTATAGTTCACACTTCACACTCGTGGAGACACCCTTCTGCGCAAGTGAATATAGAAGAGGAAGTATTGACTGAGCTCTAAGTGGGCGATCTTCTTGCGGTTAAACCAGTAGATGGGAGATGCACATCGTGCATGGAAGGGTGACAGGACTTACTTCAGTCAACAACATCGAAGTAGATGGCATACCAAGACATGTGCTTGACCCGCGGAAGATGCCTGACAGAGAACGGACTGTGTCTGAGGAGAGACGAGATGGAATTGCCGCACGTTCCACCGTAAATATTTTGGGTTTGTTTGAAGAACAGGATCCGGATATGCATCAGGAGGAGATCCACTTGCAAAGAGATGGTGACCTTGAAGAAGAGATAATCACAGAACAAGGACCTATTAGGTATTTACGAAACCGCAGAGGCACATAAAACAAGAGAGCTACGGCAGAGCGTCACACGGTGCAGAAGACGTCAGTTTAGACTACAGATACAAAACACTATTCGTGACTTCACAATTAAAGTTAAGGTTATAAAATGTTCAAAATTGATTAATCAACTTATCTCAGTTAATTTCACGGTAAAACTATTACACCGTAAATAAATTTCCTCAGTCAAAAACACAACAAGCGTGCACGGCTCACCGGCCAATACTGAATTAAGGAGTTACGAAGTATTCGCGAGTAAAAATGGCACCATAATTTTACGCAGTTTCCTAATTTGTGTTTATCTAAAAGGTTAATTTTTTTTTAAATTTTCGAGTTTTACTAGTCGATGCGGGTCTAATTTTAACACCAGATGGCATTAAAAACGTATTTTCGAAAAAATTGGAGTTACGCAGTCTACGAATTAATGCGACGATATATATATATTTATTCTTCTACAAATGTATTATATTGTAATTTTTCATAATACATACGCTTTAGTGATACAATTGTTAAATTAACCCACTTACAGTTTGGAAGTTTAGCGGGTTTGACAATAAAGAATAACAAAAAAATCATCAATTACTGATCGTTTCATCAATTACACGAATGATTGATGAATTAATTAATTGTTGAATTGCAAATGATCAATTATTCAATTTATAATAAGATTGATTCATTGATGAATTGATCATTGACATAGATTCTCTTGGTTAGATGCATCCATCACAACTCTCAACCATTGTCATGTAGAAGAATTGCAGTTGAGTTCTCCGATAGAACAAAAATCTTACTTTGTAGGTTCGTATAAGCAGACGTCTTCTTCTGGTCTGTTGATTTGAAGCCAGCAGATGATTGACTATGATGAAAACTTGCTGCATCACAGCATCTTGTCGAATGTCATCTTCTCCCTGATGAGAAAGATATTAATAAAGTGGAGGTTTTTGAGACATACAGAATCTCACAATGGCTTCGTGCTTGATAAGATTTTCGAGTGGTATGTGAAAATGATTTACATTAATAAAACTCACCTTTAGCAGCATAGGCCTTTCTATGCCGTCGGATCCTCTGCAGGATAATTTCTTGGGAACATTGACTCCCCCGACAAGCATAAATTTTTCCGAGAATGATACAACAGCTAGAAAAATTGTACATTCATTATAATTTCATACCTAATGATGTAGATTGTGGTGGAGTGTGTGTTTATGTATGTAGAAATGATATCTTGTTGAGAGCGTCAATCCCCTTGGGGTTGGGTTAGGTTAGGTTAGGTTAGATTGTACATTCATTATAATTTCACACCTAATGATGTAGATTGTAGTGGAGTGTGTGTTTATGTATGTAGAAGTGATATCTTGTTGAAAGCGTCAATACCCTTGGGGTTGGTATTTAAGTATAACAATTAGTGAAATTGATGTGGTTTTCGGCGTTTAGTTTTGGTGTAATTGTCAATTTACACATTTGCCCTGATGATGGACACTGTAACGATGTCCAAAATGTTGACTAAAAAGGAGGAACAACCCAAAACTTTACCACAACAGGTCAACACAATGATTCACTTCACTATAATGTTGTAACTTACTGGGAATGTCATCATATTTGCCGTTCTTTTTCACAGGAAGAGTCACAGTTGGTACGAGAGTTAGATTAAGCAGTTTCATTTTCTTAATCGGTTCAGATTTCGGAACGGGCTGCTCAGCGGGTTTCGCATTTTGTACTTTAAAATTTGCCAAACTTATCAAAGCTGAAAGTAAAATATATTCCTAGGTTCAGTTAACAATAATATATATTTTATGTACTTATAATTTAGCTGAAGTAAAATATGATAAGCACAATATAATTTTTTTAAAGTTGTACAATACCAATGCTAAGTAGGTCTGTTTGCTGGATGATGCTGGTTAGATTGGCATTTCCTTTTCTGGAAACCGAATCAAGCATTTTCTTTGCTGTCGCAATGTACGGCTCTTCTAAAATCATAACATGAATATAAGTACAATAGAACGCAACTAACCCATCGCCACATTGACGGGTTAAAGCCAAGACAATGTATCTCCACTATTTGCCGAAAATAAGTTACAAACTAGACGACTGAGGAGAATCCAATTTTTAGGGTAAATGCATTACCCCATTCCAATTGTTCAAATTCTGTGAAACAACGGGCCCTTAGAGTATCTTCCACTCTGGAAGAAGTGCCAATTGCGCATGCATGAGACCAGGCTCAATAATACCTTAAATAAATCAAAAAATATTGAGTAAAATTGATGTTTACCATTGTTGGAAGTTTGTGACCTCTTTGTAGTCTTGCAGAGCAACTCTGCATCCTTGTTGGAGTTCTTCAAGGCCAGGACTATGGGCAGCGTGTGGTGGGGGTGCTCAATAAGACACCGTTCTGTAATTATTATTATCATCAGAATAGAATTTATTATATATTTTAACTCGGGTTTCACAGCTAATAGATTCTTTTTCAGAAAGTGAGCAGAAAAACATCTTATAAAAGTGGTTACTGCATCACAAATACATGGTAACCTCTAACTAAAAAAACTTGACATTGGACAAAAACGGGTTATCTGCTTATGAGTTAATATATGCTGTACCTTAATGGACGGATTACAATATTTGAACTTTTTTTTTATAAAACCTATAAATACGGGATAAACAACGAAATATAGGATCGATTCATTGGCTTTAAGCCGCAGTAAGCAGTTTATACGTTTCCGGATTGATATTCGTATTTTGGTACACGAAAACACTTGTAAAATAATCAAAATCTAAAAATAATAATAGTAATAATGGCATTTAAAAACGTAACAATGGATGCCGCAGGTATTTGATCTCAAATGATCAATATATGCAATATACTTCTAAGGAGATAGCTGCCGATAAATTAGATTATTATTACTACTACTATGCAAAAGGGGGCAACTGTTGGCCGACGCTTTTTATGAATTTATTTTGAACTTCCCGCAATCCGCTAATATGAGTAGTCGCCAGCTTGATTAAGCTTCTATCGAACACCAAAAGATGTCACTACTATTCCTGTCACGGCACATTCTAGATAGTTTTACATCATGTGCATGTAGTCTGCATTTAGACGTCATTTTAAAGTGTTTTCTAAAAATTGAACATCTGTTCACTTGTTACCAATTGCGTTTTTTAAGGTCTGTGACTATAAAAATTTCCAGCCAAATACAACAGACGGAATAGTAATATGCAATATTAATTTAATTTCTGTAACTGACATACAGAATTCACGTGTTATAAATTTTACGATTTAAATAAAAAGTTGTAAAACTCAAAAATACGGGATAAACAGTAAAATATAGGTGGATTCATTTGATTTAAACAAAAGAAAGTAGTATATATGTTTCCATATTAATATTAGGAGGTGTGATTTTTGGAATAAGCGCAGCTAATCCAAAACCCGAACGCCTGAAAATCTCTATCGCTCAGGTGGTTAACATACCCATTAAATTGTAGATAATCTGCTGATACGGTTTCCCATTTACGCTGTTAATCCGCGGGGCCAGCTGTGGAATGACAGGCAGGAACTTCCTGGAGGGGATGCACTTGAAGAAGTCGGCCAGTGACCTCTCAGAGTTGCCTTCCAGCACCAGAGAGGGGTTGTCCAGCCACAGGGAGATGACACGGAACACACACAGATTGTTCTCTTCACCGTCGGACAGGGAAGATAGATAGCATCTGTATAGTAAAACATCAAAACAATATTATATTGCTGGTACGGAAGAAAAATGTCCCATCTCACAAAGGACTTCAAAAATGCAAGAAAAAATTACTTAAATTGCTTAAATTTGAAGTTCCGTTATAAAAAAAAATTTTGTCTAAAAAAATATGAAAATAAATTAACCTTGTAATACATGTTTATTACGGTCCGCCTATCAGTATTTGCCCTTACCTGCTTTCTTTAAATAAGCCCGACATTAGTTTTGAATCCAATATTACACCTAGGTATTTGGTTTCATATATGTTTTCTATTTTTTCATCAATGATTATCATTTTATTATATTTTGTTTTCTCTAGGTTCGATTTCAACTTATTTATTTTCAGCCATTTTGCTACATTTTGAAGGTCTTCTCATAATTTTGCAATATTTATTTTTTTAATGATATCATTTATGTAAATTGTGAATGGGTAATAAAAATGGTCTCTATGGGGGAAGTTTAAAACATAAGTTGATTAATATAATAATTACTTTTAATAGTTGAACTAGCATTACTAATTTGAATAGTAACTTGAATCAGAAATTTCAACTTTTCGATCTGTGACATTGTTCTTCCAGACCACCAACACACACATATTTTCGTTTTTAAGTATATATTTATTCAATACGGACCTACCACAGAGAAATCTGTTGTAACAACCCTTTCTACATTTATGAGAAAGAGGGAAGTATGCCATTGAATTCCATGTTTTTGTACCTGATAGCTAGTTGGAGATAGTGATCCCTTTCTGATTGAGTGTTGGAAATTTCTATTTCGTCAATGTTGCCTTGTCCATCGTTGAAAAAAAGAGCTTTTCTCTCATCCCTACAAAAAGTCACAAAATACAAATAGTTTAGTATAATAATAAATCATGTAGTAAAAATCCGTATAAAAAAATTATGTAATTGTATTAGTAGAATCATAATGTGTATAATAGAAAAGCGTAAGAGCATTACAAATAATATTGCATAAAACCATACGAGTACACATCGCAGTTGCGCATGAAAATATGTGCCAAATTTCAACAAAATATTTTTTTAACCCAAAAATTTAAAAAAAAAAGGAATCGGGCCCAATTTCGGATATGTGCATAAGTTTAACCGTTATCGCACAAAACTCATTCAAACATGAATCTCATAAAACATCTGGGTATATACAAAACAATATGTATATAACTATATATCGCAAATATACAAAACTGGGAAGTTTTTTGCTTCCTCAGTAAAGTTTGGCAAAACTTAGCCGATTTTACAAAAACAAAGACGATGTGCATCAGGCAGTCAGAGCTGAAATGGCGCAAGTCCCAAAATGTCGAGCTGAAATAAGGTTGCTTAAAATGGAATTATCCATGGTCAGTAACTAGATCTGGATATTCGGGCATTTTCCAAACCTTCCTCTGCCCCTACTCACTTCACAAAACCTCACAACACAGCCCAAACTGGGGATGCCATAGTCCCACAGAATTCCAAGTGTTTTATTTTTATTATCTAGCCTCTTCTAGTTGATGAAACATATCACTTAAAGCCATATCTAGTTGATGAAACATATCACTTAAAGCCCTATCTAGTTGATGAAACACATCACTTAAAGCCCCATCGAGTTAGATGAAACATATCACTTAAAGCCCTATCTAGTTGATGAAACATATCACTTAAAGCCCCATCTAGTTGATGAAACATATCACTTAAAGCCTCATCTAGTTGATGAAACATATCATTTAAAGCCCTTTCCAATTGCTGAAATCGTTTAGGCATTTGTGAGTTACACCACTTCTGCGCTGACCCTCTTATATTTAGAATACCTTGACAGTTCACTAGCTTGATGCTTTTCTTTCAAAGAAACGGCCGTATCTTTACACCTCTCCATACACTTGATCTTGTTAACAAAGGCCGCTGACTTGATGTACGTGTCCATCTGTTTGTATTCTCCATCGGAAAACCTTGCTATGGTAAGGTAGGCATCTATCTTAGCCGGCATGTCTCCATTAGCTCCCAAAATCTCCAAAGACTTGTTCAGATAGTTATCCAAAATATCCATCGCACTTTCGCTACGTGTTTCAACCATCCAAGAACCATACAATCTGAAAGAGAAGAATCACATACAACTAAATTCAGTATGAGTAGTTAGGGAATATATACATATCTAAAGATTGTTGAAAATTGTGGTTGGATGAATCTTAACAAGTAAAAAAATATAAAACAGAAAATTTGATTTACTAAAAAGTGACACACGGTGAACTCTGGCGATGGGCCGTCAAAGGAAGGAGATATTCGATAAAGGCGACAATACATTAAAGCCTGCTTTATCGGCAGTCCAAGATTAAGCTTCAGTTTTTTAGTATGCTCAAGGAATTTTTTGTTTGTATTTACTTTAAAAAGCGAAAAATAATCAATAAAGTTTATTGTTGGAATGATTGCGAAAATTTAAAAGATGCAAAATCTTTTCCATCACGACAGAGCACCCGATCATTCATCGACACAAGCAGACGACAAAATATATTCTTTTGAAATCCAATTGATTTTCCATACCATTGATTGATTTTCCATAAAAAGTTCGCCATATTGTCTACCAGTGTTGACGTATTTTGACAGCTGCTTCAATTTACCTAGCTTTAACAATCATAATACTAGAAAATCAAACTAAAAAAGTGGTTAACTCGTCTAATCAGGAGAGTGCGCGTTGGGACAGTGAATTTTTTATCCCATAAATTATCTCGCTTAGGCGGAATACTCGTCATTATTCTGGTGTTTGTACCACAAAATACAACTCAGTGCAAAAGTGACTCGATCATTATATAAACACAAAAAACCTATCCCAAAGGCGTTTTTAGCGTCATAAAGGCTCTGCCATCTCTCATACAAGAAACAAGCATTGTGTCGTTTTTTTTCTTTTTGTGTGAAACTTTGAAAAACTACCTTTAAAATGAATACACTATGTTCCATCTGTAAAAAAAACATTGACACCCCGTCAGACTTCATCTCATGTTGTATCTGCGACGAAAACTACCACTTCATTTGTGCCGATATCGCAGAGACCTCACGGCGAGGAACTAAGATTTTACAGTGGCGCTGCAAACTTTGCACAAAAACACAAAAAACTCCAAAAAAAATATGTCTGAAAAAAATCTAGAACTGACATCTATCGAGAAACCTAATAAACAACCATCATCAACACCAAAATCTACAATTGCCGCCTCATCATACGCCAGTGTGAACTTACCACCAACAACCACAGATGGCACTAGTAATCTGACAATCGATCTATTTTTAACTGAATTCGCAAATTTCAAAGACTCAGTTAATGAATCTGTTGGAAAAAAATACGATGCAATCCTGCTCCAAAATAATGAAATATTAAAAACCATTCAAAACATATCTCAACAGCAAGAAGATTTAAAACATCGAATAAATAATTTGGAAAAATTACATGAACAAGTAAACTCAGCCTTAAATTCTAGACTTGAGGACTTAGAAAAAAAAAGCGAAAAAAATAAAGAAAATGAAATAAAAATTTGTCTCTTGACAGAACGAAATGAAGACCTAGAAAAAAGAATAATAGCGATCGAGATTGACCAAGAAAACAGGAACAGAAGATTTAACAATACTTGTTTGGAACTTCGAGGGCTTCCAGAATTCAAAGAGGAAACATCACAAACCTTAAAAGACATTATATTCAACACCAGTAAAATAGTAGACTGCCAACTAAACACAAATGATATTTATAATATATATAGAGTATCACAAAGAAACTAAAATATTCCTCCAACAGTTAAACCTAGGTCAGTGGTAATTAATTTTAATTCAATACCGTTAAAAGAGGACCTCCTTAATGCTATAAAAAAATATAACAGGTCTTGCGAAAAGATTGGGGACAAACTAAACACGGGAACAATCGGATTGTCTGGCCCCATTACACCCATATACGTCTCAGAACTCCTCACGTCTAAAGGCAAACGGCTTTGGTATCTAGCTCGCCAACGTGCAACCGAATGTAAATATAGGTACGTCTGGACGAAAGCAGGTCTAATCTACATGAAAAAAGATGACTCTTCTCGACCTATATTAATAGACTCAGAACAAGCTATACCGAAGCTCTGACTACCTGCTCTTTATTCTAATTATCGTGATAAAACTACTGACTACCGCTTTATATCGCCATTTCATACTCTATTACATAACAGCACTATATTATATGAACACCTAGGTTTTTGCATAACTCCAATTTGTACTGGAATAATTTTAATCCCAAATTTAATTTTAACTTTAATTTTAATCTTTATTCTCTCTAGAATGGTAACTACACTTATTATAAGATTATTATTTGATTTATTAGTAATATTACTAATAATTCGGCAAAAGAGAACTCTAATCAACATATTTTATATAACCCAGATATTACTTATTTTTCATAATTATACTACTTTTTACTGTCTTTTGAAAGAGAAAATGCCACACACTAACTACATACGTTATTTATTTCCTGGATTTTATTTCAGATATTGTTTCTTACTCAGATATATTTTATTTTTCCTAACTACTTCATTTTGTTTACAGTTTTGTCGCTACATATTTCGTACTACAAGTATTTATATGATAATAAAATACTGTTTTAAAACTTTACCCAGAAAACAACAATTAATTTTTGAATTCTAATGGTAATAAACGATCTTCAACATGAAATCGATAGTATCTTAGTGCCAAATACTGAAATAATTTTTGAAAACATTAACAAAATTATGCAATTTAATTGGGAATCTAATAGGATTAATATTGTTCATCAAAATATTAGAACGATGGGAAACTTGGATGATTTTCTTATATTTTTGGAAGAAATAAAAGCTGTGGTAAAGTTCCATGTACTAATTCTCACTGAATGCAGGTTAAATGAGTCATACATAGCCAAACAAATTTCAGGCTATAATGAATACCATACAACATCGCATATTAACCAAAATAGCGGAGTAGTAGTATATATCGACAACACATTAAATTCCTTAGTACAAGAAATAAACATAAATCAGTGTAATTGTTTAAAAATCAACATTAATGAGAATTTAGGTATCCTAGCTATCTACCGATCACCATCGTTCAATGACATCCAAGATTTCCTGGAAAATCTTATTGGTGAGTTAAAAAAAACTAAGGATTATGCACAATATGTACTGATCGGGGACATGAATATAAATACTATAGGAGAAGTATTGCATAGGCAGTCCGACGACTACTTATGTGCTATGGCTGAAAGTAACTTTATTTCCAATATTAATTCTCCAACTAGGGTACAAGGTAGCTCAAGCTCATGTTTGGATCATATATATACCAGAAATATAACAAATTCAAATGCATTTGTAATACATAATACAATCACTGATCATTACACCACTGCAATCAGTATCCCAAACTCAACACCCAAAAAACATAAAATTAATCACAAACAGATTATCGATTATGAGGCTTTATTAAATGATCTTAATAATAAAAATTGGGAATATGTTTATAAAGAGACTGAAGTTAACAATGCTCTAAACTATTTTATTAATGAAATCAATACATTCATAACAAAACACACAATAACTAAACGCATTCCATATAGTAAAATACATCTCACACCATGGATTACCAACGGCATTGTTAAATCTATACACAAAAGAAATCACCTTCATAAAATAGCTAAACGAGACCCATTGAACGATACTAAACAGCAAAACTATTACCGATACCGTAATATTTGCAAAACCGTTATTCGCAAATGTAAAGAGCGTTATTATAAATTCTTACTTGATAAGGATAATTCCAGCAAAAACATGTGGAATGTTGTCAGAGACATAACTAAAAGTAAAAGAAATACCAATGCATCTGTAACTGAATTAAATACCGGAAATTTGATTATAACTGACAATCAATCAATTGCATGTCATACTAATCAATATTTTGCATCTGTTGGATCAAATCTAGCAAAAAAATTTTTATTAGAAACCCAGAAAACGGAAGACTCTTTAGCATCGACAATTTTTTTTTTTTTTTTTTTTTTTTTTATTAATATCAATAGCAAAATTTGTACATTATGTAGGTTTAAAGTATAATATAAGTATATTTTTTGTATTTTTTTCACAGTCCTCCTCACTAGGGTTTCCTGTTCTGAGGCGGCCTGTAGTTTTTCTTAAATTTTTGTATTTAGTTTTGAATTGTCTTTACATTGTCTTCATAATGTTTGTAAGTTGATTATTACTTTGATCTCTAAGCCATGTTTTGACTTTTGTTTTAAATATATGTACTCATTTCGTTTATTTTTTTGGTTTCATTTGGTAGAGCATTGAACAATTTTATAGCATGGAATTTATTATTTCTCTGTCCAAAGGATGTGTTCAAACTGGGAGTAATCAGGATATTTTCGCTTTTTGCCCTGGTTGTGTATTTATGTTGGGCAGTGGAGTATTCGGATATGTTTTTTTTCAGTTTAAATAAAATATTTTTTGAATATAGTTTCTGTACATTGTAAACATTGAAGTTTTTGAATATTTCTTCTGTCGGAGTTCTAAGCGGAACTTTCAGTATAGTCTTTAATACTCCTTTTTGTGCTATATTGAGCCGCTCTGTGTGAGTGCTCAAGGCAGACCCCCATCCAGTTATTCCGTACTCTATTTGTGATTGACACAAAGCATAGTATACTTTTTTAATATCGTTTATATTGAGGATATTGCGAATGTTTCTAAAGAAGTATATGTACCTGGTTAGTTTTTTTGTAATTACATCTATATGTGAGTTCCAACGGAGATTATCATCAATTTCAATTCCAAGATATTTGATGCTTTTGGAGTGTGCTATAGTGGGACAGAGGCATGATAAGCCTTGATTTTTTTGATAAATTCCTTGGCATGAATGTAATTTGAGATTAAGGTCCTCTGACGGCTGCCCTCTGGCTGTTTTAGAAAATGTCAGATATTTTGTTTTATTGACATTAAGCGTCAGGGAGTTTCTTTTAAGCCAGTTTTGCAGGAGACCAAGTCCGTGTTCAGCTTCTTTGTAGGTATTTATCCAATCTTTTTCTTTAAATAAAATTACTGTGTCATCAGCAAAACTAATGATTTTTCCTCTTGTTTCTAGGTTACAGATATCATTAATGTATATTAAAAATAATATCGGACCTAGTACGCTTCCTTGTGGTACTCCATGGTTGATTAGGAGAGGTTTGCAACAAAATTGTAACAAAGGAACAATCTTTTTCATTTAATATTAAACCAACTACTGTAGAAGAGGTCTTAAAAATAATCAACAGCCTTAATACTACACATGCAAAGGGTCCAGATAGTCTAAATACACAAATACTAAAAAAAATTAAAAATCAGATTTCTGCTCCGCTATCATATATTTACAACTTAAGTTTTGCATCAGGAATATTTCCTGATCACTTCAAAAAATCAATAATTGTCCCAATTCACAAAAGTGGACCTAAATCACTTGTAGAAAACTATAGGCCAATATCACTATTAAGCGCGATATCCAAAGTCATTGAAAAGCTTTTCAAAACTAGGTTAAACGATTATGTGGAGAAACATAACATTCTAAGTCCTAACCAATACGGCTTTCGGTCGGGTAAGGGAACGGATGATGCCATCGCATGTCTCACTGAAACTATTGCAGGGAATATGAACCATGGCAAGAAAACTATTGCCCTTTTCCTGGACCTGGCCAAGGCATTTGACACTATATCTCATAAAATTCTTTTACAGAGACTTAGAAATATAGGAATAAAGGGAAAAGCTTTTCAATGGATAGAAAGTTATATATCTAATAGATTTCAACAAACCAGAATTAACGAGGCTATTAGCACTTCACTAAAATACACTTTTGGGGTACCACAAGGAAGTACACTTGGGCCCCTTCTCTTTATTATATACATAAACGAACTTTGTAACCAAAACATTGGTGGCAAAATTATCACTTTCGCTGACGATACAGTTATTTTGTTTGAAGGAGATGATTGGAAACAAACACACCACCTTGCGAACACAGGTATAAACAGAGTAAAACAGTGGCTGGACTGTAATTTGCTTACACTAAACATACAAAAAACAAAATATCTCACATTTAGCGCTACCCTTGCAGGTCAACCCAAAACACCTCATCACCTCACAATACATAATATTAAGTGTAGCCTTGGAAATAATAACCATACTTGTAAATGCGAAACCCTTGAATCTGTTAAATCTATTAAATATTTAGGTATAATAGTGGATAACCATCTTAAATGGAAACAACAAATTGAAAACACAGCTAATAAAGTGCGCAAGCTTATTTATATATTTATAGCATTGCGGGAAATTATAAAAACTCAAGACATTAAAAAAATATACTACGGGCTCTGTAACTCCGTCATAACCTACGGTTGCATTGGATGGGGTGGAACAGGATTAACAATATTATACCCGCTACTGAAGGCACAGAAATCCATTCTACGCGTCATTATGAAGAAACCCTTCAGATACTCGAGCGACGCTCTCTTCAAGGAGTTTAATGTGCTTGATGTTCGACAGTGTTACATAAAAAAAATAACAATCTGCGTCCACAAAAATAAAAACAAAACGATAACAGTCGATCATAATCATCAAACCAGAAGTAAGAGCAGAAACGACCTTTCTATTCCAACTAGCAATACTGCGGCTTATCAAAAAGTTTTCTCATACCTGGGACCAAAAATATACAACAAAATCCCCTCTCAATTTAAACTATGTGAATTATCAGCCTTCGGTACTAAAATTACTAAATGGTTATTAGACTTAGGTAGGACAGATTCCGAAAAATTATTAAAAAACGTAGTCTGAGTTGATTTCTTCGATTTTGTATTTTGTATTTACCTAAAAAATATATTTTTTTTATTTTTCTTTCTTACATTGATATATTATATTTTTATTTTATATTTTACATGTACCTATCTGGATTTTATTGTTTATTACTGCTAAATTGTATTTTCCTAAAAAAATATTTTCTTTCTATTTTTCTTTCTTACATTTATATGTTATATTTTAATTTTATTTTATATTTTACATGTACCTACCTGGAATTATGTACACGCAACCTGCCAATTTGACTGTCCTAAAACGGGAAACTTCCTAGTTGGACAGTCAAAGCTTCCTTTTATATTTGTATATCTTGTATGTAATAAATGTAATAATAATAAATAAATAAAAAAAATAAATAAATACCACAGACCACTCCTCCTCTGAATTTTATCCACTCCCATAATCTGATAGTATTATTACGCTAATGCCTGTACAGTTCCGGATTGTTGCGCTCTGTTATTTTCAAAAAGAACCAGAACCGTTGAAGTTTTTAAACAGCATGATAAGAAAATTTCAAAAAGAAAATAAAAAGATAAATGTTTTTGTAAAAATTTGCAAATCAATTTTACAAACCAAATTTTTTAAATTAAAAAAATAAATTTCCAAAATGGAAAATTTCCAAACTTCACATAAAATCAGAAAATAAATGTTTTTATAAAAATTTCCCTACATGGAAAATTCCCAAAACTCACAATATATCAAAAGATAAATATTTCTATAAAACATTTCCCCACAGGTATTATTTGAGATTTTCACATATTATAGTGATTTGTTTTTGGGGTATGTCGTGTTGCGCTACCTCCTTCTTTAGCCAACGTTTTGGACAGCATTGCAGTGTCCATCATCAGGGCAGATGTGTAATGATTACACACGGCTTATTTTCTGAGCTTAAATTATCTGATTTTCTTGGAAGAATTTTTTTTTATGAAATTTCAAAAACTTATATACATGGTGTCCGGAAACTCGTAGTACAAGCCGGAAACTGGAGAATGTATACCACACGGGGAACCCAAATTAACATAAAGTTTTTTGATTTGAGCATTTTTATAAAAAAAAAAAAAAAAAATATATATATATTTTTCGGCTATTTCAGGGTTCAAATTTTTTTGTCATTATTTGTTTTACTTTTAAATTTTTAAATAGTTTTAATTAGTTGGGTACTTTGATCTTCAGTAATAATTTATAAGAATTTGATCAAAACAAAAATCAACTTCTGACTCGATTTACTCGAAAACGAAAGCTCAAATCAAAAAAAATTATACTACAAAATCGACTCCAAATGTGATGTAGATTCACCAGTTTCCCGCTTGTACTACTAGTTTCCGGACACCATGTATATAATCAAAAAGATAAATTATAGATACAACTATTAAAAATTTCCCAACTTTTTATATTTTTTAATAAACACAGTAAGTTGTATGTGAGATAAGTATTGTTTTTTAATATTAAACATTTAAGCATGGACGTGGCATTTTTTTTCACGTCCTGCATCCATTGTTTTCCCATATTCATAATTTTTTTGAAAAGGTCCCTTCAAAAATGACAGATAGAGGTTTTGCTGCACACAAAGTTAATACAAGGAGAAATGTTACAATATAATAATAATTTAAATTATGGATAAAAATTAATGGTAATTTTAAAAAATTACAGCTATGAAAAAAATAGGACACAAAAACAATAGATAATATCAAGACACGACAGGACCAATATTTTGATGGAGTTCACGACTTCTGCCACATCAATACAAAACATTACTTGCGTTACTGACAAAAATCATTAAGACTTAATCATTGGCCATTATGGTTATGGAGGAGAAACACGAATACGCAAGTGTGGCACAGATATTACCTGAGGGCATTAGCATGCAGCAGACTATCCCCACCGCTTTCATTGGTGATGAGGCTCTTTACGAGGTGCAGGGCCACGTCGCGGTGGCCCCCGCACCAGGCGGCCCGGCCCTCCGCCATGCGGATGAGTCCACTCAGCTTGGCCACCAGGGCCAGCTCCTCACCACTGGCCGAGGGCAGGCGCAGGAGGGCCGCGGCGGAGCGAGAGGCGTCGCTGATCCAGCGGGTAGCAGCTTGCACCCAGCCATGGGATAGGGCCAGCTCTGGAATGGTGATCATTACATGTACCTGATAATATTTACAGGGATACTTATTGTGCTAACAGTGCTTAACTTTAGGAGCGCCGATATACAAGCACAATATACAAGCTACCACTTGTATATTGTGTTGGGCATAAAAGGCATTCTGCGAGCTATGCCAAAAGAGGAAATATCTGGTCACGGAGAAACCAATTCCAAATATTTTTCATCTGACTTATTCCGAACTCAAACAATTGTTGATTAGCGATTATTGTTCATTTAAGTATGCTACCAACAGGTTTGAAAGTATAAAAACCCTCGAAAAGAAAATCCTGGATGCTGTTGCCATATAGCAATTCTGGCACAAGACAGGTAAAATATACGATAAAAATAAAAATATACAGACAGGTAAATATACGGTAGCATCTCCGGCACACCAGGGGTCAACATTAAATTGTTTCAGAAAAGGGATAACTTACTGATGTTATTATCGGTGTCAAAAAATGTGTCCAAATTAGGACACATTTTGGGTAAATGAACCATTGAACCCAGAGTTTTTTTATAATGTAATTTAATCATTTGTTTGGTGCAAACAAAAAGTTTTTAGAATGCTGCCTGTATAGTAAACCTGCGTATTGCAGCTGTAGCTCTGCAACTGAGAGCTGCAGCCCTGCCCCAGAAGAATGTTTGGACAGGTTTTCCAAGATGACCACCCTCTGCGCCAGGATTGGCTCCACATGCTTGAAATCACTGAACGGCAGAATACTCTTGGTGGACCAGCTGACTAATAAACCACCATAGTTTTCTTCGTCATTTTTCCTTACTGCTTTCACCTGAAAATGACATTATTTGTTATTGTTTCCCTCGTACGGCCTTTAACAAACCCTTTTCCTTGTGTTGGTTTCCACCTCAATGATATCTTAACTAATTACGCCGAGAGAGACAGAGAGGTAAAGATCACCACACAACACTGCTTCGGAACACACTCCTTGCTTCATTCACATTCATATATCATCTCATACTCTTCTGTTCACTTTTTACATGACTTGACTTAAGTATTTTTTTTTTTTTTATTGAATATACACATTACAATCATTCACAAAAGTGGATATTTTGAGGCTGATTGCGAAAAAATTAGTAATTTTTAACGAAAACTGCCCAACTCAATTGAGAAATTATTTCTCGTGTTTGAGTTGGGGAGTGTTGGGAGTCATTATGGTTTATAGATTGTAAAATTTCACTAGTTGATGTAGCTAAAAATTAACAAATAGTTCTAAAACTAGATGATAAATTTGATAACACAATATAATTAAGAAAATATATTTGATTCACTTAACCGTGCCACATCCTCCTCGGACATCCCTGACTTCTTCTACCAGTAACTTCCGCACAATTTAAACATCCCTTTCTTAATCTTGACCATTACGCTTACATCAGTCTTGTATTCTATCCGGATCTGCACGTTTTTAATGTGGTCATACAAAGTTTTACAGCATTCAATTCTGCTTTCATAACAATACAGTAGATTATCTGTTACACCACACCAAAAATTCTCGAATTATTTAATTTGTTAAGCTTATCAACTTAATTTAATGTAATAAAAAAAAATACCAACTGCCACAAAATGTTCAATCTCCTGCAGAATTTGTAACTTTGTTGAAAGCTCATAGGCGCTTTGACAACTTTCCAGGCTATTTTTCATGCAGTAAGAGGCGACATATTGCCTCGCTTCCCGTAGAGCACTGTTCAAGGAGAGGTCCACACTGTTAAAGTTCCTAGTGATTGAATCCTTCAAAGAAATGTACTGGTACGCGGGCCAATAGATTTCAGATTGAATGTTTATTCCAGAATCCGAGCACTTTTGCGTTTTTGATTTGAGATATGCGGAATCTACTTGAAGACTCCAGTTACCTGAGAACATTAAAGGCAATTAATATTATGTACATACAATAAACACTGAAGAGATCAACCGATAAAAATGTAAATGTGTGCCCGAAGTAAACTCAATTTTTCCTCACTTATGGTAAAATTGGCAAACATTTTCGAACATCGAATTTCTTTCCTCAACAGTAAATTTCATTGACCTCTTTGGGGCCTAGGAGTCGAAATGTCATCAGTTTTCTTTTATATCAGTATATTTAGATCACACTGCCTTATTATTATAGGATTTTCTGTTCTGTGACAATAAAATTGTCAGTTGGGAAAGATAAATAATCAATAACCATTCAATTCTGGTAGGTAGGACGCTCGACTAGAAGTCAAACAGGCCAAGTTCGATACTCCCGGCCACTTACCTACTCCCTTATTAACCCTTCAGGCTAGCCTGTTCAGTTTTGTGAACAAACAGCTACATATTACCTGTAGAGTCCATTTGTTCGCTTTTGGGAAAACCAACGAAATCTCCCAATAGAAATCTTCCTTACTATACTTTACCTACTTAGGACGGGTTGTTTTGGAGAATTTGAACAATTCATTAAATTTCAACGTTCATTTTCGGGTTCTGTGAAAGTGCTATTCAAGTTATGTTATCATATCATTATAGGCTAGTTGCTTAACAGAACTGAAATAAAAACAGAACTTGAATAAATTCTTCACAGAACTTGAAAATGTACATTGAAATTTGATGAATTGTTCAAATTCTCCAAAACAACCCGTCCTTACTGTCATGGTGAGAAATATGAAATAACGGTGTTAAAAAGAGACAACACCACAATGAAATCAAAGGTTCCAAAGGGTCAAAAAAAAAATTCTATTAATTATTTGTACAGTGAAACTCTCTTAAGAAGTTTTCCAAGGGACCGGGGAAAAAAAACTTCTTAAGTGGGAAAACTTCTTAAGTGGGATTCAATTTTAGCCATTTAATAACTCGAGTCCGGGGCATACGTCATTCCTATGTCTACCTACGTTAAATTGTCGTGAAAACAAGCTCATATGATCCTCATGGACAAAGTAAACACAATTTTAAAACTGTTAAAGTACATCCCTCGAAAAAGCCACTCGAATTCGGATAGTAAAAGTTGCAGCATTCCAAAAGGTTCATACTGTTGATCTTATTTTAAATTGGTGTAAAGGCAATGGATTATACATATTTACTTGTTAGTGATTACTCACTCTTAACTTGACAGTTGAAGACAGAGCTGTGGATATACGCCGTCTCTTTTTTACGCTTTCGTTTACTATATGAACTGAGGGAGAAAGAAAGACTTGTTGTGGTTAATTTTACCAAGCGGTTTGATAAAAGGACACCGCAAGTAATTTTGTTAACCGCAAACTAATGATAGCGGGTTCTTTGCCTCAGAACTGTTTGCGTACTGCAACCCTGTCATGGCACTGCACAGAAAAATCTCACAAAGTCTACGTGGCAAACTGCTTATTAGTTGGCGGACTTTAACTTTTTTGCACGCTTGCTGCTTGCTCCAATGGCATTTGAGATTTGAGAGACTATTGTTATGATGTATTTTCGCCAGGCACAGTCGACTATCGTATATTTTTAAAGATATTTTAATCCTTTTCTAGAAATTCCTTATGAAAATAATATACGCAGCTCAATATTATGTCCTACCTGTAGGTTCATTTATGGTCCTACCTAACTAGCAGACATCGAATAGCTACGATTTCGCACATAAATAAATGGCTTGATGCTTGAATCAGAAACTTATATCATACGAGCTGTTTGACGCTGGAATTATAATCTGTGAACGCATCCAAAAACTACAAAAATCATTTGCGAAGTTTCGTTTCAATCTACATTTTAAATTTATGCATATGTATTTCCTAACCTTCAAACTTAATTTACGACAAATGTCAGATGAAACATGATGCACGGCAATTTTTGATGTTTGAATGAAAAAAACGTAATTATAATGCATATTTTACCATCTCCCCCGCCATATAATCATGTTGTTATGTATTTAAAGGTGAAATATTCCGTATTAACCGTGATCCGATAGATCATCAAAAGTTTTTCGTGTTTTACAAATTCGATGGAATAAAAATTTTATACAATAATATTACAAAACATCTCTATGTTCATTATCAAAGGGAAGATTATTGAAGGAGGCGTCAAATGTATGCAAATGTAGATCTAGCCCACGTTGTCATTAAGGTTGAGTTTAATATAATCTTTCATGTTATTTCGGCCTTAAAGACGCTTGCATATTTGTTACATAATTCCGCATTGTTTATTCGTTCCATTGCTATTTTACCTAGTTAGGGGATTAGGAGACGGGGTATTTGGTTTATTTATTGGTTACGGCTTACGGCCCGGCGGCCGACAAAGGGTTTTATGGTCTCAGGTACTAGGTATGGGTTTCAGTCAACGTCTTTCAATTTATGACTTGGAAAAAGGTTCATTTTAGATATTTTGCGACACAATATTTCGTTTGTGTTGATTTTACCGCCGGATTTCTAAAACCTCTTAAGCGGGAAGCAGTTTTAGCTCTAAAACTTCTTATGTGGGAAAAAATCGTGTTTTTTGTATGGAATTTTCAAGGGACCAAAAATCAAAACTTCTTAAGCGTGAAAACTTCTTAAGTGGGAACTTCTTAAGCGAGTTTTACTGTACTTGAAATAGAGAAACATTTAGGTGGCAATAATGTTTATTCTAGTAAAATATGTAATTTTTTTTTTATTCAGTGTTTATACGAAAAAATTATAGGCGAGCCATTTTTAAATCTTGCCTTTTTATTTCAAAATTTTAATATTTAAAACATATGTTTATTTATAATAATAAAAATTTGAAAGCATATTTCATCACCTTTCAAAATCAGTTTTTAGTTTTCGGATTCAGAAATATTCCATTTATTTGAATTGTATTGTGAAGCAAAAATACACAAAAAAATTCTCCGACCATCTGACAGCGCCTTTAAGAAATAAAATACTCAATATGCCAGAGGCCTGAGGGGTTATTACAAGTTACGTTAAATTAAGTTTTAAAAAAAAGTTAGTGAAGGTATCTGCTATAAATTGTAGGGTTTATTGCTTCCTTTCTTTAAAATTAATGTAATTTTAATAGATTGCCAAAATAGATTGAAACACAAAGTATGTATACCTAGTCGCCAAAAGCACTCAAACTTCAAATCATCCAACGAAGATTCTGCAGTGCAAACGTCCATGTACTTCCCAGCCAAGTAGTACAGCCCTGACATCTGTAGTGAACTGGCAAAGCTTCTTTCAGATATCACGTCGGATTGTAAAGCTGTAGCTGAAAATAAATGATTTCATTATAAGATTTTATTAATTTATTAAAACATTATTTGTGGGGTATTATGCCGTGTTGCGCTACCTCTTTCTTTAGCCAAATCATATCTCTACAGAGGGGCGGTTCTTCCCTTAGGTCAATTGGTGTTTGACCCCCCAAAATCATAAGACAACAATAATAATAAATTATATGCATCAAAACAACTGGTTTTATTATGTGAATGTGGTGCGGTGCAGACTACCGAACATGTGGTCAACGAATGCCCGCTCCATTCATTCCCCGGCGGGATTGATGAGGTTCACATGGCGACGCCTGAGGCCCTAAAATGGCTCGCAGATCTAGATGTCCCCCTCTGACCCCCCACCATACGAAAGAAGAAGACTGGTTTTATTCTTCATTTATTTGAAATGTACTGCGAAATAGCAGGGCTGAGAGCGGCGGCTGCGAGTGACTAGCAGTGAGATCTATCGTCTCTAATAGAAGCTTTCATTCACAAGTCCACACGATTCACTGGGTCAATTTAAAGAATGTCCCCAGCTTTGGCATCTTCTGTCCCAATGCACGCCATAGAATAAACGAGATGGCACTATGTCTTTCATCCGAAGAAAGCTTAGGGACGCTTAGGTCATGGCCGTGAGGGAGACAGCACGATGAATATTATATGTTATAAAGAGATGGTGACATAAACATATGTCAGTTTTTCATTTTACATGCTTGTCGTGTGTGGAACAATGGTTGTTTTTCAATTGGACAGTTCGGGAAAGGTTTAGAAAAATTCTTTATGTTGTTATCAATTTAGAATGAAGCTGAAGAATGAAACAAAACAAAAAACGTAAAAGATAATTGTCAAATAGAATCGCAAGTCTAAATTTAAATGGAATTGATAAACGTCACGTCACTGCACCACGGAACCACCATACTCTTAGCTTTGCACCCAGTATCTTTGGATACTGCAGACGGGCGTTTCAAACTCTTATTTTATTTACTTTAATGTTGTGCACAACTACATTAAAATGTAATCTCTAAAAAATAATTTGCCGCAAGTACATGGATTGTGTAGTTATTTACAATTTACTATACTAACAACATATGTATTTTGAGTCGCGGACTCATGACGTACCTACAAATTGATATAGATAATAATATATGGGATTTTTCACAATTTCAAACGAAGATTAGTCATACATTTTGTTCAAATGATATTATTTGGCTGCTGTTATTAGGGATAAGAACTTCGAATGAAGTCAATAAATGTAAACATCTTCAACACAATCAATTTAGTTTAAAGAAGATAATGTACCTTCTTTGCTATTAGTGTCTAGGCATTATGGGTTGGTGCAAAGGTATGCATGTTAATCATTTTCAAAAGAAGAATGGTTATAACATAGAAATGGAACTGTAGGTAGGTACTTACAAGAAATTCAAATTGCGGAATACAAATTACGATAGCTACGAAAAAATATTATCATTATACATTTCATCTCTCCTGCTTGTTAAATTAATCAAGAAAACAGGTCTCTTTAACTGTCAAGTCAGTTTCTACAGCATGTGCAACCAGTGCAAGAAGTCCGAAAACAGATATCTTTAACTATCATTCAGTTCTACAGCATGTGCAACCAGTGCAAGAAGTCCGAAAACAGGCCTCTTTAACTGTCGTTCAGTTTCTACAGCATGTGCAACCACTGCAAGAAGTCCGAAAACAGGTCTCTTTAACTGTCGTTCAGTATCTACAGCATGTGCAACCAGTGCAAGAAGTCCGAAAACAGATATCTTTAACTGTCATTCAGTTCTACAGCATGTGCAACCAGTGCAAGAAGTCCGAAAACAGATATCTTTAACTATCATTCAGTTCTACAGCATGTGCAACCAGTGCAAGAAGTCCGAAAACAGGCCTCTTTAACTGTCGTTCAGTTTCTACAGCATGTGCAACCAGTGCAAGAAGTCCGAAAACAGGTCTCTTTAACTATCGTTCAGTTTCTACAGCATGTGCAACCAGTGCAAGAAGTCCGAAAACAGATATCTTTAACTGTCATTCAGTTCTACAGCATGTGCAACCAGTGCAAGAAGTCCGAAAACAGATATCTTTAACTGTCATTCAGTTCTACAGCATGTGCAACCAGTGCAAGAAGTCCGAAAACAGATATCTTTAACTATCATTCAGTTCTACAGCATGTGCAACCAGTGCAAGAAGTCCGAAAACAGGCCTCTTTAACTGTCGTTCAGTTTCTACAGCATGTGCAACCAGTGCAAGAAGTCCGAAAACAGGTCTCTTTAACTATCGTTCAGTTTCTACAGCATGTGCAACCAGTGCAAGAAGTCCGAAAACAGATATCTTTAACTATCATTCAGTTCTACAGCATGTGCAACCAGTGCAAGAAGTCCGAAAACAGGCCTCTTTAACTGTCGTTCAGTTTCTACAGCATGTGCAACCAGTGCAAGAAGTCCGAAAACAGGTCTCTTTAACTGTCGTTCAGTTTCTACAGCATGTGCAACCAGTGCAAGAAGTCCGAAAACAGGTCTCTTTAACTGTCGTTCAGTATCTACAGCATGTGCAACCACTGCAAGAAGTCCGAAAACAGGTCTCTTTAACTGTCGTTCAGTATCTACAGCATGTGCAACCAGTGCAAGAAGTCCGAAAACAGATATCTTTAACTATCATTCAGTTTCTACAGCATGTGCAACCAGTGCAAGAAGTCCGAAAACAGGTCTCTTTAACTGTCGTTCAGTATCTACAGCATGTGCAACCAGTGCAAGAAGTCCGAAAACAGATATCTTTAACTATCATTCAGTTCTACAGCATGTGCAACCAGTGCAAGAAGTCCGAAAACAGGCCTCTTTAACTGTCGTTCAGTTTCTACAGCATGTGCAACCACTGCAAGAAGTCCGAAAACAGGTCTCTTTAACTGTCGTTCAGTATCTACAGCATGTGCAACCAGTGCAAGAAGTCCGAAAACAGATATCTTTAACTATCATTCAGTTCTACAGCATGTGCAACCAGTGCAAGAAGTTCGAAAACAGTTCTATTTAACTGTCGTTCAGTTTCTACAACATGTGCAACCAGTGCAAGAAGTTCGAAAACAGGTCTATTTAACTGTCGTTCAGTTTCTACAGCATGTGCAAGCAGTGCAAGAAGTCTGAAAACGGGTCTCTTTAACTGTCGTTCAGTTTCTACAACATGTGCAACCAGTGCAAGAAGTTCGAAAACAGGTCTATTTAACTGTCGTTCAGTTTCTACAGCATGGCTATAGAAACTGAACCTATATAGAAATATGACCATTCTCCTTTTGGGAAATGATTAGCATGCCTGTTTTCGGACTTCTTGCACTGGTCTCTTTAACTGTCAGTTCAGTTTCTACAGCATGGCCTGTATTAATAAAGATGGCGGTGGTTAATGTCATTTAATTTAGTTTTCTTAATTCTTTCTATTGTGCAATGCAATCATATTTAACATTTACAATAAATCAACTACTTTAATCATTATTGGTGAGTCGTTTCAATAATCTACGTATAATAATTATTACATGCTCCTTAAATATAATACCCACATAACTAGATAGGATTAACATAATACATCTCACATTTCTTTTGTCCGATAGTATACTCTCAAAATAAGCACTTTTCTACATCAAAATTTCTTACTAGGAAAGAGATTGAAAGAATTGTTTGTGTCATCACTGGTTTCCATTTGGCTTTGGGAGTTTGGTCCGCACTTAGAGAGAGCCAAGTCCTGCATCAGCAGGGCGTCACTGAAGGACCCCATCCTCATGTAGAAGTTCCTCCGTTCCGCAGGATTCAGGAGATGAGCTGAACCACAGCCATTCAGGGCATCGTTGTCTCCGATAGCCAGATAACTCTGAAATAATATAATGTGATGTATGTCAAAAAGATATTTGACCCTCCGATGGGCAATCTACTTATACCCCTTTGGATGGGTAATGTGGCCTGGCCGGGCTACATAAGAGGTGTGGGCTATCGAACTGTTTCAGATAAAGGCAGGTGTGTAAATAGTGTGTATGAATGTGTCCAAATATTTAGTATATGTCTATATAAAGGGACGAACACTCTGTTTGCGCACACAGTACCAACGATGGCAAGTCCTTTTTTCATCAGATCTCTGGCCAATTCGAGTGACACAAAAAGTTATCGCAGTATACTGTTCGGCCGGTATAGCGATACTTGTCAACTAAATCCAACACCACTTGTGTACTTTGATTCGCTTCATGATCAGCGTCTGGAAGTATTCCGGTGTAAATTTGACTTCTGAGCAAGTATTTGGTATCTGAATCGCAGACCTACCAGACCTTAACGCCATATGCGATGGCCTGTCCAGGCCATGTGGTACATTCATTGAAATTTTTGTCTTAAATTTATTCTACCAACTAAACACATACTCATCGGCAATAGCACCAATCAACGCAGCTCGCCGAGTTGTATAGTATATTGATACCGCTTGTCAGAAAGTCAATGGAAAAAAGAGAAAATCACTTAAGAAAATAAAAATGGCTTGGCCAGGCCACATTGCCCATTGGAGGGTTTATACAAGAAACGGAGGCAAAAATCCGCTACATGATACTGCTACTATATTATAGATGGCAGCACTTAGGTTTGTAGCTAACATGTGTACTGAAGACTTCACAGTATTAATCCTTTAGCCTGCGAATCCATAGCGGATTTGCTAGTAGCTCACTGCACTTGCCTCAACTTTACGGTATTTTGAACCTTAAAAAATGCTCCCAGCTTACTAAAATATATTTTATTTGCTTGGCATGAAAAAAAAATATCTTAGTAATATTCTAACCCAGTCATACTCAAACTGCGGCCCGCCAAGCTATTTTGTGCGGCCCTCAATACATTTAATATCAGGAACATGGTTTACAAAATCTGGCATTCTATATCACGTTAATTTGGGATTAATTGCGACTTTGACGTACAGACATTGAAACCGAAGAGGATAGTCATTGTCGTGTCAACATCAGATCTGGTATAAGAGTGTTGCTACTGCACACGCTAGATCTATCTCCAAAAAACAAAGATATGAGAGACAAAATAAATATGCGCGCAAATAATTCACAGTGTTGCTAAAAAAACGGGGGTGGTGGGTTTCATGATATTTTTTGTCATACCAGTATCAGTGTTGCCAACGAAAAAATCGAAATGGAATTCCGTAGCTACCCCCCCCCCATGGATTTCGAAAAATTGTTGTGGGGAATCACATATGAGGTTTTTGGCTGGGCGGATTTTTTTTTCAGAGAAGTTCTGTAACAACCCCCCCCCCCACATGGATTTCAAATATTTTGTGGGGAGCATTCATTTTGAATTTCTTTTGTGGGGAATTATGTTTTACAGAAATTCTCTAACAACCCCCCCCCCCCCATGGATTTCGAATAATAAAAGGGGGAATCAAGCTCACGTAGAATATTTTTGGGGAATATGTGGGCAGAATTACTGCAACTGAAATTCGGCATTAGGCCAAGATCCGTTGGCAACACTGACCAGTATAGTGTTGCGGCCCGCGTAGCTTTACAAACATATGAATGTGGCCCGCAGAAGAAAAAGGTTGAGTATCATTGTTCTAACCTGTCATTTCAAAACTTGGAAATATATTTATTTTATCTGTGAAAAAGTTCCTAATAGAATCACGCGAACTAAAAATATCTTTCGCTCCAGCAATAATGTCAATATCAATTCGATTAAAAACTCTCTTATACCATGCATACACAACAATATCCAGAAGTAGCAGATATTTTTAATAGCACCGAAAGAACATACATAAGTATTTCACATATTTTTTTAAAACAGTAATTAGTTTAAACATTTTGTTTTCTATAGATGCATTGTAAATTTTAGTTAATTTAAACCATTGTCATTGGTTTACAACCCATAATTATTTTGTAATATTTTTTTTATGAAAATGATTTATTCTGTGTATTTAAAGGTACTTGTAAAGTAAATACATAAAAGACAACCAGTGATGAACGAATTGAACAAACCTTTCTTAATATTGACAAGATGTGTTCCCCTTTGTACAGGGACGATATCTTATCAGGGTTGGACGGGAGCTGAAGGTCAGGAGACGACAGGCCCCACAGCTCTCCGTAGTATATGGCAGCAAAGTGGGCCCCCGTGGAACTGGCGGCCCAAGAGATGGGCAGGTAGTCAAACTCCATCAGACCATCGCAGTTACCGGCACCTCTGGATTTTCTGCAAAACAATAATTATAATAATTGATAAATTAACACTGGTACATACTAATTTAACTAGACTGTTGTGAACTCCTGCACCTTATCAACTTTAAAGTATCTAAACAAGCTTTTCAACTATCATTCTGGGACTAACTACCACGTATATGTACGTATTTCTCACCTATGCATAGATGCTTGGAAACCTTAAGTGTTCACCTCAAGTATCAACATGTTTAACCGTTAGAATGCTAAGCGTCGCAAAAGCGCTGCGATCGTTTGTATCGAAAATTGCGGCGCGAGTTTCAGTGTGTTTTTGGTGCTCTGCGGGAGTGGACGTACGTTAACCTCGCGCGTAATTTGTAACGAGAGTGCATTCTTATACATTTAAAAATAACTTTTTTCCATTTTTTTAAATTATTTAAAAAAAATAGATATGTCACGTGCTATTATTTCGAACGTTGATTCGATTCCTAGTGATTCTACGGGAGGTGACACAACAGATACAAATAGTGACGATAGCAGTATTATAACGCATCGAAGAAAAAGATTGAGGATTGAAAGTGAGCCTTCTATCTCCTCTTCATCTTCAGAAACAGAAGAAACACCAAATTTTGCCGAAATTCCCCCGACAAAGGTGTTTTCTAAAGCAACAAATGATCAATTTCAATTTCAAAAAGAAATAAAATTGAAATTTTATGCTCATTTTTTCATATTCATATCAATAAACATTTTTTCTTTATAATGCAAAAAGAATTAATAAAATTGATTGATATTTGTCTAAATTAGAGTGTTTTATTTGACATCATTATTTTTTCCTCTAAATTAATCAATATGTGTATAGCAACTTACATTTATTTTTGCAAAAATTGATTAGCACTAAAATGGTTAATATAAGTATACCAGTATAAGAGATACTGAATGGTATTATTATTATTTATAGGTCATGTATTATGCACTTGAATAATTCTGTATTTAGGTTCATAAACCTATATTAAATAAACACTCAGGAGCCGGCAAGAACATTCAATAAAAAAATACATTTTTATTAAGGCCAACATGAAGACAATACCATACTTGATAAAGTGACATTTTTGTTAAGGCCAACATGAAGACAATACCATACTTGATAAAGTGACATTTTTGTTAAGGCCAACATGAAGACAATACCATACTTGATAAAGTGACATTTTAATTTTTGTGTTTAACAAACACAGTAATATCCAAAGGCAAAATTAATGGATAAGGTAGATACTGCAATTGCAGTGCATCGTTATGTGCATGGGCGCAATTTTTCAACACTGCAATTGCTGGGCTCTAGCTCCTAAGGGTTAAAAACTGGTTTCTGTTTTTTTTTCTCTTTTATGCTAGGTGAAATCCCAGAGGTGTTGCCCGGGCTTCACGCAGAGTTTTTTTGAAATCTAATTAAGTTACTTCCTCTTGTTTTGAAGGTCGTGTTCAAAATTTCATCAGTCTCGGAATAAAACTGTAGATTTCTATACAAATCAAATCCATGCCGCCCGCCCGCTGTCAGCCAAGCGGCATAGACAGTCTCCTTAATATAAATAGAAGATACATTTATATGCGCTTATATACCTACCATGTATTATGATTTTTTTTTTCATTCTCAGTATCATCCACTAAATCATGTAAAATGCAAAAATCATGTAAAAGCCCATTGTTGATAATTAATAAATAAATATTTATTATTTATGCTGCAATTCTCAATCACCTCATTTCTCCTCAGGGACATATACTCTTCTGACACTCCTCTCTCTGTTCATGTTCCGTCACGCCGTTTGCTTTGACAGGCCGTGTTCTAACCAATCGTATGGTCAGAATTTGAACTGTGTAGTTTAAATTCGCACACGTCAGCTATAACCACAGAGGGCCGTGAGCCGAACAGTCGCACAAAACCGTTTGTCCTGTCAAAACCCATGTGTACACCATCGCCGGTTATCTATCGGAATAATCACTTAATACGTATTTTATCGCAATTTAATTTAAAATAACGAGTGCTAATGAACCACGATCACCGTCCCAGTGCTGACAGATGAGTCTAACCATGCAGATTTCATTCGCCACCCGGTAAGTTGATTGTGAATTAACCTTACGAATTGTGTTTTCGCATTCGCCTGTCACAAGCCATAGACTTCATTTATGCTTTATCGGTGTGGAATAGCCCTTTAAAGTACGGCTATCCCAACCCTTGTTCGTTCCTCGAACAGTTCATTTACTCTACATGTTAAAATCATCTCCTATAGATGACCTTTTCATTCATACTACGGTTGTATTTACATTTGTATAGGCTTATACAAAAAATCAGGAACATAATTTTACATACATTCATCCAACTTTTGACAACTCTATCATTTCCATACCTGAATGCCAAACATCAGCGTTGAAATCAGGGGGCCTACTCTGTATCTTTCAGGTTAACAAACCAGTAAGTTCGTGGTTTAAACTTTCCTTGCCGGTGCTGTCAACTGAGTGAACATCGTCTCGAATTAATAAAATATCTCTCTAAATATACTAAACACAGGGTTCAAATTTGTTGGTATTCCTCCGCAATACATTTAAGTATTGCCTTAAGGAATTACAATATATAAATATTTACCGAGTGTATAGCATCGGAGGATGTGGAATTTTTAAACACCGTAAGGGAAGGGTTAATACGGGTTTCTGACGTGGCTAAACCAGCGGCAAGAAAGTTTTGAAAGATACAGAGTAGGCCCCCAGAACTCCATTGTCAAATGCTAGTGCTTAATCAAGGTCATTGAAAAATACTGATTTTAGTGAAACTCTTAAGAAGTTTTCCAAGGGACCAGATAAAAATATTCTTAAGTGGGATCCAAATTCGTCAATTTTTAAAATGAATATATTTGTCTGTACACATGGTTGTTAGTTTTATATATTTTGAAATTTCATATTTAAATGAGTCAAAAATATTTTATTGTTCCCGGCTACAACACCTTTGTATTTTTCAATAGTAGCAAATACGAAAATCTCGAGCTGCCACTGTGTAACTCGCATAATCTGCTTCAACAAAATTGAAAATTTTATGACTGTTGAAAATAGGTTTATTTCATGGTTTTACTGTCGAACTTCTAAAACCTCTTGAATGGGATGCAGACAATAATAACAAAGTGATAAATTTTACAACTTTCAGAAAAAAGGGACAATTTTTAGGTGTATTTAGCCACTACTTTGGTGATGGACTCAACGCCGAACTTTTAAAATTTCTTAGCAGTTTTAGCTAAAACTTCTTATGTGGGAAAAAAATGTGTTTTTTGTATGGAATTTCAAGGGATCGAAAAACAAAACTTTTTAAGCCCACGCTTTCTGAATTTCTACCGATTTGTAACATATTTCTCTTGAACACTTTCAAGTTTGTAAGTTCCTAAAAAAATATAGGCTATTTTTAATCTGATAGTATTATTACGCCAGCGTCTGGACGATCTAGGCCCTCTGATTGGTCGAATTAAAATTGTCTGTTTCGGGTAAATCCAGCTAACTTGAAAATTAAGACACGATTTCATACTAAAATAGGATCGCCTCATAATAATACGAGATTTCTTCAAAAGCATCGTTTCTGCTCATATAATTTTTGGATAATATAAAAGAAAATATGTTTTAGAAAGTTCATAATCCATTGGATTAATTACATTACAATGAAAATTATCCACAGTTACGTGATTATGTTTGACGTTTATAAAAAATCACGCGTTCCTTATTCAATATGGCCGACAGAGCGCACCTCTGGCGGTTTAAAAACGAACCAAATGAATGGCGCGAATATTTAAATATGCAGTTCACAATATTTGACTACTTACGATTAACAAGCATTTAATAAGAAGATTTCTTCTGGAAGCTTATCACTTTGTAATGGCATTTTTCATTATTATTTATATTTTTTTTATCTGATTTTATGTTGACATGTTTTCTAATTTGTAAAATTTCAAAATCATTATTTGCGATGCTTTATATCCTGAGTGAAGTATTTTAAGACTATTTTTTTTTGTTTGAATTTTGCTATCTTTATTATTAAGAATATATTTCTTCATTGTTATTAGTGTAAAACGCCAGTTGAATAGTACCAGAATTGTTTTTATATATAATTTTAGAAGTATCGTTATCTACAAGCAGAATTCTACGCCATTGTTTATTTCTATCTTTAGAAAAACCGTTTGAAGAGAATATTTTTAATTTTTTTTATTTAGTATTTCAACTATCAATTTATTAGAATAACCGTTATCAAATGCTATTTGTCTTATGAATATATTGTTTTATGGTTATATTCTATTTGTTTTTTTCAGGTTTAAAATACTTCACTATAAATAATTTTGAAATTTTAGAAATGAGGAAACATGTTAATATAAAAGCAGATATAATTAACAAGAATTTTTTTATAAACTCTCTTTTAAATATTTTCCCACTTAACTGGTCTTTCCCGTCTAACGATATTGTAATTCCTAATTATTATAATCCCAGCCTACTCTTACCCCTCCCCCCTCCTTCCACTTCTTCTTTCCCAATTGCAATCTATATTTAATTTTTGACTTCGGTGTGTACACAATAAAATGTAAACATTATATTTATTTATTTATTGGACAATTTGCATACCGCCGCTTTTGTGAGATATCGCCTCAGGGGTGCTATATTGTAATAATCTACATTTATATATAGATTTTTACTCTCCTGATGAAGGTGTATATATAATCTAACTTTAAACTTTATTAGATACAGTAACAGTTGTAGGTAAAGAATTACCAAATGATTACCGAAAATGATTACCCTCCTTTTTTTCATAAACACGGGTACAATTAATCAATATGTAATAATCTATTATTTAAGTCAACTTTGTTATAACTATCTTTAATTGTGACAAACTAAACGATATTGATTAAACTTATAGACATTGACGGTTGTAACACATATTTAAGCACTGCAAGTCTCCTATGAGCTAATTATATTAGGTACAATAACAGTTAATATCAGTTGTAGACATGTAGTCAATAATAGTGTTTCATTTGAAATAATCCATCACAAATACGTAAAATTTCATTTATTCAAACAACTGTCATTCTTATTATGCGTAATTTTAGCATGTTATTATTAATTAACTCCTTCCTGTTCCGTGTTTTAACAATATATATACTCACCCTCTCTCTGTGAATGTCCTAATATCTATCTATTAAATGTAACTGTTGTTAATATCACTTAAAATGGGCGAAGCCCAACCAAGAGCCGCCCGCAGGGCCCAGCAGAAAAAAATCCGCGGAGCGGGTTTTTAACTGCTAGTAATAATTAATATCTTTACTTTTATAAAGCCGAAATGGTAATTATATGAAATTACCTGAATAGAAAAAATCGCAAAGTAAGTTCCGAAAATTATTAAAAACTCCTATTTGTTCAGTTATTTAATATTTTATATGTATGAAAAATTCAGAGTGTATCTTAAAATGCAACTTCGGCATTCATAGAGATATTTTTGTTCTATTTCAAACGATTCATGTTTTATTAGATATTTTCACCATTTTCGCCAAGTTATTATCGTTTCTTAATATTAGTGCACTCCCTCTAACATTCGTATTTACATATCTCCCTTTCAAACCATCTTTGAGGGCTTACTACGGAGCCTTAAGCGTGAAAACTTCTTAACCCATTGGCCTCAAACGACGCCGTCCCGGCGGGTCTGATGTCTGTCGGCTTAAAAACGAAAAAAGGATACATTATTGACATCTGTGTTTAAAATTTTAAATGCCAATCGCTCTGTAGATAATTAAGCATTTATTTCGTAGTAATTGGCAGGACTCCGTTGGTACAATTTTTTCCTGATATTTACGATTGAAATTTTGTTATATTTCAGCTTCATTGAATTTTTTCAAAATGGCGTGTGGTTCGGGAATTGACAAGCTTGTTCGTAAAACGCATGGTGGGCGGCTAACAAGAGCCCAAATGGCCAAAAATATATATTATAGTAATAAGTATGATTGATGTACAACATTTCTTAATCCAATTATAAAAAAATGAAGAAAAAAAATTGGTTTTTGAAAAAAAAAAATTTCATATCCTTGTTTAATCATATTATTTTTTTTTTTAAACAATGCATATATTTTTTACATACCTTGATTCAATGCACAAGTAAATTAAAAAAAGATTGTTTCGTTTGCATGTTTAGTTTAAAAGTTATGTAAGATTTAGTACACCACTGCACTTAAAACTTTTGGTACAATATTAATTCGGATGTGAAGGACAATTTTTTAGCCAAACAATTCGGAGGCCAATGGGTTAAGCGAGTTTCACAGTACATACATTGAAAAACACTAGCCATTCATAAGGCGATGATAAAAGAAAAGAAAAAATCGACATTTTAAAAATACATCCTTACGTGAGATTCTTGTAATGCTTCTTCTGTATGGAAAGAAATTGAACAAGTTCCAGCATACACTGGACAGATTCTTTTGCAAATATCTTGTTAGGTTTTGTGTTCCCAGTAGAGTCGCTTTGGTGACTGGGGCCGGCAGTAGGCCTATCATCTCCTGCACTTGGAGAGGCGAAGGTTCTTTCGTAATAGTTGCTGAAGAACTTCTGGATGTTGGAACGTATCTTGTTGACTTGGTCTTCACTGCCGTACAGGTGGAGAAGACCAATCAGACAGGGAAGGAGAGTTTCAGAGAATGAAACCTGAAAAAAATAAATGAATATTGATGTGACTATTTAGAGTACTTTCGACTTTGTCACTAACCCCTTGGGTATTTTTGTGCCCTTTAATACGCAGTACATCAATAGCAGTAGGGTATTCTTGTGTACTTTACGGCACAAACTGATGTGGACTGAGGACTGAAAAAAAAGTGAAGTGACAGTAACCTTTTTTTAATTAGTTTCAATTGCAAAGTTTGTACATGATGTAGGTATAAAGTATAATATAAGTATAAATTCAAATTTTTTCAAAGTCACTAGGGTTTCCTGTTCTGAGGCGGCCTTTAGTTTTTAAACTTTTGTATTTAGTTTCAAGTTGTCTTTACATCGTCTTCATAATGTTTGTAAGTTGAATATCACTGGAATACGTTTGTGTAATTAAATATGTTTTTTAGTGTCATATAAGGTGATATTTTACATTTTACATTTACATTTGATTTTGGAAGAACTTCTAAGGCATATAGTACTTTTTTAAACCTTTTAATCATATTTTTAAATTTCAACAATTCCTTGAAAATACCTACCACTTTTTAAAATCTACGAAATTTTGAAAGAAAACTAATGTTGCCATTTCACATGAGACCTTTAGGCTCCTAGGCCCCAGAAAGGCCAATGAAAATAATTTTCTGTTCACCAGAAATTAGAGGAAAATTAAACTTTAGGCTCAAGGACTTGCCCACCACAACACACCTCTATCTTTTATCTCTTCAGTGTTTGTGACAAAATGACGATGCTTGCACTTACCTATCATTTTTATGCATATTAAATTAAGACCTTCCTCTTGAGTGGTTGCCTCATTGCAAGGATCATACCCCACAGTCCCGCGTCGCACGGAGAGCCATGGACACCAACATTCTGCTTCTCCCGAGTCCACAGATATGTGAATTCATCCAAAAACATTACTTACATTGGATTGGCTGATGTCCATGAAACTGTGCAGAAAGCATTCATGTTCTGCGAAACACTTCAGCAAGGATGAGGTCATGTTGAGGATCCAATGCGGGTGACCTCTGGGGTCCTGCGAATGCCACAGTTCCTGCCGCCGTATCAAACCGTCCAAGTGTTCGTCGTTTATTTTGATCTTAGCGTTGGGATAGTTCTTCCTCGAAGCCATGAACGGCATCATTAGATCTTTTATGAACGTCATATCTTCTTGGTGGCTCAAGAAATCTGAAAGTTACATAGTCATTGTATGGATGAAAATCTGCATGTATGAACCAGCCGGAACTCTTCAATGGTGAACATTGAACAGATTTGTCCGTTTAGAATTTCTAGATCAAGGTGACTATTTTTCAGCCCATATCATGTTTTCGATTCATAAATAAATTATGAACTGTGGGGGCTTTGAAATATCTATTTAATTTTCTTTAAATAAGACTAGTTTGCATATTGTTGACTTTAAATCTGTACAGCTTTGTCTGTAAACTATTTTCAACTAACAATTTCATATCAATAATTTAAGAAGCTTTGAAATATATTATTAATTTATTTTTTATATTTGCAAACATGAAGACTGAAATTTTTTTATTTTGCTTTATATAAAGCCTCAAAAGAACGCCCCTATTTGCAGTGTAAAGATAGAGGAACTATATCGCCACCCGGTTGGCCAGCATTGTGAGACGAGTCAAGGCAGGGGCTGTAGGAAGGGATTTATTAATAAGGGTCTTGAAGGGGCTCGGATTATATGAAGGAGGAAAAACAGATGAAATGCAAAAATGGACAATGTTCCACATAAAAGGTTTTCCCAAATAAGAAGTAGTTTTTTCCGGTCCCTTGGAAAATCTTATGAGAGATTTTCAATGTATTAATTTTAAATATATATCTTTTTTTAACTTACCTAAAGCAATGCTTCCTTCCTTGAAAGCCAGAAGGGATGTTAGGGCCTTAGAAGAAGCCCTTGCAATGCGCGGGTCGGGGTTGTAGAAGAGATTGTTCAGGAGGGCCAGGCCGGTGTAGGACAGGTACTGCAGCGGGGTCATCTCAATGACGTGGTGGGGATCCATCGATGGCCGCAGCACCAGCGTGTGGTAGTCTGCCACCCCCAGCTCTCCCAGGCATCTGCAGGCTTGGAGACTTGACTGGAAATTGAATTTATAATAAGCTAATGAACGTAATATAATATGATTCAGATGACTCCCGATGCCGTCATCCGGCTGAATAACCTTAGCATTCCACCATGACCACCATCAATTTCCCTCCACCACACGAAGAAGATTTAGATAAGAGATGACTGTTGGAATTACAATATCATTGCCCACAAAGAGATGAACTGAGGACTTGAAAAGAATTGCCGTCTTCTCTACCTATAAGGGACTACTGGAGTCAAAAATACAGAGAAAAATGTACAAAAAAGACAATTTCACCACAGGAAACCAAATTTTTAGACTTAAGCACTGAAAATAATTTGACCTATGCTGGAAAAAATAATTTTTGCATGATCTTTGCCGAAGAATCAAATTGAGATAAAACCATTGTTAGATTCTGTTGGTATGGAAAACTACGTTAGGCTGGTCCCGTGTGACACATGCTAAAAGACGTTCCCCAGTAGGGATGACCTTCAGACTGACCGAGGAAGTGGTAAGAGTGGCAGTGTGGAAGAAAATTGGAGCAGGATGGAAAGCCTGAGAACTGGAGGCAAATGACAATGGACTGGAGCCAGTGGAGAACATTTGTGAGGGAGGCCAAATTCCACTCTGGGATATATCGCTATAACAATAACAAAGATTTAAGCAAACTGTGCGTCGGTAAAAAGGGGAAAACAAAAATGGTTCATACTTCTTTATCGCTTCCATCAGATGCAATTTGGATGAGTGCACAGGAGAGTTGGTGCAGAATGCTGTTTTTGCAGTCTTCTGAAAAGCCTCGGATTTCTTTTAATTTTTCAAATAACGTCGCAAGTTCAGTCCGCGAGTTTTTCAGTTTGTAGTGTAATACTTTCAAACCTTCATATCTGAAGATATAAAAACAACAAATTATTAATTAGTACATGCAAATTATGAGCTACATAATATTAAATATAATTAAAGACTGATTTAGACATGGATTAGTAGCAAGTGCGAGTATGTAGTGCAAGTGACTAGTGAAAACACTTATAATTCAGTTAAATTAACACTACCGTATGACAGCTTACTGTACAGTTATAAATATCACTAATTATTGGCTTACCTGCCAGTTAGTCCTCCATTCAAAAAGTTTTCAATTTGCTTGTACAGTGTATCATTAGTTTTCAAACATATTCCATTGAGAACATTATTCAACTCCGAGAAGTATTCTTCATCTGGTAAAGGATCCAATGTTTGTATGGCCATCAGATACGTCTTCATATCAATCAGCAAAAACTCTAAAAGCAATATTACGGCCGCTCTTATGTAGGCACATTTTAGTGCTGCCTGGGAGACCGTATTGACTATCAACGACAGGAACCGGGAAACTAAATTCGATAAATCTGGCAACATTTTCATAATCATTGAATGCAGCATTTTACATGCGCCAATGCACATATACTGCATGTTTTCAGTGGCTTTGTGTGAGTTTATTATGTGCAGCAGAGAGTGGATGATGAAGGAGCAGACAAAGGTGTTGAGGCTAGTTTCCAGTGGCAGAGAGTGGCAGAATACCCAGTACTGGTGAAGACTTAGCAATCGCCTTTCTAGTGTGTGTTGGAGGCCAATATCCGCCCAGAGATGAAGAAGTAATTCCTGAACGCCAAAAGGATTTTCACTGCAAAGGTGAAATATTACTTCTGTTGAAAGACTTGCCTGGAAAATTAAAAAAAAGTTAATATGAAATTTAAATCTATTATCTAGTAAGTTAACACATTTTTGTCGACTAATCAAATTCAACATTTAGCGCCATTTTAGCGCTTTTGACATAATTGTGATCAGCTTTCAAGCATAGGGCCGAGCCCTGCATTTGCAGTGTTGAAGAATCGTGGCCACCTACGGTACGAAGCACTGCAATAAATTAAAACAGCAGTGTCGACCTTGTACATTCATTTTGCATTCAGATATTACCTCCATAAGAATAAAAATGTCACTTTTTCAATATATTATCTTACATGTTTGCTTTAACACAAATATCTTTTAATTTATCGAAGTTTCTTGTCGGCCCCTGTGGAGCAATCTAATTTGATCAAAAACTAAAACGGGGCGAGAATCGGAATTTAACGGGAAGTGGGATCATCGATTTGATCGAGCCATCAAATGTGAAAAAGTTTGAAACAACTCAACCTGAAGGCTACTTACATTCAAGTAATTGATGATAGAATTGAAAGCAATATTGGTTACAATGGGTCCATCCATGAACGGCAGCGCTCCTTCCCACCCCAATTCATCCCGGATATTCTCTTTATGGCAGTAATTTTTCAAAAGTTGTTTTAGAATCTCAACTATCTTGCCAGTGGTGAGCTTGTCTACAGAGTCTTTCCCCAGTTTCTTGGTGAGTGTTGCGAGGAGTGATTTACTCACCAGCCCGTACCTCTTACCCATGCTCCTTTCTGAATTCCCGATACTTTCACTAACTATGTGCGGCAGGCACAAAGCAAGAGCATTGGGTAGACATTCCTAGAATTATCAAAATAAATTATTAAACAAAAATAAAGAACTTCAACATCAAACTTTTTCATACATTATTCTAGTCACTTTTTGATACATTATACAATATACCTGTCACTTTCAACCACACAAGAGCGCCCTGTCTATACAGTGTAAAGACAGGGGAACTATGCAGGCAGGTTAAGGTAGGAACTGTAGGAAGCGATTTATTGATCAGATCTTGAAGAGGCCCGGATTATATGAAGGAAGAAAAACAGATGCCGGTTGCTTGTTCCACATTCGAGCCGACTTAAACAAAAACGAGGCGAAGAAACGACCTATTCTACCGGTGCACCGGGGATCAATGTTGCTAGCTCCTTAGAGCAGGCTCCATTAAAAAACCTGTAGAACAGACTCAGCAATGCCCATATTGATGGCAATCGGTCTGTTAGCAACGGATTGTCAATCAGACGGACTGCCCTCCTTTGCACAGAATCAAGTAGATTTATTAAGTATTGTGGGGCTCCAGCCCAGAGGTGGCTCCCAAATTCAATTGTTGGGCATACTTGAGATTTTTACAGGGTTAGCATCTGTTCACTATTGAAGAATCTGCTAGCCCAATACAAAACGTCAAGGATGAGGAAAGGTCTAATCACATCTACCGCCACAGTGCGTGGCAGACACGGCATAGACGCGAGTAAAATGTGGGTGGGCAAGGTCCATGCAAATGCGATTTCAATTCCTTTGAAATTAAATTGAATTCTTCATGCGATCGCATGGAACTCGCCCACGCAGCTGTTGATGCGGTGCCATTTTGCCACTTGCATCTGCCATGCACTGTGGCGGTAGATGTGAATAGACCTGAAGATGGATAGGTTACTATGGCTACAGAGAAATGCCTTTATAAATATTAAGAACTTTTCACCTCCAAAGTCTTTTCAACAGATGTCGTATTCTTCTTCGCTATCAGCTCCACCAACGGGCTGATTCTTTCATCATTACGAACATAAAACATTTCGAGAGGAATCAAAATCTGACGGTAATTTAAATAGAACTCTTCCTTAGACATGCAGCCAGTCAAATAATAAGGAAAATTGTCCAAGGGCAGGCCATTATCGAGCCAAGATACCAACAAGAACTCTATGTTGTCAGATATCAGGGATTCAACAGATTCAATGCATAGTTGTTTAGAAATGCAATTAAAGACTTTGTTTAGCAGAACAGGGCTTATTTTTTTACTCGTGGCAATTTGTATGATTGACGATAGAGCTTTCTTGTCCCAAACGGGACTTGTGATGGCAATTGTGGCTAAGCAATGCAGAACCGTGGAAGTTTTGTTGGCACTCTCGTCTGCTATGACGTTTTTTGTTAAACCAGTCAACTGAAAAAAAAGGACAGATGATATAAAGAATAGACAGATCGCTTCTCTGCGGTTGGCAAAGATCAAAGTTCCATTCCACAATAAATATTCAGTAATCAGTAAGAATTTAGAAGAGAATACAAACAGCCGGTTTACAACTAAAATCCACTAAGTGCAATTTTGCATCAAAAGGAGATTATAATACCACAAAGATCATAAAAAATACTTGAAAACTATGCAAGGTATAATTCTATGCTGAGACATTTAATAAAGCCATTATATAGAAAACTATGCAAGGTATAATTCTATACTGAGACATTTAATAAAGCCATTATGTATATATAAAAGTTCAAAATTCTCTGTGTGTTTTTTCAGAAACTGTAAAATAAAACTTCTCACTAAGTGCACTTGGTCAAATTCTTTCCAAAAATTATCAACAACAAAAAAATCCATAAGGAGACACTTGTATCTGGCAACATTTGGAATGGCTGAAACAAATGGTGTACATATTTTCAAAATTGACAGCTCACGCTATTAAATGAAAAAAAGATTTTTTTACAATGACATTATATTTATACTACAAAAATGTAGCACCGCTTATGAAAAGGATATGTGTGTACGAATGAAAAAGCTTTATGAACGGCCCGCTTAAGTATGTCCATTGGACTTAGTTCAGTGAAACCACGCATGTTGTCTCAGTAACATATCTTCACTCTATTAATGCATCTAAGATCTCAAAATGTATTTTTCTCAGAAATTTGTTTTATGCACTTATAGGCGGCGATACACATGCCTGTAAAATGGAACAGTAGCTTGCATGCAAGTTAATGGCATGTGCAAGCTACTGGCGCAATGAGAATACACATGCAAGTTAAACTTGCATGCAAGTTGCGTCCTTGCTACTAACAACAGGTCAGCTACTGGCATGCCCGTACCTGTCGCGACGTTCACACATGCCGGTTTCATAGCCCCCTCGTCCCCTCCCTCAACTTGCATGCCAGTAAATCAAATGTTGTGCAATCTACTTGCAAGGCAGGTACAGGCATGCAAGTTAGCGTATACACATGATAGTAGCTGGCATGTGCAAGGAGCTTGCATGCAAGTGTGCCAGCTACAGGCATGTGTATTCCCGGCTTAACAGATTTTAGTTTGCCGACGAACAGTAAGATATGTTAAAAAAACATCAGCAATACGGAATTAGGAAAAGGGAAGAACTTACATCCAGCAAGAAAACTTCTGGCAGGGAAGAAACCAATTCATTAAATTTAACAGAAGAGGCTTCCCTCATGCCGTGGCCCAAACAGACGCAGGCATATAATCTGATTGAAAAAATAGTGTTCGACAATCCCTGAACCAAAATGCCATCCATTTGCTTTCCCCAGTCTTCAATATTTGACAGATTCTGTATCCAGGAGAGACATTTGAATGCTTGAACCATGGTTTTGGGAGCATAGTTCTTGGATTTACAGCGTTGGATGAAACTGGTCAGCATTATGGTGCAATTGTCTCTGTTGGCTTTAGTGCCAAATTTTCCAACAGTATCGAGGATGTTGTGGAGGAGCGTCAGGATGCAGAAGGCAGAATCGTTGTCTCGAAACAGCTTCCTGCACATGATCTGCAGTAGCATCAAAATGGACCCTAGAAATGTAGATATAGATTACTACTGGGCTACTCAGTTAGGGTCGGTCCAGGGCAGGCGCAATTGGAGCAGTCTGCTCCGGGCGCCGACTTGTAAAAGCGCCAAGAAGCTAAGGAGCTGATAATACACAGCGCCCTTGAGAAATTTACTAACGTTAGGCGCCATTTGGCTCAGGGCCGGACCTGCTTTCAGTACCGCCCTGGTGAGAGACTACCATTCAGTAAATTAGATGGCGTTACGTAGCCATTTTTGATGACCAGATCTGAACAGCCAAGTACTTCCCAACCTCTATTACTTATAATATGACACCACAAGAGTTTCATCTGTCCGGAGCCAGTGTAATTGAGGAATCCCCATTCGAAATCCAGATTTAGTGGCTAAACATAGATAAAGTCATTTCAAGTAACATTTTGATTCTGAATAGTTGTCTCTCACCAGCACAATGCTGATGAATAAATTTTACTCTTGAAAGGGGTATATTAATTCTATTTTATATAATTGATTAGAACTTTATTGGGAATGCTGGGTTTCAAAACTGTGACCTCTGCTTTGTAATAAAAAGGAACAGATTATCATGTATTTACCAATAGGGACTTCCTCTTGCTTGTATTGCATTGTGACAAAAGTTACAATATTAACGGCAAGCGTAAACTCGTCATTGCTCTCAAAATCCTTGTATGTGTCAGCCTCTAGGATGTATTTCAAGATTTGACCGGAAAACATGGATTGGCGGGCGCAAAAGTTCGCTAATATCTCCAGAATAATTTGTTTAAGATAAACTTCAGTATCTATCACAATAACGGTATTCATTCCCATAAGTTCTGTATTGTTCTCTTCCATTGCATTATCTGATTCGTCGATCAAAGCGCAGCAACATTCAATCAATTCTTTCGACATAGTTTTGCAGATCAAATCGTAAACAGTAGAACTGTAATTACTTTTCGTATAAAGTCTTTTGACTTGCTTGAGTATGTTTTCCTTTTCATTACTACTGTTTGTCCGACTGTTTAGAAATAATGGTAAATTAAGCATGATTAAATTCAGTTCGTCTCTAGCCACCAAAGATAAGGTCTTGATATCAGATACAGAATTTAAAACATTGAAGTTACTGAATAAACTGATGAATTCTAAAGCAACGGCGCATTCGTGTATACATCTTGTAAGACTTGTTATGGAATCAATATTTTTTAAGATACTCTCATTTATAGATGTATTTAAGTTCGTCGCTATATGATCGAAAATCTTTTCCGAAACGGATAAAGAATTGATTGTTTCGATAATTTGAGGCTCGTCTTTTCTTTCTTCAACGAGAAGTCCGTCTTCAAAATCACTTTTCAGCATGATGTATTCGTACGAACCGAATAAACATTCTTCAATGCTTTTCCTGTCTTTAATTTCTCGTTCGCTCGGTACATTCTCATTAATACACAGTTGAAACAATGCAAATGGAACATCCTTATGACTCCTTAACGAATCTGCGCAATTGTTTAACACCCACTGAGCGACTTGTAACTTTATATTTTTGTCCGTAATCTTGTAGTTGTAATGTAAAAGGGTAGAAGATAAAGTTCCGAGACTGTTGGAAGTTGACGGCATTGTTTTGTCAGAGTAAGATTTCATTAAACTGTTGAGTGGGGCATCAAAACTTTCAATTTCCAATATCCTTTGAATAGCATTGTGACACTGACCAAACACCGTGCTATCAGTGGACACTTTTCTGAAAAACAATTTTAAAATAGTCACTTTAACGTCTCGGTCAGTTTGAGGCGGTCGGTGCAGAAGTAACACAATACACAGAAATATTGTGCTAAGATAAAAGCATTCAAAGTATAAAAATTTGCAGCAAATATTTTAAATGTCTGTTGAATTCACAGTGAAATACTTTTTTTTGGTTGTTGCCTGTATTTGATGAAACATTATCTTTTGAAAAAGCCTCCTCCGGTTGTTAACTCCATTTTGGTGTGTTACACCACTTCTACTCTGACCGCCTCATTTATACACACACCTCCCTTCTTTTTTTATATTAACCCCACACAGGAAGCCCTGAGAAAAATAATTTCCATCAGGGCCTATGTCATCTATGAGGATGCTGCGTTGGGGGTCTTTTAAGAAGAGGAAAGTGAGGAAGTTCTGGGAACGAAAAATGTATAATCTAGGGTAGGAATCTAGGTATCAGTGTGTCCAGGAGTAACATATAAATATATCCCTCCAGCTGCGGTGCGATGGGTCGAGAGACCAATTGGAGAGGTCAAAGGGTCTCCCCAAACAAGCCTCTCCCGATCTGGCATGCCACGCAGGTGGTGGGCAGGCACATCCTGAACACACCTCCCCCGATGAACCCGTGCACCCCTGCTAAATCATCAAACATAGCGAACCACTTCGGGTGACCTATAGCAGAGGCGTTGGTTATCCAATAAATGGTTAGTAAATAGTAAATCTGCAGTACGAAGGGGTATTGGAAAGTCTAAGTTAGTTGGATGGTGTGGAGAAAAATACCACAGTCTTATGGGCGTTTCAGACTATATTTTTTTATTGATCCCCATATAGGAAATTAAATCGGTACACATTGTTGTTTCGCACAATCGTCGTTTTCATACTTACGATTTAATACAGATAGTTGCCATTAGAGAAAAAATAATATTTTGGGATGGTACCAAATCATCAAAAAATAGCAACACCTTGAACATATCCATAGATTACATGACAGATCCTGTCAACAAATCATAAAACATACATACCAAATTCACAATACCGATCACAATACGTGTTCACAATGTGCAGCATTTCCACATAATACAATTAAGTAAAACAATGACAGATGTCAAAAAATGTCTGCCATATTAAATCGGTAACAAAATAGAACAGATCCTTTTATTTCATCCCAAAAAAAAGGCCATAACACATAAGAAACTGCAAGGAATAATTATCAGGAGACCGGTGGTAGGAGGGGAGGCTTTTCAAGATGTGGCCAAGACTCACTAATAGTTGTAGCACCGATAGTGCATGAATTTAAATGCAGATTAATTATTATAATTACCTGACGCAAGTATTCCAAATTGTTAGAAGAGGTTCGGCATAGCTTTCGTGCCACTGTCCCTTACTAATTTCGCCGCAGACCAAGCCAATGACCTGATAGACTGCAGAAAACTTTTGCACTGGGTTATCACTTAATACCAGATTGGACAAAATATGCAGGAATTGGTCCATGTCTGAACTCGATACAGTCTTGGCATACTTCTTCAAATACATTGCAGTTATTGAAAGCCTGAAAGAGACAATATTACAAAAATAAGTAGACGTAAATAAAATATAACAAGTCCGCCAATTAAGTGTAGAAATTTAATAAAAAGAAACTAAAATTTTTCATTGCTATGGCAATACCGATTTTAGAACAAAAAATATAGTAGATTAAAATGTGGGGTTATGATTGACAGGAAACATTACAAAATTACAAAAAAAAATAAAACCTTTTCCATACTTGAGGTGCCTCTGAGATGAATTTGCACAAAAACAGCGCTATACAAAATCATCCAAATATTATCCAAACATAAAAATCAAAATTACTATTGTAAAATTACTTTATGACATCGTTTTTAAATAAATAGTAGGTAATGAAATAATTTGTTTAAATAATATATTACTAAACAGTGGTTCAACAAAGAAAATTTCCTTGCAATATGATGTAGTCATCTCCTTTCAGAAAGTACCACTAATTTCTGAACACCATTTGATATTGATGTAAAAAATATTCATTTGGACAATAGGGCATTTCTAAAGTTACATTAATTTTCCTTTTAACCATCGTGTTGCCATTTAAAATGCAATTGCAGCGCCATTCACTTTTTGTTACAATTTCTTGACAGACTGAACATGCTGTGAATTCATTTTTTTTAATGTATCTTTTTGTTTAGAAAAAACAGAAAAAGGAACCTTGAAAGAAAGTTACAGCAAAGACAGATTTCAAATACAAAAATAATATGAATAAAAAACAAGTTGTGACTAACCAAGGGTAATAATTTGAAGTAGCAAATTGCATCAGTTGGGAGAAGGTGTTGAAGTCGGTGTTTTCCAGCCGACATCTCTTTGGAGGTTGGACATCTTCACAATCTTTCTGACAAAGCAGACTTCCATTGAAATTCTAAAATGATTACCAAATTATAAATAACAATATTACATATTTTAATCATTTACATAACACTGTTTTTTGTGGAAATCACCTCAATGCGGCTTTGTAAACATTATAGAGTTTATAAATACACATCACATATAAAAAGAGAAAATATGAAAGACCATTTTCAGTGTAATTTGTAGTCACTACCCAGCTTCGCCTAAGTTTAAACACTCTATTCACAAAATATTTTTCTTACAAAACAATTAAAACAACAAAAAATGGTGTTGCCTTATTTTTGAAAAGTTAAATAGATATTTCAAAGCTCGATAAATCATGGTGGAAATGTGGTTGCAAGCTGAAAATAGCTGCATTGACATATAAATTCCAAATAGAAAAAAAAAAAAAATTCCAAATTCTGCATAAATTTTATAGTGCCAGAGCTCGCCGTTTGAAGGTTTTAGATGCTTCAAAAAAACAAACAAATTTCTACTTTATAGTTAAGCTAGATGTTTGATTTACCTGGTGATAAAACGTCACCGCCAAATTCAGAAATTCAGCACAAACTTCCGGTTGCGTTTGCAGATTGCCTCGCTTAACAGAGTTCCCTTGGTAAGTGGCCTCGCATTTGATTATTTGGTGTATGGAAACAAGGGCTGCCCTCCAAAGTAACCAATCTTTCACCAATATTCCAGATTGGTTGGCAAAACGACCTCCCGGATGGTGAACGGTTATGGACAAATGTAAGAATATGAATAATAATCTCTGTAAACAAAACAAAACAAATAGAATCAAAATTCATTTTGTTTTATCTTTGTATTTGTATTTGGCTGCATATAAAAAATACAAAACCACATTGAAACATTGAAAAACTACAGTCATTCATTCAAAGATTTATCAAAAGATCTTCATGTAAAAATTTCAAATTAGGAACATTGAAAATCTATAGTCATCTTTTCAAAGATTCATCAAAGGGTGGCCTGTTGTAAAAATTTCAAATAAGGAATAATGAAAAATTATAATCATTCCTCATATAAATATTCCAATAAGGAACAATGAAAAAGTATAGTCATTCATTCAAAGATTCATCAAAAGATAAAAATTACAAAATATAACAATTCTTAAGCTTCTTTTACGACTGTTTTAAATATTCAAAATAAAAACAATAAAGACAAAACATTATCAAAAATGAGTTATTAGATATTATCGTATTACAAAGTAATGAAGACCTTTTTATTTGTGAATGCATCAGAAGTTTGTTCATAGAACTTAATGATGTGTGGTACAATAGCTTCTGTGAACTCGCACACTGCGAGTCTGCTTTCAGCGGCAACCTGTAATTTATTATATATGTACAATAGAACCCCAATACAGCAGAACCTCGTTAATTCGAAATCCACGGGACATCAAATATAAAATTTCGAATTAACAAATTCCCATGTAATTCGAAAATATATGAAAAAAAAAGATGCCGAACGTTTGAGTTCCTCGGCCGCCCCTTCAAATTCGGGTAGTATCTATGGAGTACATTCGAAATAATACGTATTATTATGAATAGTAATAATGTGAAAATCGAATTTTCGCAGCCAATTACCGCCACGGTCGGTAACTCATATATTCGAAGTAAATTCGTAAAAATATGATGTATTTCCGCATAAATTGAAATTTCGCAGTGGATTTTCGTCACGGCCGGCTCTTTAAATCCAGATATTCGAAATAAATTTGTTAAAATACGATATATTTACGCGTAAATCGAAATTTTGCAGCCGACCCTTTAAATTCAGATATTTGGTGTAAATTCGTAAAACTACAACATATTTCCGCGAAAAAAGAATTTTATCAGCCCTTCAAACTCGGATTTTCGAAATAAATTTGAAAAAATACGACATTCCAGTGTAAAACGATTCAGATTTACAAAATACTAATTTGAACGAAGTATAACCACACAAATATACATTTTTCGGTTTTTTTTATAAACCGCACACAAGCCCTTTCCTTCTTTGAGGATGCTGTTTGGAGGGTCTTTTTAACCTTCCTGTTGTCAACAGTGGTAACATTTATCAAATTCTCTGATATTATCATGTATACTCCATGTGTCAGCTTAAATGGTGAATTTATTGTGTATTCCTACAAAACATATAAAATAAGCCTCACAATGATAAATGCGTGGGGTATCTCAGTGAACCCTCATGGTCGGCAACAAAAGTATTGTTTTGCATCTTAGCATGTCGAAGATTGAGGAAAGAAAAGAGTCTGGGACTTAAAGGGACCCATGTTGTAGGACGGATGAAACGCAGAAGCGGACAAATAATTCTGTAGCTGAGCTATTGAGTAATACATATAGCAAAAAATGTTAATTGTGCATAAAAATTGGACATAGTTTTTTAGAGCACCTTCCATTCAAATACTGGTAGAACAAATACAGCATTCCCACCCAACATCCATGCTCTGAATTAAAGGAATCTGTCAAATGGACTTTTTTTGGACACATTTCTGCATAGTCAACAGTTTTCCAGATATCTAGGGGCTACAGACCAGAGGCGGCTGCCAAACCGATCAGTGCAGTGTACTTCTGATTTAAACAGAGTCAACATTTGAGTACTATTGTGTGTATGTGCTTTATACTTACATTTTGAATGATCAATATGGCTAAATTGAGAACATTTTCTTGCAAGTGATGTTGACGTTGGAAATCATTACTGGTGTACAAGTGGGTCAAAGCTGTGAGACTGTCCCTTATGGGCAATATCAGGTGACACCTGGTGACACCTCTTTCTATTATATCCTTCACCAAGCACACGGATAGCAATCTCTCAATGTTGCTAGAACTGCTGAGCTCTATGCTGACTTCCAGCAGATCTGCAAATAAAAGATCACACAAATTAATAGATTCTCACAGCCTCAGTTAACAGATTCACTCATTACATAAATATGTTGTTTGACTTGTGAAAACTAAAAAAAATGCAAGTCTGATGTAAGCATAATTAATAAGTTTAAGAAAGGCTTAGGTGGTTTTGCTTATAGAATGGATGGAAGGAGAAAATACAATGCAAAAGTAAATGGAAGAAGAAGTCGGAAACACCCGAAGAAGATATTGGATCAATGGAGTGAACCAAATACTCGGATACAAGCCAGGACATGTCGAGTCTGTACAGCAGATAGGTATGTATGTATAAAACGACGTTTAAATGTGTTTATTTTAAAATAGGACGCCTACATTTGCAGTGTTGAAGAATCGTGCCCACGCATAATATGAAGCACTGCAATTGCATTATGGAACTTGTATGTTCATTTTACCTTTAAATATTACCTTACGTTGACAATACCATATCAATTGTATGTATTGGTATTGTCAACGTATTGGCCATAACAAAAATATCTATTAATTTATTTATTTCTTGTCGGCCCCGGGTAAAGGGAGTAGAGAGGAGAAGGAAATGAGCAGAGGAAGGTTGGTAAGTACCCAGCCACTCAGATCTGGTAAAAAAAAACCCGACCAATGCCATTTCAAGCAAGATTTAGATTCTGAAAGGTAGTCTTTCACCAGGTTACAACGAGAGTTCCTTCCACTTTGTTACAATATATTATTTAAATTAAATTACACTATGTGAAATAATCTGCACGGATTTAGGAGTCTGCCACAGAGGACGTTTAAAATGAAGTTTATAATAAATAATAAAGCAATGGTCTAATAAACAAATACATAATATTAGGATTAATTACCTGCCCATTCGTAAGGAGTCAAGTTGGTTAAATAATGCTGCGTATTGATGATGTGTTTGCTTATTAACTTTACATAAGTATCACCCGTGGCTCGAACCAACCTGCTGCTCTTCAATACGTCTACGCAACATTGAACTAGTCTGTCAGAACTGATGAAGCATTTGTCTGTAAAAAAAAGAACAACAGTATATCATTATTTTTTTTTAATGATAAACTAATGTTTATAAGACAAGGTTTTATGCAAAGCACAAAGGATAATAAATTATTATAAGCAATAATTGGTCGCCTGAAATATCAAAACAAATTGAAAATATCTCCCGTGTAAAAATAAATGCCGCCGACGGAAATTGAACCCGCGCCTTCTGATGTCCGGTCAGATGCTCTGGACCACTCGGGAGATATTTTCAATTTGTATTGATATTTCAGGCGACTAATTAATTATTGCTTATAATAATTTGTTAACAGTACATCAAATACATATATAAAATAAATAAGTTAGCAGCCCCAGACTAAGAGCTTCGGAGGCTATGCGAGGAGAGACTGAGCCTGCAATAGACTAAGGCTGCTAGTAGCACACACTGGAGTTGCCTTTTCAAAGCGAAGGGTCCCCGACCCGATGATGTTACGTAAAATATTTAAAACCAGTCTCAGAATTCTATTATTTTTATGGTTCACTATTTTGCTAGGTATTAATTGAGTTGGTCGATATACATGTGTGTAGGACGTTCGGCAAACAGTCAAACGGATTGAGTTTGATACACAAGGCGTGTACTGACTTACTCCCTTTTCAACAAAAGTTATGTTCAGTGTACATTACCACCTCAGGAGACACAGTACACAGCTATTGGAAAACACCAATAGCTGTATTTAATGTAATAGCAGTGCCCTTGAGGTGGTCGATATCCATGTGGGTAGGACAGATTGAGTTTGATACACAAGGCATACTGACTTACTTCCTTTTCAACAAAAGTTATGTTCAGTGTACATTACCACCTCAGGAGACACAGTACACAGCTATTGGAAAACACCAATAGCTGTATTTAATGTAATAGCAGTGCCCTTGAGGTGGTCGATATCCATGTGGGTAGGACAGATTGAGTTTGATACACAAGGCATACTGACTTACTTCCTTTTCAACAAAAGTTATGTTCAGTGTACATTACCACCTCAGGAGACACAGTACACAGCTATTGGAAAACACCAATAGCTGTATTTAATGTAATAGCAGTGCCCTTGAGGTGGTCGATATCCATGTGGGTAGGACAGATTGAATTTGATACACAAGGCATACTGACTTACTTCCTTTTCAACAAAAGTTATGTTCAGTGTACATTACCACCTCAGGAGACACAGTACACAGCTATTGGAAAACACCAATAGCTGTATTTAATGTAATAGCAGTGCCCTTGAGGTGGTCGATATCCATGTGGGTAGGACAGATTGAATTTGATACACAAGGCGTACTGATTTACTCCCTTTTCAACAAAAGTTATGTTCAGTGTACATTACAATCTATATAAATAAAAATTTAAATGTTCATTTGATAGCTTTTAAATTTTGACACAACGTTGCATGTGAATAAGCTTGGGTTTTTGTATACCTATATTATATAGGTTATAATATGTCACCTGTGACAGGTAAAAACATGCTATTTAAAAATAAATAAAAAAAACAGCGCCATCTGTTGGACGTAAAAGCAACACGCGTTATTGTTTATCTATCTGCACAGACACACTGAGCCACAGCAATGCTTGGCGGGGTACGGCTAGTTTTTTTTATAAATATATAAATACATTATCTGGTAAGACTGTACAATTTACAATAACATAATTTGGCAAAAAACAAGTAAGTGATTAGGATAATAGTGTCAGTTGGGGCACGGCGAGGCGCTCGGCATCTAGGGAATAAAGGAATTAGCTGAAACATGGGAAATAGCACAGAGGGCGAAAGCGAGCAAGGAAGCTAAACATTATTATTTTTCAAGATCAGTGTCAATTGAAAATCAATCTGATTTACAGATATAACACATATCTTTTATGAAGGTGGTTTATAAGAAATGAAATAGAGTAGATTCATGGCTTACTTCTATTGGCTCCGGATATCAGACTTAAGAGAAGGGATGAACTTTGTGCCATCACATTTTGATAAGTAGATGTCCCTTTTCCTGAATCAAACTTCTCAGCTTCCTGTAAAACAGTTAATAATTTTTTTTAAATAAATTCATAAAACTATTGTGAAACCATAATTGAAATGGCTGTCATCCCACACAACGAAAGCGAATTTTCATTTTATGTAATTAAATCGAAATGCTAAAATTAAAAATTTCCCAAATACAGTCAGTTTTCTTTTATAGTAATTAAGGTAAATGAAAAGGTTTTATTTAAAAATATTTTGTATTATCCGTGGCCAGCAATCCCGAATAATAACCAAATTTTGTCGTGTTCATATCAAATCTTGTTAGTCTGTATCAGTAGTCGGCAAACTTATTGGCCAAAGAGCCAAATATGTACATTACAACGATTAAAAAAAATTATGAGAGCCAAATCTGTTTTTTAATTTGGTAAACCTTTAATATAATTTTAGACCTTCATTAAATTACGGGTACACTGAAAAAAACTTGATTTCACACTTAATAAAAATTTATTCGTTGATAAACAATAATATAAAAGTAAGGTATCCATAAATTTAAATCATGACAAATACTGACAAACACTTAATGCGAACAATGTCATTGCAGTAAGTCAGATATGTATGTTGTTGTTTTTAATTTTAGGCATGATTCCAGGTTCTCATCAATAAGACGACTTCTCAGTTTACTCTTGATAAAGTTCATGCTTGAAAGAGATTGTTCGCATGAATATGTAGAACCAAAAAGGGAAAGAACAGCAAACGCGAGTTTTTGCAGCTGATCGTAAGAGTCAGGAATACTATTCCAGACGTTGAAAATGATCATGTCTTCCTTCTCCAGGTCTTTCAAAGTAGACCACTTGTGTTATGAACTAAGATCACATTTGTTCTTCTCCAATATTTCAAAACCAATAAATACAAAGACGTTAAAATTTAGAGCTCCATATTTCCTTGTTTTTTAAATTCTACAATTGTATTTCAAAGTTACCAATGTCAATGCCAAAAGGAGAAAATGTCAACTCAGTTATCGTAGCATTAAGATGATTTTTGACGAATGCTAAGGTCGCTCTGCTGTTTTTAACTCCTGAAACCTGCTGGCCATGGATATTTGTGCCAGAGCCGCACTCAAGGAGCTAAAGAGTCGCATGCGGCTCCGGAGCCGCACTTTGCCGACCACTGGTCTACCTAGGTCTAACAAGATTTAATATGAGCACAATTATATTACACTATTGTAACATCTCCCCCGACATAAATAGTTGTTTTTGTGGTAATTAAGTTGAAACGAAGTGTTATTTAAATAATTTGTGCATATTGAGAAGTAGGCGGAGTAGGGAAATTTTATCCAACTTAAAAAATTGTACCTATAGAGTTCTACTACAGCATAAGTTAATCGAAACATTGTTTATTATAATCTATTATATTATAGTTTACTATTTATTATATCCCAAAAAAATTTGGAAAAGCATTAAAGAATTAGTACATGGCGATAACAAAAACGACATAAAAATAGTAAACTTCCCAAAAGATATAAACGAAGAAAACATGGCTAATAGCTTTAATAAATATTTTATAGAAAGCATCACTCAAATTAACAAATTAATACCTAACATTGTTTTCAACCCCACAAATGATAATAACAACTCAAACAAAAAATTATTGGTCTTCAGAAAAATAACTGCAGAATATTTATTTAACATTTTAAAGAAAATTAAATCAAAAAACAGTTCAGATGGATTAACTATTAGTGTGATAAAAGATGCTTTTCCAGTAATTGGATCTACTCTATTAAATATTATTAATCAGACAATTGAAGAGGGAAAATTTCCACAGTCATGGAAACTATCTACCATTATACCGGTCCCAAAGGTTAAAAATACCAGAAAATGTGAAGAATTTCGACCAATAAACACCTTACCGAAATATGAACAGATACTTGAAGTAATAATAAAAGAACAAATATTGCAATACTTAGATGAACACAATATTTTATACCAAGAACAATCGGGATTCAGATGTAATAATTCTTGTGAAACAGCGTTAAATGTAATCGTTGAAGAATGGAAAGAAGGAATGAATAGTAATAAATTTATCTTAGCAATATTCTTGGATTTTCAAAGGGCATTCGAAACCATAGATCGAGAAATATTGATAAGAAAGCTTAAAGAAATTGGTTTCTCAACTCTAGCCATTAAATTAATAAAAGAGTATTTGAAAGACCGAATACAGGTAACAAAAATTAATAATCAATTTTCAAAACCAATGGAAAATAAATTAGGAGTACCACAGGGATCAGTCCTTGGACCTCTATTGTTCATACTCTATATTAATGACATGGTGAAAATATTTTCAAAATGCAAAGTACGACTATTTGCCGATGATACACTTATATATATAATTGGAGAAAACTATGAAGAACTAATAAATATTTTAAATAATGAACTAGATAATGTATCAAGATGGCTAAAAATAAATAAGCTTAAATTAAATACAAAAAAAAACAAAATGTATGGTAATTGGTTATAAGAAGACATCCAGTGAAAGCAAAATCAAAATTGATGGTGAAATTATTGAAAATGTTACCGATATAAAATACTTAGGAGTTATAATAGATTCCAAACTCAACTTTAACAAACATGCGGAATATACCCAAAAGAAAATTGGAAAAAAGATATCTTTCTTGGGAAGAATTCGCCAAAAACTGTCCGAAAAAACTGCAATCACCATTTATAACTCCATTATTGCTCCACATTTTAATTACTGCTCAACTATCCTTTTCCTGTGTAACGACCGAGAGCAAAATAAATTTCAAATTCTCCAAAATAGGGCAATGAGAACAATACTCAGACGAAATAGATATTCAAAAGTAAATAAAATGTTAAACGAACTAAATTGGCTAACGGTGAAACAGATGTTGACCTTGAACACGATGATATTTTTACACAAAATAGTAAACAACCTGCTACCCAAATATTTTTCGAATCAAATTGTATACAACAAGGACATACACCAACATAAAACTAGGACGTGCAATGAAATCAGGCTACCAAAGAAGGACAAAGCGAATACCCAGAATAGTATATTTTATAAAGGGATGAAATACTATAACGCGCTGCCGGAAAACCTTAAGTCTGCCCCAATTGAAAAGTTTAAGATGTTGTGTAGGAGCCATATCAAGAAAGAAAAAAAAAACATAGTATATTTAAATGTAATAATTAATTAGTCATTTGTAATCTTAAATGTACAAATTACTAAAATAAAATCAATAAATAAAAAAAAAAATAAAATATTATAAGATAGTTATTACCAAAACACATAAATAAGACCATATTATGGAGGTTTAAGGTCATTGCTGAATAAGGCAAACATTTCAATGCAGTGTAGTGAATGAATTGGGAAAGGAATACTTTTTTTTTAAATACAAACGTAAACAAAACATGATTTCTAACCTTAATAGTCCAGTCATGAACTTTAAGGAAAAGACTTTTCCATGTGTGTCCCGTGTTTCTCCTGTGATTTTCATTCAAGAATACGGGAAGCCCTGTTCCTCCCAACAATTCCTTCAAGGAATCGGCGCATTTTTTCCTCTCAGTTACACGATCAGATGTCAAGCCGTCATAAATGTTAGAAACCGTATTTTCTAAAGACATGTCGATATAATATCACTATCATGTTCACTATTAATCAGCACATTATGTACAACAAAAATGTAGCAATACGAAAGTCAGAGAATGATATAAATAAAACGAATTTATTAGTAAAACTGGTAAAAACAAAATTCTATTTTCAAAAAGCGCAATTCTTGACGTTTGAAGATTTTCTGGCGCTAAACCAGAGACAAACGTCAAGAAAACACCCAAAGACAATAGTTTCGAGGAACGCCAGGCAGGTTGCCGCATCATAATAGTATGGACCTAAAAAGCCGTGGACCGAGCAATTCGAGAACAGTCGTTTGAAGTCGTGGGATGAGGGCGAATGTGTATGAAAATTGCCAAAACCTACTTAATTTTTTTAATGTATTCCCATTCCTTGTTTCATTAAATACCCAAAAAAATCATAATCCGTTATAACTGCATTAACAAGACAAAAAAAAAGTTCATTATGCACCACTTTACATGACACTTTAACCTGGGAGTTGAGGCCTGCAGGCGGAAGTTTACGTGTGATGAGCCCTATAGATAATAATAATATTTTTTATTCCTGGATGTGGGGAGGTTAGTGAAATTCCACACGTCCCATATTAACAAAATAAAATAAATATTATCTAAGAAATACAAGTAAAAATAAAAACAAAAATAATCAGTTTTGTTCATGGCTGCGATTGCTCGGAATTATGAATATACAAATGATGCTCATGGCAGCCTGTGGGAATTTATTATTCTTTAAAGTTATTTAAAATTGTCTGTGCAATAAAAAAAATGAATTAAGTATCTGATTTGGAAGATATTCTTCTGGAAAGATGAAAGGACTGACAATTTTTTTCTGTCTTGAATACGTTTCTGTTTGATACAGTTCTGTCCCAGTAATCTACAACCGGAGTATAATATAAAATAACAAGGTTTTCTTACCCCCCTCCCCTTATTTTCTCTACTAAAAACCAGTAAGAATTGTCTTGAATTTTTTTTAATACGGCAACACTGTTAATTAGCGTTTCCATAACAACAAGATTTCAAAATAGACCCTATCAATATTATCACCGCCACCTTCAGATATTATCAAATATTATTGAATAGAAGATCCTAGTTGTGTTAAAAATTGTATTTTTATCTGATTATGGAATGGCCGAACTTTACTTGATTGGGGAACTTACTGGGGCCTATGGTTTCGATGATAACTACCATTTTGGTAGATTTAGCATTCACTCAGGTTTATTTACAGTATAATACCATTATTTGTTCTATTGTGGTAGATAAAAAAATTACTAATGGTTTTTCGTATTTCAGGTCCAAACTGGAGGGTTATTTCTGGATATACAGAAGGCCAAACAGTTGCAGATGCACCATTGTACGAAGGACCAACTATTTGGGCACATCCACTAGACGTTTATTTTACAACAAAAGGAATTCAAGGTTTAAATGCTTATATAGAATTGTAAAAGCAAACACAAGAACTCTCTGTCTGTATTATGTAAAGCAGACTGCCAGGCGAGGCGATATATATATATACCCTAGTAGAAATTTGTTAGTGCGTATCTTGAAGAGGCCTAGATTAAATAAATGAGAAAAGATTAATGACACTAGCCTATGTAGCCGTCCTTAACGTTTTCCAAGTGAACAAATCTAATAAATTTCATTTTCATGCTACCAACATCAAATGCTAATAGATGTTCTGCTCTTGTTTGTCGAGTTCAGGGCGGACTCTGTGCAGGCGCAATTGGAGCAGTCTGCTCCGGGCGCCAACTTACCAGGGAGTCACGGAGCTGATAATACCTTAAACCTAATACAACTCCCTGGAGGTTTTTACTAGAGCTAGGCGCCGTTTGGCTTAGGGCCGGCCCTGGTCGAGTTGCTCCCTAAACTCATATTTCATGTGTTGATTTATCCCCCTGCTTGTGCCAACGTTTAGGATAGTACCACACATCTACCTATTATTATCTCCATTTGTTACAAAAAGGAAGATAATAACATTTATTATTATTTTTACTGCCCTGATAATAAATGGACAAGTTGCAAGACTTCCCGAAACGTTGGCTGAAGGAGGAGTAAACGTAAGGAAGCTATTGCCCTACGCTACGGCCACGTCCCAGGTGGGATTTGGCCTCCTCTACAAATGTTCTCCATTGGCTGCGGTCCCTCATCATTCCTTCTCTGCTCCAATCATCTTTCACACAATCCATCCACCTCTTCCTCAGTCTGCCTCTGAGCACCCACTTGGTCATAATTTTCAACATCCTATCATCTGAAATTATTTCTACATGACTAGCCCATCGCATCCTTTGTGACATACAGAACCATACAATGCAGAAATTATTGTATTGTATATCATGATTTGGTTTGTTTTTAGGTTGGCCCAAAATCCAAGTGCAAGTCCACTGCCTGGATTCCGTGGGCCGGTCTTGGCTGAAAGGATACTGCATCGTGCCCGTGCCCTCCACCCCCGGCCGGCACATCCTAGAGAGCCCGTGCTGGGTGCCCAGCCCCTCCAGCGTCAGGGAGAGAGTCTCACAGTATTTCCTTGGTGGGGCGAATCAGCTGCTATCGCCCGACGTTTTGAGCTCCGGACACGATAGGTGAACTAATACTTTTCATAAAGCTTGTTAATTTACATTTATTTATTATAGTTAAAGATATATACTTATTTCACTTTCTAACTACATAATTCCATGCTTTTATCATGAACATACCATTTTATCATGGTAGCAGATATTTTTTTTATCTCATAGTTTTGTACTTATTTTATAAAATCTTAAAAATTATTCCACATTACTGCACATAAAATTTTTGTTCACTTATCTTAAGATTAACAGTCACTTCTTTTCTTATTAAATCCTCTATTACCTTTGACCGACCGTGATTGACAACCTCCATGGCAGAGCAGTGAGCTCCTTGACTCTAAACACAAAAGATGTGTGTTTGAAACCCGCTATTTAATGTAAAGAAAGTAATATGTTGTATATTTACACCTCGATTCAGAGTGGTAGATCCTCTCACTATCTCCCGGATGAGAGATTATCGAAACGTCGCTTGAATGACTTTAGCCGTGTTTAGTGGCTAGATCTGAATAGCCAGGTTCTTCTCGACCTTCCCTCTTCCCATTCTCCTTCCCATTCCAACTTCCTTTAGCCTAACAACATTTCTCAATTTGATTTGATGACATAGTCTCACTGACTCCGGGCAGTTGGGACTCTTGTGCAGCAATGACATCAAATATTCCCATTAATGACCTTACCATCCTTCCTCATTATTTACCCCTTTGAAGTTATGGTTTAATGCGTGTGTCAATCTGATAAAGCTACGGAAAAAACCTAATAAATTTTTTATGTGTTTTATTTTCAGATACAAGTTGAAAACTAATTCATCTGGCTACGTCAAACTCAAACTAGAATTGATTTTGAAAGATTTCAACAAATTTGGAGTTGAATATAAATAAATAACTTTCTTTATTTAAAAAGATATGGTATCTTGCCAACCCAAAAACAATGAAACATTTTTATTTTGTATTGTTTCTATTCTCACAACTTCAACATTGTATTAATTTAAAAATCAATAGCCACTCTCCTTTAGTCAATGTTACTTTCCATTCTGATAAATTGTATACAAGTGTTTATAAAAGAAATCAAAGTTTTAAAGTGATAAATACAAATGGTCCATCGTACATTGTCCACGAAAGCAAAACAGAACTGCCAAAACCAAAATCCAGCAAAAACATTGACACTTGGAGGAAAGATGGGGGAAAGAAATTCAAGAAATCTGTATTAAACGAGGTGACAACGCCAAATATTGATTCTGTTGAAGATATCGAAGAGGAAATAATTGATAGTTTCACAATCTTCAATGAGAGTGAAGATTCTAACTCTACCGTTATTCCCACTGATGTTTCGTTGCCAGAAAATGTAACAGATTTTTTGGAATCGAGCACCGAAGATGCAACGGACTTTATGAACACAACAGGGAGCACATTAAATACAACGATCATATCCACTACTCCAAAGCCCGTAACTAAGAAGTCCAAAAAGGGGAAGAAAACCCCCTACCAGACCAAAAGTACCATTTGTGAATGCGATCTTAATGTAAGTCTAATTGAAAATAGCTTAGATTATAATTATGTATGTATCTTAACCATATTGCAGAAACTCATTTTGTCTCAGTAAAAACTCTTGTTGTATTGTATTTCAAGCTGACACACCTATTTTCCGCTTGCGATGTCATTATCATCATGACCCATGGAGCTTTGAATATCCATTTAATTGTCAAGACTTCAGATTATTTTTTCTTTTTTTTTTTCAATAACTGAACAGTTATTGATGCATTAGGAAAAAAATTTATCTATGAAAATAAAAGCCAATCATGTGTGTGTGCCCTACAGACTATAGACTCAAAAACTGCTCAACCGATTTCGCTGAAAATATCAAAATTTGTTCTTATTAGTGCCAGTAGTATTCAGAGAGTGGTAGAAGAAGTCGGGGATGCCTGAAAAAGTTATGGATAGTATAATGGCAAAGCATTGCCGGGTCCCCGAATTTTAAATAAATAATGCTCAATTATTAATATTAGGTAATTAATATCCTTCACAACTGCATCGAGCTGTTTTACTTTTTATTAGAGTCTGGCAAATAAGAGAATGTGCCTGACAGTTGACATGCAGAAACCCATTTTGGTACGAAGTGGGTTCAACAGGAAAAAATCACAATTCTGGAATTCCCTAGTATTACAAATAGCTTGGAAAAAGCTGTGCAGTACTCACAGGGCCAAGTGCATTCTTTACCAAGCTGATTTTGTATTTATTCCTCTTTCAGAAACCCATTTGTGATGTCAACTGCTGCTGCGATAAAGATTGCCTTGAATCAGACAAAAGTGTGTTCAGCAAATGCCTTGACAATGATAAGAATCCAACCGAATATTGGAAATCTAAATATTGCGTATCCAAACATTTTGCCTTTAAAAATAATACACCTTGGCTAATGGAGAGTCATTCCAATGATTTATTTTGCGTTTTGAAAGATAATCTTCCACCAAAACTGAAAGGAAAACACCCAAAGGTAAATAAATATAATAAATACAATAAAAATTGGTCTCTCTTGTTGCGAATAACCTGACAATATTTAAATTCCTCCTAATTACCTCCTTATTATAAGCGGAGAATGTTGCTTGTGCAAAGATGAAGAACTAACCTAACCGCTATCATATTGTATATTTACAAATGTTTTATGTATTTTGTTTCAACAGAATATAACTTCAAAAGAGGAACTCAATTTTATAACAAAGCAATTTTATGGTTGGCCCGATGGAATATGCACCAAAAACACTGAATTTGACAATACTAAACCTTACATAAACAATGATGAAATCTGGATCTTTGTGAACACAACTCTTCAAAGACTTGGTAAAAAACAATGATAATAAGTATTTTGTTAATTAGTGGTCTGAATATTTATAAATATTATTGGTGGTTTTTAGATGTGCCATCTTCAAGATTGAATAACTATTGCAACAGCAGAATAAGCTTTAGATATCTGGTAAACTCGAACTCCAGATGTTTGAGTGCATTGCCCGATGTGGAAATGTACAAGGTGTACAATCATTCTGACCATTTATATCTAATATCATCTCCTCTGGCGGTAAACGAAACCTGGATAAAATCCCCCAAGGTTACCAACACAATACATATTCAAATTTAATTATGTTTTATATTTCTCTTAGCTAGGAGTCTCTCAAAAAATAAACTGTATAAAGTTTGTTTATCAATAACGATAATTAAAATATGCTTTGTCTTTTAGGACTGCCCTGCAAATGTTTGCATACCAATAATTCCTCATGTTTGCAACTTGCAAAACTGCTCATTACTGAATTCCACAGAAAATCGTCCACAACCATCCTGCACAGAAAATGCCTGCATCAATATGATTACCTCAGTAAAATACAACTTTTACACAAATGGATCTGAGGGTTTTACAAACGCAAGTATTTATTTTGGACTCTCCGATATGTTTCTGACTTCTAAATATATTGAACAAGATTTCGAGATCACGCAATCATTTGTAAATAGGAATGCATCGGAAAACGTCAGACCTCTCAGTGGGAATCCTGGCTACAAGTTTGGAAAACCGATCATTATTTCAAGAATGATAACATATAAAGAAAAAAATGATTCGGAAGAAGTCGACACACTGGAATACTTCTCTTCGAAAACGGCATACCCTCTTCAAAATGTTTTCGCCATTCCAAAGAACATCAACGGCTTATGTGTGTTGTCCAACTTATCATTTCAAGAAATTAGATTTCATGACAATGTTCAGTTTAAGTGCCAGACTGTACAAAATGTCTCAGACTTCATATTAAAAGGAAATGCAACAGACGCCTGCGCAAGTGTACAGTTTCAATTGATGAATTATATGCAGTATAATTTCATTGAGGGAACCCCTAAGATATTTCTGTCAACGATTGGCAATCCTACACAAGACGGAAGAAACTGGATTGAAATCTTGCATGAATTTACAACTAACCCAATTAGCGGGGTGTTTGCAGAAGACAAAGAAACTTTAACTTGTTTTAATGTGATGTCGAAGGTGCATTATACTTTTGTTTACGCGGCTGATCAGCAACCAAATGCTCCAAACCAAATGAATATCATAGGCGTTGGAGCTAACTATTCAGCAAATGATAATAATGTATTTGAAGTAAAAGATAACCTTATTGTGGGAAAATTTTCAGTAAGCACCAGGTTTGTGGATGTTACTAAACCGCAAGATGTGCGCTATGCCAGAGGACCCAGTTTTCATATGCACTTGCCTGCGGATTTCTTTTATCCATTTGCGTTTAATGATAGCCCACTTATAAAAGGTGAACATATTTATTTATTATTAAGCTTGGTTATGGTGCTAAATTACATGGTATCACTAGATTAGAGTTTTTATTTTGGTTCTACTTTGTCTGGTAAATTTATAATAAGGCTGGCTTTACACACATAAATATTTTCTCGCAAGTTGCTTATGTAAAAAGCTTATGGCAAAATTATCAATGTTAAAGACATTGTAAGTTACTTATTGTAATTTATAGCATGCTACAGAAGTCGAAAGAGGCGTGAGTTTTTGACAGGTCTAATCATGTTCGCATGAACTTATAGTCTTCTCACAGCTTGTGAAATCAATTTGATAAGTTGATACACTTACTGTAAGAAATGGTATCTAAGCGCGCCGATGACGGTGACCGGATAAATCATCACAATGATAATTCATCACATCCTTAAAAAGTTATATAAAGTCATGGAAAGTTATGAAACAAAAACTTTATTTACTGGGTTAAGTAGGTTAGGTTAGGTTAGGATAGGTTGAAAAAAAAAAAAATTTTCATCGTATCTGATGACTTTATATCACTTTTTATAAGTGTGTTGAATTGTCACTGTGTTGAGATATCATGGAACCGCCGATAACAAGTGTCAAATATTAAAAAACAGGTTTTCACAGATTTTTTTCCCTTAAAGTAAGTATGTATCTCCCGAAAACAATGTAATAAGGAAGTTGAGTCCATTTTTTTTAATTTTTTTTATCAATGTTCGCATTCAAACTTAAATACGAGTATTTTTTTTTTTTTTTTAAAGTTCGTTTTCATAGTTAAATTAATTCTCAAAGTTTGAATTTTATTAAGCCCGCCAAAACGAGCGGAATCCGAGCGGTAAGAGGCGGGGGTGGGTGTGACGTCATTCAAACTGTAAGAACCACGTCGCTTTAACATTTTGTATGGAAAAAAAATTAATTCTTCAATAAGGAATTCCAGTAATTTTTTTACCAATGTTAACCGTCTATTAGAATTGATGTTATTAAAAAAAAAAGAAAATTGATTGAGATTTCATAGTTAAATTAATATTTTAAGTTAGAATATTTGCTTTTCCCGCCCGGTACGGTATTTCGTCGCTATTTGTTGACTTGCCACGCGCGAATTCAGGACCACCGCGCAGAAAAGTAAAGACCAAAAGTAAAATAACGGTTTACAGCCCAGTTCACTGTGAGACTTTTCTGGGTGGCCGGCGGCCTGAAGTGTATCACATGTAATGTGACATGTATAATAATAAAAACTTCTAAGTTATGCAATAAACAACATATTATTATAAAGCACTATACGAATATGTATCTTTAGAAATCCATTTCATATAATAATAACAACAAATACGTACATATATTTGACAAATCCAAATAAACGTTTGGCCTATACACCTCTCTCATCTAAACCGACCATCTCTCATGTAATAGAAAGAGATGCACCATAGGTGATCCGTTGTACGTACAAGTCACGACACATGTGACGTCAGAATTCTTTCGACCAATCGTGGAGCGTATACAGTCTATTGCTATTGAATGCTTTTTCAAGAACGTTTAACTAATTCTAAGAATAATAATATAGAAATATATTTATATATTTAGAATCGATATTTTTTGATCTACATGAACATATTTTTTATAAGTCAAAATATTTTTCACTCAACTTCCTTATTAATAACACTAGATAAAACCCATATATAAGCATTGCTAAAACAAATCTAAACGGAAAGAAGATTTTCTGATTACAAAAACCGAAGAAATATCATTTAGTTTTCTGGTAGTAAAAGCTTTCCAAAAATGAGCATAATTTTTTTTGATTAGCGGTCGATCATTTCTAACCTCGACAAATAATAGAATTAAAGAACTGCTATTAATTGGCCCTCCTTCCAATTCTGCCATCAATGGAACGAAAACACTTTATTTGGGCCCTTTTGTCTTTATTGACAAAATTGCGTCAATCATGATGGCAGCAACTCATTATTAACAGGAAGCCATCTTACCGCCAATAAACTTATAGGTGTATGGGTCGTTTGGTGTAAGTGAAGTAACTTCCAAACAACTTATGTATTATGTAATTACTATAAGCTGAATGTATATGTAATAAGTACACTTTTATAAAAGGATTGTTAAATTAAATAAATGGAATATGTTTTAATAGTTTTTATTTCTTTTTATATTTCTATAATACAATTTTATGTTTTGATCACAATATTCAAATAATGATAACTTTAAATTATAAACATTTTATAAAAACAAAAAATATTGTTTGCCATTGTATTAAGGCAATCTTTTGGTACACAGCATTTTCATTAATTACTTTAAATAATATTATTACGCTTACATTTAAATTAAAAATGCACTTTTAAAGAAAATGAGTTGAGAAAAAAAAACCCCGACGACAAAAAGAAGTCGTAAGATCATTGGTAATATGAAAAGAATGAAATAACAAAGTTAGAAAGAGAGAAAAGTAGGTCACTCCTAGCGCGACTAAATGTAACTTTACTCTTTAGGGGGTAAACACTACGGACGTTACCGCTATTCTAGGTACCGTGAACTACATCATCCAAAAGTGCTACATGGGTTTGGAACTCTGTTATGTTTTAATATTGCAATTCAAATTCTACATTACACATATTTACTTCTAAAGTTTACAATCACGCGCGTCTAACAAATGATACAATTCACAAACAATATGTATTAGGAAACATCTCTCACACAATACATTTATACGTAATATTAAGATGTCAACTGTGCATTAACTGGATGTATTTAGAAAAATAAACTATCACAATTTTGTACAATATATAAAAAATACACCTTCAACAAAAAGCTTTTTACAAATTCGTGCTCAGTTCTAACTAAAATTATATTTGACTTCTTTTATAGTAAGTTATAGAAAACTGACAAAATGTGTAAGTATATCATGGAAAATGGTTTAAATGGTCAGTATTCATAAAACTATTCAAAACAGATAAATTTACGATTAAACATTTCTACTTTCGACCACAGTATATTTTATTTACAAAGAGAATATTATTATTATCATTATTCTTAAATCTACACAAGAATAAATCCTCCATGTTTTTATCTTACAAGTAAAAATTATCCTAAATGTATTTTAATATTTTTTTATGGTATAAATATTATTTTCTTAACTCAGAAAGCACTTAATTAAAAACATGACTGGCAGGGTGAAATATTAATTCACATTACACAATATTTTATACTCCATATACCAATCTATACATTCATCAACACTACACTATCGTATTTACTATGTTTAGTAAAAAAGATATTTTGGAAGCTTTTTTACAGCAACATACACATTAATTTACAAGTGTTTACTTAAAAAAGAGAATCGCAAGAACTAAATAATTTGACAATAATAACTGTGGAAGTATTTACGATTAATAATTATTGATTGAATAACTTATATTTATTTACTTTACTTAATAAGCATTATCTCTATTCTACTAATTACTAGCTAGACTTAAACAAAAAAACAGTCATTTCTAAAATCGCAAATTATAAAATAAGTGGCAAAAAAAATCAGATGGTGTATTAGAAATACACAAGAAACAAAACACAAACATAAAACATTATTTATGGCGAAAATGAGATACACAATATTTTATTCCGTTAATTACTAAATACCATTAATATACATTAGGAAAGTAAAGGTACAAATATTTGTTATTATATTACCGGTAAATACGGGTATATCGATACTACTAACTATTCTTTCGTAATACATTTGACAAAGAAGAGCGTTTCCAATATGAAAACTATAAAAAAAATCTCAATTATTCACAAATTGTTGTTTATTGCTATTTCTGAGATGCGTACCTTAATGAAATAAACAGATATTTAAATTAAGGTCATTTTGTATAATCAGATTTAAACACAAATTTAATTTTCGGCCGTCGGTGATTATCATTTTCTATGCAAATAGTCATGTGCAGAAGCAGATTGTCATTGCTCAAGTACAATCTGATTAAAACTTGTTCAGAAAGTTTAAAATAATGAACTAAGGACGGGTCATTTCAAGGAATTGAACAATTCATCAAATTTCAAAGTTGATATTCAAGTTCTGTGAAGGTTCTATTCAAGTTCTATTATTATATCGTTATTGGCCAGGGCCTTCACAAAACTGAAATGATAACAGAATTTGAATAGAACCTTTGCAGAACTTGAAAATCAACTTTGAAATTTGATGAATTGTTCAAATTCTTTGAAACAACCCGTCCATAGACTTCGGCCAACTGCTATTGTAATGCAGGAAAATTCTGTTTTCCTTACAGTGCACTGCAAGTGTAGTGATTATTGCTAGAACAGTTGTCACATATTTTCTTATTCTCAATTTTTTTAAATGCTACACTTTAACCCTTAGGAGCCGGAGCCCTGCAATTGCCGTATCGACCTTACACATTCATTTTGACTTTGGATATTACTTCTACTTGGTTGATTAAACACAAAAATCAAAATGTCACTTTATCAAGTATGGTATTGTCTTCATGTTGGCCTTAACAAAAATGTATTTTTATTTTTAGAATATTTTTGCCAGCTCCTCTACGGGTTAAGGTGTACATCACACAATATTACAAAGACGATTTGGGCCGATAGTGTGAGGGTTTGCACTATTGTCATTAGGTGTACACGGATATAACTGAGTGTTTTTGACGTTGTGTGTAAGCATACCTGGAAATCGAGATCAAATCCTACAGCAGGTATCAACTAGCTTTGTTTGGATACAAGTTATGCTTTATGTTAAAAATCCTTCAGTAAAAAAAATCATTTAATGTATAAATCTAATTACTACTCGTGGCTTTGAGATGCTTTCGAAATGTTGGCCATTTACTAGATTAAGATATTACAAAGAACAAAAAAAGATGAATTTCAATACATATTTCTTAGACAAATCAATTTTTATTGCATTTATCATTAAACTTGCTACTCTTATTGCTGCCACAATTAAAAGATAACTCTATGGACTCCATGCATGTCTGCAAGATGGTAGGTAATAATTGCAATGATGATTTCTGAATAAAATCTAGTTTGAAAGTGTATTGTTAGCCGTTACTACAGACAGTTACACAGATTGGCGAACGCAAGCAGACTGTATTACGTGAGATCAGTTGCGTATATGTATCCTTTCTGCTGAAGAAGGAACAGCCTCTTCTCCACCGCATCTTTATCTGAAATAATAAATACATTAACATTAACACCTTTGAACCTCTGAATCAACCAACTGCTCATTTCCAGTGGGATTATGGCGTCTAGATTTTAGGTTAGGTTGTGAGACTGATAGAATAGGGGGTGAAGGAGATGGGAAAGAGAAAGGTTGGGAAGTACCTGGCTATTCAGATCTGGTCACTAAACACAGCCAATGCCATTTCAAGTTCTGAATAGTGGTATTTCACCGGGAATATAACCTGGTTAAATCATAGCGATACGTAGGTTATACAAAATAAATTATGGTTGTACAAATAAATATTAACCCTCTTATCTATCGGCGCATTTAAGACTATGCTAAACCCCTTTCAGCACTGATCTGTTATAGCAAAGTTTTTATGTATCATAATACGTACTGTAGATCACAGACTGGATTAAATCTAAAGGAACACTATTTTTCCAAAACCTATTTACTCCAAACCAAACATAATAATCAATTTAGTATTTAAAGTACACAATTAATTGTAATATAACTTCTGTTTTGCTTTTTTTCCCTTTTCAGCTTAACTGCTCATTAAGTCCACTTCATTTATATTTCTTTTCATTACTCATATATAATATTTTGAAGTTTAAATCATGTTCTACATTAGTACAATGTATCTTTACTCTTGTACTACAGTGTGTCTACAGAACATTTTGATACGTAACTTACCTCAAATTACTACATTGTGTCTATATAATATTATGATGAACATGTCAACACAGTTTCTAACTTCTAACCTAATAATGTATAATACTGCCACCATGGGTTGAACTACGGTGTAGACTCCCAAGGAGGATATTGTGTTTTCACCCATGACGGCAGAATAACACCCATGCAAACACCTCGGCACAGGTTCTCCTAGTGAGGTGTTCACAGAACATTACTACCTAAGCTTCAATCATGTATATACAGTTGCATATCACATTTCGTTCTACTACCATGTTTTATATATGGAACATCTATCTGTATTACTTGCACCCAATGTAAATATGTATAAGTGAATAGAAGAAAATGACATCCCAATAAATTCATCTGTGAAACATAATTCTTAAGCATTTGGGTGGTCTTAAACTGAAAAATGGCTTAGGCCAGAAGGGTTAAGGAATTATTACTTGTGAAAATAATAATATCATCTATGTAAGTTCAACACACAAGCCGCATTGGTTGGCACAGTAAAATTTTGAAATTGACCAACAAACTGCTTGCACTCGGTTAAAGTCAATACTGCAAATGCTAAAGAAGCAAGCAAGACCGAGCATACCCCTAGATACAATACAAATAATCTTACAGCAATATTGCGCATATGCCTAACTAATTTTACATAGACGCAAACAATAGTAAAAAAAAATAATTTTGTAATATAAAACAGGAACACAAAATAAACTGCACTTAAGTCATCTTTTATTGATGAAATTGTAAGGTTTTTTCATCCCTTAAATGATTCTTCCGCAGTTTTGAGCCTACACTGACAATATACCAATTATTTGTGGATAGACGTGTGATAATACTTACATCTTATGAGCAACATCTTGTCGTTTTGATGGGTGACATGTTGTGCGAGGGAGTGGAGCAGTATTTGGGCAGTTTGATAGCGTTGGAAGCAAACTTCGGGCTTTCCAAACAGCTCATCCAGGGCAGCCGTTTGGCACTGAAGCAACCAAATAATTATATTAGCATTCACAGAGTGGAGATAAAATATTAAAGTAGTCAAACGGTGACCATCTTCATTGCAAATATGTAAAACAATTCTTTTGAAGTATTTAAAATCATAGAATAAAGAATAACACAAGTAATGTGATGTGACCTCCGAGTAAACTGGCGATTAGAGCTACTCGTAGAGTAACATATTATATTATCGGTTTCACTACTGTGAGTAACACTACCCGTCAAGGAAATGCCTGTTTTTACCACCATGTTAATCCTATAATTAACCAAGTTACTGAACGGTTCACTCAGAAGTGGTTAAATACCCTCCGAGTTTTTGGCATTCTTTGTTTATCTAGATAGGATTTTTGATTGGCAATCCAAAAATCTCTAAGGGGGTATTTCACTATGTCGGGCTAAATATCTGAATAGCTATCCGTTGGCTGGCTTTAAAGTTCAGAATAACTTCGTTATTCAACGGCGACCGTTTCACCATTGTTTCGAGCTGCCGGATAGATAACACTCGAAATAGTCTGGCAACATCGCAAAATGTTTGCAGTTTCTCCATCTACTGTGATCTACTGCCACGGCTGTCATGCGTCACAGTCCGCACACCGCGAAGTGTGCATTTTTTTGGTTATGTTATGTTGATTATCAGGTCATTTTTGATAGATTTGTGTCGAATTAATACATTGTTTCTTATTTTGAACACAATCAAATAATTCAGGATGGATCATACAAGCATTCAAATTCATTCTACAAAATTCGACTCACTTCTCAGCTGTTAAACTCGGAATGTTTTGACGCCATCTTTGATTCGAGGAATAGCGCCTAACGTGAAGTTCGAGCACTGATTAGTCAAATCTAACTTTAACCCGAGCGTTAGCGTTATTCAGATATAGTGAAAACGAAAAAATGACTAATCCGCGGATTAGTGCTTGGTCAGAACATAATCAGAGATAGTGAAAAACCCCCTAAGACTTACATTATAATAGTCATTTTTTGTTTACATTTGCAGTATAAAATATGGATGTACCAAAGACATGTTGAACTCACCATACGAATGGCGTGGTTGTACAGAATCTTATCCGCAGTGGCGGGGCACGCCTTCTTCAAGCCCATGCTGTTGAGTCGCTTAGAGTCGGCCAGGGTGGACCTGTACTTGTTGTTCATGACGGACAGGACGTTCTTGACGGTGGCAGTGGGGTGCAGCGAGCGGGCGCGCAGGTGCTTGGCGGCCAGCGCCAGTCCGGCCCCGAGCAGGTGCAGCGCTCTGACCAGCAGCACGAGGCGCTCGCCACCGCCGTTCTCTCCGCCCGATGCCAGGTCGGGGTCGCTGCCCGGTGGCGAGGACGTGTCCATGAGAGCGGCCAGCGGGGCGCCGCGAGAGTTCGCCAGCTCTAGAACGCACTCGCTGAGGGCTAAGACAAAGTTCAGCTTGGCCAGGGTCTCATTGTGCTCGCGCTGTGGATGTCAAATAATACTAATGTAAGAACAAAAGTTTGAATTTAAAAAATTACTAGCTTTACTAGCCGGTTTCGCTTGAGATTTCAACACTCTTTTTTTGTAATTAACAATTGAAAGGAAAAAAAGATATTCTGTCTTAGGTTTTCACTGTTAAATGAATAATTCAAAGCGCCATAGCTCACGATGGATGTGATCATTAAAAATAACATTTCAATAGCACGTAATATAGAGTCTCTACATTATTACTTCATGCATTAAAAAAATAAAGGTCTACTGTCGATGACTCCATTCTTCTCCCAATTTCTCATAAACGATCCATATAAGTGTTTGAATAAACAGAACAAAATTTCCGCGAGCTGAGCTGCAAATTATGGGAAAGGAACAAAGCAAATGCAAGCGGCAATTTAGTCATGTTTATACGTAGCATATCAGAGTGCACAAACAGATTTCCTTCTTCACAGCTGAAAATATGCTCTAAAACAAGTTTAACTGTCAATACATCAAAAAAAATATTTTCCGGACTAAATCTCTTATCCTTAACTTCACTTAACCTTTTCCTTAATGTATATCTTTTAGGTAAACTTCATGGATTACACATGCTTCCTCCGCATACATGGATCGCTGCTGATGTATCACATTTGCGACTGCTGTATAGATCAGGTTAAATATTCATTGTATATAAATGAAATATGTATTGAAGTTTTTGCTTACATCTAGCAGGGTCTCTTGCGGCAGGTCGGGAGCTATGAAGGTGAGCGGGTGCGGGAACAGCGCCTGGAAGGAATCGGAGATGTTGGGCAGAGTGGACGCTCTCGACGGGCCGTTGTTGTTCTCGGCTGCACGCAGAGCCGCCAGCACAATAGGCGGCGAAGTGCCTAGAAAAGCTACCAGTTATACGGGGGAGGAAAGAATGGAATTAGTAAAGCAAATAAAATAGCAAAATAAATAAATCATAAAAGCAGAAATGAGCACGAAAGACACAGATAATAGAAACATAGGGAGATATGGCATGGAAGCAACTAAACTGCATGGATTTTGAAAGCGGCAGAGCCAATGAAAGTTATGCATTTGTTGTGTAGGTAGGAGCAAAGGCGGGGCGTCGCTGTGCTTAGATGCGATTTGACGTAGTATGAGTGAATGATGTTGGCGACACTCTTGTGTGCGTGATTTCATTCTATGAATGGTTCTCCCTTGTTTCTATTATCTAAGATGAAAGGTATTATATGCCGATGAAAATTAAACAATTATTCAAAAATATAAAAATACACAATTTTATTTGAAAAAAAAAAAACAAAATGATATTGATATTGATGAAATAGAGCAAAAACGTCAATAGCATGGCAAAATGAAGAAGATTTTGTAATCTAACTTATGTTGACCAAAGAAATGATACTTTATTAACTGCAAAACCTCATGGATCACATTTGTGACAGTTACGTATTGGGCAAGCTGTCAAAATTTTACATTGACAGATGAAAACTTTGTAGAAGAGTTTTATATAAACAAAGCAAGTCATAATATAAAAATAACACAAAAAATTTGGACAATAAGTTACTATAATTTATAAAAATTGAAGCAATTTAAAATATCGTTACCTGATCGCCTGAGGGGGCTGGCGTTGGTGGGGGAAACCTGCCAGGTGTTGGGCGGGGAGCCCCCCGAGGCACTCCTGCGACGCCCTGAAGGGGGGGTGCCCATTATAAACTGCACCTGCAATGCCAAAACATGCGCGCATAAGCTTACACTTTTACTTAAAAATAAAGTACATTTATTAAGAAAAACTGTTCATGGCTTCTGTAACTGTTCCTACTTTAAATTACCATCATGGTGGTGTAGAATTAGTTTAACCATTAGAACGCTTATCTTTTCAACGCAATCTATCCCAATACGCAGCACATTTTGACACAATGTAACTTCATGGATCATATATGCAACATCTTCATACGGGGATAGCCGCCGATGGAGCACATATGGGACAGCCACGTAACAAATATCTTTCCAAGGAAAAACCCTCAATCATATATTTTAAATGATAAAAATACAACATATATGATATGTAGAGACACCCATTCATAGCATTAACGATATTTTCGAAAATTAAAGCGATAATAAAAAAGATTTTTTAGTCGCTATAATCTTGTATTGACAGATCGTAGAACGAACATGACACACTCTACTGTAGAAAAACATGTGCCATGTTGAGTTTCAATCAATAATACTATAAACATGTTTCAAGTGATTTTGCTAATTTAATTGTTTTTCCCCTCTTGCCGATTCCCATTCCTTGACGTTTTCCTATTTAGCTATAAACGCTATGAAAACGCAAAATTAAAGCTATAAAATATATTTTTTCAACAACTGCTACATTTCTTAAAAATTAAAGCTATGAATGGGTATCTCTAATGATATGTATCTCATCCTTATGGGATACCATACCAATGATAAACATCAATGTTTTTGTAAGTAGAACCGTGTTAATTGCAAATTCATGGAACCTCCAAAACCAAATTTCGAATTAACGAATCCCACATAAATATTTTCATTTTTCAAAATAATTTTGAAACAAAACATTTTAACTTCCCCGCAATATTTTTCTCTCACTGGTAGGTAGGTGATGATACATTTTAAATTTACAAAATTATTAAGAACACACATTTCTAACTCTAGATCTATGATGCAAATGTGCACATGTACTGTATTCTAGGATTACTTCAATAAAAGTAGGGCAATATCGATATGTAGTTTGCAGCATTCTTATTGAGTAGCTGACTCTATAAAGATGTACTGAATGCTTTTCCAAAAGGAAGACGTCCAGTGGGTTGCCCCAGACATAGTTGGGAGAAACAGCTCCAGAGGCTTTGCGAGGAGAGGCTGGGCCTGCTATGGATGGAGGCCGCTGAAGTAATGCAAGATAGGGACGCCAAGAATGGGACAGAGGGAAGAAGATGTATGAGAAGGAGCTTACGGAAGGCGGTGAGAGAGAGCTGATGTCGGGCTGTGTGGAGCGGTACTGCTCCGAGCGCTTCATAGTGATGGGCTGAGACCTGGGGATGGCGCTCCCAGGGCCGGAGTTGCCGTTTTGCTGTTGTGCTTGCTGAAATTAAAAAGAAAATAAAACATTAATACCTACAGATTCAAAACGATGTGAAAGCTATATCATATTTTTTATCAGATCTGCATTAAATTTGAGGAAATCGATTTTCATACATTTTTCAATTCTAAATGATATTTTATGAACACACAAAATCCCTCAAAATAGCAATCAACAGCAAGTTACTATGACCCCCTCAATTTTGGGTTGGGAGAACCCGTCTTGGGCCACAAAACATAGCTGAATTACAAGCAGAGTAAAAAATACAAAACAATTTTAACACTTCGAAGATTATTACGAGAGATGGAAAGAAGGCTAAATGTAGAAAATTCCATAATAGAGGACTAAATGCGGTTGGCGTTAACAAAAAATCGTCCAAAGAAGAGAAGCTAGCAAGCCATAATGGCAGAGGAGCATGGAACTGGCAGATGAAGGATGAAAGTATACTGAATACTGTAGAAATGAGATCCCTGAGGTGTATGCGTGGTATTCATATTAATTGTGTCAGAAAAGTTGAGATTTGCAAAGAATATAAGGCTGATGTAAGCGTAATGGGTAAGATTAAGAAAGGGACGCTTAGATGGTTTGGGCATGTAGAGCGAATGAACGAGGAAAGGAGAATATGTATATGACTTGAATGTGAATCGTAGAAGAAGTTGGGGATGCCCGAGGTAGACATGGCACGATCAAGTGAACCAGATTGGGCCGGGCCATGTCAAGAGTCAGAATAATATAAGTGTATCAATGAGACATTGTATGAATGTGAATGAGGCAAGTAGTGTGTGCCAAGACCGAGTTGTTCAGCGGTCCGTCCTCTCTGCCTACCCCTGTGGAAACAGCATGATGGTTAGTTAGTTAAAATTCCGTGGTACCTATGTGTAAATTCTATGATGCTAGGTATAAAGAGTATAAGTCAAAAAAATAATTCAATATAAATTAATTTTTTAAATGTATTGTGGTATCAAAACAAAAAATCACAAAAATATATTTTAATTAAAAATAGGCATTTGTTACCCAATAAAAGTAATCACAGTTTATACATTTGAAATCACTCTCCTGAAAAGTTGTTGTTTTAACTTGTACTCTTTATGCTTAGCATGATATAATTGTCTCATCAGTTGTAAACCTTCATCGAGGTTAGGTTACATAAGTTTAAGTAAAGTTAGAACCATACTAAATAATTAACAATACAAAGTGTCGGTCAAAATATAATTTTTTTAATTTTTTTTATGTTTTTTTTTTATTTTTATTATGTAAAACTGTTTCCATATATAATCAATTACATTCCACAATTTGTAGTTAATAGCTTAATTATAATAACATTAATTATATAATATAATAGGTACATTAATAATGACAGGTGCTAAAGAATACCATTATTTCGCTCTTGAAATGATTGAGATTCGATTGAAAAATGTCAATTTCGGAAGAAAGGTTTAATAGTGAGGTCATTCTCCCCAGAGGCATGATCATTGGTAGGTTGGTCCTGCCTCTAGGAAAAATAAACAGCCTGTGTTGCCTCGCTCTGGTGAAGTTATCGGGGACATAAAGTGACAATTTTTTCAGAACATCAGGATTGCCAATCTACCAATGCAATTTTTCTCCAAACGTCAAGACGATTTAATCCCAGCATTCCCGCGAGGAAATCCTATTATATACTATCATCGACTCCTCGTCGGTTGTAAAGCGGATTTTTTTTGACAATCTCGTTTATTCAAGCCTAAAACAATTACTCACTAACCTTCACGCCATTTCCCCACCCAACCCTATCTTGGCACATACTCCTTGCTTCATTCACATACATACATACTCTTCAGTTATTCTCTTGACATGATCCAACTCAAGTATTTGATTCACTCCATCATGCCATATCTAAATGTGGCTTTGCAAAGTATTGGATTATATATTCTGCTAAATAAATAAAGCTATGGCAATAGCTTTGATGTTAATTGGCCAAACCGGAACGTAAAAAAACAATAGGTTAGGTTAAATTAGTATATTCATCATTTTTGGTCATGGAACCGGACTTGACTAGAGGTAAATCAATCTGTTAATCACCTTATTCCTCAGGCGCTGCGAAGGCACTGGAAGTGGCTCCGATATGAGCAGCGTGGAGGGCCTAGCCTGCTCCCCGACCAGCAGCGGGGTCAGGGGGGGCAGGGGCTGCAGAGGCATGGGTGCCGGGGGAGGGGTGCGCGGGGAGGCGTGGCGGTGCGGCGAGTGCGGCAGCTCGGCGTATTGCTCCGATGGCAGGTTGTTGGGCACCAGGACAAAGTCTTCCTCGGGGCTAGAGGAGTCGGGAGACTCGGCTGGAAACAAGAACAAACCATTAACTTATTGAAGCTTTACTGTTCATTCAAATGTTTATATAGACCAGAGGTTCTGAGCTCCAGTCTCCGTCGCAACCGTATCTTTTTATTTTCCGCCCTCAATGCCTAACATTTAAAAGGAGTTCATTGGTAAGACCGATGTCACCAGCGTCGCCCGGCGTGACATCAATGCCGCCGAATTCACAAATAAAAATGAACATGTGGTTTTGGCGGAAATAACATAAAAATAAAATGAAAATACCTGCCTTATCGTAATTTTTTCCAGAATAAAAAAAACAGTGAAAATGCCCAATCGTTTCAGTCTCAACCATGCAACCTAATGGAACCTGGATTAGATAAATATGTATAAAACAACAAATAAAATTAATGTTGGAGTTGCAAGTAATCCGCAGGTAGTCATATTCAACTACCTTATTCTAATTTTATACTTGTTACCAAAGATTTAATCTTATCACATTCAAACAAAGCTAACAACAATAATTAAACATTTACCAAAATAATTGAAGAAAATGGTGAGTTCATTTGATGATATTGCTACAGATTTTCCCATAACCACACAGAATCTCACACTAAAAATAACTACACTGATTTATACTATTTCTCAACTAAACAACAAAAGTTTTGAATATGTTCTAATGAATTGCGCGCAATTTTTAGAAATGGGAGCAAAAAGAGTGCAACTGAGTGACTGCAGTGAAACACTAAAGTAGTTCAAACAAACCCATTGACGGTAGAAGCATAATATAAAACGTACAATGTTTAATAGCCAATTTAAACGTGTGAAGATTTGGCAAAGATGACCAATCTATTTCCACCTCAAAATCTTATGTAATGATGAACATATTCAGAGAAATATAAATGTACACATATTTGCAACATACAAAAAATGAGCATTAAAATGTGTGTTGCATGTTTCAATGTCAAGTATTCCCATGTGAAATGGTTCACGGTTTATGTGTTACACACTTGCAGTATATAAACCGGTACATATTGAAATAGTGCCAGTAAGTGTGACCAGATGTTGGAACGTGTTGTGAAAATAGACTACAACCCTGACGTAGTGGTGACAACGCACTCCCGTAATTGACTGAATTAAAAGAAACGTAATAAAACGCAGATAATTAGGAAACAATAAAAAAAATTATTGACCAATTAAAATGATTATTGCGTTTATAAAAAAACTGTATTGTTTACTGTAGATTGAAATATCTAATTGGAAAATATGTGTATGGTATCAAAAGTCAGGAGGTCAAAAATTCTAGAACAAATCAATGACTTCCTGACGTTAAGGCGATGCCATACGTAGTAATGCAAAATCATGTGTTTTTGGTTTGAAAATTTGGTCGCCTAGAAATGTTTTAGATGCTTTAATTAAATACTGCGAGTAGAATACATCTTGGCCTTTGAAATAATCGAGTATTTTTTTAGATAAGTCTTTTTATGAGCCCAGAAAAAAATAATGTATAAGGCCTATGAAAACTGCTTTAAAGTTCAAAATCTCCTACTTACGAACCCATTTTCGGTTATGGTTTTATTGTATAATGTGGCAAATTAAGTTATTTAAAAAATGATCGAAAAAAAATTAAATATTTATGCCTGAACATCCACAAAATAAAATAAAAGGCACTTTTTGGCCATGTTTTTTTCTTGCATAAATCAAAACAGGCGGATGGTGTTAAGCGGGAATTTAAACCTTATCGCCATCTACATAAGGGTTGTTATTGATAGCGGCTCAATTTAAAATATTACACGACGACGTAGTGCATCGCCTTAAGATGATATTTTGACTCATTGACTAATTTGAAGAGAATGTTATTGACATATTTTGTAGTAAACACCATTAATTAGTCAGTTGTTTGCTTCCTAATCTTTTGAAGAGTTATTTCAGGTATTAATTACCACTGTAAGTATATAACTTGCTCCCATACTATGGCATCACTAATTGGGGTATGTTGAGAGACTGAAGATATGAAGGGAGTGGGGAGGGGAAGGAGGTGGAGAAGATGAAGGTGGGGAGTACCTGACTATTCATATCTGATTAATGGTCAAAGCCATTTCAAGCAAAATTTTGATTCTGAAAGGTGGAACATACCGCAAATATACTATATAAATATACATATATATTGTTTTTAAATTGTGAAATAACACAACCTTCGGATTCATAGCCAATGACGGTAACCACTCGACAACGGAGCTTGTGTACTTTGGTGCACAAGCTTTCAAATGATGATGTATTCTAATGCTTCTCAGTACGAAAGTAAAAAGGACCGAAATGTGGTGTCAGCGCTTAGGGACAGTTGTTTCACAGAATTTGAAGAATTCATCGATTTTCAAAGCTAATTTTCAAGTTCTGTGAAAGTTATATTCAAGTTTTGTTGTTATATGAGTATATGCCAGTTCCTTCACAGAACTGAAATAATAACAGAACTTGAATAGAACTTGAAAATTAGCTACGAAATTTGATGAATTCTACAAATTCTGTTAAACAACGCGTACTTAGCCATTCAACTGGACTACCTTATGCAGTAAACTCCTGTATTCATCAAAGATGATTTCAAGACATTGAATACTTAGGCCCTGTTGTTTGAATCCCAGTTTGGGCCCATAATTGGTAGTTGGCAGCAACACCCGTGTTATTCAAAGTGGCAAAAACTGACAAAAAATTTAAAATGTCGCTGAACGTCGATTTGTGACTGGAGTTCATACACCTGGCCCTTAGTAAATCGGACTTCACTGCACTAATATCATTTTCCCACACACAGAAAATTAGTATTTCTTGAGGTGTTTTTGCACAAAAACGGCGCTATACAAGTCATCCAAGTATTATTATTATTATTATTTATTATTTAAGTAAATCTTTGTCTTACTAATAGGTGGTGTTCTGCTGGCCAGGTGGAAGGGTGGAGTCTTAAGGGCCACAGGAGTGGCTGCGGAGGGGATGTCTCGCGCGGGGGCGTGGGGCACGGGGGGGCTCAGTTGGGGCAAGTCCACTGCAACACAGACATACAAGGGGCTATTGCAGTATTGTGTAATTAAAATAAATCAGTTAAGTCTTCACGCCTATTATAAGCGAATGTAAAAACAACTTATGGGTTGATAAAGAGTAACTCCTACATTACCGTTTGTATTAAGAGAATGAATGTATGTAAAGCTTGACAAACTTAGCTTTTCAGTCAGTTGTATAATTTAAAAAAAAGTTTGTTTATTCCATTTCACCACCTTCAAATTTAAGTGTGTCAAGCTGTAACTTAGTGACTCCACTTTTTTTTTTTTTTGGTATATTTTATTTAGCTATAAAATTTAACATTTTATATCTAGTACAAACCTATTCTAAAACTAGTATAATAATGTTCTATTACCTACGTATTAATATTTCGACTTCACAACACACGAAAAGCTGCAAGACTTTTCATTTATGGGGAATTTACATTGGGAACGCACATTTGTTTATTATCGGGATTTGAATAAGTGATCTTTAGCTTTTTGTGTAAGTACCCTACAATACCTTTAGGTAGGCGACACAATGCGCTATACGCATCATGGCTTGGCCTATTTCAGCAGATCTCTCGCCATACACTACCAATGGGAATGTATGGCGAGCGATATGCTGAAGTAGGCCAATCCACGAAAATATAGCGCGCTTATAGTATTGTCTGTCACATGTTTAAAGCTAACCTGTCAAATATGATGCTTTGCAAAGCGAGGTAAAAATAATAACACTTTTATTAATTTTTATTTTCACAACTACCAAGTTAGGAAAACGTGTAAAAATGTAAAATTGAACATTATGCCTTCTTAAAAGGGGGATATGTAAATACGAATGTTAGAGGGAGCGCGCTAATATTAAGAAACGATAATAATTAAGTAAAAATATTTAATAAAACACAACTCGTTTGAAATAGATCAAAAATCTATCGAAAAATGCTTTAGTTGCATTTAATGATACACTGTGCATTTTTTCATGTCTATAACATATTAAATAATGGAACAAAATGTGTTTTTAATAATTTTCGGAGTTTACTTTGCGATTTTTTTCTATCGAGGGAATTTCATATAATTAACATTTCGGCATAACAAATGTATAGATATTATCTTCAAAAATAACATACATTTTTTTGGAACTTAAAAACTTGAAAATGGGGATGCGGGGGCTTAAGCCAAAGGAAATTATCCTAACCTAACCTAATGTATGACAGCTGAACAATTCTAGACATGTGAAGCATACAGTAATTAATTAATTATTTCCGACCTACAACAGTGTCAGAAGTTGAGTTAATCGAAACTAAAAATGTTTGCTATATAAATTCTTTTGAACTTACCGTTTGCGGGTGGTGTCCTTGGCCTCTGTAAAAAAGGATGGTTGAAGAAAACATCAAACGGCATCCGGTCTCGGGCATTCCTCCTCAGGAGACCCATCAGCAGGTCCGTAAGCTCGGGACTCGTCCCAATAGGTATCCTAATAGACACACATTAATGTTAAGTTATGATTTTTGCACCCAAAATGCATATTAACATGCACCCCTACGGATGGGAATATACGAACTTCTAAGCGAAGCTGATATTGACAGCTTTAAGCAGTCACTGCATAGTTCTCACAGAAAAAAAAATTACAAAACAACTCAAGTCCGTGTACATATTTCGAATATCGACTGCTTGTAGAAGAAAGTGTATTCCCAAACCTTAGTGCACATCTTACAAATAAAGTTAGATGAATAAAATAATACATTTATGTAACATTTTATTGAAGTAAATGACATTGATAATATCGACGGTCCCTAAGAACATTTGTAGTTTCGCAGTAGAGCTGTTTAAAGTTTCGTTTCTGCATATTTACTGTTTTGAAGATCAAGAAATATACTGTTTGATATTTTGCATTAACCCCTATCTATTTAATTGAGAAATAAATTATTAAAAACAGTAAAAATGCAGGAACGAAACTTTAAACAGCTCTACTGCAAAGCTATAAATTTCGCACATCCGAAATTGTTCTTAGGGACAGTCAATATGTTTGGTACTAAAAAAAACGCAAGGGCGAAAGGTTGAACGCATCATTTCGTTAGAGCTAAAATTGACTCATACAATTCTTCGTTTCGCACACAGATAGATAATAACTTGAAGCAAAGAATTGTCAGTGATTTAATTTGTTTTTCAAAAGCAATTAACACATCGCTCCAATTGTATAGTTGAGTATATTTTTCAAATTTTTGTGTAAATTCAGGATTAGAAAAAAATAAACTAAACTTATTATCATCTTGTGTCCAGACACAATATAATATTACTTAGTAATATGGTCTTCCATAAAACAAATTAAGGTAATTTTGAGATACAATAATTGAAACAATATGAATGCACCATCCCATTTAGGAGTACACCTGTCCCAGTGCGGCAGGTACACCAGGTAGCACTTTTTTGTTAGAACTTGGAACACAGGCTCTGAGGATGGGAAGGAGGTTGGATTTTAATCAGGAAGTATTGAGATTATTTAACGACTGTTGCGATTGCCTCAGGATTGGTGCTAGTTAATAATGATCGATTGCTTGACATACTTTGGCGATAGGTTGGCATTCTTCTCGTAGAACATCTTGAGGGCTTGCGGGGTTTGGGCCTGGAAGGGGGCCTTGCCCGTGAGACACTGGAACACGATGGTGCCAAGACTCCACAAGTCCGCTTTGGCGTCGTACTGCAGGGACATTATCACTTCAGGGGCCTGAAAAAAATAGACATTGTAAGAATGATTTTATCGTAATGAAGATAAGTTCAACAAAAACACATACATTAACCGACAAAAGAAGGGCTGCAGGTTATAAGATCTCCTGGATACAATAAGCTAAGCACTGAAACTGGTACTACAGCATACCTGTACTTTTTGCATCACCGCATCTAAAAATGTACCTTTCCATGTTACCATGTTGTTTCCGTGTAAGGGCGGCCAAATTCAAATGATACAGTTTATAGCGAGCAAACAACAGTGTAGTGATCTAGTTGATACAAAGCTCCGTTGTAACCTCTCCCCTGAAACTCGTAAACGACATGTGTAACAGAACGTTGTTTCTAATATTATATGTAATGCAGAAAGAATTTATTTAATAAGTTCTGGTAACCATAGGAGGAAAAGGACAACATTTAGACTTACCATGTACATAGGAGATCCACAAAGGGTGGCAGCCATGACCCCATCTTGTAGGAATCTCGCAAACCCGAAATCAGCTAAAACAAGAAATCAGCATTAAATTGTTATTCCAAAAACTCAGAGACTAGAAAACCAGGTGAACAAAGACTTGGCCTACACCTACAGTGGAAAAACGAAGCTGAGGACACTGAACAAGCTTTAGCCAACCAACATTAAAAATATTGGAGGTATGCGTCAGTCAATTCCGTTTTTAGACGGTCTGTTGTTATATAGCACGGTGAACAAAATGTAGTGGTTATATCCATTCTTACCAGAATCATAGATTTTTTCCCACTCGAGAGCATAAGGAGAACATATGAATGGGAGAAGATGTCGGGGATGCCCGAGGAAGACCAAAGTGAACCAGATACTTGAGTCGGGCCACGTCAAGACTCAGAATAACAGAAAAGTATGTATGAATGTGAATGAGGCGAGGAGTGAGTGCCAAGACCAAGTTGTTTGGGAGTCCGTCCTCGTTTCCTACCCTAGTGGGGAAACAGCGTGTTTGTTGGTTGGTTGGGTTTAGTTAGGTTTTAGCTTTCCAGGCTCTCCTGGCCACACATGCCTTACAACTTCACGAGGGCTTTGCTCACCTATCTTAAGGCGGATCTCTGAGGGCGCAGGGTGGTGCTTGGAGGGAGCGTGCGCTAGCAGGATGTTCTGTGGCTTGAGGTCGCGGTGCACGACGCCCTTTGCGTGCAGCGCGCGCATCGCTCCGGCCAGCTGCCGCACAAACAGGCGGATTGTGTCCTCGCTGAGCGTGCCCATGGCGCCCAGGTAGTCGGCCAGGTCGCCGCCATTGCAGTACTGAAACAACAAAACAATATGTGTTACAATGTACATGCAGCTAGACAAGAAAAGCACCACATTTCTTCACCAAAACAAATGAACACTCAGTTTCAAGTCTCCATGTCTGTAAGTCTGTATGTGCTCTCTACTCTATTTTACATTACTCTATGAGAAAAATGGCAAATGACAAAACTCCTTTTTTTAAGTTTTGCAAGACGTATGCGTTTCACAAATTACAAGGAGATAATAAATGTAAAAACTTATATAACCAGTTAAAACATGGGTTGAACAAGTGATAAGTTATAAGTCTAAGTGATAGGAATAAATTAAATGCACGAATTAAGCTGGCGCCCTTGAGGTGATTTTCTCACGGAAACGGCGCTATGCAAATAATCCAATCATTATTATTATTATTATTGAATTTTTTACAAGGAGCGTAATAGCGCAAGACTGTTGGTGGTTTATCAGGTAAATATTAGTACAGTTCTGAGGTGAAAAAAAAAGATTAAGATAAGACCAAAAGTACCAAAAATGGTAAATACCATATAAAATATTCGCCATATCATTTCAATGCAAAATTAAATGTAATAATATATAAATCACTTTTATAAAAGCACCTTGATTTTTGTTAGTAGTACCATTGGTAGGTATCGCCCTGGTAAAATATCACCATTCAAATCTAAACTTTGTTTGAAATGGCCAGATCTGAATAGCCAGGTACTTCCCAACCTTGCTCTTATACGTCTCCTTCCCATCCCCATTTCCTTCAGCTTTACCCCAATTGGGGATGATTGAGGATGCTATAGTTCCACTAGCTCCGGAGTGGACTCTTGTGTGGTTTCCATATTTAAAACATATGTACATTTTACATCAAATATATTATAACTAGTGAGTAATACACACGGTAAAACTGATGAATCTACATTATATTTGTCGATTTTGGGTTATTACTTTTAATAATTTCAGCTTTCGGTTTCGAGTAAATTGAGCCTAGAAGTGAGAAAATTTATAGGTCAAATTTAAAAAAAAACTGTCGCCAAGCGGTTAATGTCAGCTGGTTAATGTCTTTTAAAATGCTACGAAGCGTAGCTTCAAGTATCAAAAAGGGAGGAAAAAATCGAAAAAAGTAAAAAAAAAACTCGAAAAAATTTTCGGCTTCTCTGTGGTGTAGATTCACCAATTTCCGCCATTGATTTATCATTGACTTTATTTGAAAATTTATAAATGAACTCTCGATTACTAGGAAAACTAGTTATCTTCCTGTTCAAGTAGCCCAAGCCTAATAGCACTGAAGACATACATCACACACCGAGAGAGGTGTTTGCGTGTACCCGAAGTAAGCTAACTTTTCCCTCACTTCTGGAAAAAAAGAACCAACATATATATCAATTATTTCTTGAACCAAATATGTTTATTTACTTGAACAAATGACCAATAATTTCATTGGTCCGTTTAGGGCCTAAGAGTCGAAAGGTGTTATGTTAATTGGCGGCATCAGTTTAGTCATAATCACACTTCTACGGACTATCTGTTCAGAGCCTAATATGGACTCAACTTCGTTGCAGTTTATTGCATTATCGCAATTTTAATGTTTAACGCTACCCGATACCATCATTTGTTATAATTACAAAAGTGACAAATTAAGTCGATAAGATAAATGACAATTATTATTTCCGATGAAATAAAATTTTATCTTCTTCATATTTCTACCTAAACGACAATATCTCTAGCGAAGATTATGTTTTTATGGAGTTTTTTTTCCTAATAATCACGGTTTACTGATAAAAATTATTGAGTCACCACAACAGGAAATGAAAAAAAAACGTACAAGAAAAAAGGAATAAAATGTTTAATGTATTTGAAAAAAGAACGTGTATTTTTCACGTGAAATGGTAAAAAAAATCCACACCTGGTAAAATCCCTAAGGGTCTATACATTTGTAAAGCAGAAACTGTAATTATTTGAAATTCCCTCGATATGAAAAAATCCCAAAGCATGCCCCGAAAATGATTAAAAACACGTTTTGTTCTGTTATTTAATATGTAATAGATATGAAAAAAACATAGTGTATCTTTAAATGCAACTATTAAACCATTTTTGAACGCTTACTACGGAGCCCTAATTAAGGGCTAAGTTTAGTATTTGTTTTTATATGGCAGCCATGGTTTCCAAATGGTGATGGAACATTCATGCACGACGATGCTGTCCACCAATATCTTCAAGATATGCGAATGTAATGTAAAATAAATGTAAAACTTTAATGTAATTATATGTCATTAAAATCTGCACACGTTTGTGTGTAGATCTATAACTATAACAAAATTTCTCATATTCACAATATTCGTGTAAACAATAAGTAGTTGCTATGATCCTGCCGCTGAGAACTCCGTTGTAACCTCTCTGTCTGTTATAGGATTGTGTGTAATGATGCATATATTGTACGCACTTTCGACAACAAACAACACGTTGTTCCATTTTGTAAATTATTGAAAAGCTTTAAAGTAACTTTGTTCTTTTTTATTATATGAAAAATGACTACTTTGAATGACACGTCAGAAGACATGGTACGACCAAGTGAATCAGATACTTGGGTATCTGATTCACTTGGTCATGTCAAGAGTCAGAATAATAGAAGAGTATGTATGAGACGATGTATGAAAGTGAATGAGGCAAGGAGTGTGTGCCAAGACCGAGTTGTTTGGTGGTCCGTCCTCTCTGCCTACCCCTTCTGGGGAAAGGCGTGATGGTTAGTTAATTAGTTAAATTTGAGCGAGGTATGTCCTACTTAGCTAGGACGGAGTGACTGATATACCGGGCCTAAGATAATTGCATCCCATTTCCTAGCGGATATGATCTTCAATGAGGTGAACCGATCATTATTATACGACAATAATAATATTATGCAGAAGGTTAGGTGTGATCTTGATAGGTAAGAAGTACCGTATGCAATTAATAAATTCACGGTCGCGAATAACGAAAACTAGAATGCAATACATCGAGCATTAGAGCAGTGCTTCTCAACTGAGAGCAATACTAAATTACCAGTGCCTAATTTATCATTAGTATTGTGTGCGGTCATTTCATAAGATTTATGCAATGTTGCCAAGATGATAGAGGAAAGGACAGTTTTGTAAAGATGAAAATAATAAGTCCTAATGAAAACAGAAGATGTTTCCCAAACTCGGGACGTTCTTTGTTAACCAATATTTTGACATGATTTTCATTTCAAATTCTGTAAACCTGCGCAGAAAACTTCCACACTGAACTGCGGTACAGACCGTTACCTTCCAATAACGAACTTAATTTTCTGCGCAGGTCTTGCAGCATTCGAGTTATGTCGATTGCTTACCGACCCGAGGGACGACGGGCTATAAATGCTCATTTCGGTTGTCTACCTGTAACTCTGGTTCTGGTGGTAGAACTCGGATTTGCTATGAATTTAAGTGTTTTCGTTTTTAAAATTGGAAGAGTTTGTTTGGACAATTCAGACAAGCGATAAATTTTTTTTTTTAACTGCAAAATATTTCAATTGCCATTTTAAAAATTGGTCTGATCCGTGGTTTTTCACGGGTCTGTGCTAGTTCAATCATATTTCTCGTTTCATGAACGAGTCTATATTATGCATCAATTGATTAATGTATAAACCAAGCCAATAGGTATATGACATACTTGCATAACATAATACCTAATACATAACACACATGTAACTCTAATGCAGTGCACGATCAAAATTTTTCTCTAAAAGTCATAAATGCTAAATTATTCATAATACATTCATAAGATCTTATAATAATAAAAAATGGCAAATTATGCCAGATCTATACACGTACGATTATAATATTAATGATTAGAGGACTTTTAGAGAATGGCAAATTATGCCAGATCTACTCGTACGATTATAATATTAATGGTTAGAGGACTTTTAGAGAATGGCAAATTATGCCAGATCTACTCGTACGATTATAATATTAATGATTAGAGGACTTTTAGAGAATGGCAAATTATGCCAGATCTACTCGTACGATTATAATATTAATGGTTAGAGGACTTTTAGAGAATGGCAAATTATGCCAGATCTACTCGTACGATTATAATATTAATGATTAGAGGACTTTTAGAGAATGGCAAATTATGCCAGATCTACTCGTACGATTATAATATTAATGGTTAGAGGACTTTTAGAGAATGGCAAATTATGCCAGATCTACTCGTACGATTATAATATTAATGATTAGAGGACTTTTAGAGAATGGCAAATTATGCCAGATCTACTCGTACGATTATAATATTAATGGTTAGAGGACTTTTAGAGAATGGCAAATTATGCCAGATCTACTCGTACGATTATAATATTAATGATTAGAGGACTTTTAGAGAATGGCAAATTATGCCAGATCTATACTCGTACGATTATAATATTAATGATTAGAGGACTTTTAGAGGATTGAACTAATACCGAGTACAAACCCGAAGCTTTGAAAACGGTATTCAAACGATTGAAAATATGATACACCTACAATAGTAGACTCCACGTCCAAAAAGCATGTTTACAATTTTCTCTTATTTTAATAAATCAAAACCAAAATTTTCTGTGAAATCACAAGATTTGTAAGTAGGTAGGTACTTAATTATAAACCATATATTTTGGGTAACATTTTTAAATTTCAAATAAGGAATTATATAATTTGCCCGAAGAAAGTCACTATCTAAACCGCAATTATTTTTTTAAACTTTCTTCGAGCAGGTACCATTATATTGAAGAAATGTAAATAAGAATGTGTAATGTGAACGAAAACGATTGAGAAACAAAGCGAATTATGCAAGTAACACTCGATGTGGTACTGGGTGACTAGGTCCACTGACGACCTCATGTGCATGTAGGTGAATTCCACAAAGGTTGCGTGATTTCATGGTCACGGAAGTGCATCTATAATGACACAATATATAGCTGCATTATCCAATGGCTGAAACTGCTCACTACAGCTCAATGCTGTAATATGCACCGGTGCAATCAGCTAGAAATCTCGCAAGGAATCGATACAGTACTGCGCCGCGAACTGCAGTGTTTAATTTTATTTATTTTACTAGTGAATAATCACGGTTAAATTAAATAATAATAAAAAGCCACAGGCGAGAATCGAACCCCGATAAACTGCTCGTAGGCAACTAATGCTGACCGTCCGGGCACAGATCTGTAAAACTCGCTCGACAATGCAACATGTTGTGGCGACGTCCGCGAATGTAAGATTCTGACACAAATAGAATGATTTGTGACCATCGGAGTCTTATCAAACTCAGCACGATACAATATGAATGATTTCTGCAGATATATGTTTAGTGCGATGACTAGGTGGCAGTTTATGGGCGCAATAATAATTTAAAAAGAAAAGTGTATTACAATCGACAAGCCGAAAGAATGCGCCGTGAGCTGTTCTAATGTAAACGTTTATCAATGGTTCATTATCGGCCGACATATCGGTATCTGAATCGGTAACGTTACATCCCTAAAATAATTAAAAACGGTGAGTCAATTTAAGTTCTGACTAGGTATGTAATGAGTAATAAATAATCAACTAAAATGAAATCATTTGGAGGGTAAGCCTAAATTAAGATCATAGTCGACCTCTCGTATGATCCGAGGTCGACCTTAAACCGGAAATGATTTAGTGATCACGCTAACCGTATTGGCTAGTCATAGTCTATCTGGGACTAAATACCATAATATATATATATATGTACATGTACTCCTCATTGCCCAGAATTCTAACGGAGGGAAATAATTACCATCCTTATTGAGTCAGTGGACATGTTCAATTTACCACTAAATTAATAGAAAGATTGTTACTGAGGCAGTTAAGTTATGTATATCTTTTACTATTCCTATGTAAAAGCGCCCTAAAAAGGACGTTAGTAATTAAATCAATAAATCGTCGCGAATCGTTGGAACTATAAAAAAAGGTTCGCTTGGAAAAATTCAGCGAAAATCAAAGGATCGTAGGTCACTAGTTATCCTACCGGCTGCGCCAAATGTGATGTATAGAGTATTGTAGCGGGTGAAGTTCGTACACAATAATGATACCTGATCTATGTACTGGTATTTATTAGGGAGCTGCTTGTAACAAAAGAGGACAATCCTTGCATGCATCGCCTTATATAGCATCTCGCAAGCATGCTATCTCGCTCGCACTTACACACATTCATACAGACATCACAACTAACAAACTAACCATCGCGCCGTTTCCCCGCAGGGTTAGGCAGAGAGAACGGACTGCCAAACAACTCGGTCTTGGCACACACTCCTTGCCTCATTCACATTCATACATCGTCTCATACATACTCCTCTATTATTCAGACTCTTTACATGGCCCGACTCAAGTATCTGATTGAAATGATCGTGCCATGCCGGCCTCGGGCGTCCCCGACTTCTACCATTCACATTTGCGTCATATATTCTCCTTGCACTCCTTTCTTCGCTCATTCGATCTACATACCCAAACCATATATGCGTCCCTTTCTTAATCTTACTCATTACGCTCACATCATCCTTGCACTCTTCGCGGATCTCCACATTTCTCACACGATCATACATGGTTTAACACACATACGCCTCAGGGATCTCATTTCTACAGCATTCAGTCTACTTTCATCCTTTTTCTGCCAGTTGCAGGCCTCACTTTTCCATACATCAAAAATACTAATTTCGATTGTGTGTCTCTTTGTAACTCTGGTTCAATGAATTCTAGAACTTGGATTTGCTTATAATTTGAGTCAATTTCAAAATTGGAATTGATTGTAACAAATCGGTAAATCGATAAAAAATATTTTTAAAAATGATTACCAGATTTTTTTATTTAAACTTCTTTAGTACTTAAAGTACTTACTTATAATAATTTTATTTGATTTGTCAGAAAATTATTTTAAAAACAAATTCTATATTTGAAAAGTGTATTTATTTTGTCTAATTTTGTTATATATCACAACGCAGTGCATTCAATATTTTTTATTTAACAACCAAAATATTGATAAGAAATAATTTATATGGCAAAACAACGTTTGCCGGGTCAGCACAATAATATAAAAAATGATTTCAAGTCCGAAAAAATAACGGATAAAAATATTTGGGATTTTAACTGAGCGAAGTTTTAAGAGCAAAAGCGAAACAATGCAGAAGCATCTTCTCTGCGGCTAGTAAAAATTTCAGCAAAGCGAAACAAATAAGAACGCACGATAAGAATACCTAATATGTATTTTGTTATAATAATATGGGCGGCTATCGTCATACAGCCGGTAAAAGTATTTCAAGAGCTACGTTGCGAATGAAAACCAATTTTAATGTTTGTTCATGATTGCAGTCAGATAGTGCGGGAAAGATAAAAACCCAAACAGAATTCAAAGAAAATTCGATAAGAATATTTATTTCAAATATGCAAATTGAAAGGTTTTTTCATAATATCATACGATGGACAAGAATTAAAATATACTATTAAATTATTATTATTAATTATATAAAGGTGAGTGTCTGTAGCGTGCGGGCGGCGTGGATTTGATTTTTATACAAATCTACAATTTAATTCCGAGATTGATGAAATTTATTACACTTGTTCACAACAATTCTTCAAAATAAGAGAAAGGTTACTGTCTACATCTGATTTCGACAAACTCTGAAAAACTCCGAGCAACGCCGGGGACTTCAGCTAGTATTATTTAGAGAAGAGTGTCAAATCTATAGTTATATTCCGAGATTGGTAAAATTTTGCACAATATTTCGAAAAGCCACCCATTCCCCACCCCAGAGCGGAATTTTGATACTTCTTGATGAAATTTTGCACACTTGACGTATACAATAAGAGGAAAATCACTGTCTATGTCTGATTTCTAAAAACTTTGTGTACAGCCCGGGCAACGCCGGGAACCTCAGCTAGTTATGATTTTTTTAAATCATCCAACTGAAAACACGTAGTCATAAAATCACACTTAGGTCCGTGTTTTCATCCGTGATATAGGAAACGTTTAAACCTATTATTGTTATTCAAACACGTTCTTTGATTCTAGAGTTACCACCGTCTACCACCTTATTTTATAAACTGTTTAGTTTTAAATGTTGGAAAGAAGTTAAAAAAAGTAAAATTTTAACTCAAATACCATAGAATTGAACAACCGCTTTAGCTACATAATACCATATCGGAGTTATGGGAATAATATGTACATAGATACCCACATTAAAACATATTATGGTGATTTGTGGGTGCGTTTTGAACGAAATTGATGAATGACATGAAAATGAATAGAAGAAACGGATGAATTATTTGGAATCCTTGAATCAATCCACAAAACGCGCGATTACAAGGTGAACGCGTTTTGGGGCGATTGGTACACGCATAGGTGGTTTAAATGTACAAAACGCGCTACCTAGACTCTTCATCTGGACAGGGTCTTGGCGCACGCCAACCGGGCATGGGCTATCTCAAATTGGAATCACAGTTACAAATAAAAAATAAGTTACATAGCTAATAGATTTAAAACATTGGAGCGGATTCCGGCAACATAGTGCGTTAAGTGTCCATATACAGTATTTCCCTTATCAGGCTTAGATAAGATAGTGTTTCTGCCAACAAGCGTTATCAATCCCTCCGCAGTAGACCTTATCAAGACTATTAAGGTAGATTCTCCCGGAGTTCGTTCACAACTGGATTACCTCTGAAAAATATTCCACCGATGGGAGCGTGAATAGTGTTTAAACTTTAACTCATCAATCAATAATGGCGAAACTTGTGAATTTATTAGTGCTTCTCTTCTTGACTACTCTGACGTAAGTCTGATGTTATGAATCCAATACGAATCTTTGCTGAGCAAAGTTCTGTCGCGTGATATACCTTAGACAAGTGAGAGTATTATGACGTGATCGTGAAGTTCTGTGAATATATTCCAGAAATGTTTCTTTTAAACATAATATTACGTAGTACACAACAGTAGTGACTTGTGACCTCTTGTGCTACAGGGTTTATGATTAAAAAACTTTATAACTTGCTCCACTTATTAAATTTAGTTAAAAAATCGACCCGTGAAAAACAAGTATTTCAAACAATATAACATCTATTTTTATTACTATGTAATTTTTATTTATTTTTGGTGTGACTGAGGATTGAACCTTCCTTCCCAGGGACTGGCTCTAAACTGTTGTGAATTTTTATTTATTTTTGGTTTGACTGAGGATTGAACCTTCCTTCCCAGGGACTGGCTCTAAACTGTTGTGAATTTTTGGTTTGACTGAGGATTGAACCTTCCTTCCCAGGGACTGGCTCTAACCTGTTGTGAATTTTTATTTATTTTTGGTTTGACTGAGGATTGAACCTTCCTTCCCAGGGACTGGCTCTAACCTGTTGTGAATTTTTATTTATTTTTGGTTTGACTGAGGATTGAACCTTCCTTCCCAGGGACTGGCTCTAACCTGTTGTGAATTTTTATTTATTTTTGGTTTGACTGAGGATTGAACCTTCCTTCCCAGGGACTGGCTCTAAACTGTTGTGAATTTTTATTTATTTTTGGTTTGACTGAGGATTGAACCTTCCTTCCCAGGGACTGGCTCTAAACTGTTGTGAATTTTTATTTATTTTTGGTTTGACTGAGGATTGAACCTTCCTCCCCAGGGACAGGCTCTAAACTGTTGTGAATTTTTAAAATGTTTTTTAATCCTTTTTTTTGGGTTTGACTGAGGATTGAACCATCGTCTCCAGGGACTGGAGTTATCAACGCTAACACTTAAGCCAAATTCTGATTGGATAGTACCTACATTTATTTCGCTATATTTATACTGCTGTGAATTTTTATTTATTAACATAATGTCATCCAATTTCAGAGAAATGCGTGTGTGTGCGCGTGAATGCCACCAAATAGACAGAATGAATTATTATCGACAGCGAGTATATTTGCAGAGTATCAGCTCGATCGGAGGTTGGGAAATGGAATTATTTCCACTTCCAAGATTCCGTTACATTCATTCATTCATTAAGAAAACAAAATCGCAATTCATATCGATGTATTTAAAAACATTTTAAATCATAATTACAATTACAATATAAATTACAATAGAGCAATTTCAAATAACCCAGTTTATGAGAAGTGAATATTTTTCATGATTCCAAACTTTTTGTCACTAATCATTTTTATACGATACGATATGCATTATGCAATATTAATGGCGTAATAATAATTTGATTCAAATAATATCGATAACAATTTTGATAAAGGTACCAAATGAAAAAACAGATATGTCATAAAATAACAGTCTTGCATAATATAACTTTCAGGTTGCAAATAACAGTAAATACATGCATAATATAACTTTCTGGTTGCAATTAACAGTAATTACATGCATAATATAACTTTCAGGTTACAAATAACAGTAATTACATGCATAATATATAACTTTCAGGTTACAAATAACGTTTGCTGAAGACACAATAACCGATGATGATATGTTTAATGATGAGCTGATATTAGAAAACGATGACGACGGGATCAGATATCCAAAAGATCAAGACAGTGATGATGTTCCAGAGCCTGTTGAAGATGGGGAAATAGAGGGTAGTGGAGATTTACCCAAGATTGACTTAAAAGGAGGGTTTCAAGAAGTAAATTTAGCAGAAGAAAAAAAGTCTGAAGAGAAGCTGCCCGAAGTCGGATCCGACGAAGATGAGAAAACTAAATCCCAGTGCCAAAGGGTTGATTCTGCCGATGGTGTGTCCATCAACTGTCACGGCCAGAAGCTGGAAGCTGTTCTCAAAGCTTTGGATGCTTCCGTGGCTGTCTTGGACCTGAGCAACAACGATATTTCGGAGATCGCGTCTACCGCGTTTCCGGAAAAGTTGGACAATCTCAAACAGCTCAGCCTTAAAAATAATGCCATCACAAGTATCGACAGAAACGTGAGTTAATTTAATTTATTATTAAAATAAAGATAGTTTGATTTCAATGCGCAATGCAAGGGTGACGAACCACCTACAGATAAGATATCACTTGATGTGAATCGAATACATATTATTTATTGACCGCACCCATTACACAATTACCATATTGATTTGATTTAGATTCATCGACAATAATTACAATTTGCGATACATGATTATGTAGTAGTATCTTTTCACAAATTTCAAACTTTACAGAGTGACAGTAGCCCGATTAACGATTCCATGTGACTCGAGTCACACAAGATGACAAAAAAAATGTAATGCAGCATTGCTTGTCGCGTGACAGCGGTTTCGGCATTAGCATTAAACCAAGATTAAACCCAAATATTCAACAGTAAAAAAAAAATCACTCGTAATACACCCAAGAGTCAAACGGTGATAGCTGGGCACAATAAAATGATCCGAATTCAGAGTTGGTATAATATTATAATTCCAGGCTTCAATAATATTTTATCAGTATAATTCCAGATTTTCAATAACTATATTGTTATCATACTAAGCTTTCAACTTCCATAAGTAGTATTATAATTCTAGACTTTCAACAAGCATATTATAATAGTTCGAAGCCTTCAATAACCAACTTATTATAATTCCAGGCATTCGATTCACTCCACCACGTGGTATCGATCGATCTGAGCGGCAACGAGCTGACAGTCTTAGACCCGGAGACCTTCTCCGGGCTGTCCGCCCTGTCGGACCTGAACCTGGGAGGCAACCCCCTGAAGCTGCCCGCGGCCGCCCTGTTCCTGAGCGTGCCCGCGCTGCAGAAGCTGTCGCTGGTCGACTGCAGCCTGCAGCAGCTGCCTGAGAACACCTTCGACGGGATGGTGTCGCTGGAAGACCTCGACTTGGGCGGGAACCCCATCGCAGACGATACGGTAAAGATTTACGTCAAAAGTCTCATTGACATTGACAGCGTGAACTGGTTCTTCTCAATATCATAAATATAATAATATATTTTGTAATATAATGTTTATATCCTACAGATGGTAGGAAAAGCGATTCAGCAAGGAGGATCGAGTTCGACAATCGACAACGGAAACCAAATAAATTTTTTTTTTAAATTTAATTTAGTGAAAAAGTATGTTGCATAAAATAGTATACACAGAATGTCCGGAAACTCGTAGAACAACCATATAACTGGTGAATCTACATCACATTTGGAGTTGTGGCAAAAATTTTTTAAAAGGAGTAAATCGAGTCTGTAATTGTAATTTGTTGGGATCTTTTTTTTTAAATCGGCCGTTACGGGTTTAATATCAGCTTTTTAATGTCTTAAAATGCGTCGAAAATTACTTTCGCAGTTTTGTTTAAGTCTTTGGTTGCAAAAAAAAATTAATTAGATTAACTGTTTTTAAAAATAAATAAATAAACATTTAAGTATAATCAATATCAAGCTGATATCGTCAGCCATCAACCCGCAAAGCTGAGAACACAAAATACAAACTCACGAATGTAAAATCTTTGAGAATGATATTTTTGTAGCATCGTCTGTATCGTTTTTAAGTTTAAAGAGACCGAATTGAAAACATTTTACAGCCGAATAAAAAACAGCATGGTGTGTGTAGTTCCTCTTCACAATACCACCATCCGATGTATTTGAATGGTTTATTTGATTCCAGCCGATCATGCCAGGCGTGTTTGCCGCCCTGACCAACTTGAGCGCCCTGACGCTGCCCAAGGGCGCATCGCCCGCCTTGATCATCGAGGTGTGCCGCAGCCACGGCCTGCTGCCCAACGTGTGTGTCGGCTCGTGCGTCCTGCAGACCATCCCCTGCCACCCGGCCCCGCCTCCGGTCCTCCTGCCCGCCCCCGTGCTCACAGGGCTCTCAATCGGCAGGGCTAATGTCCCTTACCACGAGATGGACCCGGGTAAGATGTTGTTCTTCCCATTTCTGCGTTCCGTGGACTTGACGGAAACTGATATTGTTATTATCCCACCTTTATTAGTTATGTGAATGATAGACCTCACGTCCAAAAAATATGTTTCTAATTTTATCTTATTTAATTTATTTAAATCAAAACCAAAATTTCCTCTTCAATCATAAGAATTATAAGTAGGTACTAAAATATCTACCTACTTAATCACCAACCACATTTTGTATCATGTATTTTTTTTTTCATTTCAAATAATAAGGAATCATAAAATTATTCGAAAGAAATGCACCGTCCCAATGACAATTCTTTTTTAAAATTTACTTCAGGCGGGTAAGTACAATAATATTGATTAAAAAAGCGAATAACTAAGTCCAAATACAAACACGACGATTTCATATAGAAAAAATATTTTCTGAACATTAAAACGACCATCATCTTGAACCAGAAACGTAACGTACAAACAAATTTACATACAGACGAAATGCAAAACGACCGAGTTAAAACACGACATTAAATAACAGTTAATTTATGCACACTTCATGCGCGCTTTACACTAAATAACGTAACCTATTGTAATAATGAGAACAACCGAGCAAATCTTTCTTAGAAACGACGCGTGTTAGAGAGGTTACGACGGAGCTGTCAGCGGCTGAACCATTTTATAGCCATACAGAATCAATAAAGAATATAAATAAAGATTTGAAGCTAATGAATTTCAGCCACGAGTTTAAATAATATTTCTAAATATGCTGCTCATTTGTCTGACAAACTTCAGCATATTAATTTTTGTTTTTTTTTTTTTATTTTAGCTGCAGAGGAAGAACCACCAGCTGTGACGGGCGAAAGCGTCGACGAGAAGCACTCAGCTGTTCTGCCGGGGATGAAGGGCGGCGCGAGGGACAGCGGCACGGCGGAGGCACCCCCACCCGAGAACGCGGGCCCCGAGCCGTCCCGTCCGGAAGTCAGCGGTGCCGGGGTCAACAAGACCATCATAGGGCTGGTGATCGGGGGGCTGCTCTGCGCGGTGGCAGCCGTCGTGGTTAAGAAGAACTGGAGTAAGATCCGCGGCAAGCGGGACGACGATCGCAGGAGTGGGGCGGGCGCTCAACCCCCTCAGAGGCAACTGGAGATCAGATCGCCCGAGGAGGTACCGCTACAGGACAAGGCGCAGGCGTAATCTTATCATATTTAAAACTTGTGCCATTTATTACTATTTTTCTAACAATAAGTTTGTAGTCAATAATAAATTAATAATGAATGATAAATCCCCGTCTTTTAAGTGCTTTTTAAAATCCCGAATTAGCATTCATTGCTGACGATTTGAATTTGAGTCCCAAAAATGGTCTATAGATTGTGAGCGACTCGTACTCGAATACATTCAGTATTCGTAGAATTTAAAATGTTCATACGTCGACAGTAACACGTAAAAAATGACAATAAATAAACAACAGCAAAAAATATTTACACATTTACACAACCCTTATAAAGGTTCGGGACGAACAGAAAATATTTGGATTTACATAATACCTCCGTCATCAATATTTTATACAATGTCCCCGACGTTAGTCGGGATTTACGCAGAGTTTTTTTCGTTATAATCGAGTAGACAGAAATTTGTGCTAAATTTCACTATCAAAATTCTGCTTTATGGGGTGGGAGAAGGCGATGGGGTGGTTTTTCTAAATCTCATGTAGACAGTGTCGTTCACCCACCTGCCCGCCCGCCACAGACACACACATATATATCTATTATAAAGATTATATATTAAAATAAAGAGTTGTTCAAAAATATATATTTTTATTTAAATATGGATGGTGGTTGGTGGTATTATATAAAGGATGGTTTAAATGTCATAAAAATGTCGCGAGGAAGAGCATTTTTTTTACTTTGGAATACACTATATTTATACTGTTAAAACTATTTTTTTAATACATCGCATATAATAACAGGCAATACAAAATACATTTCCTTTATTAGCTTTACAATTATCACGCTTTTACAACTATGCACATATAACGGAGGAACGTAATACATTACATTTATCTGCTAAGTGAACGTTAAAAAATAATTCTCACATTGTGCTCCGTACGAAGACATCAACAAACGCGTGTACGGCGTTTAAAATCCTCATTTTTTTAAATTTAAATGTTGCATGCATACTAAACTTCTGACAACGCGAAAATATTTTCTACAAAGATGGGCTCTTATAATCAAAACCTTATCGGCCAATGAAAATAAAATATTACTTGGTTATACCTTGTTCTTCCTTATTCTATGGTAATACTTAACAAATACCTACATAGAACCCTTAGTATGATTTATTTCTAAAGGCTCCACAGCCAGCATTTAACATCATCTCACATTTATTGCAAGTTCATCTGAACCATTTATAAGCAATTCAATATAAGAGTAATAAAACACAAGTGTTATTATTTGATTAAACTACAAACTCCTGTGCAAAAAACACCTTGTTTGGAAGAAAAGAAGTTACCAAAGGAGCTCGATTTACGCCCGACTCCAAACCTCTAGAGACACAGTAAGGGAGATTTCATATTTCGAAATAATAACAAAAAATTAAGTAAAATAACAATATAATATTAGATAGCCGTTTATAGGGGTTATTCGAACGTCTCCCGGCTATCAGAGTGGACTAATCCAAGCAACCATGGTAGTGATGATGGTATTCTTCGATTGGCATGCTGCGACATAAGTTTTCCAGGCGGTGGCGGAGAAGTGCTCTGAAGGAGTGTACTTGTCTCTCCAGGAATATTTCCGAGGCGCTGCACTATCTCTGTAGGCGGAATAGTTGGCGATAAGCAATATTGCAAGCGACTTTTGGCTTATGCCATTGGGATGCAGTAATATATCCACAGTTCTGAGGTATACAGCGATGTGCAGAATGCGTTGAATAGTATTATGTTGACGTTCGTACTGCAAAAGTGAAAACGCCTTGACAGCATACCTGCTCTAACAGATATATCCTTTCTTTGTCTTTCCATATCTTCGATGTCTTTCAGGTCGTCTTTGATAATATGTCCCAGGTATTTTACGTTGCGGCTTTAATAAGGCTTAGAATAATAGAAGAGTATGTATGAATGTAAATGAGGCAAGGAGTGTGTGTTAAGACCGAGTTGTTTGGCGGTCCGTTCTCTCTGCCTACCTCTGCGGGGAAACGGCGTGATAATTAGTTAGTTATTAGACGGTGGGAGGAATTTGGAAAAGTACCTGGCTATTCCGATCTGGTCACCAAACACGGCTAAGGCCATTTCGAGGAACGTTTCCATTCTAAAATATTGTTTTTTACATTCGGTGTGCTGTTTGAGTGAACTGACGTTATAACGAGTCACGTATACAAGGTAAAAGTGGCAAAGTAAGTAAGGGAAAGTTCACAGTGAATAATAGCGAGGGAAAACTATCACAAACAAACCGTTCCATTGAAAAATATCTCAACGTTTATGGAAATGCAGTGTAATTATTATTATGACTCGAACTTAAAGGAGAAATTTGCATCAGAAAATGACTGCGTTTAGGAATTTGAGTGAGAAATGATTCAAAAGTCGGGAATGTTTTATGCAAATACGCGTTGCGAATAATAAATTAGCTCGATGGTTTCGTGATAACTTAACACACCTTCAAAATGTGATATAAAGTTAACAACAGCGATGAAAAAAAAAGCGCAACATTACACAAGTAACCTATTTATTTAACCTGGTTTTTGTGTCATCACTTTTCATGACTTTACATCACTTTTTAAAGGTGTGTTGATTGAGTAATCAGGTCACCACTGTACTTAAACTACGCAAGTAAAGACGTAATGTTATTTGTTATCGAAGTTTTGTGCTTACAGATGCTGCAAAAGCTGCAATTCTACCGCTAGACGGCTATACCGTTTGTTTGAACCTTTGCTCTTTGATATTATTACATTATGTTTAGTAAACTCGCAGCTCAAGCGAGCTGTAAAATAACATTTAATAATAATTATTATTATTATGTTAAAAGTGTAATGAAAATAATTAGTACCCGGCTGCGCCCGAAATTTAAATCTCTTGCTGATTAAACACTAGACAATATGGCGTTGTCTTTTTTATAAAAAGAAAAACGGATCTCAAAGCTTCTAGTGCATGATGGAAATTGCGTCGAACTTTAGAGAGAATAATCTATGCAAATTTCGTGACGTCAGACTTACCGCTCATGATTTTTTTTCGTAGTGAGGCTTACATTCGTTTTTATAGTCGAAATTGATAACTTATTTTTTTACAATATGCCTGAAATTTGATCGTGATTTCAAAATGAAACTGCTGTTATTTATTACCGTTTATTAGTGAGATAAACAAACATAATTTATAATAAAGATTAGTACATTTTGCTCTTCAAGCTGTATTGAATCAAAACCATCTAGATTATAAGGCCAACTGAACTGAACCAAATCAGCCTCTCCATTCGTATGAAAACCTAAAAAAAACTTAAATTAACAAAAACATGTTAAAATGCTATAAACAAAAACATTTTAAATAATTTTTTTGGAGAATCTCACGTAAGCCTATGTCAAAAGGCTGGTTTTATTCAATGTCCCGGCGGCCTTGTGATCTAGGTGGTTTTGATCGACAGTTTTGTAAAACATTTTAACAAGAAAACCAATAAATTAAAAGGATCCGCGGGACATGGGTTCGTTCTTTATTATATTATTTAAAGCAAATGTTCAGTTGTATTTCTATCGAGTTGAGAGCATCATATATATATATTATTTCAACACGCACATCTGTGTACCACGCGAAAAGATTTAATTGTGCCATTGTGAATACCGCACCTCCGAGTACAGTACAGACTAGCGAGGGGAGTAATCGATTTATCTTTATTTGGGCATAATCGAGATATCCATATTCAAATTTAATCGATATCATTTTATTCGAGTGGTAGAATTAATATTGAGTGAAAATGTACACATGAGACATCAAAACTCATGGGCCTTACAGACCATTCGATTTGGTTGGCTCAACACAGGTTCAACTTTGTGTGTAAACCATTGATGTATTTATACTAGATTAGCCTTGTCTAGTTAAATCCATTTTAAAAATGACACCACATAGCGTACGTCACAAATATGGAGATGAACTTAACAACCCAACTCTGTTTAAACTCCTTGTACAAACGTTCGAACTCGTAAGCGGAACCAAGGAACAGCGTTCATTTTGTTACCGAGTTGTTGTTGTAATTTGAATACAAAACCGTCACCAAATAACATTTTTTGCTTAACCAGGTCTGAATCAGGTAAAGGACTAATAAATAACACAAAATGATTTTTATATTCACATTTTAAGTTTTGGATTCTGTACACTACATATTGAACCAAAACGGGAAACGTACACATATTTACTATTGAGTAGAAGTTTTAAGAATTTACAAAATTATTTATATAAAATAGTATATAATTATCAAAGAAACCGTTTACTTTGTGGCTTGACACTTTAATCAAATGAAAAGTTATTTTGTTTTTAACCGCTTCGTTAGGTTTATAAGACAGAATTATAAAAAACTAGTCTAGGTACTTATTAATAATGTATAAATTATAATAGACAAAATAAAGCGAGAGAAATCATATGGTGGGGTGGGACAAGGGAGGGTGGGGGTTACATGGTAATAATATCAATTTATTTATGCCCATTAAATAAGCTTTTACATTTTTACATTGTGTTTGTCTTCTTTTTTTATTATAGGCACAACTTTACATATCTACGGAAAAAAATATGATTTTACCTTCCTTCCCAAGGATTGGAGTGAACCGCGCCAACAACCTTGCCAAATGCATGCCGATCGGACCGAAATTTATTTCGTATATTAACTGCTGTAATGTCATACGATTTCAGAGAAATGCCTATTCGGTTTATTTTTGTAGTACCATTTTTGTGAAATATATAGATGGTGCTTAATCAAAGCTAGACAATAACAACCAGTAATTAAAATAACCTTTCTCAGATTAAGCAACGATAGCTAATTTGTGGGTATATTACATTCTCTCCTCCACACAGAATGCTCAAAGATTATAAAGGACCTGAAGGAAATTGCAGTCTAAACGTTTGGGATGAAAATGATTTGAGCATAAATGGCTTCCTGATGATGGTACGGTCAACGTGTTCCGATATCGTGATAATTAATGTATTCGAAATTTACTAACAATTTAACAGGAAACCTGTTTATTCATTTGTTAAGGGCCTGCAATCCCTTTTTTAAATAAATTAGAAAAACTCTGTTCCGACATCGTGATAATGAATGTATTCGAAATTTACTAAAAGTTCAACCAGAAACCTGTTCATTATTCGTTCGTTAAAGGCCTGCAATCCGCTTTTTTAAATAAATTAGCAAACACTCTTTTTTCCGTATATGTAAATATTTATTTTTTAAATATTAATTTACCATATTTTTTAAGAAACAATCAGCTTTTATATAATATACAATGATAGATATAAATATACAAGTTAACTGAAGTCAAGCCACAGAAGTTTCTTACGTTAAAGTTCATTAGAAATGAAGTTTTAATATCTTGAAATTAATTTGGTGTTAAAGGAAGGGGAGAGGAAGAGGAAAATAGGAAGAGGATAGGAGATGCTCCCGATACATTCCATACTCTCATATTAATAATCGATCGTACGCATTACTTCATATCGATATTTCTTTAGGTTATTACCAAAAATGTCAATGCTGTAAAATTTTGTATTAGATTGTGCACATATACGAGGAATTGGGGAATTTTTTCGAATGTTATATATAATAAATATTACCTAGTTATTTTCACAAAATTGAATCCGGATTGCTTATATCCATTTCTCAATTTTTTCTCGGTTTGTGGGGAAACCTAAGCGAAAATAAGACATTTTAAGAATAATTATCGGAATGTATATAGAAAATATTTATTCCTGTACCTAACATTTTAAGCCTACGTGAACGTTCCTTTTCATGTAACATATCTTCCACCACCTTCATCACCTCTACAGCAATAGTTATAATAAAAAAGGTAAGTACAATATATATATATATATATATATATATATATATATATATATATATAAATACTTTGTAATATATATTTTTTCAATGAAAAGAAAAATCTAATTAAGATAGTAAACACAAAATAAATTACTCAACGACGCGATTTTTTCATATAATTTAACATGCAAATAATTGTGGACTTAATACAACCCTGAATAGAGACAACACTAAAAAATAACCAACACTTCTAAAGTTTTTTGCGCGCATCAAGTAAGAACGCCTGATTTTAACCAACACATCAATAATTATCATGTGGCAAGCTCGTGCCATGTACTATTGTTTATATGTATTCGTTAAAAGCGTATAACACACTGCATGACGTCATAATTGTGACTAGTTTGAAAGATGACGTCAGAAAATTTACTTGTCGTCAGTGAAATTCTATTAATTTCTGATATTTGTTAATGCGTTGCCTTGAATCTATCGGTAAGGTACTTATATTTTTTTTATTCAGATAGCTGATTACATTTTCTAAAATAAAGTCCGCGATAGGCACAATCTAAAATATTTGGAACTGGGTTATTTTTGTGATTGAAAAAATGAACTTGCCCAGCATAGTTGACAAGCAAAATAGCTTAACTCTAGACCAACAAAAGGTAAAACGCAATGCACAGTTGCAATTTCGCATTGCGACACAATGCGTGCGCCTTTTCATAAATGTGCACGTGAACCAAAACAAAATTAAGTTGGTGTTATTTTTCACTGGTTACACCTAGTCTAATTGTATTTAGTCTATGGTGTCAACCGTTATCGCATACAACAAACACACGGTTCAGTTTTACGTTCAACTCAACCAGATTGATAACAATCGAGTTGAGTCGTCTGTAGGGCACATAAGCGAACACAAAAGTTAATAAAAACTGATACAACAGTTGAGGGAAGGATTTGGTACTCAAATCCATTTCGAATAAACATAAAACTACACAAGAAGTTTAATAAAAAAAACATTACACAGTATTATGTTTTATTTATCAACCTTAAATGCGTAAACCAACGTTGTAAACTTTTGTATGACTAATTTATAAAAAAAGGGTCATGATTTTAATATGCGATAAACTACGCGGATGTCACTTTGACAGTTCAACACGTAGCGGATGTTTAATAAATAAACATACAAGTCTTTACATTTATGTAGTGAATGCCCGAGAGAAAATAAACGTAGTCGCGATGGTGACACCGAAAATAAACCTTAGCTATCGCTCAGCTAGCTTGAAAAAAATCTAAATTTCGATTACTGTGATTCTTATAGACAGTGAAATAGCAATCGATTTAGACACAATAATTGGAATATACATCATAATAAATATTTGAGAGAATTTGTAATTTAATACATAATTAATATTGAATATGCTTGTGTTATCTGGTCTCCTTTTTATGCTGTCCACATTCGATGCATTGAATCTGTTCAACATCGGTTCTTAAGAGGGATTGCTAGGAGGCTAGGAAAAGGCAAATACTCATAAGATGAAATTGAACTAACTCTAAAACCTCTCTCCTTTGGAAGTCCGTCGGGAAAGAAATAACCTCATTTGCTTCTTCAAAATTATAAATGGTATTATTGATTAACCTACTCTACTGCAACTCATTCCCTTCAATATCCCCTCGCACAGACTCGAAATAATGAACTGCTCTTCCTCAACCATCATTCGACAAATTTTGGATATTATTCACCATTGTCCAGAATGTGTCGACTGGTCAACTCAAGTCAAAACCTTAACTTTTTTGGGATAAGTCTGAATGATTTTTGCCAGTCGCTAAACAAGTGACGGAATATTATAAGTGTACCGTGGTCCTGACCCACGGCGTAGTCTTGACTTGATTCGACTTGTCACTTTATTTTCTTATATTATATCTGCCTTATGTCTTTGCTTTCATGTTCCTTTGTCTACTCCTGTATTTTTCATTTTACTGTATTCGTGTTATTATTTTGTAATTTGGACGATGTCCGTTAATAAATAAATAAATAATCATATATCATTCGATTATTAAAGTCCTTCGGTAACACGGATATTGCAATGTTTCGATTATACGGAACACTACGCAGGCGAAGTTCATTTTTGCTTCAAGTCAACCGTAAGTGCACGGATCAATATTTCGACTACATTATATCCAGCCTAAGAAACGCTTGCGTAAGTCACGAATGGCTTGAGATGTGTTACTGTTCGATATGTCAACGTAGCATGAATTATATTCCATTGTCTCTGATTTATAACTGTACACGACGTTTATTACGAAAAAAAATTATACCACAGCGTGCTTTTTAGTGAGGGAATTAAAAATATAATCTAAAAAGCGCCGTTAATAGTTAGTACATACAGGAAATATTTAACGTGAGGAAAAAGCTATAGAAGTTAATGATGTAAGGTTCACGGGTTACAAGAAAAAGTTCAAGTTCAATGGACTGAGATCTTTTGAATACGAAATAAAATTATTACGTAAAATGAACGTGCAATGTTAACATTTTTTTAAATGATCATTTATTTTATTGATACTGTTAATTTATTAATAAATAAATGATTTTTATTTTATTGATACTGTTAATTTATTAATAAGTAAATAAATGATTGTTTATTTTATTGATACTGTTAATTTATTAATAAATAAATTATCAATTATGAGATACCGTGCTAGACTCAATAGCCTGAAACCTGTAGAGCTTTGGCATCTCAATTTAGTGGGTGTTGAACAGGTTGTTTTAAAATAATTTTAAACGCTAAAGAAACAGAGCCCCCTGAAATGCATCACTCTCAAACATAATAATAATATGAATTCGGAGCAGTCATCGACCAAGTTGAAATAATATTTATAGAGCCGGTCTGTGTCGACAGAATTCACCTGGAGCCTGTTGGAGAGCTTCGTTTGTACAGTGACGCTTCCACGCACACTTTCACAGGTGATACAGGCGTACCGCCGACAGCTCCGTTGTAACCTCTCCCTCTTTCTCATATGCACGCTTTAGATTGAGTTGCTACAACGAAACTCTCAGCGGCAGGATCATACCCACGAACACCGTATGACGGGGTTACTTTACGCACACGCGGTTTATTACATCTCTCTTCGAAAAATCGTGTAATACTATCAATTATCCAAAATCTAAATTAGTTAAGAATATGGTACTAATATTATGTCTCTTTAAGCGTGAACATTGTGAATTGGCCACGAAGCATATAACCCGTATTATGCTTCGGTTAACACGAATGTAATTTGAGAGAAGCAGCTTGAATTGAAGTGAGTTACCAAGATTTGTAACTTTTGAAATTTGATTTGAAAACTATTCTAAATTCATAAGCAAAGTATGTAGGTGTTGTAAAGTAAGCCCTTCTATAATTACAACACAAAATGTTTACCAAAGTCGAAAATAAAATAAAAAGTTTAATCTGAAGAGAGTGGAGTAATTTAACCCCGTCTTACTGTACCCTTTGGAAATAAGAGCATAATGAAAAAGCCACGTGATAATGAATCTACCATCCGGGTTCAATGACACGCTGTTCTATAAATAACGCATAAATCACATCTTGTTGCCATGCAGAATTCGCGAGTCTCACTGACGAGAACACTGACAGGCTGAGGGGAGATTGAACGAGCTTGAAAGAGCGGCCACCTCGTGACTAGATAATACGTGCAATTACCTTTACCCCGTGGACACGGCGTGGCTGTGAAAGACACGGATTTAAGGGCCCGCTTTCCGCGTAAAGAATTTAGATTTGGCAACACCCACAAAATTTAGTGTTAAAAGAATCCGACAGAGGTGTCTGAATTCGTATTAGGAATAATTTTGGGGATTATGAAATTAAATTACCGACATCTATTGCAATTTTAGAAAAACAGAACCATTTTTAGTTAGCACCGACCTTAGAGTAATAATGCACCGACCAAATGAGAAGGAAGTCGAAATGAAGATGGTTCTCAAAATATGGGTTTTATTACGGATTTAATTAATTATTTTTTTTTTTAATTTTACAAAAAACATTTACGAAAGTTATTTGTATAGGTATAAAAATTACTTTACTTTACTAAAATACTATTCTCACTTTTATAAAAGTAATTTATAACTTTTATAAAATCAATAAATATATTTTTACATCAATAAGGTTTTAAACTTTTTTACTCGAAAACTATCTTAAAACGTTGGAATTCCAAAAAAAGTTTTTTTTTCTTTTTTACTTGTACTATCAATTAGAATCACCTCCCGAAGTTTGTGCACTTTACCCCCGACATCTTGTATAATATGCGCAATATAATATTTATACACGTGTAATATCTACTTTTGTACATTTATATAAATTATATACACGTTTACATTTTTATGCTCATCAAATTTATTATATTATAAAGATAGATAGAAAGATCCTTAGTGCTTCCTGAGGACTTACAAATCAGAAGACTTTTTTGTAATTATTTATTTATTCATTTAAACAATTCAATAATTATAAAGAGTAATAAAACATGTAAGCAACATAAAATTACATTCTAAAATGTGAAAGGGGCTCTATTTATTTACATTTTTATGAAATTACTACTTTTAATAGTTTTAAGCTTTCAGTGAACTTTCAATTTTATTTTTAACTTCTCTAAATATTATTTGTTTAAATCGTCAAATATAATTTAATCACAAACACAAGATTCACTCAAAATGAAAGATTGGTGGTTCTGAAATGTTCCCATAAATACGGTGAAAGAACCCTAAACTATAAACTTATTACCCTAAACATGCTTCGAGCGAAATGCGGATCTGGAAACCTTATCGTCAATCTGAGCAAAACATACCATGAACGTCAATATAGCAACAGCCTTTGTTCTGCTGCAGTTTCATTAAATGCCGAGAGATCCGTTTACAGTCTCCAAAAAGCAATACTGGGGCACAACCCTAGAAGCAAAGCTAAATGATTGGAATACAGAAAGATAAAAACACACCATTGTCAAAAATATCTTGGCCGTAAATGATTAAATAAAATTAGATTTATTCAGGAAGGCAAGCTATCGATCAAATGATTTGCGAATTCGGAAAAACCGTTATTATTGAGGTTTTATTGATGTTTTGTTTCTCCCGATTTATTCGTATAACCCATTAGTCTACATAATTATCTAGCGGTTTTTCCATTACTTGTGCACTTATGTTAATGTATTTTATGACCGTCTTTGTGTTGCTTATATTTGTATCATGTTGTCTCCCTCTATATTTTGTTATATATATGCACACATTATGTACTTCTTGTTTAGTATTAATTTGTACCCTGATGATGCTTAAGTAAAGCGAAACCGGTCGGTTCTTAAATTAATAAATATCGTGGTTTTAAAACAAAAAAGTATTTTATTTTATTAAATTATATTCCCCACAGTTTCAGAACTTTCAATAGCTTCTTTCGCTCGCATGTTCATTATTATTCTGAATTCCACGTTCGAGTATTGTTATTTGAAACAGATGGCCCGTATATTATTATTACATATTATATTATATTTCGGACATCGTTGCATTGTGAATTAATAAGAACTTGCCCTGTAATTTCTAATGTTTTGGAATTAGTTTTATTTCCCAAAGTACGTATTCTGAAAAAAATAAAATAAAATTTTTTATAACTTTTTACTACACAATACATAAATAAAAATAATAATTAATTTTTATAATAAATTATCGTTTATCGTATTCTGAAAAAAATAAAATAATAATTTTTATAACTTTTTACTACACAATACATAAATAAAAATATGAATTATTAATTTTTATAGTAAATTATCGTTTATAATAAATATAAGCTTATAAATCAAAAATTGTATTTTTTTCTTCTCACCTATTAGATAGGATATAATTTTATGAGATATCATTTTTTCTTTGAAATACGGGATATCTTTCGTGTATTTCCCATCTTTGAAAAAACAATATTTATTAACTCATAAACTTTACACGCGTAAAAATTATCTTTATAGATTCAAATATTTGCACGTAATCGCACGTCTGTAGATCATAGAACGTTGAACGACATGTCTGCCCCCAAAGCCCTCGAGTTGGCGAATGAACTTTTCAAAGAAGATAGGTTAATCTTCAAGTCGGAGCGAGCGCGCTATAATAAATATGATTTAAAAGCAATAGGCGTAAGCGACAGTTGTGAAAATGTTTAATAAATCACGGCGTATTTCAAAAATAGCAAAAATCACTTTTGGGGTCTATTGAGTAGCATTAAAAGAAGCATTGTGATTTTTTTCATACATATAACTTGTAAAATAACAGAAATAAACGTGTTAATAATATTTTTCGGAGCATACTTTGCGATTTATTTCTATCGAGGGAATTTCAAATAATTACCGTTTCGGCTTTTGGAACAAATAGATACTATCTTAAAGAATAACATATATTTTTTTAAGAGCTTAAAAACTTCAAAATTTTAAGGAAAGTATGTCGGAAATTGGATGAAATTCGAATAGTGGGCCCTTAATGCAGCAACTTGCAACAGATGACATTTAAACAATAGATACATTATATTGAAACAGCGAGGAAATAACGCATTTCAAAATATTAAGTTACAATACAATCCGAAAACGGCAATGCATGAATTTCGCAGCAGGTTGTGTGATTTTCCATGTTTATCTGTAGGAAGCCATAAGTTCTTCTACGTTGAGTTATATTTTTATACGGGCGCAATGTGAAATGCAAAATATTATAAATATAAATAATCAAAAACGGAAAACACATTTTAATTAAGCATTCGTTTAATCCATGGTACCTATAGCTAAATCAGTGGTTAAAACTAAAGCTTATTCGACATTCAGTTTAGTCGAGATTTACACTGCCCTCCACAGAAAATTGAAATTTAGGATAAAAATGTTAGAACTGAATCAAAAACATTGGATAAGTAACCATAGATTTCAACCTACATTTTAACAATAGTATGGATGATAAAATACACCCTTACAATGATAAAGTCGAGTCAAATTATCGACACGTCGCACAATGGGGCCGATGACCCCGAAAGTTGGCATCAAATCAGTGGTTGCAATGTCATCAAATCTTTTTAGATTTTTAGTTCCGTATAGACATGTTGATAAAAATAAGTGAAAAAAAATGTTCGAAAAGACACGCATACTTAGTACAAAAATATAAAATTGAATAATATAAGATAAATTAAATCAGTCAAAATGCTCACTTTATTTCTCGTGCTATTTATTGACAGTTACACACATAATAAATCGTCTTCATCATCTTGTGACAATATACTATCGTCATCACTACTTGATTCAACTATCGAATCATTCCTGGTAGTCTTATTAGGGTCTGGTGTCTTTAGCATTTTCAGTACTTCTTTTGAAATTGGCTGCTGAACTTGTATTAAACGCTCAGCAGTGTTATCCAGCAATTGTTGCAATTTCACTTCCGCTGAAGATTCCGTGATCGTTATGAATTCACTTAATGGGTAACATTTTTTCTTAGCTCCTTGTACAATTTTGTATGAAGGAAATACCTCTTTATCATTTTCTCTTATTAAATTGTATTGGTAGCGACTAAGTTTGGCATCTACAATCAAAGCGAGTGCTTCATCACCACTCAATACCTTTTTGTTTTGGGTTTAATCGGTAAAAGCTTTTCTGTACTTATTTGCTCTGGTCGGCGTACTTAACGTGATGTCTTTGACTACAGTCGATGCTGCTGCTTTACCTGCCAACCGAAAACTCATGTGGGTAGCAAAGGCTAACTCAGTACTAGATGTTTTAGATCGCAATAGTATAGTTTTATGACGTTTCGTACGCTCAGACGACATATCAAATGACAGTGTGGGTCGACCTCTTTTCGTTTTTTACTATTTCTGGTAAAGGTTTATAATTCTTAAACATAAGGAGGCTTTCGAGCCACTCTTTTAACCCCTCCGACTTTTCGCGAACTTGAAGCTAAAATGTCTTTACCGAAATGTCAATTTCACGAAAACGTTGTGTTATTACCGCCTCACAATCAAAGCTCTATAAATGAAACATTACTGAACGGAGCCGAATAGTAAAAACTGTTTTAGAAAGGTTACAAAATAGGCTTTCAAATTGTTGTATCATAAATAAATATTAACATTTGTAAATATTTAAATTTAGAATGGAAACATGAAAAAATTGTAAAAATGACTCACCTGTAATGTTTTATGTAAAAACGATACTAAAATCACGGATAATGTAAAAAAAAACACTTATTTCATCGTACAAATGTACAATAAACAATTCTGTCACTTCACTTTTTGACCATTTCATACAAAATATATTTTTAAAAAAATAATTAAAACTGGGATATGTGGGAGGCGGGTTTTACGATTTGGCGGGTAAAATTTGCTTCCACTGAGTAGGTCTTTTTACGGGTTTCTATGGATAACTTTGAATAGAGATGTGAAGCTTCATTCAATACGAATATTCTACTTTTTGTTTTAGGGATGTCACTAGAAGAATAACGGAGTTATGACGATTTTTGTGGAAACACACGCGTTGACGTGTAAACACGCTTATTGTACTTGACTGCTATCGTTATTTTATCGTGTATATCTGCTTACGTTGCTGAAGGGTTAATAAAAAATATTATTTAATAAAAAGAAGTCATGGATTCTGTGACACTTCAACCATTTGGTTTTCAATTTAGAACAGAATGCAGCTATATCATTAAAAAGTTATATTTGATTTAAGAGTTGACAATTAATAAGTTCTAAGAGGTGTTTTTTCAGGAATTTTACTTTTTCGTCAAATTTCTTAACGCCAGAATTCTTCATAATCATGTATAATTCGAATCTCGTTAGAACCACGTCAGAAATTTTATCTAAAACAAAACACATTGATCATTAGACTACAACTGTTTTTTATGAAAACTGATAGTCCTCACTTTCAAGTACTATAATTAAAAAAATTGTGCATTCTTGCAACTACTTATAATTAAATCTTGTAGCTAAGATACTAAACTATATAAAAACAATTAAAATATGACGGGATCTCGTGGAACTCTAAACTATATACCTCTATGTTTAATATATTTACAAGAAAATATTTCATTCAAATAGGTATTTGTTTTAATTTAAATTTATGACATATAGTATGAGATTATCAATAACTACTATAATATAATTAAAGTACATACCATAAGACATCGTATCCATATTGAATTGGATCTGTAAACTTGATAGATTTTGCTTTTTATAAACTTGAAAAGTATTGAAATTTACGCGCTTTCGAAAACTGACACAGTCACCCGCACAAAGGTCAAGTTCAAACTGATCTCTCCCCGTCAGTATCGCGATTAGGGCGAAACGCTTCGGGGTAATTATGCAACACTTAATGAACTTCAAAACTAGCATACTTGCTTCATTGTAAAGAACATTTGATTTTCTGAATTTCAGCCAACGCGTTACATGAAGTCGCCCCAATGTGCGTCGTCAGTCAAAAGTTTGAGCTAACGCCATGAATTTTGCGTTAAATTAAAACTCTAAACATAAATTTATTCTCGTATGTTCCGAAGCGAGTTGAAATAATATCTGACTCAGAGATCAAAGAGACATTAACGCTGCACGCCTGTTAACGAAAAAGCGCTGCAAAAACAATAATGACAAAAGAACCACAGAAATACGTGTAAATGGATACCTCTCATCCGATTGCTGATTACTTTTGTGTAAACTGAACTGACGAAAGACAGATGACATTGAACTCTTCGTAGTCCTATTCGCTTATCTGGAAACTTACATCAAAATAAAAATATACTCGTATATGTTCTTGATCTTCTCGTTGGACCTCTCCAACGATGAAGATATTTGCCTTAGACTCGTAGTTGCCACTCTAAACAATTAATTTAAACATTGGAAAAAGTTCAACAATCGGGGAGTTCTTTGTTCACTGGAACTTCGTTTCACATTTTCAATCCATCCATGACTTCAGTCATATGTTTTTAAAACTAATTTCGTTAGGTAGGTAGGTTCTCTCCCGGAAAATGCCGACCTAATGGTTATAAATCATGGCGTCTTTCCTTTCATTTAAAATTAAAATTATCGCTTTCGTATAAATATGAAATTTGATAAGATTATAATATTGGAAATCTAAAATATCGCACTAATTGATGAATGTGATATTTTAGAGATGTTGCCGTATTCAGATTAGGAGTTAGAGAACACACTTGCTACCCATAGACATCAAAATTGATAGAAGTACCCTAACATGAAATCTGGTTACAATTCGACGAGCTGGAAGCAAACCACGTGAACATATTTTTGGCACCAGCAGGGTTCGAGAATGCATTGAATAAACTACGACAACAGTCGAAGTTGATCGCAGAAGAGCGCACATTGAAATAACCAGACTCTGCGCAAAAAAGTAAAGTTCGCTAAAGTAACGCGGTGGTTTGCAGCTATTGTGGCACTTTTCTGCACAGAATCTTAATATTCATTTTTAACCGAACTGGCGCAGCGACGCTAAAAATGAGTAAGGTTGATAAATTGTAACACATTCGTAAAACATCTACCCAAATAGTGTAATAACATATAAAATTTTGAAAACAGGCCAGAACTTTTGTTTACCCGATTTGTAGTTTAGTTTTTTCACGCAGCCAGCAATTTGCGCGCTATTGTAAAAATGACTAGTAATTCATAAGCATATTTTATTTATCAGGACTGAATGAATAGTGGTATTGCAATGCGAGTTGCCTGTATACTGTCAGATTAATTTATTGACGAAAGGGAGACGGTCACGCCGCCTCCCGCGCTCCTAGCAACTTGGTTTGTTCCCCTTTCCCTGATTGACTGGTCTACCAATTTGAATGTCTTATTCACGTAACTTGTATTTTTTTACCAATTTTGCCAATCACTTAACAGTTTTTAGGAACCGTCATTGGCTAGAAAACGTTTTACGGGTAGTCATTTCACCTCTTTGAATATGACGTAATATAAATACACTATTATTACTATTGCAGAATACCAAATCGCAATAAATTATGATGCATTTTCCAGGTAAGATAAAATTAACGTGGCCAAAGCGTGTGTGGCGACACAAGCATGCCCCAGTTAGCCACGTGTAACCTCACAGGAAGATAGACAGACTGTGGGTACTCGCGTGATACGCTACTTTGTAGGTATTCTATGTTAACTATCTGATATCTTCACATAGATGTGCATTAGGGATGTAATTATCGTACTCGTAATATAATATACGGTTCGATAAGTACAAAACACATAAATCACAAGGAAAATTGTGAAACGAATTGAATGTACAGATTTAAAAATAATAATACAAATATGGAGCAAACATAGAGCTACAATTAGAGGCGCTACTGTATACTAATGTCTAGTCGAAACTTGTGCCACTATTAGATCGCGATAAGCGGTTGCACATAGACCGGAATCGGTAGTTTTAGTTAGAGCGTTGGGAGAGTTGGAGGTCAAGAAGCGGAACATATTTTTTCTCTTCATTTCTCATCTAAATATAACACATCAATGGAAACAAACAACATTTTTACAGCAGTTACAGGGTGGAGACACATACGCATTACTACCAATGGGAATGAATTGCGAGCGATTTGCTGAAATAGGCAAAGCCACGAGAATATAGCGGGGTCTGTCACAGGCATAATAGTAAAAATAGCGCTCTCAGCCGAAAATATTTAGGTTGCCCTATAAATTCCAGACATAAGAAGTTGTGCATATTTCATGACGCGAAAGTTCACCGACCCAGAATATTTTGAAACAAAAGCAATCGCTTGGGGAGGAGGAAACAGACCTCAGTGTTGTGAAAAGCATATAATAAAATATGACTAATTTTCACAGAGGAAAATTGTTATTAAAAAATAGAATTAAAACACTAGAGCAGTCGTTTTATGTGCTCTGGCTCTAGTCCAGCTCCGGAAAACAACCCAATTGGACTACTGCTACGTGCTCCAGTTTCGAGCTATGTTCCAAAGTCCTGGAAGTATGAACTTACGTCTTAAAAATAGTTCTAGTTCTTCAATTTATTTATTAAATCAATAGAATATTAGCAGTTTTGAGAACAGTTAGACGTTAGGTACTTAAATACCTATCCACTTAATTATAAACTATAAAATGTATTATGTGACATTATGGTGTCTACCATAATATTGAAAAATGCTAATAAGTCCAAATCAACACGACGATTTCAAATTAATTTTTTTTTACTGAACCATTAAAGTGGCCACCATCTTGAAACGTAAACGGAATGTACAAACAAATGGAGAGACAAAATGCAAAACGTTAAGACACCAATTAATGTGTGTAGAATCCAGAGGGCTGCAAGATATTGAGAAATTTCGTGAAAAAATTAACAGCCCGAGCAGAGTGCCTACCGAGTAGCATGCTTGCGTAGGTGAATCAATCTTCGAGAGAATCAAGTAATTTACCATCTCTACTTGTTCGTTAGTAGGTGACAGAATTGTAATGTACAAACACATGGTCAGACTAAATGCAAAACGCTTGAAAAATTGTATTATAAGAAAAGATTGTATTTATGTATTATGGAGTTACTTCACGAGGAGAGGTCAGGCGTTTCTAATGAGATTAGTTAGAAAGCTTTTGAATTTCCATACTAGTTTCTAGCACGACTACTTGGCGAAGCGATTAAGGTATTATGTCGGACTGGGTGAAACGATGTCTTTAGAATCGGACTCGATGATTGGATTGAAAAACAGCTAACTTATAGTTATTGATTTAGGAAACACAATAAAGAAGGTCTGAGCAAAGTGCATTTATAATAAAAAAAAATTCAGTTGTATAATAATGACTACATTATTTATGAAATTTGCTGCATTTTTTTTTTAATTAAGAAAGAAATGTTGTCTTCAAGTAAAACGACAAGGGTAGAGAAAGGAAATTAATCGAGGTGGTGGAAGCTTGACTTTAAGTTGGCGATAACGTAATGTGCCTTTTTGATGAGGTAGTGTTTGAGAGGGTATAATACAGGGTTTTCCAATAAGAGGTGTTATTTTGAATAGCCCGCTATTTCGGTAGATGTTACTTTTGAAGCTGTCATTTTTTGACATTTGACAAGTAGAAACTTCGCCATTAACGATACACGCTTTAACAACGCATTGAAATTATTAAAATTTACTTGAGTGAATCAAATGCAAATCATCTTGAGTGATGAGGCCCATTTGCACCTCGGTGGCTTCGTCAACAAGCAAAATTGTCGCATCTGGGGCTTGGAAAACCCAAGAGTTATTGTTGAAAAGCCTCTCTATCCTCAACGAGTGACTGTTTGGTGCGGTTTATGGTCCGGCGGAGTCATTGGACCTTACTTTTTCGAAAATGAGACTGGAGCAACAGTTACGGTGAATGGATCGCGCTATCGAGAGATGATTAATGATTTTTTATGGCCGGAATTGGATGGTATTGATCTGGACAACGTTTACTTTCAACAAGACGTCGTTACGTGCCACACAAGCAAAGAAACCATTGATCTTTTACGATTGAATATCAAAATAACACGTCTTATTGGAAAACCTGTAGATCTCATAAAATCTTACGTTTTTAGTAGATACTGAATGAAGAACCCGGCGTTACCCGGCCTTTATATAGAGCTTTTCGAAATCTCACGTAAACAGTTACCTTCTTTTTTGTTGTTTGTTTTTGGGGTGTTATGCCGTGTTGCGCTAACTCCTTCTTTAGCCGACGTTTCGGACAGCGTTGCAGTGTCCATCATCAGGGCAGATCCGGTAGATCCGAAGATCTATCCGTTTCGGACTGCAACGCTGTCCGAAACGTCGGCTAAAGAAGGAGTTAGCGCAACACGGCATAACACCCCAAAAACAAACAACAAAAATGCTTTTGGCCGTGAGAATCTAAAAACTTACCAGTTACCTTCTTATTTTGAATACCAAAAGCTCAAATTTTATCAATCTCGGAATTAAATTGTAGATTTGTATAAAAAACGAAGCCACACCTGGTCTCGTCTTTCTATAATATATAGCTGAAGTTCCAGGCAATTTTTTTTTTAATCAGTTGTACTTTTACTCTGAACATCAAGCATCAAAAATTCATCAACAATATCAAAGTCTACTATTAGGGGTGAGAAAAGCGGATATGGTGGTTTTTCGAAATCTCATGTAGACAATGACCTTCCTCTTGTTTTGAAGGTCAAGTGGGCAAAATTTCATCAACCTTATAGAGTTGTAGATATTTTATACAAATTAAATCAAAACTACGTCGCCCGCACGCCCGCCACAAACAGACACTGCTGTATATATTAGTAAAGAAGATTATTGCAATAAAACTAAAAACATTAATTGGACAGCAAAAAAGTTTAATTTTTTTGTGTTTCTTTATTCATAAAAATTTAAATGATTACAGTTTTTTGTTTCTACAGCCACCATACTAGGCACATGCCCGTATTATGGTAGTCATATTTCTTTATATTACAATGTTAAGATGTTAGGATATACAGAAATAAGAGAGAGAGAAAAAAGATATAAAAATAAGAAGAAAACATATAAATAGAATGGAATAAACGAGCAGTTAATTTAATTTAATGACACGAGACATTCGATTAATCCAATTCATCTAAATACAGAACGCATTACAGATTAGGAGATAAAAAAAAGTCCAATTTAAATTATTAACATTCGCAATGCCCTTGAGATAATGTTTAATGAAAGCTTGAAAAATATGTTTAAGAACTTTGTGTACCATTTTATCTTTGCAATACATAGTGGCAATAGTTGACAGTACACATCTTAAATATTATGAAATATCTTTTCTGTTTACTTTATAGTTAAGATGAAGATTTGTAGTGTGACCCAATTTCAAATGCAAATATTGCACACTTGCAAGCGAACTTATCATCGAATGCACTGAATCATATTATACCCAATACGGATTTGAATAAATCCAAATGAATATTCATAACGATTTCATCATTTATTTATTCGTTGGTACTAGTAACAAGGTTACAGACAACTTTTAACCACTCGAGCGATAGCTAACCAAATTAAAGTGATATATGATTTAAGATTTTCACGGCCAAAAGTATTTTTGTTATTTGTTTTTGGGGTGTTATGCCGTGTTGCGCTAACTCCTTCTTTAGCCAACGTTTCGGACAGCATTGCAGTGTCCATCATCAGTAAATAACACATCTGCCCTGATGATGGACACTGCAATGCTGTCCGAAACGTTGGCTAAATAAGGAGTTAGCGCAACACGGCATAACACCCCAAAAACAAATAACAAAAATTAAAGTGATATTTATGAATTAAAACGAATTACGTTATGACCTCCTACAATCAGCTAATATGTTAGGTCGCTATCGTGATTGATTAAGTCTCCAACTAATACGAAAAGACGTCACTAGTCACTCGTGGAGTATTCGAATAAAGGTAAACGTAACGTACTTTATCCACTGGAGTGATTGGTGTCATATTTCATTTACCTTATTATTTAATTGATACCATTCGCCAAAATATTAATATGAAACTGCTTGCTGCGGTTTAAAGCCAATGAATCCACCTAGATTTCACCGATCCCATATGTTTAGATCCTATAAATATAGCACTTTATTATATGCAATGTCTCGAAACCTTTTTGCAAAATATGCCAAAAGATCACAGTGGTTATAATCTACGCGTTCATACATTGCGATAATTTTTTAATTATCTCTAAATACAGGGTTTTCCAATAAGAGGTGTTATTTTTAATAGCCCGCTATTTCGGTAGATGTTACTTTTGAAGCTGTCATTTTTTGACATTTGACAAGTAGAAACTACGCCATTAATAAAAATGGAACGATACACGCTTCAACAACGCATTGAAATTATTAAAATTCACTTGAGTGAATCAAATGCAAATCATCTTGAGTGATGAGGCCCATTTCCACCTCGGTGGCTTCGTCAACAAGCAAAATTGTCGCATCTGAGGCTCGGAAAACCCAAGAGTTATTGTTGAAAAGCCTCTATATCCTCAACGTGTGACTGTTTGGTGCGGTTTATGGTCCGGCAGAGTCATTGGACCTTACTTTTCGAAAATGAGGCTGGAGTAACAGTTACGGTGAATGGATTGCGCTATCGAGATTTGATTAATGATTTTTTATGGCCGGAATTGCATGGTATTGATCTGGACAACGTTTACTTTCAACAAGACAGCGCTACGTGCCACACAAGCAACGAAACCATTGATCTTTTACGATTGAATATCAAAATAACACCTCTTATTGGAAAACCCTTTAGTATAAAATAAAGTCGCTATCCGCGTCTGTCTGTTTGTGCGATTAGTTCTTCTAAACTACGCAACGGATTTTGGTAAGGTTTATATATAAAATAAATGCATATTATATTTAAAGAAAGTAGAGAAAAGTCGATGTTTTGTAATCAAGTAGAAAACACTTTTTTGGGCGCTTTCATTTAACGCTGGCTAAACCTTATGACATACAATCAAAATAATGTATTACGGAAATGTATTTCTTAAAAAGACCTACAGAAAAGTCAGAGATGATATATGTACGCCAACGCCAGGTACACATCAGTTAGTTTGTATATATGCTGAACGCGAGTTACGCTTTAAAGCAGTGCTCCGCAACCTTTGCTCACCTACGACATACTTCAATTCCGAGGCACACCAAAAGCTAAAATATATAGGTATTAAATTGATACACAAATTTTACAATATTTTTTTGTTTTTTACTTGAAAAGTATACATACATATAACTATAACATATTTATTTTTACGCAATCTTAATAATTGTTATAAAATAATAATAAATTAATGTGATATCTGCGCTTATTTCAAAGAACACAAAAGTTTTATATTCGGCTCGATTTTTAACAGCGCCACCCGAAGGTCATGACCGCTTATCATTTTTAATTAATACAAGCGTTGAAAAACTTTGCTCACATAAATATGTCGTTGAAAATGGAAGTAGTCTTACGATTGCCTTGTCGGAAATGTATATTTAATATAGTCTTCGTCGTACTTTCTGTTCACTATCTTCTTTGTTTTTTTTGTAGCACTTGTGCTGGGTTCTTCATCATCAGACGGATCTTTTCTCCATATTTAAAGGGGTATAAAACTAAATATGTATCACACGAAGAACGATAACCACACACAATTAATAGTAATTATCGTTAATGGTAGAAACTTGTTTACTTAACTTTGTGTTGTAAAAGTAGTGACAGCTCTACACACGACAGTAATGACGGACGAGTGAACGTGATCATAACGTGATATAACGCGTGCAAATGCGGTATAACGCATGGGCATGGGCATGAGTCTTCAGAGACGCTCATAAGGTTAATTTTTCTTTGTGTACGACTAATTTGATGCGGCCATGGTGTGTACAAAGCACATTGCAGTTTTCAACAATTGGAACCAGGCGCTGGAGGAACATTGAAAAATTATTTATTTATAATAAATATTCGATTCTACATTTTGAAAAATAGACAAAATTATGAAAAATAATTTGTCATTGTATATTAAATACATAACGAAATATTTTAAAATGTCAATTACATTGAATTAGACCGCGGCACACGTGTATCCGGCTCACGGCACACCGGTTGCGGAGCACTGCTTTAAAGTAGAATAATTATTTGTTTGATTCGAATACACGCAATATGATTGTGAATAAATGGTTTTATCCGTATAAAAACTCAAGAAAGGCATACATATACAATATTGTATCGGTGATTTAATCCAATATTATTTTATTTTATAAATAAATAAGTGTTTCTCACTATGAGTATGCTCGACCATATGATGTTAATTCCAGTAAGCATAATATCTAAGTAGACATATCGAGGTTATTCGTTTATCGCACACGCCATCATATTGCGTGTATGAGATAATGATAATTACTATTGCCAAAATAAATAAAATGATATTTTACGAATATTCATGATTGGCTGCAATTTTTTTGGGAAAGTTCACATATTTAAAAAAAATCCTAGTATTTAACTACAATATTCCTACAATTTAAGTAAAATATTAGCCGACTTCTCTCGAGTTTCCAAACCTTTTTTTCTTATCGAACAGTCGAAAAATATGAAACAAACAATGTGACTTATTGCCTTTTTGGCAGTTAAATGGATACTAATAAAAGCTCCACGACACAACGAAATATACACTTCGAGCTGTAAATAGTAGCGTAGACCTAGAAATATCAGACAGGGCACACCGTTTTGGGGATCAATGGTGAGGCACGAAATGAAAGAAGGTTGTGAAGGTCACATGTGTTTATTGGTGAGTCAGTAGCCGTGACAAGGAGATGATGAAGGACTGATGTAGAATACTCCGGTTGCTGCTGTGATGTGTTGGCAGGTCAAGCGCGGGTCAGTGAGTCGACGCCGGGCGCTGGTGACCGGGACTCGATGGAGGTCAGGCACTGGCGAAGAACGTAGGTCTTCAGGCACTCCAGTGCTGACGAGACGGCCGAAGGTGCGACGGACCTTATAGGCGGTTGAACGGGAACGATGTAGACCAGTGAGGATGCTGCGTGTCCTCGTGGTGGTCATGGTAGCGTGGAAGAAGCGCTGGTCAGAGACGCTGGAACCAGGGCGCTTGTAATCCGAGTAGCGCTGGCCGCGGACGTGGCCGAGGCGCTATGATGATGTCCCGATAGAGTCCATGATGATAGGGGCGAAGCCGGGTACGTGTCCCTCGCGCTAGTAAGAAGAGCGCGGGTTAACACTCGTTGTTCCCTGTAGACTGGCGGCGAAATTATGACTGACTGACTGGCTCGCTGCGTCGGGCTTATTTATACTACTCGGCCGACGGCGGCAGTAGGTAGATGGATGGCAACAAAATTCTAGGCACTCGCACAGACTGTGTGTTTCGGGAACCTTCGACATTGCGGCGATTAAGCATAGGCCGTAGACTCGAACCTTCTGGCGAGTTCTCGTAGTATCCCGGACTGAGTGCGCGTTAGTATTGTCGCGAGTATGCAAGTAGGTCTTGAAACAGGTAGGTTGCTTTGTTTTGATTTCGGCTGCAAATACGTACCTAAGTAGCAAGTACGTACCTAAGTAGGTCGAACGGTTTATTATTAATTATTCAATGGATTAATATCGACGCTACACCGTTAAGGCGATGCACTACGTCGTGTAATATTTTAAATTGAGCCGCTATCAATAACAACCCTTACGTAGATGGCGATAAGGTTTAAATTCCCGCTTAACACCATCCGCCTGTTTTGATTTATGCAAGAAAAAAACATGGTCAAAAAGTGCCTTTTATTTTATTTTGTGGATGTTCAGGCATAAATATTTAATTTTTTTTCGATCATTTTATAGATAACTTAATTTGCCACATTATACAATAAAATCATAACCGAAAATGGGTTCGTAAGTAGGAGATTTTGAACTTTAAAGCAGTTTTCATAGGCCTTTACATTATTTTTTTCTGGGCTTATAAAAAGACTTATCTAAAAAATACTCGATTATTTCAAAGGCCAAGATGTATTCTACTCGCAGTATTTAATTAAAGCATCTGAAACATTTCTAGGCGACCAAATTTTCAAACCAAAAACACATGATTTTGCATTACTACGTATGGCATCGCCTTAAAGACTTTTTGTCAGTATCAATTTTTTCAAACTAGAAGTTTTCTACATTATATTATCTACAAAACAATTATAATTAGGCCCCTTTGAGAGCATTATTACGTATATATATATACATTTTTTTTAAAAACCATTATTAAAAAAGAGAGTGGACGGATAAGGAAAAATATCAGAAAAATATTTTACTTAGCAACAAATAAAGCACTTTGCAAGAGTCTTCTAGAACTAGATTATAAATAATTATAACAATAGGATGTTATCGACCGACAAAACGCTATAATTAGAACTATTATAATTATTATCGTGCTTGGATTGTGAATATCACGGATGATTATTTGATTGCGTCTCTTAGACGTATCACAATATTATGAAGTATTCTAAGCTAGATTTGAAAATAATTTATTAATACGTAGAATAATAATCCAGAGTGGGTAGATATTACCGAAACGTCGCGACGCGCGTCGCGTGAAATGGCTTCAGACGTGATTAGCGCCAGATCGAGGGTAGCAGAGATAACGATTTTGTCGAAATTTACTAAAATAGTTAAAAAATTGGTCAACTGTGTCGCCCTCGTCGTATTTTGTAGACAATTCCGCCAAAACGTTACTGAACAAGTGGTTTGATGCTAATATCCGGGCATAAACGCCCGAGGTCTCCCGATCGACAACAACGAACATTCCCGATGACATATTACAAATAGCGTGTTTTATCTTTGCCGTTTATGTGGTAGCTGGCTTTCAATTTTTCCCTACAATGTGGGAATTTTCCCTTGAGATTCCCTAATGTGTTGATAAACATTATATGAACGGCTTTTTAAAAACTGGCGGATATCCACGATTAAAATAATTTGATTTTATAAGTAACCTATGAGCTTTTTACTGGGTTTAACCACTACTATTTATGCTAATTTTAGTTTCAAAATACATAAATGTCAAAAGAGATCTCAAAGTTTTATGTAAATTTGCATCTTCTCCATATGAAATAATTATTAGAGAGGTATTGATTTAATTAACATGTAAACTAAAATTCCCTATAAAATTGTAAGAATTTAGGAAAAAAAAATTTTTCCCCAAATATTGGAAATATTTCAATTCAATGAGCACACTCCCTAACGGCCGGCTCTTCCGACTTGCGACTGATGAGGGCTGTCACAACATTGAAATATTAAACACCGTTGAGAATACTTTTATTTATTTAAAAGTTTAGGTTTTTACAGTGAGTAGGCTGTCACAACATTGAAATATAAAACACAGTTGAGAATACATTTATTTAATTAAAAGTTTTGGTTTTGACAGTGAGTAGGCATATAAAAAACAGTTTTTATAATTTTTTTTATGCTTCCGATTTTGTTGTCCGGGTTAAATCTTCCCCATAATCTTCCCCCCCGCCCTTGAGGTGTTTTTGCACAAAAACGGCGCTATACAAGTCATCAAAGTATTATTATTATTATTTATTATAGGAAAAACTAAACCCTTCCACTCACTTTTCCACAAATGATCAGCTAGTCAATCAACACTATGCAAGTGCATTATATAAGTAAAATAAATACAAAACAATACAAGAACAACAACACGTCAACTCACCAGAGATCAAATGGGAAAAAAAATCACCGACTCCAGATATTTTCATATCAGAGGGTTCGGCTCGGTAAAACTTCTAACAGGGCCTATAAATCCTACTGATCCCTCAACATAAATATTTAAAAAATCTTTCGTTATCCTACATGTATTCAAAATGACCGACTTTTGCATCTTTATATATAAATTTTTTGATAGATCTAATACGCCTAAATTTTCAATGAGAGAGCTAGGTATGATGCCAGTAGCCGAAATAACGAATGGTAATATTTTTATAGTCTGAGAATGCCAAATTCTTTTATTTCGTTTCCTAAATCTGTGTATTTTTCATTAACACATTTTTGAATGTTACAGGAATTTGGAATAGCGACATCAATGATATAAGTTATTTTTATAATATTGTCATGTAAAACTATACCGGGTCTATTATGACTAATCGTTCGGTCTGTTAGTATAGTTTTATCATAATATATTTTATAAAATTCAATAATATTTTATTATTATTGTTATGCATTTTTATTAATATTATTATTGTTTTTTGTATTTCTTTGGCATTCACTATGTAACAATTTCTAGACATTTTTTGTAATAGCTAGATAATGACACGGACGTGTCGAAACCGGTCGCTAATTTAATAAAATTTATACGTAACAAATGTACATTGCAGAGGCGGCTCTAGGTATCCAGTTGTGGTAGGTCAATTGAAAAAATGTGTGACTAATCTTTATTTGACATTGTGAAAAATGCCCATATATAATTAACTACGAGTATATAAATTTGTTAACAGATTATGTATAGTAAATTGGAAATAAATACACAATCCATGTACTATTAAGGCAAATTATTTTTAAGACATTAAGTTTTAATGTAGTTGTGCGCAACATTAAAGTAAACAAAATAAGAGTTTGATTCTATTTGATAATGATCTTTTATGTTTTTTTTTTTGTTTCATTCTTCAGCTTCATTCTAAATCGATAAGAATATAAATAATTATTCTAAACCTTTCCCAAACTATCCAATTGAAAAACAACCATTGTTCCACACACTACAAGCGTGTAAAATGAAAAACCGACATTTGTTTATTTCACCATCTCTGTAAAACATATAATATTCATCGTGTTGTCTCCCCCACGGTCATGACCCAAGCGTCCCTAAACTTTCTTCGGTACCTAATTTTTACTTTGACGAAAAATATAGTGCCATCTCGTTTATTCTATGGCGCGCAAAGGGACAGAAGATGCCAATGTGGACATTCTTTAAATTGACCCAGCGAATCGTGTGGACTTGAGAATGAAAGCTTCTATTAGAGACAACAGATGTCACTGCTAGTCACTCGCCGCCGCCGCTGTTTCGCGTTACATTTTAAATAAATTAAGAATAAGACCAGTTGTTTTGAAGCACATAATTAAATGTTTTGTTGTCTTATAATTTTGGGGGGTCAAACACCAATTTACCTAAGGGAAGAACCGCCACTGGTACATTGTGAATAATAAAACTCGTTAAAAACAAAAAATGACTATTATAGTTTCCTATGAAATATTGATATTTTCATATAAACACTAATGATTCCACTTTTACGTTAAAACTTTTTAGGCTTATAAATAAATACACATTTAAGATTCTTCCAAAATTTGGTATGGTAACAATCATTTTAAAAATATACTAGAATAATGTCTTTCCCTTCTTGGAATAAGTGGATATTGATATTTTTATTGTAAGTAAGGTTCTCGATTTCGATTGCAGAGGTTGCGGGTTCAAATCCCGGCATGTGCGAATAATTTTTTTTTGGGAAATCAAATAATTGAGGTCAGGTTTGTGTTGTTTGCTTTATCTGGTGTTTCTGATGTGGGAAAATTAATTTAAGGGATATTTACAGATTGGAATATTCCAAATAATAGAACTTTTGTGCTATTTTTTTTTGCCTAGATCGTGATAGTGAAAAAGTTTGGCAGTAAAATGATTTACGAATTTTTTACAATATTTATGTATTTTTATATATGTATTTTTATAACGTCCCGATAAACCATTTTTTGGCAGATTGACTAACGGGTTCAAACAGTTATATATAATCTTTTACAAAAAAAATATATATATATACATATATTATATAATATAATTATATTTTATTTTCATTTGTTCAATTCACGAAGAACTATAATAGCCAAATTAAATAATCAAATTATTATTATAATTAAAAATATTTGCACAGCCCTAACACTAGTCACATGAAATACGATACGTCTGTTCGTCTATACTGATGGAAGCAATTATAATACTGCTGTCTCGTTCGTACATATCCACAGCGGGCGCAAGCAAATGAGATGAGTTGACAATAATTAAGACCTGCTACATATTGTTCAGCTGGAAGGTAATATATAACAAGGTACAATCATCTCAACAACGTTCGCCTCAACGCTATTCAAATTCTTGTTCACCTTTGACACGCTCCCTTCAAATTACATGAACAAAGTCTACGTTTTGATTTTATGTCTACAATATATACGTATATCGAAAATTAACTATTACCCTTACGTTTTTTAACACTACTTTACAGAAGAGAGCGTCGCGAACGACCGCTTGTGGCGAACGATCTTCGCGTTATGATTGAATATGTAAAATGCAATCATTTATATGTGTTTAGAGTTTAAATGGAAATAGAATATCACCAATTAAATCTTTAAATTAATTTAATTTATTTATCAATTAAGATAGTATAAATACTGTTTAATTATACGGTTTTTTTTTTTTTTTCAAATTGCTGTTTTTTAATACATAAAATTGACTTCAAAGTAAGTGTATTTACATAGTTTTTCAAAATAATATCACACAGTTACTTAGCTATTATATAAAAATATAGAAAGTGGGTCCTATAGGTTGAGATATTTTCTATTAAAAAATATTTTTTATATATTTTTGTCATGTTGTATGTAGTAGCAAATGAAAGTAATCTTGAGGTCGATTGGCGATTTATTGAAAACTACTATATTATAAACAGCTGTAAAGTAAGAAAAATATTTTTTTAGATTATTTATTTTTAACAGGTTGTATATAACATACATGTATCTAAAAAACATATACGATAAATATTTTTTTGAATATGCTGTTACGGACACAAGTGACTTCGAAAATACGAAAAAAACCGCAAAAATAGAAAAAGCCCTCTTGGACTGTTAATAGCCAGGCAGGCACCTCCCAACTAATTCCCATCCCTACTCACTTCAACTTCACAACATACCCGAATTGGGGACGCCATCTCACTGACTCCAGACAGTTGGGACTTTTGTGCGTAATTCGGTAACAGGATAAAATAGAACACGATGGAAGAATAGGTTAGATTATGTTAGGTTAGTTTAGATTAAGTTAGGTTTGCTGTCTGTTATTTATTTTTCTTCAATGTTTTTTTTTGGAATGGTACAGTGATAGGTTTGCTCAGAAATACCCTAAAAGTGTGGTATTGCGCGATTCTATTGTAACTATTGAAACAAAGCAGTAAGTGCGAAATAATAGATACCCTCCGGTGCTATGAATAAAAATGTGCAAACTAGAGGAGTGGCGTATTTATCGTACCCAGTAAAAGTACCGGGTATTTTCACGCTGTACTTTGTACTTGTGACTAATCTCCAAAATACCTGGTTCCGATAGGATAGTATTGTATATCTATCTGGAGACTGGGGATAGAAAGTAATAAATACTCAGTCCCAGTATAAAATACTTGTGAGTATTTTGTAACCAGTATTTTTAACAGGTATTGTTAATAGGTATTTTTCGTACCTGTACTCACTGTACCTAGTAACGAAAAGTACCCACAGAGAACTCACCTCTAATGTGCAATACTCGGTAGCCGCAAGTCGCTGAGAACAGTGTTCCTCCAACCCAAATACGGATAACCCGCAAAGCAAAAGCACCAGAGGACACGGAGTACGCAGAAAATTTGTGGGGAATCGTTGAGTCATACAATTTACTTATTATTGATTACTTTCTGTCCCCAGATACTATAATCCTCAGGTCGGTATAAAATACTTTTATAACCGGTATTTTTAACAAGTATTTTCTTGTACCTGTACTCACTGTATCCAGTAACGAAAAGTACTCACACGACCCACCTCTAGTGCACACCGGCCAACTGAAGAGTCGATGATACCTGCACCCTGATTTGTGCCGTTACGCGGGTCCCGGGGCAATGGGCTCGCTAGGTGAAACTAGGTTACTTTTGACGAGCTTTTTGCTAAGTAGTTCTACACTCTTTGTAGAGTATTATGTACCATTTATAATACGTGATTAAAATATGCGCAAATCGGCGAACAACGAATGAATGCTAGCTGAAAAGAGAAGCTTGCACCCTGGTTTATACCGTTACGCGGATCTCCCGGGCAAATAGGCTCGGCTCGTAGGCTGAAACTAGGTTACTTCATGATGAGCTTTGTGCTAAAGTCACAAAGTAGTTCAAAGGATTAAAGCTGATACGCTTTATGTATGAATAAAATACGCGCAAACCGGCCGGCTACTACACTGGTACTCGTCGTAAAGGGCCGATTACAACCTGGTTTGCGCCGTTAAGAATGAGCTCGCAGGTTGAAACTAGGTTCCATTGATGAGTTTTATGCAAAAGCCACATCGGACTTTTGAGAAAGAAAAAGATAATTAAAAAGACTGTTATAATTATACCACACAAGATTACCCAACTGATAATCTGATAATCCAGGGGAAAATTGACGGAGAACCTAGCAGAAAGGTAGAGTAGATGAATTCGAAAATAAAATAAAAACGAGTAGGAATGCAGTTGTTCTAGGGCGTATTCTACATGGTGAATATTGCCCCTATAATTAGAGTTGAGATAAGAGGACACAATATATTGGAATCTTTACGAAGTGAAGAAGGGGTGTACAAATATGGACGGACATACGGTCTAATTTACCACAACACGCCTAGAAAATGGACACGTGAGCCTCGAGCAAACCCCCTGTTGCATCCGAAAATGCTTACGAATTACTGCTTGAGATGATCATGAAAATGGAACGTAAATAATTTAAACGAGACTAAATGAAATGGTGTTTAAAATTGGGTTAGAATTGGTAGTAGTATGTGTAGGAATGAACAAGGTATGGAGATAAGGAAAATAGGAAGACTAATCACTTATCACTGAATCTCTGCGAATGAGCACACAACACACAGTATAGTGAGTTCCACCGCGTACCTCAGGGTAATTATCGCCACAACAAAACTAATGAGTACTTAAACAATAGTAAACAATATTATGCACTTCCGTCAATTTCCTTCTTTTTAAGATTATTTACATGATACACATCAACGACTTGCTTCCAAGATAGTACCAATCCTTCTTCGGGTCAGATCAGATATCGGAACGGATGGAAACCCTGCCTATAATAGTCAGCCTCCGATAGGAGAGGGCACAGAAGAAAAATACCGCAAAATAGCTGGCCAAAAGGAGTAGGACTGTGCTAACTCCGATTGGGGCATGTTGCACGGAGAAAAAAGAATATTGCTTATTTATTAAAATCCATTAAAAAACGAAGATAGCATGCCATTTCCAAATAAACTTTCATTACATTCATAATATATTCTGTTTGTCCTGATAGTACACAATGACAAAATTCTAAAATGTTAGATTTTTTTATGAACACGTGTTCCGACACGCCATAAAACTTTCATATTTTACCGATAGTTTATTAGGGAACCTGTCAATTCGTTTTTAACGAGAATACTTATTATTTGAAGAGATTCTTAATAAATGAAGTTCAATCACTAAGTTTTCTCCGTGTGTGAGGTGGTATGTGATTGGAGGGAAAGGTGAAGGGGAAAATAAGGCTGGGAAGTACGAGGCTACTCAGAGAAAGTTAAAAAAAACATAGCTTTAGTCATTTAAACAATGTTACGATCTTGATGAACGCTCTGGCATAAGAAAGTTAATAAAAAAAAAAGGTTTCAATATTATGCACTTCTTATGCCGGATTTAGAATTCGTAATCTTTGGACTCAAAGCCAAAAATCTTACCACTTTTCCAAGGAGGTGGCCGAAATGATATTTTATCATAAGTGCATAAATTGTAAGAGGTAATTTTTTTTGACAAAGAATTTTCTATTGAAGTTTCTGCCCATCTCTGGTTCGTCATACGATTGTCATCGATCCATAGACGAATGACACTTAAGTCTAAATACCGTAGAAGTACACTCATCTACGTCTGAGTTAGGCATACATCACTTAACTTCGAATCATCTTTGAGTAATTGAGTGCTACTTGACGGTTTGAGGTTCTTGGTTCGAACTTTTTCAATGTCGGAGCGACGAACCGGTGCCGTAAGTCGGTCACAGAGAGAATTATTGCACATGAGATAATTTATGAGGTAATTAGCTGCGCGGGGTCAGAGACCTCCGGGGTCATATATTATTATATCTCCAGTGTTTTATTGTCTTAGCTTGACACCATTTGAACTCTTCATTAATCGTTACACTGCAAGAATAATCACAGTGCAATCGGGAGGGTGTTCGAACTCCCGGCAGATAGCGGGACAATGTAAAAGGTGATTGGACGCTCATTATTGTAAAGATTTATAATGAATTTATATTATTATACATCTACAGGGTTTTCCAATAAGATGTGTTATTTTGATATTCAATCGTAAAAGATCAATGGTTTCGTTGCTTATGTGGCACGTAGCGCCGTCTTGTTGAAAGTAAACGTTGTTCAGATCAATACCATCCAATTCCGGCCATAAAAAATCATTAATCATCTCTCGATAGCGCAATCCATTCACCGTTACTGTTGCTCCAGCCTCATTTTCGAAAAAGAAGGTCCAATGACTCCGCCGGACCATAAACCGCACCAAACAGTCACACGTTGAGGATAGAGAGGCTTTTCAACAATAACTCTTGGGTTTTCCGAGCCCCAGATGCGACAATTTTGCTTGTTTACGAAGCCACCGAGGTGGAAATGGGCCTCATATCTCAAGATGATTTGCATTTGATTCACTCAAGTGAATTTTAATAATTTCATTGCGTTGTTGAAGCGTGTATCCTTCCATTTTTATTAATGGCGTAGTTTCTACTTGTCAAATGTCAAAAAATGAAAGCTTCAAAAGTAACATCTACCGAAATAGCGGGCTATTCAAAATAACACCTCTTATTGGAAAACCGTGTATTTAAAATAAATTATAATAACTATCATTCATTATAAATAAAACACTCTTATTAAAAAGGTACCTACTTAAATATAACTTATTTGCTAACCATATACACTTATCAAGTACCTACGTCCGATAGTTGAATTTGGAAGCCTCCTCTGTGACGGAGTTCCCAAATACTGGATTAGGACCAGAATCTTAACGACGTAAGTGAAGCAGCCGTGCACAAAAATATGCGACGCGCGGCCCTAGTGTATTGGACAGACCTGGAGTTGAATTTGCCCTACCAAATCTCTAAAATAAAGTGGGAATCTTAACGACATAAGTGATGAACTCAATAATAGGCAAAACAATATTAGGCGCGCGGCTCGGCTTAATTGTTGCTTCGTTCCTTTCCCGTAATTCGTGGCCCGGTTGGCGTTTCGGTTCGCAAATGTATACGCACCATAATGCACCGACGCAACATAGCTATTGAGTACGTTTTACACGTATTGCGGTGGAGCCTACTCGAAGGAACTGCACAGATTTATTACCCGTGTATCGGTAGAAAAGAGCGGACGACCCGTTCTTAGTCGTTATCGGTTATCGTCAGTACGAAAGCGAGTCGTTTATCTGACTCATTATTTTACTAAACGGCATACATGTAAACCAGCTACCGGCATTTGTCTTTTCCGTAAATTAATTCACGCCTCTTCCAACAAATCTTTTTGTAAAACCTTTTTCCACCCGCCTCAAAACGATACCTAACTGGGTAACGATATACAGGGTGTATTGGCACGTACCCGACAAACTTTAACCAGCTATTCCTTAGCACATTTGGAGTAAAAAATCTTATGCGCACTTTGCTGTCCGGTAACTTTTTTTTAATAAAAAATTTATTATTCATATTTTCACCACATGTCACCACTGTTTTATCCTTTGTCAAAGTTTGAAAACCCATCTGGCAATATTTTATTCGAATTCCGTTGAATAATGCACGTGTGTACCTATATTGGCGCACTTTTACAATCACAACGAAATGGCACGGCACCATTCGTCTCATTTTTAACTATTATTATTTAATGTGTGCGAAAGAGCGAAGATGCTTTTCGACATACTTGCTTATAACAGCTGTTGAACACGAAAAGCAAAGCCAATGACAGTGATGTAGTGTGGAAATTTTTATTTTTTTTGTTTTTAATTGAAAAAAAATGCTACCGGACAGCAAAGTGCCCATAACATTTTTTACTCCAAATGTGCTAAGGAATAGCTGGTTAAAGTTTGTCGGGTTAGTGCCGATACACCCTGTATACTATTATGTAGTTCCCTTGATTGTACACGGTACAGACACAAGGGAGCTCTTCTGGGGTGGCGTATAGTATATAGGTATGGAAAAAAGCAAGAGTTCAAAACTATGAAACCGGATAAATCGGATAAAAACACAATGACAATTTAACACACCTTTAAAAAGTCATGAAAAGTGATGAAACAAAAACTAGGTTAAACGGGTTACGTGTGTGAGGTTTACACATTTACACAGTTTTTTAAATCGCTTTTAATTACTTTATATCACATTTTAAATGTGTGATTGAACCCAAAACAATACAAATTATTAAAATGATATTACACCGTCTTTTTAGAAATATTATAACTTAATCCGATCGTAATCACCATAATAAGGCCAGCAAAAAAACTATAATAACTGCTTTCACATTTGCAATGAGGAAATTTGCAATAGTTGGCGGTTGGCGTACAGACACTATACGAGTTAGGAGAAATCGTTCAAATTTATAATACGGTATTGCAGATCTCTGAAAGTAAATTGAGGGACACTCGGTTTTATTTACGACGAAGGATTGAGAGCACGTTTTACGAGCAGAATACCCTAAAAACAGGCCGAATAAATTGATCAGAGCAATGAGGAAATAGTCCAAACAAAAACAAGAGAAAAAATACTATAGCGATAACATACATCTCTAAAGATTGTGGCATTTGGCATTTTTACAAATTCGATGGCTTGTATGTATGGGAGAACGTCGTGGTGAAATGATGCTATAACTAAAGCACTCGGTGCTATTATTTTTTTTTGTCTCTGGTGATCATAAAAATAATTCTAAAGTGGTGATGTTCGTAGATCATAATTTATAATAATACATATAATATTATTTAAATGCAGTTATTAAGAAAACGTTCAACTCCCAAAATATTAGTTGAACTTTGGATGCAACAAAATTGACCGATGGGAACCATTATAAAGATTGGACTCCTTCATAGCCATTAATATATTGTACATAATATATCTAGTAATATTCGGGCCTATATAAGGATGTCCGGGGGTTAAAGTGCATTAACTTCGGAGGGTGATTCTACATGATTTTAGAAGTAGAAAAGATATTTTTTTTTAGAAATTATCCATACACCCTGTATAAATTACCATGTCATGATAGTTAATTAAGCTCTTATTCTATTTTATTACGAAATATGAAAAAGCCGCGCGGGCGTATACATGTTAAATCTATATTAATTTGTAAAAACAGAATTGGCGATCGTGGGTTGGACGCTCTCTGCTATACGACGTATAGATTGACGCATTTTTTGTCGCAATATCGTCGCATGATCGCTTCACTTGCTGTCCTTTTGCCATTATCATTGTAGGTCTGTTGTAACCAAAGATATTTGGTTGTAACCAACGGTCTCAACACCTATTCCTTACGAACGATAATTATTCTTAAAATTAACTTTTTCAATCTTTTTTATTTCTTTATTTTATCGACTATATAAAACATAAAAAAATACTATGGTGAATATAAGTAAAGTAATGGTATTTCTTGGTGCTCCTCACTAGGGAGTCTTTTGAGGAGGCCGACTAAAGTTAATGAATTCTATTTTATTAGTTTTCAGTGTTTTCAGTGACCTCTTTCAGCCAGATTGTTAATCTTGATTTGTACTCATAAAACTTTTCTATTCGTTTTATATCTGGGGGGAGGATGTTATAGAGTTTTACAATGTATATTTTCTTTTCCCGAATGTGGTTTTATAACTTGCAATGTTTTTATGGCATTTTGTTTCGATCTAGTGTGATGGATACGCGGTCGAGAAGTGAACTCCGTATTTTGAATAGTTTCAATAGTATATTTTTGGCATGTATTTGTGACGTTTTAACCGACGTGTGAAAAGTTTTTGTTCTCATTTTTTTGCCACTAGTAAAATTTGATGAGCAATATTTGTTACATCGTCAGAGTTTACCCATCAGTAATTATTATTACATTGAATTTTGAAGACGCGTGGCCAATGCTAACAGGGTGACGTAAAATCAACACACGAATAAATCTTTCAGTTGGCGTATAATCGAATATTTTTATACTTCATTATGCGCGTACTCTATTTGATGCTTACGGGCGCAACATGGCGTAGGTACCAGCCAACACGAATGCCGATTCATTGTTGTGGATGTCGATTCCTTATTGTGGTCTTGCTTAGAGCAATCTCGGAATATTTGGCTAGGCTGCTTGGCTTATATATAATACTAGGCATTTTACTGATGGTTGATGAGTGACTTGTAGAGATAACAATTTCTCAAAGAAAACAAATTTTAAAATTCTTGATTATTCCAGATTTACAAAACAGCATTATTTATAATTTCACCTTACGAAAATCACGAACATTCAATAATACGATGTTCCTATTAATGGATTTTTATGGCATACGTAATTTTAATTATAATATACTAAGGACTTCACTGACCTAATTGTAAGTAAGAATTTCCTGATATCCTTAAAAAAAACCACACAATGCAGTTGATATTTCAAGTTCCAGATTTTGTCGGTCTGTGGCCAGCCTAATCTCAGGTCAGGTAAATGCATCAATTCGAGCTTATCCATTTAATCTATAATTCAATCCATGTTCAAAGTTTAATCTTAATGTTCAGAAGATTATTATTATATTAAGGGTAGAAAAATTGGCTTGAATTGAATAAATAATTGCCCCATGTGACGTATTTACATCAACTGACCGTACATCAATTTGAAATTATATTACAATGCAGATATCAAATGATTCAAAATATATTGATACAATTATTAATAACGATTGGATTATTTGCATAGCGCCGTTTTTGTGAGAAAATCACCTCAAGGGCGCTTAAAAAATTAATTTATTCCTATCACTTAGACTTATTAATTACTTTTGGCTTATAACTAAGTTTCATAGTTATAACTAAAATTAATGTCGAGTGATTTGCAACTAAGACTTTTAACTAATGACTTAAAACTGTATATATTATTATGTATTACGGATACGAGTGATCAATTTGCTGTTTATATTATAAGGAGTAAATATTATGATGGCAAATGGATAAATTACTACAAAATAGTTAATCGATGGTTTATACCAGTTATAGGTTTACGAGAATACGTGAGATAAGTTGCATCTGATTAGAAGTTTGAACCGTGAACTATAAATATGATGTTTATACGCCCTAGCACGTTTAACACTTCCAACCATATCCTACTGCGAAGATGTTGAATTTACAGAATTATATTTATTAAGACTAGAATATTGTAATATTGTAATTATTGTAATATTGTAATTATTGTAATATTGTAATAATTGTAAAATTATTGTAATATTTTTGTATTATTACTGTATATGTTTTATGGGATGTGTGGGATTGCTAAAACCTCCCCACATTAATAATCACTTGAAATATATGTTCTAATTATAAGTTCGATGTAATAAAGTTTTGTCCATTTTGCCGCCGAGAAATATGCTTACACGAGAACACACGCCGGAAAAATGCATTTGCATATTATGCACATTTGCATTTGCATCCGTCCCCTAATAATGACTTCAGATGCTTCATATTATACACGTGAAAAACGTGCACCACAGACGAGATATTACCTAAATTAAGACTCTTTGTTAGGTTACGTATCAATGCTATACGCACATTATTTTTGATTAAATTATACAAATATAACAATGAAGTTTTACAAATAAACAATAAATAAGGGAACACGTATTACATTTTTTAGTTTCACAACCTGTACTCGCTAACGGAATAGACTACGCCAGACACAAAAAAGCTATCATAATGATGAAAGATAATGATCCTACACCCTTTGACCTTCGCAGCTCCGGTGTCAATCAACAGAGCGTAGAGGCAGAATACAGATATTATAGATTACATAATTATTAAACAGCAGTACAAATAGCAGACACGCGGGCACCAACTCGACCCGAGTGATCCAACTCTGCGCAAATATCGGCACACACTGGCTGGACAGCGAGCACGTGGAGCCGCTCCATTAATAATGTCTAATGACCGGGACGAGAATAATAGCCACGTGTAGATGCTGTACATGTACACCTACGGTACACAAGCCATCTCCAAGGTGAAATAATCATATTAAGAGGATGGAAGATGCTGCGTATTTTGGCGTGGAAATGTTTCGTTCATCACTGAAAGAGAAGTATGTCTTGAAATGAGAATACGCTAGGTTCCTACCGGAATATCATTTATCCAGTTCTTACCTCTCCGTAATCATCACCTTGTTCGAAAACTATTTGAAATTAGAACCAATTGTAAGAAAATGGTGCAAATTCGAGTGCGGTTGTTTTGAAAATAGAAGGATTCAGACTACCTTGGAAACAAGTTGTTAGTGTTGTTGTTCGTGTCTATAATCTCGTTTTAAAGTAAAAAGAAGGAATTTGACTAACTTGGAAATATATATATCGTTTTGTTGTGGCGATAACTACGTCGAGATATCGCAGTGGAACTCACTATATTGTGTGCTCCTTCGCAGAGATACGGTGGTAAGTGATTAGTCATCCCGATTTCCTTCCATACCTTGTTCTATCCTACACATACTACCACCCAATTCCAGCAAACACCATTTCGTTTCGTCCAAATTATTTACAGTCCATTTACAAGTGCATCTGAAGCAGTAAGCAATTCGTAAGCAGTTTCGGATGCAACACTTAATCTAGAGTAGAGTATTTATTTATTTATTAATTAGAGTTGATACGCCGACGTGCTAAAATGCCAGCGATGTTTGCTGTTGTAATTATACAATGTTCATGGCACGTAAAACTATAATAATAAAGGATACAGGAGTATAGATAATGTTTCATAATCATCATCACACCACTAAATTCATTTCAGAGTGTGATTTGGCCACCTATACTAATGTTCTCCACTAACTCAGATCCTTATTACAGTCTACAGTCCTCGCCTCTTGTCATCCTGCGTCATCCTGCAATCCTGACGCTCGAAGTCAGTTCACCTATTTTTTGTGTCTGTTTCTAGGTCGCTTTCTCTGGAGCATTTTATCATGTTTTTTGATTTACCATATTTTAGAAATACTAGCCCATTGCAGTAATACCTATAGAATTTTGTACATAGACTTGTATAACCTGAAAGTAGTCATAGTCAAAGTGCCGAATCGAAGTAATGGGAACCAGTGAAAATGATTTATTCAAATCTATGTTACAAATACTAGATAATGCGATAAGGTTTCAATTATCACAGCGCCCTTGAGGTGATTTTGCACAAAAACGGCGCTATACAAATCATCCAATTATAATTATTATTATAACCAATGTCAACGATGTATATTTTTCTTTGTATAAACATTGGATAAAGCAAAGGGGGGAACCGTAAATAGTGTATATACTGCAGAAGAGGGAACAGATTACCTAATAACAATAATAAAATTCAATGTCATGCAACTCTCACATATATGCAAAAAAATGGTCATAATATGTAAGTATCAACTAGAATGATCCGCATTGCGAAGTTCTGGACCGAGCGGGATTCTGTGGGAGATTGATGCACCAGAGCACGGTGCAGCCGAAAATCGCTTGGCACGTGGCCGCGAATGGCGAAGTTGCGACAAATAATCGTACCAACAAAGCGAGCGACTGATCACAAAATGAGATGACTCTTTCACATTTGCAGAACATTAAAAATTGAGAATGATGTTATAAAGGCTTTGTGCACGAAACTTATCGGTTTATAGTAAGTATTAGGTATTTGGTACCAAATAAAAGTAATCGTTATTTGTTTTAATTAAGTGCTGTTTGAGACATTTTATGTGAATTTCTATCTTAATAGAACAGGAATGAACAAAAATTTCTAGGTACTCGGCGAGAGTTATTTTCGAACCTTGTTTGTGTGAGCATCATTATCATAAATTTTATCCCTTTTCCTAGAAGGGTCGGGGGTCCATTGCTTTGACAAAACGTCTCCAGTCAACCTCAACCCAATCCCATCTTGCGCTACTTTCGTAGCCTCCCCTGCAGAGCATATAAATCTATTTTCCTTAACTTTGTTTAAGATGAACATCTGTGACCATTCACTACAATACAAAATTAAGGAATATTTAAAATTCAATAAAGTAAACTGTTTTCACATTCCTATCTTTCATAGCGACCGGGTTTCGCTTAGACTCCCATTGTTAATACCGAACATGGACTAAATTCAACAATATCAGTGATATACATAAACATATATCACACTACAAGTGTTTTCTTTCAATTATTTGAAATTAAGGTATTTTGTTTATCTTCGTTTCATCACGCCACAAATATTAACACAGAAACGTTTCTGAGAAATAATGAAAAACGAAAGTAAAATAATAGCATACCAATATTATTAGCGAAAAAATAAAAGAGCGATTGAATCAACCCGCGGAAGCAAGTGTGATTATGTACATGCAGATCTGATGCTTGTATAATGTTGTATACAATAAACAGTGATGGACAATACATTCAACGGACACAATGAGAATGAACACAGCTGATGAAACTTTATAAACTTGTTGGTAGAGAGCAGACCAGTGCTCACAAGGTGATGTAATTGAATGGTACCGCTAGTAAGTCATTATTGTTGAAACGTTTAGGTTATTTTCCTTGAAATATGTTCAAGCGGTATTATTAAAAATATAATAATATAGAATTAATATTTTAGATCGTATTCTAGGAATGCGTAGAATATATGAATACTATCCCATCAGAGGTTGGCTATCTATAAGACAATCTGCATCCTGCAGTCTGCAACCCTGAATAAGAATCAATATATTTATCTGCTTAAAAACCACACTTTCCTAAATGTTTCAAACCGGTTACAACGTCATAATGACGTAGAAAAGTTACTGGCTGATAGGAACGCTGTAATGGAAGTTGGCCGGCGTGACGTCAATAACGCCACATTCACGAACAAAAATAATATCGTTTTGGTGTCAAATCAAAAATGGCACAAATTAAATCATTTTCGAAAATGTATTCGTCAACATAAAAATGCCATCACTATCATAATTTTGTTCTAAAATGTTTTCGATACTAAAAAAACCATTACGCCTCCTTCTCTTTCTAAGTGATACGTTAGTATCTACCCATCTTTCTCTCTAACCATGACGCATTTTTACCGGAGTAGTAGGCAGAGAGGATGGAGCACCACACAAACAAGGTATACTCTATCTTGGCAAATACTCTTTCTTCTGTTATACAACTCTTAACTTGGCTAACTAACTAACACGCCGTTTCTCCGAGGGGGAGGCGAGGAAGGACCGCGGTCTTTCGGAATTCGGTCTATGCCAGAGAAGAATATGTTTCGGTTTTATATATGTTATGGTTTTTAATTTGGAAATCTTTCCAGGGTAGGTATTTAAATAATGAGCCAATATATACACGTACTCGAAGCTAATGTATTACTTATACGTAACTGATTCTAAAGATAGCTGTAGAGACAAGGACCATCAACATAACAATGAACATCATACCCGGAATCGCTGCACCATAAAAATCCAAGAAATATATTTTTGCGCTGCGCGGGAATCTAAACCGCAACCTCTCGACTCAAAGTCTAACCGCCTAACCGTCTAACGCGTAAACCACTGTATAATGGAGGTCATCAAAATCAGTCTTGCGTATCAGTAAATACCTGGTTTAGTATCAATCTAAGTATGAAACATTACATATATGCACGTCGCACAAGTAACTATTAATCGCAACATTATTTCCATCAGGAGCTTTGGAACATCGAAATAACCATTAACTGTTTAAAAAATAGAAGGAGCCATATTTTTCAATAAAGTTAGATAATAGTCAATAGAAATTATCTTACAAATAAGCTCCGTTATAGGAGTGTCTTTTATTTCTAAGCGGCGGGCGAAGATTACTGAAATATGGTTTTGAAATGAAGATATATTATGTAAATATGAATGACAGAGGGAGCGCGCTGATATTAAAAATGATAAACGTAAGCGACTGTAGTGGACACATTTAATAAAACACGACATATTAAAATACATATAGTAAAAATTTCTAGACATCTGATTAAGAAGCATTAAAAGAAAAACAGTGAAATTTTTCTATGTCAAATAATAGAACCAGATGTGATTTTTATAATTTTCGGAGCATACTTTGTGATGTTTTTCTATCGGGTTATATAAATTACTTTATGAATTCTTCTTTTTTAATTTATCCTTATTCAGTGCATTGTTTATTACAGTCTTGAGAATTTTTCGACCACCATGCTACGCCCGTGTTGTGATAGTCGAGATTATCTTAAAATAATGACATATTTTATATTTTTTTAAGAGCACAAAAACTTCAAATGTTCGAGGGAAACATGTAATAGGTCGGTATAAATTCGGAATGCGGGGTCTTAAAGATAAGTAACATAATTCTTTCTAGAGAATTTAAGAAAATAACGACTTTCAGTAAATCCCCGGGTTTTCTTGCTTGGCTCCTAAAACCTTCAGCCCCGTGAAAGGTTTCGATTTTACCTGAAAATGTCTGAAACTCTCAAAGGAATGTGGGCGTATTCTCTCTCGTTCTGAAAACAAGTTTTGTTCCAGAAGAATAATGTTTCATGCTTAAGGTCCTAAATAAATAATACCTTTTGGGCTTACGGGACCTCATAAATTACAGAATTCACAATATGTACCTCGGGTGAGATGCGAAAACCAATGTTGCCGGGAATGAAATGTGACCAAGATGGGTAGTAGGTACGTAAGTATCACCTCAAAATTGCCCACAAAAGTGATTCCACTATCGATTGGGCAACAGTTTTTATATAAAGTAAATATGTTAGTAAACTAAATTAGTGTTTGTGGCGGACAGCTGAGTAGCAGGCAGCGGTCGTGTGTTTTATTATTATACAAATCTACTAGACTACAAACATTGCAAAATAAAGCCATTCGCACAGTCCTGGGACCCCCCAAGTGGATGATGGTCTTCCAGCTCCAACGTGCCGCCGAAGACCACATCATAAGTCTCGCGGAATCTTTTTAGTCGGGCATTCCAACCCATACAAACCCGTCTATCAATTGTATCGCCCAGTACGACGCAAATGCCAAAAGTCAATTTAAAAAAATAACAAAACAAATCCTACGTAAACTACCCCCCTAATTGCAGCCATGTTTAATTGCAAAAAAAATTTTCACAAAAAACTATTTACCAACAACCAGTTTAAACTCACGATGAAAGAGAAAGGGGCCTTTTTGGCCCGGAGCTCTGTATTCCAATATTTCAAAAAAGTTTTATTCCAGGACTGACAACATTTTGCATACCTGACCATCAAAACAAGAGGAAGGTCACAAAGCTTGAACAACACCTGGGACTCAGCTAGAAGTAAATAAAGCAGACTACCCGGTTTCGCACGAGTTTCAACATTGTTTTGCTTAATAAACCATTCAAAAAAAGTGGTACGCCATCGTGTCTAATTTTTTGAGAGTTAAAAAATTACTTTTGTGTAATAACAATAATATAAATGATGTAAACGGATGAGTATATTTGCACATTGTAACCTGCACGCTTTTCCGAATAATTAGACGATATCAAACATTCAATATAACTTAGAACTGGCTGAGATGCCACAACACATGTTGTTTTTTTCCAAGGTTAGCTGATTTGCTTATCAGTTGCATAACGAATTCATCATTCGGCGATAAGTCTTGCTAATATTTCCATCCGACCGAATCAAAACTGTTTCACATTCACGTGGAGTGTAAAAAATAATTTAATTGCGTTTATCAAATTGCCACCCATTTATGTGAATAAAATTATGATAATATGATACGGTAAAAACTCTCTTTAAATCAATTGAAATCTTATTCGAAGAGATTCTATGCTTCAAATTCTATAATCATTGTGAAAATGTATTAGAAATAAAATAAAACTACAATATCTTGGCCACGCCATGAATGTCGCCACATACAAGGTAACCTGGCTGATATTTCAGGGAATTTTGATAGAAGATAATATAGCAGATTTCATGAAACATAACGCTAGCTTTTGTGGTTAGATTGTTTCAAGTATCTAATTTTCTCCTGTTTAATAAATCAAAACTAAAATTTCCTCTGCAATCTTAAGATTTATAACGGGGTACTTAAATACCTACCTACTAAATTATAAGCATATATATTTTTTAATATTTCAAATAAGGAATTACAAAATTTGTTCAAAGATACGACATTCTTAATGACGTTCTTTTTTCAAATTTTCTTTAGGCAGGTAGGTACTAAAATGTTGAAAAAATTCGAATAATAAACACGACGAATGCGAATGAGAAACACGACGATTTCACAATTGAAAGAATAATCTTTATCGCACCATTAAAACGGCCACCATCTTGAAACGGAACACACAAATAAATTAACATACCGACGAAATGCAACGGAACTTCGCTACGCCCAGTAAAAAAATGTACCAGCCATTGTTACGTGAATACAATTCCTAAATTTGTCATTATTGGAAGGCCTGTAAGAACTTGTTAATTTTTGGTAATTTATCATAAAAGGGAAGACACGATTATCACATTTGAACTCCAATAAACACGAACAATGGATCGTATTTAGCGACTTGACATATTGTTAATAATGCTTTCTGTATAATGTATAGATATAATACTTCGTGCAAATTAAAGCTCAAGGTTAACAACTCGAAAGGACGGCGGTACTTTGTTGGCAATCGTCAAAACATTATATAATATGAAGTGCGAAGAGAAATAACGTGATGAAGACTTTTGCTATATAGAATGTACTGATCCTTTGTGGTGTAGTAAACAAACCAAATTTACATTACATCTAGTAATATTAAATAGTTTTGCAGTCTAAACGTTAAAATAAACTTATTTTCTACAAAAAAATGTAGTTAACATGTTTATGCCATCTACAGGAATAAGTGAGAAAGAAACAGAATTGAAAGGCAAGAACATGTTAATTTCTGGTTATTTTATTTAACCAATCAAATTATACATTTGGTTATATGTAAAGTAACCAAATAATAACAATTATTGAAAAAATAGGTATCGCAAAGCAAATGTGTTTAATTGAAATCAATTTTTTTTAAGACTTGTTGAAAAATCAACAAAAAAACTTAATCCAGGTATGGCAACATTTTTTGAATATCATTCCATTTGGCCGCATCGGTATCTTTGTCGACTCTTTATTTTCATAATAACAATGGCTGGGAAGATAATGTTTCACATAGTTTTTTCTCCAGGTCCACTTCTTTCCAAGGCTCTTCTTCAAAGAGCGATTCGCGATATTTACATATTCCAAATTCCTCCATTCATATCCTGCGAAATACTGTTTTAAATTTCACCTAATTATAAGGTTCAGTTGCTGCCCTAATACTTTAATCTGAATAAACGTATAAGCCACCATTGTCACAATGGATTTATTTTTTGTATTAGCCGACTTTTTTTTTTTTTTTTTATTTAACAAAATAGGTAGACCAACAAAGCTGTCACATGCCAGCTTGTCTGCAGGATCCACCGAGTCAAAATATCTAAATTAATTAAATTTACATATTGATCGGTGACAGGATAAATCATCAAAATGATAATTCATCACATTTTTAAAAAGTTATATAAAGTCATGGAAAGTGATGAAACAAAAACTTTATTAACTGGGTTAAGTAGGTTAGGTTAGGTTAGGTTTAAATTTATTTTTTTCTTCGTTTTTAATGACTTTATATAACCTTTTAAAGGTGTGTTGAATAGGCACTGTGTTGAGTTATCATGGAACCATATTGATCCACTGATAGGCATTTGTTATTTTTTTTCTACTGTACGAGTGACCAACCTCAGTAAATTTTTGATGAATTATTTTGATTTTTTTTGCAGAATCAGATATTGCCAGAACATTATCAAAAATAAGTTTTTTTTTCTGAACCGCGTCACTCCAAGCAATAAGGTGAGACTTGCTTTGAAGTTGTATAGTGTTGACGAAGGCCATTAAAAAACTACTGGCAACTTCCTCGCTTCCTCTGCCACCTTCGTTTTAAATCCAAATATGGAAATATGCCCTATTTAATTCCTTCGTCACACAATGTAATTTTTTTACGAAGAATCTTCCAGATTTCAAAAATTTTGGTACTTTTTTGTGAATATAGGTAGATTTTAACTAAATTCGGTAGATTGTCGAAAAAAAAACAGATGATTTTCACAAATTCCCGAATTTCGGTAGATTTTCTATGAATATCGGTAGATTATTGCCGAAATCGGTAGAACTACCGGTATCTTTGTAGTATAGATGGTGAGAATGGTATCACTGAATAACATCTTAACCATAGATATCTCAGCTAATGTAGACGGGAAGAAGTTGTTACAGAATTAGGCAAGAACTTCCTAACTTTGTAGTCAACAACTTCATGCCTTGATTTTATCAATTTATTATCACAGAAATATTTATTTTATTTATTTATTTTTTTATTTTATTTATTTATTTATTTATCAAAAGAAAGTACATATTACATATTGGATGCTTTGCCTGTCCAACTAGGAAAGTTTCCCGTTCTATACGTAGTTAACATGTTCATTAATTCATTAAATACGTAGTTAACATGTTCATCACATTGATTAAGCATGTTCTTGCCGTTTTTAAGTAATGGCATGGTGTTCATTGGAAAGAGCGTACGCGAATTAGTTTATAGAACATTCTAATTATTTTTTTACGAATATGAAAGCTAACAACTTCTTGCCTTGGGGTCTTCATATGTAAACTGATAGATTGCATTGAGGCACGTAAGTCATTGGAATCCAACAGACAGGAATATGAATGTAGTCCGAACGCAGTAGAACTGAGGTCCCTGACGCATACTTATTTATTAATCTTTGTGAAATCAACAGTTCAATTTTATCTTTTTTACATTAGACCAAAAATACAAAGTATTATAGATTTCCACCTTACAGAATTATATAAAACAAAAACTGTAAATATTATTGTACATAAAACAAATTAAATTCAGAAAAACAGAAAAGACTACTTACCCATGAGATTTCAGAAAAAACACTCTTTTATGGACTTTTTTTAAATATTTATTCAGCCCGCAATTGAAAATGTCCACTTTTGATTTCATGTCATTGTATAGCCATAGTCTGTTGAAGCAAGAATTTTGTTTACAGTTTGTTTTGCATTGATCCAATTTGATCGACTAGAAAAGTGTTCGGAGAGCGCAAGTAAATAAAAATTGAATCTTACCTATCCAAGTGAAGTGAAGTGAATAAGTCTGATGACCTGGGAAGACATAGCAAAACCAGATCAATTAAAAAAAAAGAATCGGATCATGTCAAGAAGAGTAGGTATAAGACAATGCATGAATATGTATGAATCAAGGAGTGTGAGTTAATTAATAATGAATCAATAAATTCAAGGACCGAAAAAATGTTCATGATGTTCTAACATCGCAATAGTATTAACATAAATATACGATATAATCGAACTGAGCGGTACAGCCGCAGGGGGTGGCAGCAAATGTCAGAATTGAGTAAGAAGTTGATTTATGGTATGTACTATTGTACGAGCGATAAATAAAAATGCAATTGATTATGAAATGGACGCAACGCGCGATTCAAGCCGGGACTAATAAATTAATCACACGCACTGGTAGTTTTGGACGTACAATGTGTAATTTATATAAACGTTGTTTGGATTTAGTTGATAAAACGAATCAGAAAACGACAAAATCCATTCAAATATATATACTGGGATCAAGAAAAAACAGAAAAATAACAGATAACACTCGATAAAAAATAGAATGGGAAGGAAGCCGGGTTTTAATCGGCAGGTATACACAATAACCCACAACCACCTTATAGGAATGTTGGAGAGAGAGGGATGTAGCATTGGGTGAACATTCTGCACCTTTAGTTTTAGTTAGGAGTTCCTTGCCCAGGAATCTTACTCAGTTATTATCGTCATACATCCTATTTATTCTGACGATTCATTGTTTTCAGAGTCGGTTTTGTTCAAGGTAAAAATTTAAAATATTATTATTATAAATATATTTGTACTGATTCCCTTTGTTTTTGCTACGAGTTTATCCAGATTTATTTATTGAACGCCCTTAGGGTTTTTACAAACATAATACACGTCGAAAATTTACAAAAATTATACAGAAATAACATATCAGTACATACGTATGCGATGTATTTTTAAATGTAACTGTGTTAGTTGTAAGTTTCTACATATGTAAATATATATGTCATTAAGACAGTTATAGGCCTTAGTCGTAAGTCACTAGACATAAGTCTTAGATGTAAGTCAGTGGTTTTAGTATTTATTATTTAATAAATATATAAAATATATTTGTACAATGCCCTTGAGGTGATTTTTTACGAAAATGGCGATATATAAATTATTATTATTATACATATCAGTACGATAAATAATTATAATTTTTAAAACACATTTTTAGATTATGAAATTCTAACAATTTCCATCCAGCATTTTAAAGGTACAAAAAAACAAACACTAAATAAATAAACTTTCCATCGGTTTTATTGATCCATGGTTTAATGTTGCAATCTGTATTCGATACAAATGCGTGGCATTCAAACCTATTTACAGTACGCCCAGCACAATATTCTGGTTTTGAGAGCGATATTCGTTGATACTTCTATCAGTTTGACCCAGATAATGTTGATAGGTTCTGATAGCTAGGGTCGACATTATTTTTATTCGAAAAGCTAAATGATCGATATACAAAATAACGTATTACTACACATAATCAACTGAGAAATAATGAACGGACAAGGTAATGAACAGTAATGTATAAAAATAGGTTATTGAAAGTTATTACCAATACCTCTAATGTTCGAAAAGATTTAAGTGGCTATTATTATAGAAAAATCATTTTGAAAGTTATTACTTTTTTACAGGCGGGTTTTTAAACCAGATTATGAAAGTAATATTTTTTTATCAAAAACCGTAGACAATAGTTCAGTGTGGTACATTTTTAGAAATAGGTATAAAGATCTTCTGTATTGTATGAAACTACCCTACAACGAGAGGCTTATCGTAGATTTCCAAAAATAAGTTTGGCAAACAAACAAACTAGGTCATACTACTACAAAGGCCTTAAAATATTCAATTGTTTACATGTACATTTAACAGAAGCAAAACATCTTGTGGTACTTTGCGTTGGTTATACATATAATAATATTATTTATAAAATCCTCATATTATTGATATAAATATTTGGAAGACTGTATGCCAAATTAACTAACTTTGTTTAAACCAGATTACGGATATCTTAGACATACGTATATCTTCAGGGAGCCAAATGAGGAACTAGCTCGAAAGAACTATTTTTAAAATCCATAGATTTGTGTCCATAAAATCTACACTACAAATTAAGGAACATTATTAATATGAGTAGAGTTGTTAAAAATGTTTTTCCTCCGGTTATCTAAGTTAATAAATTGGTAATTAATCGTAGTTTTTTTCTATTAAACTGTATAAAGGCCAAGAGTCTCAAACAAAATTATTGTTGTTCTATAACCTCCCCACCTTCTTGTCCATCTCCTTCGTCTCTACACTACCTTCACCCTCACAACGTTTCCCAATTGGGAATGCCATAGTCTCACTGGCTCCAGACGATTGGAAGCAGTTAAGACTCTTGTGTGGTATTAACACAAAAAATCAATTAGGACTCGGTTGCAAATCGCACAAATAGGTACAGTTTATAAAAGTGTGAAGCGTGAATTGAAAAAAAACACGATGGCCTTCCAGGCAATTTACGACGTAAACATTAAGTTTTATTAGCTTTGAAATGCAAAAACGGCATTAAAAAAGACAGGAGTTTTATTTTAACGGCGGCGCGTGAAATATTTAATGGACGATGAAAAACGTGGCAGAAAACGAGGACCGGCTGAAATGACGACCTACATTTGCATGGAGCTGATAGGTGCCATCTCAATGCTGAAAACAACAAAGAATAATAACGGGACATATCTAGTCTGCCAGTGGTACTGTGGTACAGTGGTTTTACCGCAGCATCAATCATCTCGCTATTCGGGTCGGGAGGTCGGACTACGAACCAAAAGAACATAATTGAGAAGAAAGGTAGTTGGTAGGTTGAAACTAGTATCGTATATCTTAACAAAAGATGAACACTTGACAAAAATACAGCCATAACCAGAGGCGGTTTTCTCTAAAATACGTTTGTGCGGCGAACTCTCGTAAAAAAAGATAAGACAAACTTGTATCATAATTTTACCACACTTTAAACAGCGCGCTATTCAAATTCCCTGGTAAAAATACACCCGCCTAAATTGACATCGACTATGGGACTTTCTGTTACATGAAATAGTTCTACTTGTAGCGCTTCGACGGTAAACCGAGCGATTGCGCGAATCCTAGGAATCTGTTAGCTGCACGGGTGCACTGCGCAGCGACTATTTTCTGTTAACGCCAAATTTGTACGGAATAGTATTTTGCGAGATTTAAAATGTTTTATTTTCTGCGATTATCGTGTTTTAAAAATAATTTACTGAAGATGATACTTTATGTGAATTGAGATTTTAGATTAATTTTTAATTATTAATAGATTGTATTCATTAATTACAGACGCCAATGCATCGCCAAATTATACCTCACCCAATCTCTGGTGCAGTGATATAAAGAATTTTCTTTAAATCCAGAGAAAAATATATATAATTATGGAAAAGACCGACATAGGACATTTTTTCTCTTGAAGTCGCAATGAGATAGATCATGAACCGCCACTGGCCGTAATACTACACACAGACACAGAACTTTTTATCTATATTTTTTTGCATGGTGGTAGAGAATCAAGTATGTATGTACTTGATTTGGTTCATATGAAATACCCAAAAAATAGGAATAATAATACGTATTAAGCAAGGAGGGTGTGCAGAGATACAATAGAAATGTACAGTAGAATCAAAAGAGATGCTTGCTCGTGAAGTGTGTAGAACTACTGCTATAAAAGATTTAGAACGAGTTTCAACCACCATCGGTTTGCACAAATACATTCAAACGTGCGCTCTTTAATTATGGCTTAATCATTATGGTAAAGTTGATAGGTTCTGATACTAATAACAACAGAAAAGCAGAACGTCGAACTCTTAGAATAAATAGCTCAGAAAGCGATAAAATCCTACTTGTTTAGTCTGTTACTGCACTTCTCGAACATCATGGCTTCCTGGTACCGCGCTTTATTCAGACTCGCGAAAACAAACCGTTGAAAGAACAGCACCGACGCGCCGCTTTTGTGAAACTTTTCCAATCCCATACTGATTAAAGATAACAATTTTTTTAACAAGGCAATGCAGAAATCAACTCGCTGACTTTGTACGTTACGGTTACAGACCAAATCTGGCCCATGGCCGATTGAAAACTCAGGGTGTAAGAAAATCCTCGACAATCGTTCAATTATTATATTTAACCATGGATTGTTTGAAATGTTCGCCCTCGAAAAGTCCCGTTCGAAAAAGATGTTTTTTTTAAACAAACTTTTTTTTCTTTCAACATAATTCGTAATATATTTTAATGAATAATCGACTTCGAAAAGTCCCGTTAGAAAAAATGTGTTTTTTAAAACCGTCATCTTTCAGCATAATTCAAAATATATTTTAAAGCAAGGGCGTATAAGGCAAACGGCTGCGCCGCATTTTCATACAAAGCCTAAATTTGAATTTAAGGTTCAAAATACTTTACCAAACTGAATAATATTTTTTTTATCAAAAGGTGTTTCACAATACAGTAGTAATATCTGTGTAGGTAAACTAAAGTTATTTTAAATGATAAACTGATGTTTATAAACAAGGTTTTAAGCATAATACAAAGGATAACAAATTATGATAAGCAATAATTATTATTATCTCAGAGGATTTTAATTTGTATGGGTGTTTCTGGCTAGTAATTATTGTTTGAAATAATTTATTAAATAAGTCAGAGCTGGTTTCATAAGGCGTAATATTTCCTTAACAGGTCCGTAAAACTACTAATTATTATGGTTTGATTTTGTGCAAATCAATACAAAAGTAAGAACTATTTCCTCATCGCCAGAGCCATAAAGAAAGGTATATAATGAATTTGACTTGGTTCTACGATTTTAATTATAATGTCCTTGCTCATGAAATACACGAAAATAAGAAGAGATTGTACCGCACTCTTTTATGCATATCCATTAATATATCTTTAGTTGAGACCTTTTCAAAGAGTATTAATTACAATTTTTTTGTAAAAATATCGCCTTTCCGCCCTAGCTGGACCGGCGCGCTTATAAGGTAGAACTGACTACCTTTCCAGCGTGTTAATAAGGAAACCAATATTTGGCCAAACATCAATACAATGGGAACAAACAATGGAAATGCAACGGAAAACTTGAAACGGGACCGACAGAGGAAGTTAACGGTTACGTATAATTAAATGCAAATTAATGTAAACAAAGGGATAAACTATAATAGCGGAATAAAACGAGCGGTGAGATCATTTGTACTAGGAAATCACGACAAGAAGTGCAGCGGAAGGTTTTTAAGGTTGCATAATTTGAAAAAGAGGTTTAACTTGACGTGGACTAGAAGGACAGCAAAGATTAAAGACTCGTAGTTAGTGTAGTTATTACTACCTGGTTTTCAACAGTACTGATAAATTAAAACAAAAAAAACATTTACGATTATGGTGTCGTATCTTTTTTGATAATTAAGTAGATACTTCAAAGCTCACGATGGAACCTACGATTGTTCTAGAATTTCCAGAGAAAGGGCCTCACTTTTCAATAAGCCATAACATATTTTGCTGTGACAGACAAACAGATTCTGATTCACAGTTTACGTGGACTTTTCAAATCTCCATAACTGCGAGTTGAAAATAGAGAAATCCTATATATACATAAAAACATGATTAAAATTTAATGGAGCTAGATGTCATTATTTCAGAGATCTGGTACTTTGAGTTTTTAAATATTTTGCACGTGAATTTTTACAGATTAAAGGAGTAATAATAATAATAATAAAGACATTTAAAAAAATAAAAGGGCATATTGAAAATCATTTGTTGATAAATGAAATTACTAGGTAGCGATAGTTTCTTGGTTACTGGAATGTAGCAGTAACGATACAATCATCTCCAAGTTGTTTTGCAAAATGACAACAATGTCATTTGCAACCAACGTAGATGAACAGGGAATTATTATATCATCTGTACAGATGAACATGGGTAGTCTAAGACCCCAAAAAACAAAAGCAGGTATTCCTAGAAAGTAAATAAGGAGACGCGGAAGTAAATGATAGAAGAAGTCGGGGATTGAGTTGGCCGTGTCAAGAGTCAGAACAACAAATGAATGTGAATGAAGCAAGGAGTTTGTGCTGAGACGGAGTTGTGTGGTTTATTCTCTCTCCCTACCCCTGCACGGAAACGATGCGATGGTTAGTTAGTTATAGAAGTAAAAAAAACATCTTTAAAGGTTTTGAAGGTTGCTCGCTAGCAGTTAGAGGACTTCGCTCGTGTGTGCAGAATTATTGTCTTATGGAAACCGTAATAGAAAACTACCATTTGTGATATTACGTATCTAGGTTTGTACATTCACGGTCGGTTTGTTGCGTAGCAAATGATAGCACTGAAAACGCGATAAAATAATACCTGTACGTATAATTCAGAGCTGAACTTAGAACTCCTCCTATCATGGTTCGATGATAGCTCAACACAGTGACAATTCAACACACTTTTAAAAAGTGATATAAAGTCAATAGAAACGATGATTTTTTTAAAAACCTAACCTAACCTACTTAACCCAGTCAATAAAGTTTTTGTTTCATCACTTTCCGTGGCTTTATATAACTTTTTAAAGATGCGATGAATTATCATGTTGATCAGTTATCCGGTCACCGTTGTTCTTATTGAATAACAATGACCGGTGGCTGAGTTGGCATTGCATTTGGGTCCCACCCAGGCGTCATGAGTTCAATTCCTCGGCTGGCAAAGTCCTCCACCAAATAAGAAATATTTTCCGCTTACTGTGTGGTAGTAGAAGATTTTTCAAATATCGTCAGGTTATTCATAACCCGAGAACGTTTTTAAATACATGGTGAAATTGTTATAGAGACAAATTTATACTTAAAGCTCTACAGCTCATGATGGCAATCGCGTAGATGTTTGAATTGGGCTAAATAATTCCATACAGAAAGAGCGGTGCAAAGACGACAGATCTCGCCGTTCAAGATTTCCGCTACACGAGATTTCACACAAATATATTTCTGCTTCGCAATTATTATACTAAAATACTAAGTAATATTGGAAAGAGGCCGCCCTTGAGGTGATACGTTAAAAATGGTGCCATAGGAATAAGAGGGATACTATATTCGCGTATATCTTAATTTTAATATACAGAAATCACGTGTCACTGTGTTCGTACACGCTAATCTCCGAAACCGCCCAACCGATTTCAATAAAATTTTGTGAAATGTATCGTTGGTTCCGGCTTGAAATATAGGACAGTTTTGGACACAAAAAAATTTTAGAACTATTTTTTCAACGATTTTTAGATTTCTCATACAAAAATACATACAATCACATATTTTAACTTCCCTACATATAAGGCGGTCTGTGGCAGAACTACGTTATTACTATTATAAAATGCATTCCAAATGGTTGAGTTAAATTCTAATTGGTTTCTAATATTAGTATATAAAAATTCAGCGTGCATATGTTTGTGCTCTCAAAACTCGAAAAGTAGTCGACCGATATCGCTGAAAATTTTAAAGTATGCTGTTATTATTGCCAGGAGTATTTATAGATGTTTAAATGTTAGAAAAGGGTAGAGGAATTCTTAATGAAATTTCTCTACACCGTAATTAGGTAAGAAGTCGAATTAAGGCGATGCCATACGTAGTAATGCAAAATCATGTGTGTTTGGGTTGAAAATTTGGTCGCCTACAAATGTTTCAGATGCTTTAATTAAATACTGCGAGTAGAATACATCTTGGCCTTTGAAATAATCGAGAATTTTTTAGATAAGTCTTTTTATAAGCCCAGAAAAAAATAATGTATAAGGCCTATGAAAACTGCTTTAATGTTCAAAATCTCCTACTTAAGAACCCATTTTCGGTTATGATTTTATTGTGTAATGTGGCAAATTAAGTTATTTATAAAATGATAGAAAAAAAATTAAATATTTATGCCTAAATATCCACAAAATAAAATAAAAGGCACTTTTTGGCCATGTTTTTTCTTGCATAAATCAAAACAGGCGGATGATGTGAAGCGGGAATTTAAACCTTATCGCCATCTACGTAAGGGTTGTTATTGATAGCGGCTCAATTTAAAATATTAGACGACGTAGTGCATCGCCTTAAAGTCGAATGTAGTTTTTTAACAGTAACATTGTGGTATAAAGTAGTGAATGGTGGAAGAAGTCGGAGGTGCCAGAGAAAGACAGTAGTAGTATATTTATTAAGTTGTACACGGTAAGTTCGTTTACTTTCCTAAGCATTCAAGACTCGAAATGTTTCCATTAAAATGCTTGCATCTCTTTGTGAATCTGAGTCAGTCAAAAATAATAATACTTTTGTGTCCTATCAATTATTTCCGAATTCTCCAGACGTTGATGTGTCCGTCGGTGAATACTCTTTCTATAATTAAAGCAGTATTACAGACGGACGGTGATTCATAAGCAAACAACAGTCCTGCGGGAAATTAGCCGGGACAAACTAAGCCGGCATCATACAATATAGACACTGTTAACTTTTTGGTCATTCCACTACACTAACATGTAAATCTATGTACAGGGTTTTCCATTAAGAGGTGTTATTTTGATATTCAATCGTAAAAGATCAATGGTTTCGTTGCTTGTGTGGCACGTAGCGCCGTCTTGTTGAAAGTAAACGTTGTCCAGATCAATACCATCCAATTCCGGCCATAAAAAATCATTAATCATCTCTCGATAGCGATCTATTCACCGTAACTGTTGCTCCAGCCTCATTTTCGAAAAAGTAAGGTCCAATGACTCCGCCGGACCATAAACCGCACCAAACAGTCACACGTTGAGGATAGAGAGACTTTTCAACAATAACTCTTGGGTTTTCCGAGCCCCAGATGCGACAATTTTGCTTGTTGATGAAACCACCGAGGTGGAAATGGGCCTCATCACTCAAGATGATTTGCATTTGATTTTCTCAAGTGAATTTTAATAATTTCAATGCGTTGTTGAAGCGTGTATCGTTCCATTTTTATTAATGGCGTAGTTTCTACTTGTCAAATGTCAAAAAATGACAGCTTCAAAAGTAACATCTACCGAAATAGCGGGCTATTAAAAATAACACCTCTTATTGGAAAACCCTGTGGTTCAATCACTTAGTAAGAAAGTAAATTTAAACAAGGCGAGAAATTAAATTTAATGGAAAACCTTATAATATTGAGAAATAGGCTTTTTATAACGTATATAGAAAACAAAAGAATTGAATTATTGTAATACGAAATTATATGAAGACACAAGTCGTTGGTATTATTTATTGCTGGCCACATCACAAGTCTGCGCAGACTAGTAAAATCATTATCCAAAGAACGCAATGAATAGCCTCTCTCCTCGCTCGATTTCCCACACCAACATATAAAGTAATCTTTATAGCAGATTACTTCAAATGTTGGCGAGGGAAACTCACGATCAAAAGCACGCTATGAATATGGTATCAGTTGTAACACCTAATAATAATACTGATTGGATAATTTGCATAGTGAAGGTGTCCATACCTACCTTCACCTTCAGTGTGTGCCATACCTGCCTTCAGTTTTCTTATGAACGCAAATTACAATTAGCTACAACTGATATATTTACAGAATTCGATCATGAAATGACGAGAAGATGTTTTCGAAGATTTTGGAAAGCACTATAAACTTTCCAGTACCTAATCAATACATTTCAGTTGACAAATAGAGGGCATCAGTGACTCACCTCCATGACCAGGTAAACGTAGAGCGGGCTCTCCTTACAGTCGAGCAGGGCGACCACATTGTCATGGTGCAGCTCGGTCAGCTCCTTGAGGATCTTGATCTCCTTGCCGAGCAGGTTCTGCGACTTGGCCAGCGACTTCTTCGTCACGCTCTTGATGGCCACTATCACAGATGGGTTCTGGAAAGAAAAATAATACTCTCAATAAAAAAACATAAAAAATTTTAATATTATAAAATAGAACATAATGAAATTGAATTAACATAACATATCATTGATGAAACAGAACAATGATGAAAACAGATCCATGATGAAACGGAAAAATTATAACAGAACAATTATGAAAACAGAACAATACTGAAACAGAAGAATGATAAAAATTCATCAAAGATGAAACCAAATAATAAAGCAGAAACGTGAAGAAAAATAACAGAAAATAAAAATAACCTAACCTAAGGGTGTGTATAAATACGCGTGCCGAACTGCCGAGCTGAACCACGATTTACGGGAAAAGAACAAAGTAACAGCAAACGCCGCTTGCGGTTGTTTTGTTCCTTTTCCGCAATTCGTGGCTCGGCTCGTGCATTTTTTCTCAGCATAAAATTATATTAGATTAGCATTATATTATTTATTAAAGAAAGACAAACTATAATTAAAAACGGAAAATGTTGCTTGTGCAATAATGGAGGACTCAGCTAGCAGAGGAATTGAACATACGACGCCTGGATAGGATCCCAAAGCATTTGTCATCTCTGCTACTAACCGGTCAACTAACCGATTATTATAATGAAACGACAAGATGAATTTTACGATTTTGGAATTTCCAGTGTGATTTATATCAAGATAACAATGTGAAATTATTGGTAATTTTGAATGGAGGGCAAATATCATTATAGATTATTGAGAAAATAACAATTTCACGTGAAATTCCATATAAAAAAGGATGCACTATTATTACGAAAATCACGCTCGGCATTAGATGAGATATTGATCGAAGTGTAGTTTTATTTGCAGAAAGGTGAACGGTCAAGCAGTGATTAAAAACTTGTTCTTAGTGGATATTTCACCATCTCTGATCAAAATGTGGAGAACTAGTCGTTAAGTAACTTTAATAATGGTTGTAAAAACAGACATTTATCTGAGTAGCGCGAATCGAAAGTTTACTTCGAGGTTGTGAATACCCCTAATTGTATAAAACTAGCGCAGACCCGTGAAAATAACGAAATCTCTGTTTACATTTCAAATGTAGAACTAAAATAATTTTCCGGTAAACAAAATATTAGACTATATAGTTGGGTACTTTATCGCTCGACTGAATTCTGGACGTGTCAGTTACAATTTTGAAAAAGACACTCAAATTAAGAACAAATCCGAATCACAGACAGACAACCGAAATGGGAAAGTTTGATTATTAAAATAATGTCTCTCTGTGAACTTTTAAAATATTTGTTAAAACTTTAAAAAAATTAGATTTTACTTCCTACCCAGGAACTGTAAACCTGGCAAATGCCGATGGGGTAGGACCGAAATTTATTTCGTACAATAATTGCTGCTGTTTCGTACAATGTCCGCGTGTGAGTACGTGATTGCCACCAAAAGTTCATATAATACTTTGTCATTTGACAACGAGTCTATATGCCGAGTATCAGCTAGATCGGATGTCGGGAAGTGGGTTAAATTTCCGCTTCCAAGATTTGCATTCATTCATAACCGAAAACAAAGGTGAAATTCAAATTGATGTATTTAAAAAAGGGCTTTAATTAATTTTAAGGCAGAGCTATGAGCCTTTTCAATAACAAGTTACAGATATCAATTAAAGAATCTTTATATTTTAAAGGAAATTGACAGTGCTCCAATTTAGTGAAATTTATTAGTGACCCTTTTAAAAAGTGCCTGCAAAGAAAGCGACAAGAAACCAGGCTGGAGATTTATTTATATAAACAAGACTTATAATAATCTTTCGTACTATATACACGCAATCCTTGGGTTATTCATAACTCCGATAACGACGTGTTTTGCGTACAATAATGATTACCTGTTTTAATATGGTATTACTGAAATAAATTCTGCAAGAGGAAGAGTTAATAAGACTAAGGGCCAGTTGTTTCACAGGTGCACTTGTCAATATTAAAATTATAGCCAATACAGATTTCGATTTCGAGGACCGAATTAATTTGAACAATCCATCAAATTTCAAAGACAATTTTCAAGTTCTGTGAAATTCTATTCAAGTTATGTTATTATTTCAGTTCTGTGAAATAATTGGCCAATAACGATATACTAACAGAACTTGAATAGAACCTTTACAGAACTTGAAAAGTAACTCTGAAATAAGATGAATTGTTAAATTTCGGTGAAACAACTGGCCCTAACAGTTTAGCAAAACAAAACCACAAGAATAATTATTTTTAAGGCGAAACCAATGTTCAGATCTTCGTAGTCAAGCTTAATAAAGATCAACACAAACATAATCACTTACAAGAAAAAAAAATTAGACTTCCCTTTCAAAAGTAGTCAAAATCACGAAACTCATTAATATATAGAGCGGTGAAGATCTTTCAAGAAATACCGACCAACATAAAAGAAGAGGGAAATGTGTTCGTGAAGTGTAATTTTTAATTATTATTTTTTTTGGTAAACTAACGTTTAAGACAAGATTTTTTTATGCATAGCACAAAGGGTAACAATTATTTTACAAGCAATAATTATTCGCCTGAAACACTCTTCCACATTGAAAAATCTCCTGATAAAAGATACATGACGCCAACGGGACTCGAACCCGTGTCCCTTCGATTTCAGGCGAATAATTATTGCTTGTAAAATAATTGTAATTTTTAATTTTTGTATTTTGTAATTTTAAGTAGTGAACATAGTGTGTAACTTTATTGCTATATATTAAGTTGTTATATATCCTATTTAAGTTAAATAAATAAATAAAAATAAATGTAAGTCACTTGGTACCATGAATGTATCCACTGAAGCATTAGAAATGTGTACACTTTAATAAGAGACGCTAAAAGTAAAAATAGATTCAGCAGCATATTCTTACAAAATATCTGAAGGAAAACACGTTGACATCACAAACCAGAACGTTTGAATTTACGCGCTGCGCTGCTGCGTAAAATAATACTGACCGCGTGGATGCTAAGAATAAAATGTGATAATAATCTAATAATAAAATGGTCAACAAACCTTTTTATCCAATTGATCAATTCTTCAAGGGTACAAGAGTTTAAATATTCCTAGGAGATATTGTGCTGTGACGAACTTTTGAGACAACTGTGGCGTCAAATCTACATTAAATAATTAATAATAAACCGCTTGACCTACTTAGTATCTACTCCCGAATTATGTACATACTTGCATCGTTAAATCGTAAACAAAGTAATCTACGTACTTCAAGTACCTACCTGCATATTGATGACAATAACACTGCAGTCCGTCTCGAATACTACGAGAACTCGCCAGAAGGTTCGAGCCTACGGCCTAGGCATAATTGCCAAGCCGTCGAAAGTTCGCGAATGATCCAGATCGAGCGAGTGTCTTCGATTTAGTTGCCATCCACCTACCTACTGCCGCCGTCGGCCGAGTAGTATAAATAAGCCCGACGCAGCGAGTCAGTCAGTCAGTCATAATTTCGCCGCCAGTCTACAAGGAACAACGAGTGTTAACCCGCGCTAATCTTACTAGCGCAAAGGACACGTACCCGGCTTCGCCCCTATCATCATGGACTCTATCGGGACATCATCATAGCGCCTCGGCCACGTCCGCGGCCAGCGCTACTCGGATTACAAGCGCCCTGGTTCCAGCGTCTCTGACCAGCGCTTCTTCCACGCTACCATGACCACCACGAGGACACGCAGCATCCTCACTGGTCTACATCGTTCCCGCTCAACCGCCTATAAGGTCCATCGCACCTTCGGCCGTCTCGTCAGCACTGGAGTGCCTGAGGACCTACGTTCTTCACCAGTGCCTGACCTCCATCGAGTCCCGGTCACAAGCGCCCGGCGTCGACTCACTGACCCGCGCTTGACCTGCCAACACATCACAGCAGCAACCGGAGTATTCTACATCTGTCCTACATCATCTCCTCGTCACGGCAACTGACTCACCAATAAACACATGTGACCTTCAACACCTTCTTTCATTTCGTGCCTCACCCCTGATCCCCAAAGTGGTGACCCCGACGTGATCTGCAGCCCGACGTGATAGTGTTACCCCGACTCACCGGTAACCCCGTCTCAAAATGGGTGATCAGTAAAGGCACCACGGAGCAGCATGCACCAGGCCATCTCCGCACAAGCGCGGATAATAGTGCCACCATGGTTATCTGAGTGAATCTTCAACCTGTGTTGTGAACATGTGTTTTGCAAAATTTTTTTTTTTATGAAGTGTCACAATTTAAAAGACGTTCGTTTCCGAGCTGTTTCTTCTATCGCAGCCCTCAGCAAAGCTGCTGGGAAGGGGGTGTCTGTGGCGTCAAATCTACATTAAATAATTAATAATAAACCGCTTGACCTACTTAGTATCTACTCCCGAATTATGTACTTGCATCGTTAAATCGTAAACAAAGTAATCTACGTACTTCAAGTACCTACCTGCATATTGATGACAATAACACTGCAGTCCGTCTCGAATACTACGAGAACTCGCCAGAAGGTTCGAGCCTACGGCCTAGGCATAATTGCCAAGCCGTCGAAAGTTCGCGAATGATCCAGATCGAGCGAGTGTCTTCGATTTAGTTGCCATCCACCTACCTACTGCCGCCGTCGGCCGAGTAGTATAAATAAGCCCGACGCAGCGAGTCAGTCAGTCAGTCATAATTTCGCCGCCAGTCTACAAGGAACAACGAGTGTTAACCCGCGCTAATCTTACTAGCGCAAAGGACACGTACCCGGCTTCGCCCCTATCATCATGGACTCTATCGGGACATCATCATAGCGCCTCGGCCACGTCCGCGGCCAGCGCTACTCGGATTACAAGCGCCCTGGTTCCAGCGTCTCTGACCAGCGCTTCTTCCACGCTACCATGACCACCACGAGGACACGCAGCATCCTCACTGGTCTACATCGTTCCCGTTCAACCGCCTATAAGGTCCGTCGCACCTTCGGCCGTCTCGTCAGCACTGGAGTGCCTGAAGACCTACGTTCTTCGCCAGTGCCTGACCTCCATCGAGTCCCGGTCACAAGCGCCCGGCGTCGACTCACTGACCCGCGCTTGACCAGCACATCATCAGCCAGCATCCGGAATATTCTACATCTGTCCTTCATCATCTCCTTGTCACGGCTACTGACTCACCAATAAAACACATGTGACCTTCACAACCTTCTTTCATTCCGTGCCTCACCATTGATCCCCAAACAACTAACACACGTAATGTGGAAACAATCAATTCTATAAAAATAGACAGCATCTGAATTGTGAGAAGTATCAAACCATTTCATTGGGAATAACTCATTAAATAAAAATAATTAATTGATTAAAAAACAAAGCCGCATGCCTTTCAAGACAGTTTTTTTCGTTGTTGAGAATTATTACAATAGAAATGTCTAAGTCGGGTCATCTCAATGGTCAGATTATCAGAAGAGTATGTAAGTCCAATTATGTCCCGTGCTTGCGAACCGTATCTAAATTTCTCTAATAAACGATAAACAATAATTAATCTAATAATAGTTAATCTCAAGTGACCTACCAGGTACTGTATATTATTTGCCTGCACAAAATATAAATAAATAATAATAATTACATATTATGTATATTCTAGCATCACGTTCATCAATCAAATGCATTGCATTGGTGATCGACGAACCGGTGGATGCAATCTGTTAGCCGTACATTGATAATAGTTTGACTAGTCTATAGTTAGTAATATCATCACTAAGATCATTGTAGAAATGTATTATATATTTGTACAGCGCCCTTGAGGTGATTTTGCACAAAAACGGCGCTATGCAAATCATCCAAATATTATTATTATGAGACGATGCGTCATGATGGTTAGTTAGATAGACTTTTTGTTATATCGCCCCTTTTTCGGCAAAGACGAATCTTCACTGTAGATGCGGTAATTTGAACATTTTTGTTTTTTTATACACATACAAAGTGTTGTCGGTTTTTTTAGCTGTACAGTTATTATTTGTGTTTGAATTTTTTCCCTAGCGAAACATCGTACGCGTCATTTAGCAAATTGGGTCGTGGGTAATGGATCACTGAATAAATAAAAACTGAACCTTGGAGGTAAAAATATTCGTATCACAAGTGTTGGAAGGAATCTAGGGTTGTGGGAGACTATAAACCGGTTTCGTAAACAAATAAACAAAGAGTCGGGCCAGCTGACTACCCCACGACTTGCATCATGTGAACCGTCCTTTGTTGTTCCAAACAATGATGGCGGGGCTAGCATGTCTGGGAATTGTAGAAACTAAACTGGAACTACTGTTTTATAAGAGAAAATACAACATTGTTCGATGCATTGTATAAATGCAAGAGTCAAAATACACACATAAACTAGGTTACTTTTTTAATCATTGAGAATGAGCACAGTGACAAGTGAGATAAAGTGGTTCGCCTGTCGTAATGAGAATTTAAAACCAATCACTATTTAAATCTTGCGACACTTTCAAGTACCGTCAATAATACAGGATTAAATCGTATTTAAATACAACACAGTTAAATGTATTGTTTAAATACAAGAGTTCATGTATTATATACACGAACTACACTACTTTTAGAAATGAAAATAACGAGTAAGGTAAGGTGCTTATGTTGGCGTTTCGATACGCACAACAGGATATAACAAACCATTATTTATATTCATATAGTGGGACTCACAACTACCGTCAGTAAAAGGTTAAAAAAAAGGGTGTAAAATTTTGTAAAATGCAACAGCAAAAAAATGCAGCGTGGACGTGTTTAATTCACACGTAAATTATGTTAATTTACTAATTGCGAATAAGAAAAATCAGGTAATGTGACTTATGTTATTGTACCGACAATATTAACAGTATGTAATCTCCCACCTAAGCTCCTTAGAAAGATCCATGTCGTAAATATTATAAGCTTTTCATCTACAAGTCTGACAATTATGCAAATTCAAAGCATGGATGAGATTGGACGTGATCATGTCATGATGTGCAACTGGCGTTAAACTTACATATTTACGTTTATACTGGTAAGAAGCATATGTTTTTATAAGAAAAAACAGAGCAGACGGGATGTGATACGAATGATACTTCGAAGTTATCATTTTTGTAGGGTTTAGGATAGTGTTACGTTAGATTTAGATCTGCCCAGTTAGGTTTCCCCCTCCTAAGTGTCGCAAGTTAAATCCTCTGTAGCTAAGTTCCGCAATCTCGCGGGATTTCAAAAAGGGTTTTCTGAAATCCTATATGTGTAAGATTGAATAACTAATTCCCATCAAATTCATTTGACAATGAATTTGATGGGAATTAGTAATGCTGATTCTGAACCGACAATAATGTGAAGACTGTGATTCTCGAATACATGTTTACAAATCACTTTTTATAAGCAATGACCTGAAAGTCGCGTTGTGTCAATGGAGGGCAAACACACTTGAAATAGCGTCGCAATTGTAAGCCATTTGCATTCGATTATTTTATAAGTGAAAACGCCATCGTTTGATTACCATAAATTAACAGAATAATTAGATTCATAATAATAATAGTGTTTTAATACACAAGACGAATTACTCACTCAAAGAGAAAAACCTGTTTTTTATTGAAAACTGCGATACGAATTATGAATTCGTGATTAATTTTTACTGAGATAAAAGAAATTAGATAAAAGTGTACCACATAAAAATAATGTTTGTAATAAAGTGTAGCAACGTTATTAGAATACTATTAACTAACAAATTTATCACCCGGTTTCACGCGGGATAAAAATCAATTTGACAAATAGTTTAAAACTCCATAGCTCATCATGGAAAAGACGCAAGGAGCTGAAAAAAATAGATTTTACAAGAAATTTCAATCAAACAGAAAAAGCAAATAATCATATTTGAATTCTGATTGGTGATTTTGCACGAGAATCTATTAAAAACCCGATTAAAATAGCCAAGTTTTGAGTTTCGCAACAAGGAAATTAACCACTAAATATTTGAACGTGCTGAAAATATACCTATGCTTTGATTCTAACCGTCTAAAACCAGTTGTAATTCAAGCGATACGCCATTACACGAAGCATTCACAACGACGCGTATTAAAACTATTGATAAAAAAATTACAATGTTAATACAGCACGCAAGATACGCGTGTATCCCATTTGGGAGCAAAGCAAAGTGACGTGCCAAGGTTGGTCGTTGGCCGAGCAGCTCTGCGGTGGCTAGGACGAAACTATACTAACTACAAACTACATACTACACTACATGATCTTCTACCGTTGATTCACACTTGAGAAAAGTAAACAAACAAAAGTCCATCAGTTTAGAGTTAAAAACTATTGGTCCAATATACAGAAAACAGGACACGGTTAACATGCAGTTTTACCAGAAAACACTGTGTATCAGTTATATAACAATGAGAAATAAGTATTTCAGTTTTTGAGAATGGACAATAAAGCATTTTAATAGCTATTTTGTTAAAAAACGGATAATTCGACTTTCATTTTGAAGTAGCATAGTTTGTATATATATGAACTCTTGCAATTATACAATGCATTGAACTGTCTTTTTTTCACGCCATGTTGTCATAATAACTAACTAACTAACCATCACGCCGTTTCTCCGCAGGGGTAGGCAGAGAGGACGGACCGCCAAACAATTCGGTCTTGGCACACACTTCTTGCCTCATTCATACTCTTCAATTATTCTGACTTTTGACATGGCCCGACTCGAGTCTCTGATTCACTTGATCGTGCCATGTCTTCATCGGGCGTCCCCGACTTCTGCTACCATTCGCATTTGCATCTTATATCCTCCTTACACTATTTTCTTCGCTCATTCGCTCTACATGCCCAAACCATCTAAGCGTCCCTTTCTTAATCTTACTCATTACGCTTACATCAGCCTTGCACTCTTTGCGAATCTCTACATTCCTCACATAATCATACATGGTTTTACCATACATACGCCTCAGGGATCTCATTTCAACAGCATTCAATCTACTTTAAACCTTTCTCTGCCAGTTCCATGCCTCACTTCCATGCATCAGGGTAGGTACCAGAACTCAGAGTTACCTGCTTTGTCATAATAATATTGGTATATATTTTTAGATTAGAAATTTTAAAAAAATAAACCAAACTAAGAACCTAACAACCTATTTTAGGAACACAGGTTCATATTTTAGGTTAAATAAGAGAAGGATAAAAACTAACCTTAAAATATCACTTTTCATGACTTTACACCACTTTTTGTAGGTGTGTAGAGTTGTCATTTTGATGATATACCCGGTCTTACATTAAAAAGTACATTAAAAACTACATTTTCAGGCAATGTCGAAGCTGTTTCCATCAATAAGATATGTCGAGGGTCGTCTTATATATTCTCACGTCTAACGCGTCCTTGAAGTTAGATTATTTTTTTATTAGCCACAAGAAGAAAAAATAATACGCATTTACGCGGTTGTAATATTAATTCAATAAGTGGTAGGTACTATAAAACCACATGTCGAAGTTGAATGCCTCAACCTTTGCCTTTGAGTTGAAAATGAGTTAATTATGCCATTTTGTTTCATCACTCGTTCGTAGGCATCCTGTTTAAAATACGTAATATACAACATACTTAAATAGTGCGTAAAACGTATTAAATAATTTCGAATTAATGAGGCCCTTAAACTTACACTTCAAATTGTATAAATCCGCAGTTTTTATGATGGATTAGTCAATTTAAAAAATAGTTGAACGTAATTAAATCAAGTCATTATTGTCTTATTCGATCACAGGATAAGAGTCCCTACTGCCCGGGGCCAGTGAGTATGATGTAAGGCTGAATGAAGTGGGGAGGTCAAAGATATGGGAAAGATTGGGAAGAACCTTTCTATTCAGATTTGGTCATTAAACAAGGCTAAGGCAATAATTTTAAGCAACGTTTCGAATCTGAACGGTGATTATCCATAAACTATATATGTAAACACAATGTGTTCCCTATATGATTATTAACAGAGAGTTATATCAATCTTGCACTTTAATGTTATCTATATTAATTCATAAGCATAAAAAAAAACTTTAAAAATCAAGACGATTGAATGATAACTTTGAAAAGATTGGATTGTTTTCGAACACCTAGTGACAAAGACATTAAGGAATTTTTTTTATGACAGTTGAATGGTTCCCGTTAAATGCCGATTCTAAGTCCGTTTCAGCTTTTAAGCAAATTGTGATCAGCGGAGGGGACAACTACTAATATAATGTTCTTGTCAGCTTGTTAGAATTTGATAGAAAGCTGGAACGCACCTAGAATCGGCGTTTAAAGGGGACCTCTCAAATGTCAAAATATGATGACATTTGAATTTCTGCGAAACAACTGGGCCTAAGCTTCTAACTTCTAATAAATAAAGAGATATTTAACATAACAGAGGACTTTGCCCAGAAAATTAATCAAATTCCGAGAAGTCTTGGCAATATTCCCAGAAATATTTGGATGTCCCTAAAACATCTCAAGCGAAAGCTCGAGCTTAGTAAAGTTTTCGTTCGTTTGTCGTTACGAAAAATAGCAATTTAGTATCTGATTATTGGAGTGAGAAATAAGACAGATTGCTTAATGAGAAAAAATAATAATCCGAACGATCGGGAGAAATTAATTAGATTATCTAAAAATATTAAAAAAATCTTTGTGCTGAAGCAGTAAAAACTATCAAAATCTGTATTTATCTATCAAAAGCTTTGGCATCATTAAGTTTATAGGCTTATTTTCTCGGTAATATCTGGGTCAATGTTCAAGATCGGAGCGCAATTTTCATATTAGCTACGGAGCTTTGAAAAACTTTTTTTTTTCAGTTTATAGTTTTATGAAATTAAAATATAATATAAATTAAAATAGGTAGTAGTATCTTCTTAACTAAGAATTAAAATCACGGGTGAAACTGTTAGGAAAACCTAGTAATATTATAGATAGAAGTAGGATTTTAATTAACTCTGTACTAGATGTTATGTCGCAGATAAATCAGACGTAGGAAGAAAACCTTGAAATAAATTAACCAGAGATCTAATAAATTCTAGTCTTATTAAGTAATGTTAATTATGCTGTACAAAACCATCAGATCAAAGAGTTCAACTAGACATAGTAATACTTAGACATTGAATTGAATCTTCGACACCATTTACAAACACTGAAGAATTAATCTTTGTTCAGCTCCCGAATATCAAGCCTCTGAAACAATGAGAGAAATTAGTTTCCCTTCCTTGCTCTGAGAGGCGAAAGCAGATGCTATCAAGCGGCACAATGTCAGGCGTCATCAGTTACCTGTGATGAGAAAAATCCCAGGTGACCTATCGATTACAGTTAGAAAGATTAATGACCGCCGTTTTTATTAAATCAACCGTAAAAACTACTGTAACGGACTCTAGCGATTGTTAATATTTTATTGATTTTCTATTTTCTATTTGACGTAGGTGTACCACGTACCACGTGCCACGGGGCGCATTTACGGTGTAGTGGTCCTGTCTCATTTGATATTTTGGGGGGCCTTATCTCAAGATAAGGCGAAAATTTGACAGTTGTTTCGAACTGTATGTTTTGTCTCTGATTACCTGTATCCAGGTGCATTAACGAATGGCATAATATTCCTTAATATTCATATAAATTATAGAGAAAATAGTTATCATAAATGTATTTTAGAGCATAATTCAAGGGAGCAATCGGAGTAAAAAATAGTTCTAGTGGCCTTATTTTGTAAAACCTATATTTTAGGTTCCTATGTTTTACCGTTGGATTTACATTTACATTCAAGGCTCAAGAGTGGAGAATGGCACACCTTAAAAGCTAAACACATGAAAATCTAAAAATATATTTAAACAATTTTCTCAAATATTCAATCGGGGCCCTTTATAAGCTATAACTGGATGACCGTTAGCCAGTATTTGCTGGTCATGTAAGCTTTAAAAAAACTTGGCCGCCTTATTTTCTTTGTTTAACTTATAAAAGTTTGGGAGCTACTTAAGCACGTAGGCCTTCTTTGTTGGAATACTCTCCACTCACCGAGGGCATTCAGGCACGACTTAATCAAGCCCCATAAAAAAGTATTTGCGGGTTTGAAATTGGATGTTTTTAAAATTACCTAAATCTAATTTACTTGAAACATTAGAAAGGTAATAAAAAAATAATTGGTAAATTCGCGAGGCACGAGTCAAATGGTGCAGAAAGACGTAGAAATACCATTTAAATGTCAAACAGGGCCGTGTAAGATGCACGGAATAAGAAATACTGACGTGTAAACAATTTTAATATCAAAAAAGTACAAAGAAGATAGAAGACAGTAATGACAGAGAATCAAAAAATTGTAGTTGGGTGTAAGCATTTCACTGTAAATAGACACGAGGAACATGCAGTAATGATGGGGAAGAAAATGAACTGAGGTGTAAGCATTTCATTGTAAATAGACACGAGGAACATGCAGTATTGATGGGAAACGAAATGAACTGAGGTGTAAGTATTTCAATGTAAATAGACACGAGGAACATGCAGTAATGATGGGGAACAAAATGAACTGAGGTTTAAGCATTTCAATGTAAATAGACACGAGGAACATGCAGTAATGATGGGGAACAAAATGAACTGAGGTGAAAGCATTTTAAATGTCAAATTGGCATTGAGTTCGTAGCAGGATTACAGCTGACAGAGCGGCCGGCACGAGGGGAAACCTTGCCAATTAGCGAACTTCCACGTGACTATAGCGCACGACTAGACTGCGATACTTTTGTATACTAGTCACATGAAAATAAGCGAAAACCAAAGGTGTAGACTATGTAACACAATGAAAATATGTAAACGAGCAAGTGCTAAAAGAGTCAAGATGGCACATTATAACATAATATGCCAGGTAACTTCAAATGCCACATACCGATATTGAAATTGAAATCTTGAAAGGAGTTGGAAGTCATTTTCATGACTGGAGAACAGTTTAAGGTGTGTCAGAGTTCTTAGGGTTTGTTCGTAGGTAGGTATGGCTGGGTATCACATTGTTTTTCTCAATATATATTTCACTCTACTCCAAAAAACTTGTCTTACAACATCCCAGTGATGGGAAATTTAAAACATGAATTATTCAAGGTCTTAAAACGTCTTAAATCTTATGAGCATCGCTCGTACAGAGTGGATTTAGTTTAATGTCTTAGGAATCTTAAAGACGTAACTTTAAGCAAGAGTTTCTTAGTGTAGAATATTAACCATCGCTTATATTGTCGGTTAGTGTACACGGAGAAAACTTACTGATGTGAACTATTGTTAATTTATTAAAAATCTGGTCAAGTTATTTGTTTTCCTGTTGAAAATGGGACTGGAAGCCTTTAACGAATGATTTGACAAATTTCAAAACAAACACGAATATGTTGTGAGGAAGTCGGAACACGTGTTCTTAAAAATAATAATATTGTCGCATCTCGTCTATTATATTTATTCGGACAAGGCTAAATATTTATATTTTTTACGCGCCCGTATAAGTTTGACAACAGCTTCTTATTTAAGGAGTCATCCCACTTTATCAACTTCAATTTTTTTTATGGATTTCGAAAATAGACTACTTCAAAAATATTGTGAATATCATAAAGTTTATTTGAGGGCGCTCTCGGGCATGCTTTTACTTAAGCGAGCAGGTATACATTAGCCTAGCTGGTCTGCCCCTTCTTAAGACTTTCGGCTTTATATACAAACCACAGGCAGACAACCAGGACGAGCCGAAGAGATGCCAGACTTTGAAGAAAATATTAAGTGAACCGTTTGAAAAAGCGAAAGGTATCCTGTATGGTGCTGGCTTTGCTGATTAGCTGATAGATTTTACAGTAAAAAAACTTTTTTTTCTCGAAACTACTTTTTTCTTACTTCGTTGATTTTTTCTCCGGAACTACTAAACCGATCATTACGGCTACTGCTGGAACTAGAATTATTTATAGAAAATTTTAATTTTAATGTACTTTTTTAAATCAAAATATCACTCAAAAATGCTTATTTTTGGAGATTTTTTTCAACATTTGCCATATTGTTATTTTTACATCAAAAATCATTATTCTAGTTTAGACAGAAGCCACAACCATATTGAACTCAAATCTTTTTGGTTTTTGTGTTTCAGATAAATCTACTCAGAAATAACTTCAACGAAGCTGACATAGCTTTTTTCGATGGGCTATGCGGATGCTGCTACCAGGAAAAGATAAATTATGTATGTAAAATAAATAAAACAAAAATTTTCATACATTTCAAGAGGTATTTTATGAAGCCCAAAAGATTTACATCAATAACTTTTACAGGAACCATACAAAAAATTCCCAAAAATACCTATTTTTTCAGTCTAAAGTGGAATGACCTCTTAATAGTACGGAATGTTTTATATACAGAATGCAGGCACGAACACATAATACATATTATGCAGTTATCGCAGATGTTATAAAAATAAGTACTGCAGATGCCGTTAGTGATATAACTTACGATGCAGCTGTAGGGGCCGTTTCCGTGTGCATTTTTTTAAAATGTCGGTTACTAATAGCACGATACTGTTACATAGACAGACATTGCTTTAAAAAGTTGTCCCATGGTAGAAACGCCGTGAGAAAAATTGCGTTTCCCGCAGCTTACACGAACTCATAGCTTCAGTTCTGAGTAATATATAACACATAGCTAAAACTGTGAGTAACTTTATTATATTTATGAGCACCAACGTAATACAATTTTTTTAAACACAATATCAATCAGCTACGTAAAAAATATTTGGATGTATTACATTAAAATATTATACAGTAATTATTCACGAACAAACACCGGAATTAGATTGGGCAACAAATAATTACTGAACGAGAGATAAGTTATATTACTATTATTCCTTGTTGGAATATGACCTAATAAACAGAATAACATATTTTAAGAATAATTAAAGCAAAATTAATGTTGGTGCCCATATTTTGCTGAAAGAGCGTTTCAACATCATATTGTAAGAATACTAAAAGCATAATGCTGGTGCTCATATTTTGCTGAAAGAGCGTGACAACGTCATATTTTAAGAAGACTAAAAGCATAATGCTGGTGCTCATATTTTGCTGAAAGGGCGTGATAACATCATAATGAATAATCAATCAAATAATATAAAGATTAAAATATTTAGGGCACGCATATATCGATTAGAAAAATCTAATATTCAGGCATCAATTTACGGTATTCATTTGGTGCTCAGTTAAATATAAGCCGTTACAAAGTGTAAATCATTTCATACTTAATCGTAGTAATATAAGACGGGTCCGAAAAACGTCTAGATTCCCATATAAATCACAAGCAAGATTTAGTACCCAGTCAAATAGGGGGTATGAGTAGGTACTATTTCAAGCGGCGGTTATGAGCGAAAACTCGTAAAAGGTGTTCGGAAAACAACCTGATTCAAGAGATCATAAATCCTGAAGACGAGGAGATTTATGGAAAAGCTAAGCGCGTAAGCGGCGATGAAACTAGGAGGATATTAAATAGGTAGTACAGGAATGTGGAAAGTTTTAAAGTTACAGTTTGAAGAGCTTACGTGAGAGAGTTTATTATGAGCCAACCATCTTATCGTGAGGACACGGTGAAAGGACTGCAAATTTTTCCACTTTTATTTTCGTCGAAATACTTGCTTTGTTATTTTTATGCTTGGAATTTACTTTCCAGGAAACACTACTTGTGGTTTAGTCTGCGCGGCTAATGTATATTATTTTTCTCCCAGAACTTATCTGTTTATTCGGTTTTAGGAATTTTGAACGTCCGTAGGAAATAAGATTCGATTAGACTATAAATTTTAAAGATTTTTTTTTTATTAATATACCTACTATAATAAGTGCACTGTTATCTTTATTATTCAGAAGCTTTACCTATGTACATGGAGCTGTCGAAAAATAAATTGATTTATTTGTTAATTTGGGCAGAATTTAGCATCGAAAAAGACACCAAAATATCAACTGTGAACAACAACATGGTCCTGAAATAAACATCGCAATTTCTTTTACCCATAAGGGAAATGAACGTACGCTCAAGAACGCCGTCCAACCCTCCTGACTGAGCGGGGAAAGAAAAATCAATACAACGGGCGGGAGAGCCTACTGCTAGCCAGCCAGCTAGCTATACGGAATGTTGAGGAAAGGGAATATATTATACGGCTATGTGACAGTGTGGTTAAGTACTTCACACAACCGAACGGTCCCTACTTCGTTGTGTTTTATCAGGTCCTGCTTCGTTCTGTTGTAGGTTTAGCAGTGAATGGGTACGGGTGTATTGGATGTTTGGATATACGTATTGTTAGTTCACACAACCGTACGGTTCCTACCTTCTATCGGGTCCTGTTTCGTTCTGGTTCTAGGTCCAGCAGTCGTTATAGATATAACATGTAGGTATTATTCGACTTTCGCTTTCTCCTAAACGTATAGTGGATGGCGTGATCACGTGGAATAAATCCATCGTATTGTTGGAACCGGGCTAAATACTTAATACCCAGCCGATTATTGGTGCTATTTTTAAACCCATATTAAGAAAGACGCAGCGTTTAAACGAGCCTTATAATTTAAAATAATAATTTACATTATTTGAAACAGAAAAAGGTGATACATAAATATTATAAAAGCATTATTTGACCCCTTGTTTTACAAAGGAAACCTCTTGGGTTATATTTGCCCAATGGAGCAGCAAAAACTCTCGAACTGTCAGAACTGTGAGCTCTACCGTCATGACAGTTGCACAGATTGTTAAATACGAAATTTCTATTTCAACGTAACTATTTTCATCTGGAAATGCCATTTCAAATGTCATTTACGGAGCTTTAAAATAACCACATAACTATATTAAAAATATGATAAAACGCTCATTTTCACTTCTAGTAATAATTTTTTCTCAATTTTGGTTTGAACAGCATATACAATTATGAAATGGTTGAAGACCGCTGCCGTATAATATAGAATGATGTTTTTTTATGAATACTGCGTGTTCCGTCGGCCGATTTGCTTTTGACAGGCCGTGTGCTGACCAATAGTATGGTCAGATTTTGAACTGTACAGTTTGGAATCACACACGTCAACTATAATCACGGAGTGCCGTGAGCCGTACAATCGCATCAAAACGTTCGTTCTGTCAAAACCAATGTGTGCACTATCGCCGGTTATTTATCGGAATAATCCCTTAAACGTATTTTATCGCAACTATCGCAATCCAATTCAACATAACGAGTGCTACCGTACAACGATCACCGTTCCAGTGCTGACAGATGATTCTTGAGATGCAGATTTCTTTCGCCACCCGGTAAGCTGACTGTGAACTGACCTTACAAATTGTGTTATCGCATTCGCCTGTCATAAGCCATAGGCGTTATCCATACTTTATCTGCGTGGAATAGCCCTTTAAAATACGGCTATCCCAACCCTTGTTCGTTCCTCGAACACTGCATAAGAGAACTATTACAGGGTGGCCACAAAAAACGGATTTCAAAATTCCCTGATAATTCCAGGTTTTCCAGGGCAGTTTCTATATTTTTCCCTGATATGTTTTATTTGGAATAAGGACATATCATCAAAATTTTATTTTTGAAACACGATTTTCATCTACGCCAGAAAATTAGAACAGATACATAAATAAAGGGAATTCCGTCATCTAAAGCATTTATAATTTCCTTGCACCACAATGATCTATTCAAAACAAAATACACTTATTACAAATTTATGATATTTCGCCTGAAGACAATTTGTGTACAAATGAAAAGACCAGACAAAAATAGACAAATAAACAAAAGTAAGTACAGTAGAACCCCGATAATTCTAAAAAATGCGTAATTCGAAATTTTCGCCAAAAAAATTTCCGCAGATAAATTTTTTCATACAAAATTTTCATTCAAAATTTTCATTTTTACGTGGTCATCGTCCTAATTAGTATTATTATTTTGTAAATCTGAATCGATTTACACTGGAATGTTGTATTTTTTCAAATTTATTTCGAATATCCGAGGTTGAAGGGCCGAGAAAATACGTTTTACGCGGATATATGTCGTAGTTTTACGAGTTTACACCAAATATCTGTATTTAAAGGGTCGGCCGCGACGAAACTCGGACGCGAAATTTCGATTTACGCGTAAATGTATCGTATATTTACGAATTTATTTCGAATATTTGAATTTAAATGGCCCGCTGCGACGGAAATCGGCCGCGAAATCTCGATTTACGCGTAGATATATCGTATTTTTACGAATTTATTTCGAATATCTGAATTTTAAAGGGCCCACCGCGACGGAAATCGGACGCGAAATTTCAATTTACGCGGAAATATATCGTATTTTTACTAACTTCGAATATCCGAGTTAAAAAATAAAAAGTGAAATTTCGATTTACGCGTAAATGTATCGTATATTTACGAATTTATTTCGAATATTTGAATTTAAATGGCCCGCTGCGACGAAAAACTGCCAATAAAATCGATTTAAGCGGAAATATTTCATATTTTTACGAATTTACATCAAATATCTTAATTTAAAGGGTCGGCCGCGACGGAAATCGGCCGCGCATTCTCGATTTACACGGAAATATATCGTATTCGACAGAAATCGGCCGCGCATTCTCGATTTAGACGGAAATATATCGTATTTTTGCGAATTTATTTCGAATATCTGCATTTAAAGAGCCGGCCGCGACGGAATACGGCCGTGAATTCTCGTTTAACATGGAAATATATCGTATTTTTACGAATTTAAATTCAGATATTTGAAATAAAGGGCCGGCCGCGACGGAAAATTACCGCGTAATCTCGATTTACGCGGAAATATATCGTATTTTTACGAATATCTCAATTTAAAGGGTAGGCCGCGACGGAAATCGGCAGCGAAATCTCGATTTACGCGTAAATATATAGCATTTTTACGAATTTATTGCGAATATCTGAATTTAAAGGGCCCGCCGCTACGGTAATCGGCCGCGAAAATAAAGAAATAATTGGTATTAATACGAATTTACAACTAAATACCACACGGATTTGAAGAGGCGGCCGAGAAAATCGATTTTCGGCGTATTTTTTTTTTTTTCATAAAAATTCGAATTACGTGGGAATTCGTTAATTCGAAATTTGATTTGTGATGTCCCGTGGATTTCGAATTAACGAGGTTCTACTGTATTGACACTTTGTAAAAATGTTGATAATGATGATCTTTAAATTTTATTACGACCGTACTGGGTGTCCGACCCTTTTGACACTTTGTTGTAACTTTGCTAGCTTTTTCTTTACGGATTTCGCACCTACATAGTATAGGGGAAAAACCAAGGCGGGTGGTTTACGACACGATTGTGTTGCAAGGGCTATTTACGAAAATAATAATAAAAAGATACCTACTTATCTAGTTTGTCTTTTGTTACACACGCCGCAAGTAAAAGTAATAAAACACAACTTTGGGACTTCACAAATCGTAAATAACGAATTTCGTTTTATTTTTGGAATTCCCTGATATTTTAAGAATATTTTGAAATTCCCTGACATTTCCCTGATAATTCCCGGTTCGGTAAAATTCCCTGATAATTCCCGGTTTTCCCGGTTTTCCAGGTCTGTGGCCACCCTGTATTAGCCAACTACTCCCCTGTCCGGATTCAGTGGGACTATGACATCCCCATTAGGGTATGTTATGAGGTTGAAAAGAGTGAGGAAGGGAAGAAAATCAGGAAGTTAATGGTTATGAAGGACCTGCTATCCAGAACTGGTACCCAAAAACGGTTAAAGCCATTTAAAGCAAAGTTTCGATTCCACTCAGTAGTCTTTCACCAAGGCCGACTAAGAGAACTTATAACACGTAATTGAAAATTTCTACTGAATTTCCCCTGAAATAATTCCAATAAAACTCACAATTATATTAAATTTACGCGAAGTTTACGAAATCTAATGTAGACAGTGACCTTCCTCTTGTTTAGATGGTCAAGTGTGCAAAATTTCATCAATCTCTTTCAAATTCACGCCGCCCTCCCGCCACAGACTCTCTTCTTTATGAAAATAGATAGTGTTAACTGGATTGCCAATTCAAATAAAAGCATTGAATTGGAAATCTAATACTCTCCACCAATAAAAAAAGTAACGCGTTTGTAATTCAAAACCTTAATCAAGGTAGCAATGGTGACGAAGTGATCACGATTTACGAAAATTTCGTAAGAATCTTAAAAACCGTTCGTGTTTTTGTTCACCTGAACAAAGTGATACAAAAACACACGTTTCCGAGAGAAATCGACGGTAAACAACTTGACCTTAAAAATTATAAATATTATTATGAAGAATACAAGCTTAGTGCATTGGAACAGCTGGTAAATATAGTCAACGCCGAATATAGACCACGCTACTGTGGAGGATGTAGTAGACGATATCTTTACTGTTATACTTAACGCTTTATAATACATATAATATATATTAAAACTATTTTCAACTTCTTTGAAATTGACAATTTTTGGAGTGGTAGATACTGTCAGTACCGCCTTGCTGAAAGACCACCATTCAAAATCGAACTGTTGGCGTTACTTGAAATAGCTTTAGCCGTCGTGTTTGGTAACTAGATCTTAATAGTCAAGTACTTCCCAAACTTCGTCTTTTTCCCTTCCCCACTCCATTCAGCCCCCATTTTACCTGGACTCTTGTGCCGTATTTGCACCTATACCTCATATTTAATACAGTTGGTGTACTGAAATAAAGACTTGTTGTTGCAAGGATAATTTATTTTATTTCATTTCAGTACATTAAACAGGCACGATGCCCCAAAATTTACATAAATGGATGTTTTAATACAAAGTAATAGCAAAAATTACATTTATAACAAAAAATAATTATCTAAGAGTGTAAATAACAAACAACAACGGGTTAAAGGTCGGTGCAAGGATAGGAAAGTTGTTGTAAGAATAGCCAAGTTGGTGAAAGAATAGCCTAGTTGGAGCAGGAATATCTAAGTTGGTGTAAGGATATCCAAGTTGGTGAATGAATGGCCTAGTTAGAGCAGGGTTAGCTAAGTTGGTGTAAGGATATCCTAGTTGGTGAAAGAAAAGCCTAGTTGTTGCAAGGGTAGCCTATTTGGTGCAAAGCAACACATTATCCGCATCTATTTCGTCTTGGTTAAGTGTATGCAAGTCGTCACGAAAGCGTGTCCAGGTCAAGCCGTGAAGATTATCGGGTAGGTATTATCGTTTGGCAACGAGTTGGCGTCCTGACTTACACCTACTCTACTTGTCACCGACGACTTGCACTCGTTACCGCGTTATTGAGAACGATAAATAATAATAATTTAAAGAAAGTAAATCATTTTTTATTCACCACTATTTAATCAAAATAATAATAATGTTTTAAAAATAGACTAATAAGTATCGTATAAACAATAAATATTACAATGAACGGTGATTAATTAGTTATTGTTATAAAAAAAATAATTATCCATATAACCGGTCGGTGGCCGAGTTGACATCGCGCTTGGGTCTCACTCGGGCGTAGTGTGTTCAATTCCTCGGCTGGCTAAGTCCTCCATCACAACACAATAAACATTTTTAGCTTACTGTGGTGGTAGTAGGAGATTTTCAAATATTGTTAGGTTATTCGTAACCAGGGAATGTTTTTCTTTCTTTAAAAAAAAAAAAAAATAAATAAAATAAAAATGTTCGTTTGTTCAAAATCTCAAATCTCCGAGTTCACCGGGGCAGTGCAAATATTTTTTGATGTGACATCTTTTGGCGCGCCTAGGAGGGTAAAACCGACTCAAGACGGGACGACGGTCCTCGTGACTCGTCGGCTCTTTCCGTCCGGCCGCCAAAACTCTGTGCGGTATATTTGCTCCTATTCTCACTAAAATTGGCAACGGATCTATTCAAAATTAATGATGATGAATTTTTAATTTGTAATATACTTTTTTGTGTATATTTTCATAATAATAAAATAATAATTTTACTATGAAAAATGTAAAGACTTTAATTTCATTTTCACTTCCCTAAATAAAAATCAATTTCGATGTTTTATATCTGCCAGGCTTCCCGTGACGGCTACTTTTTGGCCGTAGGCTCTACTACTACCTATACATAATCTATTCTGCGTAAAAATGTTAATTATTATTTATATACTACAGAGGCAGATAATATACGTGATCATACTAACTCAAACCTCATGGTACGAACCTCCCATTGCGGTTGGTTCGTTCCTTTCTCATGGTTCAGCTCGCAAGTGTATACGTCCACATCTCTAGTTGTAAGTCATATTTGTGTAAATACCCACTCGGTCATAAAAATGTGTATAGTTTAAGTCAATAATTTCAAGTCTTAGTTGTTGTATGTCATTAGATTTTAATCTTAGTTATAAATCTTAGTTGTAAATCACTAGTAATTAATCTTAGTTATAAGTCACTAGTAATAAATCGATTAAGTTGTTAAGCGCCCTTGAGATGATTTTCTCATGAAAACGAAGTTACAGTTATATAATTGTTGTGATCTTATTGCATGATGGAAATTTATTTCAAACAAACAATTTTTTTTTACCGAATAATGACTACTTTTTAGTTATAAACTGGCATAACTTGGGGCAAGAAAGAGTTACCGCGGCGGGTGGAAGTGTAGCATTAAGTTATTTAGGAATAAAATAAGCTTTTTTTAAATAAGACTTGAAAGTCGCTTTTTTATGGAAACCCTTTTTATAGGTATTCTAAACCAGCAGATTGAACTGTGACCGAAAGTATCAATGACGACGAGTGATGAGTGGAAGTTTCAAGGATTTTCTCGTCACTTGAGCGTGGAAAGACAAATTTCGGGGCGAGTGATGGGGCAATTATCTCCAGATACTCGGTTATTCGATGATAAGGGTATGCTAGACGAGGTCAGTAGTATATTATATCTTTTCTCGAGGTCGGCGTAGTCGTTTACGGTATTCAGTGATGTGATCTTAAATTGCGATTTTGAAAAATATTATCGAATAAACGTATTATGAATATTATTCGTTGACAGTAAGGTTAGGAAATTAATCACTGAAAATATAACATGGACTCTTATAAAAATTGCCATGAAAGACGTCGAGTCTTTTTAAGGCGATGCCATACGTAGTAATGCAAATTCATGTTTTTTTGGTTTGAAAATTTGATCACTTAGAAATGTTTTAGATGCTTCAATTAAATACTGCGAGTAGAAAACATCTTGGCCTACTAGATGATCGAGTATTTTTTAGATAAGTCTTTTAATAAGCCTAGAAAAAATAATGTATCAGGCCTATAAAAACTGCTTTAAAGTTCAAAATCTCCTACTTACGAACGCATTTTCGGTTACGGTTTTATTGTATAATGTGGCAAATTAAGTTCTTTATAAAATGATCGTAAAACAATTAAATATTTGTGCCTGAACGTCCGCAAAATAAAATAAAAGCCACTTTTTGGCGATGTTTTTTTCTTGTATTTATCAAAAAAGACGGATGGTGTTGAACAGGAATTTAAACCTTATCGCCATCTACATGAGGGGTGTTATTGTTAGCGGCTTGATTCAAAATGTCACATGACGTATGGCATCGCCTTAACTATAAATAAGAACGCAGCCTGATAAATTACCGTTAAGGGTTAAGTAAGAACGTTATCAGTGTTATCACAAATAAGAAAACACGAGCAATAGCTGGAAATTGTGCCACGCGTACGGTCGGTCGGCTGACGACGACGAGCTAGAGCGTAAATCCTCGTACGCAGAGCGTAGCACTACTGCTCTTCATTCATTTAACTATACATTACCATATACGACCGATGTACGCGTGGCACTATGAGAGTTTCAAGAAAAATGAGAGAATCATTCTTTAGTAGATTCACAGAAAGATACTGTCAGAAAAATGTACCACGTACATCAGAATATCAACCAATAGAGGAAACAATGCACACAACTCATTACAATCATATTAATTATTAACGGGCAAACGATCCCAGATCTAAAGGTTTACATTGTATGTGTATCAATATAAAACCATACAATTTGCTATTGTGAATAAGAGGATAAGCGCATTAATAATGGTTTGATTGTAATAACAAGTTTCAAGATCACACACACACACACCCATCTTTTTCAGTCGATCTAAATAATAATAATTTATTTTCATTACTTCGGTCATTATTAAGTAACGAACAATTCATTTTAATGAATTAATTCGATGTCAATAAATAACCTTGAATAGTAATTCGCAGAGTTCGGTTAAAAGTTTGACCGCGTAATATAAAACAGCAAGTCGAATTTAAATAAACTATCGAAAAGAACGTCATAAAAAGATTATCTTAAAATAATGTAGTTATATTATTATAATTACGTCACTCTTGTCAGCATTCCTCATTCGGCACAGAAGATTTTTTGCCTGATTGATTTGTTATTCCTAGTTCAACGGAGCATAAAAATAGATCATAGAAAATAAAAATCATCACTAATTTGTTTGCCTAACTTGTTGCCGAGTCGTAAATATAGATTTGAGCTAAAGAAGTCATTGAAAATTTGGATGGCAGAGTAAAACCACGTGTGACCGCTAGAATAATTTTTTTCTTATTTCTACCCATTTTTCGTAAGGTAAAAATCGGATTCGAAAGTATAATTTATTTAAGAAATTAAAATACCAATGTTCTATGTCTCATTATTTAACTACATTAGGATGTTTCCCGTTTTATCTGTAAACTTATATTATCACAGGGTATTATCGTATTCCGTTGATAAGCTATTTTAAGTCGCACGAATAGAATATAGAATAAGTCGGGCCATGTCAAGAGTCAGAATAATAGAAGAGAATGTATAAGATGATACATAAGAATGTGAATGAGGCAAGGAGTGTGTGCCAATACCGAGTTATTTGGCGGTCCGTCCTCTCTTCCCACCCCTGCGTAAACTGCGTGATGGTTAGTTAGTTAGTTTTAGCTATTTTAATATTACATATTGACTATATATTTACGAGAAGTCATTAATCAATATCAAGAAAAATTTATTTGCAATTTGTAAAACTAGTCACCTTACTTATAAACGCCGTGTAAATATAATGCGCTGCATAAACTCGGAACAGACTTTATGCAGACAGATGGTTGTATCGCCCTTAGACCAAAGTTGAACCAGCGTATATGAATCTCTTTAGTAAGACGTATTAGTGAGAATAGTGTTTAATTACTCATCTCATTGATTTGTTTAAGAATGGAGAGTTTTCATTCCGTACTAGTGGTTTATATACGTGGGCGGCGAATATAAGTTATAAGTTCTTGTTAGTTTACAAGACTATTCGGGTTATTTGAATTTTAGTTTAGTGCCACTGTTAAAAGTTTAGGTTTTCGATCTTTATTTTTCAACTAGCTGAAGTCCCCGGCGTTGCCCGGGCAGTACACAGAGTTTTTGGAATCAGTCTTAGACAGTGATCTTCTTCTCGTTTTAAAAACTGTGAAAAAATGTGCTAAATATGAAAAATTTCATCAATCTCGGAATAAAAATAAAGATTTGTACACAAATCAAACCTACGCAGTCCGCCTATTCTATGTATATTTTCTATAGTTTGTGATTATTGTTTCATAAATAATTACCTAGTGCTGAGTGGTGCATAAACCCACCCCATGTTGCTCTCACTCTTTCCGCGCTGTGACATGTGGCGCCACGTGTTTCCGCCCAACGTGTTTATCTCATCGAACCAGTTGGTTTCAGGAAGAGGCATTAAATAACATTTTGTGGTAAGAGATTAGAATACTTGTTTACGTAAGAATAATATTCCAGCCTTCGGGAAGATCGTATCAAAATAGTATTAGGAGCGTCGCCACAAATGCCGGATGATAAGAAATAAAAATGCTCACCACTTCCATCAATAAAACTAAGGATGGATTGTTTCACAAAATTTGAACAATTTATCAAATTTCATGGTTAAAATTCAAGTTCTGTGAAAGCTCTATTCAATTTCTGTTATTATTTTAGTCTTGTGAAACGACTGGCCCATAATGATGTAATAACATAACATGAATAGAACTTTCACAAAACATAAAAATTAACTCTGAAATATGATGAATTATTCAAATTCTGAAACAACCCGTCCTTTGATAAACTATTGTACGGTTCATCGCTAAAAATTCTGGCGGCCTTCGAACGATATGCACAATCTCATTTCTTATACATTGACCGGCCAAGACAAAACCTACAGAAGCATGGATTGAAATTAACGGTGGCACCCATGCATGAAATTGGTTTTAGACGGTATTTTGGTGACAATTTACTGATTCAATTTGGTAGAACACTAACTTGTACGTATGCAAGACTTGGACATTGAAACAAGAACGAATAAGATCAAAGGTTTAAGGCCGAGTGTAGTTTTTTATTAATTTAAAATAATGATAATATTATTAAGCAAATCGATAATGATAGTGTTTTCAACAAGTAAAAAAAAATTTATACATTTTTAAAATTAACATAGGCTTAGTAATTATCAAAATCAAATCGAAAATATGACCTTTTTCAGACCGTAATACGTGCGTTTTAAAAAATACTATTAAAGGCTGAATATCGTCAAAAAATACCTGAAGGGGTTTTCTTTAAACGTACGAAAAAAAAAATAAAAAATAAATAAAATAGGTTCGTAGTTTAATTTTTTCATAAACACTAATTGTTCTTGTTTTTAAAATGCAGATTATAAAACTTTGGATACGTTTATTTAACAAAACTAAACGATAAATTATTGGTATTATATTTTTCCATTTTTTAAAGTTAATTTAATATTTTTTATACTATAATTTAAGAAAGAACACTTAGATTTTTAAATTACTTTGAAAATAGGCCGTCTGGTGGCGCCTATTTGAAAATTTTAATACGGTAGAACATCTAACTAAAAGCTTCTTTTAAATATCCCAACAGATGGCGCTATCATGGTCGGAGTCTTGGTTATTGTTTATTTTCAAACCGATTATATTATTAAGTTATTATTTATTAAATTATATGATAATTATTAAAATATATATTATAATTAAAATATATTAAAATATTATTATTATTAAATTATATGATATTATACCATATTTTAAAAAATTAAATATTAATAATATGATAATATTTTGTAATCCTACATGTATTTAAAATGACTGACTTTTGCATTTTTATATATAAATTTTTTGATAGATCTAATACGCCTAAATTTTTTATAAGAAAGCTAGGTATAATGCCAGTAGCCGAAATTACAAATGGTAATATTTGTATAGTCTGAGAATGTCAAATTCTTTTGAACTCATTTCCTAAATCTGTGTATTTTATTATTTTTTCAAAAACAGATTTTTCGATATTACAGGAATTTGTTTTTTTATATCAAAGTACTAAATAAGTACAAAAAGAAAAAGCGAAAAAAAAATCTAACCTATTAGGTGTGTGAGTTTGTGTTATGCTATTCTGTACATTATACTGTAAAACTCTCGACTCGAAGTTTGCGGGATCGAATCCCGAAGTGGGCAAGTAAATTTTATTTGGTTAATTTGTGTTATTCACAATTAATGAATTAATATACGTATGGTATATTCGCGGTACGTTCCATAGTGAAAGATAATCTCAGTATCGCCTGGTGTAAGACCACCATTCAGAATTGAAACGTTGCTTGAAATGGCTTTAGCCGTGTTTGGTGACCAAATCTGAATAGCCAGGTAGATTCACTTATTCAATAAATAATACCCGTTCTGCGGTCTAAATTTAAATAATGATTTTTGGTCTTTCATCAGGGCGATACTGACAGTATCTAATGCTCTGAAAAATGCCGCAAATATAATACTTATGTGCATGTTCGTTTCAAGAGACAGAAGGTCAGCGGTCTTATATCGATTTATTATTGTTTTTGTAAATTATTCTCAAAAAACATGAATGAAAAGACCAAACACAAATAACCTGACTGCCATATGTTGTGGTTAGAGTATTTTGAAGCGAGCAAGCGTAATTACTAGTGCCACGTAATTATGGTGCACGTGTGAGTCAACGCTCATAAAGGCAACTCAAACAAACCTCATCCTCAAAAAGTGTCGCCACGTTTGAATATATGGGTATAGGTTTTCAAGTTACAACATAAATATATTTTGTCAAAAAAATAATGCTCAGTGACGGATTACATTGAGGTGAGACAACAGGGGTTGTTGCTTTTCATCTTCATAATATTACGTTGTGACTAGACTTGTGCTTTGCTTATTTGGTACACATTAGTTTTTTTAAATATTTTATTATAAAAGTGATTCAGTGCAGTGCAGTGCAGCGCCTTTACTTTCTTTATATATAATGACGAAACGGAAAATTACGGGAAAAAAATCAAAGAGGAGTAAATCTTTGCAAGCAGCAAGGTATGTTTTTATGTCTTAGTCCAGTCCTGTTAATTTGAGAGGCGGATATGTGGACCGCTGCCGCGGGAACCATTCATTGGATAACCGACACCTCTGTCATAGGTAACCCTAAGAGGTTACCTGTGACAGCTACTTTTGATGACTTAGCAGAGGTGCCCGGGTTCAATTGTCTGGAACTTGGCGGCGGATGCGTCTTTTCACCCACTGTATGTCGGGGTCGGATTTGGAGACACTGGTTGAGGGAGATCTTTTTACCTCTCCTGCGGGACTCTCTCGACCCATCGCCTTGCACCGTAGTGGGAAGGGTGAATAAACATCTGTCACACCAGAACACATGACAGTTGATCACCCGACAGTTGGCCCCCCGAAACTTTTGTACTTATGCGTTGGTAATAGAATTTTCGTACATATTCACAATAAATATTTTTTTCAGGAATAATGCGTATTCGAAGAAACGACGAATTGAAGAACTGAATATTACTGAAGATGTGAATTTGGATATCCCTGTGTTCGATGTGAATTTTGACGTAGATTCACCTAAGTCGTACGAAATCGAACCTCAGTGGAAAGTTGGTTTGTCAAAAACGTATTCGAAAACTTCAAAACTGGCAGGCCATCAATCATCAATAAGCGTGGCAAGCACCCCTGTGGTAAATAATTACTCATTTTCATGACGCTTCATAAACATGCATTATTTCAGAATGTTTTCACACTGACAAATTATTTAGCTGGTTACTCCACAAAAGAATATTATTAATATTTAACATGTTTTACAGCAGATTGGTGACAACATTACTCCTGATGGCAACTTTGCTCCTGAAAACCTACCACCACTACTCATTGAGAAGAGCACTGAAGAAGTTTGCGGTCACATTCCTTGCGGTAGACGGGTTGTGGACATCAATTTCTTTTGTCGTCAAATGGAGGAAATATGTTTGCACCCGATGACATGTACAGGAGGAAAGTTCGTTCTGGTGAGAGAAACGCGGGATGGACTTTTATCGAAATTGAGATACGAATGTATGTTTTGTGAAAAGGTATCCATTGTGTATTCAGAACCTCCGAAAACGACAATCAACACCTCTCTTGTTTGGGGGGCTTTAAACATTGGTGTCGGACATGAGCAAGCAGAGGAGCTTTTGTGTACAATGGATATTCCGTTCATGTGCCCTGCAACATTTAGAAGACACGAGAGGTTGGTTGCTATGTCATGGAAGACCCATTTAGCTGAACAAATGTCAAGCAACATACGACAAGAGGCGCAGCTAGCTCGTGACAATGGAGACTTCGATGAAGGACATCCATTTATAACAGCAATTGTTGACGGAGGTTGGTCCAAGAGAAGTTACGGACATAGTTTCTCTGCAAAGTCAGGAGTGGCCTGTATTATCGGGAGACGGACGGGAAAGCTTCTATATCTCGGTATTAAAAATAAGTACTGCCACAAATGTGCGATAGCACGTGAAAATACGCGCCCACATGAGTGCAGTATTAACTATTCCGGTCCATCAACAGGAATGGAACAAACTATAATAGTTGAGGGCCTTAAATTTATTTTTCAGAAATTCAATGTTTGGACCAAATTTTTAATTGGGGATGGTGACTCCAGTGTTTATGCAAGGGTGCGAGAAATGGCCCCATTTGGATACAAGATACAAAAACTCGAATGTGCAAATCACGTTGTCAAGTGCTATACGAGCAAATTGTATAAAATGACAATGGACACGAAGTATGATGCCAGCAGTCGTACGATATTAAGAAGGGAAATTAAAAGACTGAAAAGTGCTGCACGTGGTGCTATAATGCAGGCTAATGGCAATTTGTACCAGTTGCGAAATGACCTCAAAAATGGTCCTGACCATGTTTTTGGAAGTCACACAAAATGTCGTGCTCAATACTGCAAACACATTGGTGGTGATGCAATCAATTATGTACCCTTTTTAGAGAAATCGCATTTGCTGTCAGATTTACGCATCCAACTGGATGCTGTTGTCCGTAAAGCGGATAGACTTACGAAAAATGTCACTACGAACTTAGCTGAGAATTTTATGTCACTTGTCAGTAAGTTTGTAGGTGGCAAAAGAATAGATTTTTCTAAAGGTACAAGTTACGAGGGTCGATGTTACGGTGCAGGCTTGAGTCACACCTTGGGATCAGCTCACATCACTGACTTGCACAAGACGATCACGGGGAAGTCACCTGGTCAAACGACCAAGCGTGTGGTAGCGAGGCGACTCAAACGTCGTTGTTAAATCAGAAGGCAATTTAAGTATTACGATCACTCACAGGTTTATTTAGGATCTTTTTGTTATTTTTATTTATGTTATTATTATCCTGACAAATAAACCATCCGTTTAGAAATATGTCGATAATTGTGATTATGTAGTGGTGTACACAAAGTTATTTATTTAATTTAAATAATATAAAATGTTTGCCATCGTATCATATATAAATATATATATTTGTTTGTATGCAAATGTATGATTTGTCTGATTATATTTTTGTAATTGTTTGTACCTATTTATGAATTAACTGAATTTTTACAAGTGAATTGTTCTCACAAAAGAGGGAACATCTAATAAATAAATAAATCATGTTTGTTTTTATTATTTTGGCAAAATAAAATGTTCATGTAAAATATTGTATGAAAAAGTGACAGTATTAATTTATAAACACATTGAAACGAAAGGAACGAAGCAACCGCAAGCAGCGTTATGCGTTGTTTGCGGTTGCTTCATTCCTTTCTCAAAGACAAATACATGGCACTATCTTTTTTATGTCAATACAAACATGGGATGCTAGGAAGAGGAATATGGGAAAATACCTGGCTATACAGATCCGGTCACCTAATACGGCTAAAGCCGTTTCAGGCCACATTCCGATTCTTTTTTTTAAATATATTACTTTGAAAAAGTTTATTTGTATTTATTTTTGTTCCATTTCCATAGTCCTCAATAAGTTTTATACCTGTTCTGAGGTCTACTATGGATTATGGATATCAATATCAACAAGCTTTCAAACTAATTGTTAAAATTAGTCAAGTTGAATATTTGCCAGTTTCGTTCCAGATGCGATTTGTTGAATCACATTTTGTGGACGGTTAGGTCGAAGCCGCAATGTTTTATATGACGGTTATAAATGTGTTATAAATGACGGTTATTGTTGACCGAGGGAGAACGGGCACAGATTCTATGTTTTTTTACCAGATGTAGGTAGGTATATTTTTAACAATGCATGCATCTGACGGCCGGCGCACAGCCCACTGTGCGGCGTAATCCGGTGGTAAGGCTTTGGACTCCCATTCCGAAGGTCGCGGGTTCGAACCCAGTGTACGCAAATAAATTTTATTTGATTGATTTGTGTTATTTCACAATTGATTAATTAAAATAATAAATACGATATATGCGGCACGTTCCAGAGTGGAAGATACTCCCAGTATCGCCTTGGTGTAAGACCACCATTCAGAATTGAAATGTTTCTCCAAATGGCTTTAGCCGTGTTTAGTGACTAGATCTAAATAGCCAGGAACTTCCCCACCTTCCTCTTCCCCATCTAAAATAGTTATAATAATAATATAAAATGAAATGTCAGGCTTTCTGTAAAAATATTGAAATACATACAATTAAATTAAATGTTACCTTGTATATATTCGTTTATATTCTAACGTAGTATAAACGAATTAAATAAATAATACAAAAAAAATATTGCCATCTGGTAACTGAAATTCATAACTTTTATAACGATGATAACGAAGACTTACATTACCGCCATCTTACTGTTTTCAGGCAAACGTTTTTAAAATAAATTCTAGTTAGAAAAAATATTGTTTTGGAAATGAACAACAGAGTTCTTGTGTGTCGAAAATAGTTGATTTTGACAGGTCTACACTTGGCCTTAAGTATATTACTGTGTAGAAGATTGCTGATAATGTCATGGATAGCACAGCACAGGTTACAAATGAGCAGGTGCTAGAAATCCAACAAAGTGAAGGAGCTCGTGAAAAGTATAAAGAGAATTAAAACGACACACCTTGGACACATGCAACAAATATGCTACATGCCAAAATTGGTCATAAAATGAGTGCAATGCCGCAGGACGTACCTACGATGGAGGAGGCTTTCTTGAATAAGGATATTACAGGCAGGTGATCAAAGGGTTCTTTCGATTGGCTGAGATCCGGGTTATGTTTGTAGGAAGATCGCCAACAGTTTTTAAAGAATGAAGTTACTCGAAGAAGAAGATGGTAAACTTAAAGGACGTCTACACCAAGAGACGAGTAGTTAAGGGAAAATAATAAGAAGTTAGATATTCTCCATAACCATCATAATATTATTGAGTAAGTGTTTAAAAAAAATATATATAAATTAAAATTTTAACATGTAGCAAACATTTTGTAGATATACATACTTATAATAATTAGAGTAAAATAACTTTAAAATGGTATTAAAAACAAGTTATTTTGTATAATTTTAGCTTTAAATTTACCTCTTTAAGCCTGTGACAGACTACGCTGCAAGCGCGCTATATTTTCATGGCTTGGCGTATTTCAGCATACCGCTCACCGTACATTCATTGGTGGTGTATGGCGAGCGTTAAGCTGAAATTGACCACGCCATGATACGTATAGCGTAATGTGTCGCCTATCTTAAAGTGGTATTAAAAACAAAGTTATTTTATATAATTTTAATTTCCGAAATTTGAGATATCTTCCCAGCTCAATTGTCTACTATTAGTTGGCCCAACTTCAATATGAAGTTAATTTTCTCATAAAAATCTTTCATGAAAACATAGAGAAAAACAACAATAAACTTGAAATAATATAATACTCTTGTTATTAATTGTAAATCATGCGATGCGACGTCCAAACCCGATTCACTGGGTAATAATAAATCGCAAAACTATTTTGGTAATTCCAGACGAGTTTCTTGTCTGAGGCAATCTTGTCAACACAGATAAACACCTGCTTTCCAGATAGTGCACTATTATTATTCCTCCATTTCGGAAAAATATCACTCGAAAGGTGGTAAGCTATCAGTAAGTTAAATACGTATTAGCAATTTGATCAGCGTAAGAACAACAAATATAATACTATTCCAAGTACCAGTTTATGACATTACATGGTAATTACAATTACCAATTATTCAGTTTAACTGCATCACGAGTCTCGCTTTGAATGTCAAGAAATGTATAACAAACTTGGAAAAAATTATAAATATTTTGAAATAAACATGCAGTCCCAATATATTCTTGCAGGTATTCAGAAATTTTCAGCAAATAAAAATAAATGCTTAATATCATTACACTATATCAAATCAATACTGTAGTTAACACATAACATAACGTACCTAACTGGTAGGCAAACCCTTATTTGGACTCAGAGGACGGACCATCACAAGTAGATATTTTTTTCAAATTTCCATCAAGATAATTTATCTGCTAATACAAGATACAAGTATTATCTTTTGTCATGTAAATTCAAACAAAGAGGTAGATTTGAGTTTATTGTTTCTTTGAATAGATGTTTCAGTATAACAATAAACCATAATAAGTTGGGTACTAACAATATTCGTCATTTAGAATTTCCTGAAAAAAATATACAAATAAAAGAATAGTATTTGAAAATAATTGTATAGGTTTACTTCCTTTGTTCTAGGGTCGGTAACTGCGACCTGCATTGTTATTTCTACCTTTATTTATGGGGTGAGTCAGGTAGACAACAGAAACCTAAGAAATTCACTGTATTGCTAAGAATATAATACTATTTACGAAGAGTTGCCATAATAATAATACACAAATAGTTTTATCATACATAAGGGTTTTAGAAAAAGTCTAGTTTACGAGATAAAGATGGTATTTCCGCCGTATCGTGATATTTAATTAAATCTTATTTAAGACAATACAATGCTTATAAACGCCGGCATACAGGTGGTACCTTGCTAGAATAACAAAGGACATTCAACAAACTAGTGAAAATAACGGCGGATTATAGTAGTTGTCGGATGATGAAGCATCGGATTACTAAAAGAATACTGTACTCTATTCAAACGGTGAGCTGTATAGCGTCGAATGCAGAGTTTTCTATTTTACATTTTTTAGGTCATAGCAACAATTTGCAGCTCTCTAAGTATTAATTTCAATCGTGAATTATCTCATTAACTCACGATGTAAACTATAAAAGCCCTGGCGAAATGAAATTTGCACTTATTTTTCTGTCTGTGTTAGACAAGCCCAGGTGCATTATTGTTTTTTATCATATTTTTCAATTGTTTGGCAAAGCTGGATGCTAAACTGCTAAAGTCAGTAAATTCTAACTCATGCATAGAACCAACCAGCCATTTGGTTGCATAATTCTGTTTTAACAATGGCTACCACAATTGAGGTGGGAAGCACATGGAAGCACACTATAAACAGTATAAATATGGTATGAACGAAGCGTGGGCAGAAAATTAATGTGATGACACCATGACTTGAATACACGACGATACAGGATTAAATTTGAGAAAAAACTAATATAATTTATGTACACGAATACAAAAAGCGATCTTAGAGTTCTAAAAGTTGTTTAAATTTCAAGTTAATACATAATTAACACATAATTGTTTTGTGGGTCATGCGCAACTTAACGAACACACACAGTTTAACTTAAACAAAATTTCAAGATAACTTTGCAGAATTGTTATTAGAAGTTAACTACTGCTACAGGATGCATTTAGAAAAGAAAATTTATGCGTATGTACGTCCCGGTTTAAGTACCATAAAAGAAAAATAGCATACATTTTAATTTATGCTAACATAGGTCCTTGAAAAGCATAAAAAATTTGATACATGATACACGGAAAAAGCTTACTGCTATAAAATATTGCTAATTTATTAAAAATCTGGTAATTATTCGTATTCCTGTTAAAAAGGGACTGAAGGCCTTTAACGAATTAATTTACTGGCTTCCTAAAAAACTGTCGGTAAAACACGAATACGTATGTTATGGGGATGTCGGAACAAGTGTTCATGAAAGTTAAGATATTTTCGCATTTCGTCTATTTATTAGGATAAGCTGCGTGAACACATGTTCAGATATATTCTGATAGTTTGTTAGGCAATGGCGTGCCATCACGTTTTTAACATCATTTTAATAAATCAGCGATACACATTTTTCTCCGTGCATCAACTAAATAGTAGTAGATACGTCGGAAAATGTTCACTAACTAATCAAGGATTTCATATCATTTTCATTCCTTTTCCCAGTCAAGTCTCACTACTCCCATTACGGGGCACATCCATGTATCCCTATCTTGCGCTATTTCGGTGGCCTTGGTCCATTACCTCCAATAAAATTAATCATAATCAATATTGTGAGATACAAGAGGCCTGTCCATACTGAGAGGAAGTACCCATCTTTTAACGCGTTATCGTGACGATTAACCGCAAATATTGACAGTTCTCACGTGTTAGAAAAACATACAGTACCTATCTCAAATTAAAAATCGAGACTTTGTATTCTGATCCATCCCCTGCGTAGTCATTGAATTAATAAAACTATAAAAAAATGATGACAAACCAGTTCATAACGAGAGAAATATAATATATACAGTTATAAAATTATTGCTGCTATAATATGGAAATAAAACAACTTCATATTATATGGTTATTTTCTGTCGGCCTTGGCGAGAACTTGTCCGTCTACTGAGAAGGAAATGCTATATGCGAGTTGGGAGTTATAATATAAAGGAAACCGGCAGGGTTTATGTTACATAACAGCTAAGTAAAACACAGCCTTTGTCCTGTGTGAAGGTATTTAGCCCAAAAAGAAAACTCAAAGAGAAAATGCTCAGTACGAGGCTAGTGGAGAATTTAGGGACGAATCAAAGGGAAAAGATATGATACAATATATGGGAACCACAGTGTCTCCTTCAAAGTCTCGAGGAAAACACTGTGTTTTTACTTATGTCGGTAGAATAATAATGTCAAAAATATGCAAACACCTCAGCATAAGTTCTCCCAGTGAGGGGTTCACAAGACACTACTACTAACCTATTTTCTTGCAGTAATTGATGATATACATTTTCTATATATTATCCGTGTAAACTGTATTCATCAAAATGTATGTATGAAAATAGAAATAAAAGTTTTATTTGGAAAAAAAATTATAAATTATTGTAGTAAAGACAAAACATTTATTTACTTTGATAGAAAGTAGGTTGGTTATATGGGAAGATGGTATTCCAATGTTTTTAGGAAATGTCATGAAGCTGAAGGGGTGGGTAGGGAGGCAGATTATTTATATCTGGTCTAAACACGCCTTAAGTCATTTTAAGCAATGTTCACATATTATATGGTACTATCTCAACAGAACGATATGATACATTGATGTATTTTATTTAGATGAGTCGAGAAGTGAAAAAATATGTTCTACTTTCTTACCTCCTAAAGCTCTAACTAACTCACCTAAAGCTCTAACTAAAACTTCCGAGTCCGGTCTACGCGCACCGCTTATTGCGTTCTAATAGTGAAACAAGTTTCGACGAGATATTAGTACGAAGTAGCGCTTTTAATAAGGAATATGAGTAAAGAATATTTTGACTTTTAAAAAATATATTCTCGTAGATCAAAAACACCTATTCTGAATAATGTTGCGACTGTTATGAAGGGTTTCGAACCGGCAAACTCTTGGTTCGGAGACAAGAATCCAACCGCTAACGTAGGTCGTTAAGTCATTATAAAACCACGTGCGTTAATGAATTCAGTTTAAAACATGACATTGTTTATGTAATTTCCTGAATGTTCAATGACAATTGCCTATGAAAGGTTTCGGACCGGTAAACTCTTGGTTCGGAGACAAGAATCCAACCGCTAACGTAGGTCGTTAAGTCATTATAAAACCACGTGCGTTAATGAATTCAGTTTAAAAGATGACATTGTTTATGTAATTTCCTGAATGTTCCATGACAATTGCCTATGAAAGGTTTCGGACCGGTAAACTCTTGGTTCGGAGACAAGAATCCAACCGCTAACGTAGGTCGTTAAGTCATTATAAAACCACGTGTGTTAATGAATTCAGTTTAAAAGATGACATTGTTTATGTAATTTCCTGAGTGTTCAATGTCAATTGCCTATGAAAGGTTTCGGACCGGTAAACTCTTGGTTCGGAAACAAGAATCCAACCGCTAACGTAGGTCGTTAAGTCATTATAAAACCACGTGTGTTAATGAATTCAGTTTAAAAGTTGACATTGTTTATGTAATTTCCTGAATGTTCAATGACAATTGCCTATGAAAGGTTTCGGACCGGTAAACTCTTGGTTCGGAGACAAGAATCCAACCGCTAACGTAGGTCGTTAAGTCATTATAAAACCACGTGTGTTAATGAATTCAGTTTAAAAGATGACATTGTTTATGTAATTTCCTGAATGTTCCATGACGTGATTAGTCGAGCCAAACCTCGCCAACATTCTCAAGACGGAATAGCAGCAGCTCCCCGTGACGCCCGCCCTCGAAACGTGGTGGCTAAATTCATCTCCAAAAGGAAGAAGGACGAACTACTTGCGGCCATTAAAAAGAAGAAGGGGGTCGACTGCAAGAGCGTAGGTGTTGCAGGAGGTAAAATTTTTATAAATGATCACCTCACCAGAAAAAGCAAATTGATACTAAGATCAGCAAAAGAATTTAAAAATATAAACAAATATGATTTTTTATGGGTACGAAACTCAAAAATTTATATAAGAAAGAATGTTACCTCTCCTGCTATCCTCGTCTCTGGTCAAACCGTATTGAACAACCTAACTCAATGATTTCTTCTAAACTTAATTTTAATTTGATTTTATTTAATTTTTGCTTTCAACTTATACCACTTTTGTGCTCAACTCTAATTCTACATACACACTACTCAACTTACTCAAAACACTACAACATAATACACTCACATCTGCGCAAATCGAAAACCATGCTCACCCCAGTGGACTTTTGGCTGTTGAGTGAACATAATAATATGTATTTATTTATTTTTTTTACATATTATTCTATTTACTTCGAATCAAAATTGGATAGTGGTTTCTCTTTTACATGATGCATAACAACATTATAATTTTTTATCAAAACGCACGTGGCCTCCGATCCAAGACTAAAGAATTCTATCAAAACGTCCTGATCAACGAATTCGACATAATATTAATTAGCGAGACGTGGTTAGTTGACAGCATATCCGATGATGAGCTGTTTGATTGCCGGTATAACGTATATAGAAATGACAGAGATACTAATCGAACGGGTAAAACTAAAGGGGGTGGCGTTGTTATAGGTATAAAAAAAGACTTTAAAGTTCGATCTCAAAAGTCATGGACATCAGAAGCCGAGGATATTTGGATCTCACTATTACTAAGACATTCAAAACATTGCATTTCAAATATTCATATTTGTTGCTCTTACTTACCAGGAGTTAGTCCTAAGTTGTCTAATGCACAGCGTTTCTCTATTATCAATAGTCATACAACTACCATATCTGACTTAACTACTGAATTTCCAAATGACATTTTTCTAGTAATAGGCGATTATAATATGCCAAATGTGAGCTGGAACTCTACGTATCCGCCACGTAGTATTGACCTCTGTACCTCTACCCTCCTTAGCTGCCTTTCGTTTTCCAATTTAACACAGTATAACGAAATTTATAATACTCACGGACGAATTTTAGATCTCGTGCTTTGTAACACTGCAGTCATTGTCTCTGCGGCTGACTCGCCACTAGTAATCGAAGATGCACATCATAAATCTATTATAGTTGAACTAAATATTCCTCTCCCTGCTACCACCCTAAAACCCCAGATAGTCAAAATGTTCAATAAAGTTAACTACGAGGTAGTTAATGATGCTCTCAGAAACAGTGATTGGTCCTCTGTCGTTAATGCACAGGACGTAGATGCTGCAGTGCATCATTTTTATGGTATTATTGATGCCCTGATAGATGATCTGGTTCCAAATAAAGTAATCAAATCAACCAAATTCCCAACATGGTATTCGGCGGCTTTAATTAACATAACTAAAGAAAAATTAAAGTTTTTTCGTGCCTGGAAACGGTTCAAGAATCCTCTAGATTACCTATCTTTCTCAATACTTCGCAAAAGACAAAAGAAAATTTCTAGTCATACTCATAACGCCTACATTGCTCGATTGGAATCAGATATACAAAATAATGTTAAAAAAATATGGAATTATGTTAAGACGCAAAGAAAATCTCCCACTATACCAGAACATATGACCTATCATTCGACAACGGCACACGATAGCAAAGAAGTTACAGACTTATTCGCTGATTACTTCTCAACGGTATTTAGAAATGAATTTCCAACACTCAATGTTAATAATAAGGAAGATCCTCTGAACAACACATTAATATCCTCAATTAAAATAAATGAAGAAATCACCTTGAAATACCTTTCAAACATAGATATTAAAAAAACCAGGAATTGATAGGCTACCCGGAGTTTTTATACGCAACTGTAGTAAATATATCTGTCTTCCGGTTTGCGCCATCTATAAAAAATCATTGACAGAAGGAACGTTTCCCCTCAAGTGGAAATCAGCAGTTATCACACCCATCTATAAAACCGGTGATAAGCATGACGTTAAAAACTACCGTCCAATTTCCCAACTTCCTATTTTAAGCAAAGTTCTAGAAAAAATTGTCTTTGATCAATTATACTCGGCTATTTCCACAATAATTACACCGAATCAGCACGGATTCATGAGAGGTCGGTCTACGACATCCAACCTGACCCTTTTCATTAACTTCTTGCATAGCAAGATGGATGACAAAGAGCAGGTTGATACTATGTATACAGACTTTTCTAAGGCTTTCGATCGCGTAATACACTCAATTCTTTTGAAAAAGCTTGTCTTATTTGGTATACACGGTGACCTATTTAGATGGATCAAATCTTACATTAGTAACCGTAATCAAGTAATCTTAATCAACGGCGTCTTCTCAAAATCTATCGAGGTAAAATCTGGTGTCCCCCAAGGGTCCCACCTAGGTCCGCTAATGTTCAACATTTATATAAATGACATTGGATCATGTTTTCAAAATTCCAAATATGTACTTTATGCCGATGACATGAAAATATTCAAAGTTATTCGTTCTCTTTCTGACTGCGAAGCGTTACAGAGTGACCTAGATAGGCTTTGCAAGTATTGTAAAGTTAACTGTCTAGATATAAACGTTTCTAAATGTCACACTATGACATTCACCAGAAATAAACTCGTAATTAAGTACTCATATTCACTCAACAATGAACCTGTCATCTCTAAAACGGAATGTAAAGACCTCGGCGTTTACCTTGATAGCAAACTTATATTTAATAAGCACATTGACTCAATCGTTAATAGGTCATATAAAATGCTTGGTTTCGTGCTACGTGTAAGTAAAATATTCAGTAATCCGCGTACAATTGTAATGTTATATTTCGCATTAGTCAGAAGTACACTGGAATATGCATCGCCTATTTGGAATCCGCAATATAAACTTTACATAGATAGTATAGAACGAATCCAAAACAAATTTATAAAATATATTACCCACAGATTCAACAATAATTTTGAGTGTACATATGAAACTTTGCAGCGAAGACGAGCAGTAGCTGACTCAATATTTATACACAGAATTTTAAACAATGAGATTGACTGTTCTGAACTTTTGTCCCTTATTAACTTTAACATACCTTTGAGACGTACACGACATACAGTGCTATTCCACACACTAAATTATAAAACAAATGCAGCATCTAATTCGACAATTAACCGAGCTCTTCATACTCTAAATAATATTTGTATTAACTCTAACATTGACATTTTTTCGGATTCACTGCCCAAATTCAAACGTGGCATCATGTCAATAATTTAAAGAATTCAATGCGCATACATACAGACACACACATATACAAACACTCACACACACATTACACACGTCACACACACACACACCTACAAACTACACAAGTCACCTGGTAATTAAGGAATAAACATACCACTTAGCAGACATTACAAGGAAACATATCATAGGTACACAACATGAAGTATCTTATTCCTGTATATTGTTTCATCTCTGTAAATTATGTACTGTTTGTTTCAATAATATAAAATAAAATAAAATAAAAAAAAAATAAAATAAAATGACAATTGCCTATGAAAGGTTTCGGACCGGTAAACTCTTGGTTCGGAGACAAGAATCCAACCGCTAACGTAGGTCGTTAAGTCATTATAAAACCACGTGTGTTAATGAATTCAGTTTAAAAGATGACATTGTTTATGTAATTTCCTGAGTGTTCAATGTTAATTGCCTATGAAAGGTTTCGGACCGGTAAACTCTTGGTTCGGAAACAAGAATCCAACCGCTAACGTAGGTCGTTAAGTCATTATAAAACCACGTGTGTTAATGAATTCAGTTTAAAAGTTGACATTGTTTATGTAATTTCCTGAATGTTCAATGACAATTGCCTATGAAAGGTTTCGGACCGGTAAACTTTTGGTTCGGAGACAAGAATCCAACCGCTAACGTAGGTCGTTAAGTCATTATAAAACCACGTGTGTTAATGAATTCAGTTTAAAAGATGACATTGTTTATGTAATTTCCTGAGTGTTCAATGTTAATTGCCTATGAAAGGTTTCGGACCGGTAAACTCTTGGTTCGGAAACAAGAATCCAACCGCTAACGTAGGTCGTTAAGTCATTATAAAACCACGTGTGTTAATGAATTCAGTTTAAAAGATGACATTGTTTATGTAATTTCCTGAGTGTTCAATGTCAATTGCCTATGAAAGGTTTCGGACCGGTAAACTCTTGGTTCGGAGATAAAAATCTAGCCGCTAACGTAGATCGTTAAGTCATTATAAAACCACGCGTGGTAATGAATTCAGTTTAAAAGATGATATTGTTTATGTAATTTCCTGAAAGTTCAATGTCGATTTGCCACGCGGAAGTAAATTCGCAACGATTTACATAACAAATATATTAGCGCAATAAAACTCTTGGCAAAATTCAAATGTTTGGACGCGAGCTGCTTTATAACTTTATATGTGTATAGACTTTGGCGAAACACGTCCTATGTAGTCTGGGTATATAATACATATTAGATTGAAACAGCAATAATAATGCCGGCATACATTTTATTACATCGGAGCTTGAGCAATATAATTTACATACTCATAATGTACATTCATTTTATACTAACTATTATAATAAACCAAAAAAAGCCGCATTCGTTATTCACTTAAGTATATAGAAACAAAATAAGTATTCCAACATGAAACTTTTAATACAAGTGGGGTAAGAACAACTCCATAATAATTAGTCTATATTATACTAATAATGTTTATGGTACATTGTTTTATGACGCCATTAAAATTGATTAAAAATAATAAAATATGTAATGCTGTGTGGTAATTTCCGCAAGCAGAATCAAGACAAGGATATTAAATGAAGATAAACGCGATACTTAAAAATAATGAAAACTAACTAAACCGATGCGAAATTATGCACACACTGCCCAGAGACCTAAAAAAATCGCTTTTGCGATGATACGAATTGAATAAATTTTACAAAAAAACGCGAAAATCGTAATATTATGGGGAATTTTCGTATTTTTCACTCAATATTCTGGTATTTCAAAATAAGAAAGAAATTTTACTTAATTATTGGAGATAATATTAGCCATTTTTAAACGAAAATTTGAAACAGTAAAATTAGAAAAAGATTCGGTCGCGTTGCGACCTTATTACGGACCATTTCGACCGAATATTATCTTCAATAATTAAACATAACAATTTGAGGTTTTACTTCTTACGATATTCCAAAAATAAAAAAGTAATATTATTACTTATGTTCTAAATACTTCTTGTTCTATGGTTTTGAGAAGTTGTCATTCTTTTTTCGTTAAAAAAAGGCAACATAAAATAGTTTTTGCTGAAAACCAACAGCGAATTTTCGCAAATTTCACCAAAAAATAAAGCGAAATGTTCAGTTGCCTAAATGCCTACTTGACTAAGTAATTCACATGTAAAACTGTTTCATCATGTTACATAAAATATTATAATATAAACGGCGCTACAACCCTTGGATAGTTTTAGCAGCCTCTGGGAAATGCCCCCACTCCTGAAGCTTCTTTGCACTAGTTCACTCTGCCTAAGCTTGCCTCAAAAGGCCGGTATTTCAGTTCGGCTTGAGAGATATTTACGTACGTCAAGCTGCTGGTAGGTTTCCTGAGAAGCTTAATCTTGGAAACAAGCAAATCAAATACTGACCCTAAATCATCCACCCACCTAAGCTTAGGCATCCCAACACTCTCATCACATCTTCGTCCTGCATATTTATTAAAAATAAGTATTTTTGGTGGTCGGCTTTCTGTCCTGTCTGGTTTTTCACCGACGTTGGTTGTGGTCATGAATTCGTAGCATCCCATTGTTTATTAATTACAACAGATAATCAAAAGACAATATAAATTATAATATGCAGCACTCCTCTAAAATGGCATTGCATCACAGCAGAACTAATTATGTATGCAATCGATAGTGTAATCGACAGGGGTTTTAAAAATAACCGTTTACAATTATTTCAAGAATACGTCGGGGATATCGAGATTCCAATATATCTAATTACGTGTGACGTAAAACCTGATCGAATAAAAAAAACGTATTATGAACAATAGACGAGTGGAGTAATTATTTCAAAAGCAATCTATCACCTGACATATCAAAAGAAGCAAAATGGCATGTTATTCAATATTATATTAATACTGTATGTTTGGATTTGAAATGACAATATGCATAGTTCCTACTGGAATGTCATTTATACATTTCCTACCAACTCAAACCATCGCCTTGCTGGAGAAGGATTTGAAATTTAGAACAATAGCAAGAACACTGAAATTCGAGTGCATTTTGTTAGGAAAATAACCAGAAGTAGAACTGGAAGTAGTACTGGAAGCAAGTTTTTGTGGTTATAACCAAAAATTAAGACTATAGTCTTAATTTTTGAAAAGAAGGAATTATTGAAAGTACTTAATATAATTTAAGTATTGTGTGCTGCTTCTTGGTAATTGATTGGTCTCCCTTCTTTCCATACCTAGATCTCTGTTAAGCAGGGTACTCACCTAACCGTGTAACATGTAACGTATCTGATACTGTATCAAGTGAGTACGTAGGCACGAGCCTACTGCGAGCCGCTCGCGGGTGGAGCGCAGTGTGTTCGCAGCGACCCGCCGACAGCGGTTTCACTGCGAGCACCATAGCGAGCACTAAAGGCGGATCCGGGAGGTCGTAGCTGGATACGCGATTACCGTGGACGAGCCGTACCCACTTGCAGATTGATACAGTATCAGATACGTTACATGCTACACTCTTGGTGAGTACCCTGCTTTACACATACAATCACCCAATTCCAACAAACATCATTCATTTATACCACTCTCACTCAAAAACCTCAACATTATAACATTTAAATCTCAAATAAAAAGCTGGATACTTAATATAGGGAGATCCGAAATAGAAAATATACTGATATCAAACACAGACTAAAACCGAATTTACTAAACTGAACTATACAAAAAAATACTATCTTACTTATTTTAAAATTATCTAAAAAAAAATACTACATGATATATGTTTATAATTAAATTAGGAATGCTCTCAAGGCGGTTCTACCACTGTAGCGATGATGTCAGAAAATTACTTTTCAAGGCATTCTGCACTGCACTGTACACATCTGAGCTGTTGACACAATACCCAGCAGCGCAATGGGACAAGCTGAGGGTGTGCCACAATAATGCATACAGGCAGCTCATGCAACTACCGAGGTTCTGCAGTGCCTCCACAATGTTTACTGAAGGGAGGGTGCACTCATTCCCCGCCTCCCTTCGCCACCGACTAGCCAGCTTCTGGGGTAGGACTCGGAAGTCAACCAACATCATCGTTGTGGCTGCATCCGAGTGGCTCAGTTCCCCACTCAATGAGCGATGGATGCAGATGATGCGGAGACCTCCCTGATGGACGGTTTAATTTAATTTAATCTAATTGTTTTTATTGTATTACCTATTTATATGACTATTTTATTTTTGATTTATATTTTAATTTTATGTTTAGGTACCTGCCAATTTTTTTTTTCTCTTTGTTTTATGTTAGTTCCATTTTTATAATTTTTTACTTTATTTTATTGTTTCCCTGTTTTACTGCATTTCATGTAATATGGCAGACTGGGATTGCACTATCCTCCCAGTCCTGCTGGATTAAAACTTAAATAAAAAATAATATGTAGCTTTGTTGTAATATTAATTTCTTATAATTAAATTATAATATGTAGATGACATCCTCAGCACGGGAGATCCCAGTGAGGATATCATTATTTCTACATGTTACTAAGAAAAGAAGACAATAAATCATTATTATTATTATTATTTCGTATCGTTTTAAATTCAATTATAGTACATAATTCACGTTCATCTGAAGATGTAATTCGGAAGCAGTTTCGGATGCAACACCATAGTTAGTATATTAGTTGTTACCGGTGAAAAATTTAATCGCCCCTTCCTCTAAAAAATACAAACACCCACACAGCATCCCAGAGATGAATGGTATTAAATTCTGCAGATGGTCAATAAATCTGTCGGCCTCGGTGGCCGAGGGGCAAGGCTCTCGACTAGCAAGCCTCATTTAAAATACTATATGTATGGTATATTTGCGGCACGTTCCAGAGTTCAAGATACACTCAGTATCGCCTTGGGTATCTATTCCAGAGTCTCTACCACGAATTACTCGCTATGCGCCATCTACGAACTAAAATCTCTACGACTTTTGTCATAAGTTCTATATTTATGCATTCTTGAGTGTCGCACGGTTGAAGAGATGACTGTGTTGGCAACCCTGTGAATATTGTCTATGTTTCTGATGTGTTTGAGGTTTCTATGGAGTTAATTTGAAATGTCAAAAACAAACCGTTGCCGCGTCGTTTTGTCAACGTTTTTATTTGCTACCGCACTTTTTCTGAAATGAATGGCGGTGGTGGATACATATCGAAATGCCAGAAAAATGGTTAAAACAACTTTGCAGAACTAAACGAATCCGATACCAACTTCGAAAAGCGCGCGGGAAACGATTTTATTTTTTTTTGTATAAGGCAATTCACCAGGATGCAATGAGATTTTGACAGTTTTGCCGATCTCTACTGCTTCGACCCACTCGTTGTTTAAGTCGAATGAATTTTGACGTATGGCGTGTAGTATGTATGACTCAAGAATAACAAACTCTACCAGTGTATGTACTTTCGGCGGAAATTGCGAGCGATCGAGACTGGGGAATAGATACCCTGGAGTAAGACCACCATTCAGAATTGAAACGTTGCTTAAAAAGTCTTTGACCGTGTTTGGTGACCAGATCTCAATAGCCAAACTTACCTCCAACCCTACCTCCAACCTCACAACATACCGCAATTGGGAATGCCATAGTCTCACTGGCTCCAGACGGTTGGGAGCAGTTGGGACTCTTGTACAGTTTCACATAAATATAAAAAAATACATACAGGTTTTCCGATAAGAGGTGTTATTTTGAATAGCCCGCTATTTCGGTAGATGTTACTTTTGAAGCTGTCATTTTATGACATTAGACAAGTAGAAACTACGCCATTAATAAAAAATGGAACGATACACGCTTCAACAACGCATTGGAATTATTAAAATTCACTTGAGTGAATCAAATGCAAATCATCTTGAGTGATGAGGCCCATTTCCACCTCGGTGGCTTCGTCAACAAGCAAAATTGTCGCATCTGGGGCTCGGAAAACCCAAGAGTTATAGTTGAAAAGCCTCTCTATCCTCAACGTGTGACTGTTTGGTGCGGTTTATGGTCCGGCGGAGTCATTGGACCTTACTTTTTCGAAAATGAGGCTGGAGCAACAGTTACGGTGAATGGATTGCGCTATCGAGAGATGATTAATGATTTTTATGGCCGGAATTGGATGGTATTGATCTGGACAACGTTTACTTTCAACAAGACGGCGCTACGTGCCACACAAGCAACGAAAAATATCAAAATAACACCTCTTATTGGAAAGCCCTGTACAACTGGAACTATGTAGCTGCAGGTTGCAGCTTGTTGACGGTGTAGACCAGTGGTTCCCAATTAGTTTTTTCCCGAGTACCCAGACATTGGATGTCTATGTGAGTGCCCCTTCGAAAAAGAACACAAACACGCGTACTCCTTGCAGCCAAAATTTCCGTACAGTCTGTACCGCTGAGTGCGTGCGCGTACTCCTTCAAGCAACCTCACGTAATCCTGGGGTACGCGAACCACTAATTGGGAGCCACCGTTGTAGACGATGCGCTTGTTGTTAAATAGGTTTGTTTTAATCTTAATAATTTTTGTCATTATTTGCGCAATGATTTTTAAATATGTGTAATATTATTTTTGATGATTAGTTTTGAAAGAATTCAAGAAATATACACCTCATTAAAATATTATCACCATTTACGAGGTGTTGTTGACATTATTGTTGTATTGTAGAAACGATAACGATAAAGATGAATGATGGAATGTGGCCAGACTGAATGTCTCGCGTAGTAATTCAAAATAATATTAATATTTCATCATTTTCATCTTGATACCTGACACAATAAACAAGAATTCAATAAACTAATTTAATAGTTCGTTAAGATATTTCCTTGCAAAATAGGTGTCTAAAACAACTTTTGACCACAAAATAAAGGGGTTCCATAAGTTTCGGTAAAAAAATTATGTGTTTTAAAATCTCCTAACAACCTATTACGACAAAAACATATTTAAAGCACACAGTCACGCAACAAAAAGTATCATCATCTATATTACTCTAGGGACACGCCCCGTAGTTTAGCACTCTCGTTGAGTGCTAAAACAGACTACCTAACGTCGACATATTTTCCGACTGAAAATAAAACTTCTACAGGGAGTAGGTACCTCCACGAACATTGAACTCGTGCAATTTTCATCGCAGTTTCTTTTTTTATCACCAGTGAAGAAGGTGCAATGTTCCGTGACGAATTGAAAATCGTAAGATAATTATCTAATCAAAGGGAATCCCGTTACATCGGTAAAACCGTAGAATTAATAAATTAGTACTCACGAAAAGTTTGGCAGGAAATTAAAGAAAGTAACTAAATAAATATGCGGTTTACAGTTACCAAAATATTGTAAAGTGATTAAAAAAACAATGTCGATATTTATTCACAATTACGTTTCAGATGCTGACGGTTTCGCTTGTGGGTGCGGCTACTCAAACTTATCGAACTTTTTGTAAGGTCGCGTCGTAGAACATTTTAAAACAAAAGAGAATCAGGCCAATTTATGCCTCGAACTTTAGAACATTTCAAAACGAAAGAGTATCAGGCCAAACCATGCTGGAATTTTAGAACATTTCAAAACAAAAGAGTATCGGGCCAACCGATATCCATGCTCGAACTTTATAATATTTCAAAACAAAAGAGCATCACTCTTAGGCTTCCTTCACACGGGACACTCTGTGTCCGGATTCTGTGTCCCAAGCCACCGTCTCGATATAGAAGTAGATGGGAGCGTTCAGACAGAATTCAGCGTGTGGTGGCGCTGAATTCTGTGTCCCGGCAGTGTCCCGTCGGTGTCCCGATTGGCGGTGGCTGGGACACTGTCTGATTCTCTCGGCCCCTCTCCTACATTCAGTTCTATGAGAGCATTCACACGGGACACAACTCTTCATTCGCTTCTCTGTTATATATTTATTTTGTTTTCATTTTATTTATTTTATTTCTACATTATGGCGAGTTTCGATATAGAAAAGTTCATTGAAATGGTTCGGGAAAGACCAGCGATCTGGGATAATAACTTAGCTGAATACAGCAATAAAATAGTTAAGCAAAAGTGCTGGCTGGAAGTTTTTGTTGAGATGGAAGAAGGTTTTGAGGAACTCCCACAAGACAAGAAAGTGGAAAAAAGTAAGTAATAATAATTGTACACTTTTTTGTTGATTTTTTATTTCAATATAAGTAAATAAACTTTAATAATAAAATGAAAATTACATCAGGAATATTATAAGTAAAGAAAGAAACATTTTTTTAAATTAATTATGTGCATAAATTAATTTACTACTTAGTGAAATTATGTGGGCTAAATAAATGCAACATTTTGAAGTAAATATATAAAAATACACAAAAATAGTCAAATTCTGTTGTTCTGCCATGGCGAACTCCCTTCACCAACAAAATAGTCAGCAAACGATTCTCTGATTTTCATTGGTTGCACCCGGCGGTTACCATTGTCGGGTTCATCTGGAATATCTAATAACCCTGGGCAGGTTAGGGTATCATCAAAGTTAAACCCATCTCTTGTTCTTATAAAATTGTGTAAAACAACGCATGCTTTAATTATATAATTAGCGAAATCTACTTCTACGTTTATCGGCCGGTGAAAAATGTGCCATTTATTGGAAAGTATTCCGAAGGCACATTCAATATGTCTTCGTGCTCTACTTAAACGGTAATTAAACACCCTTTTCTTCACACTTAGGCATTTTCCAGGATAAGGTCTCATAACATGTTTAGATAAACCAAATGCCTCATCTCCTACAAAAACAAATGGAATTTTTTCATTTTGATTACTTCCTATAGCTACTGATGCAGGAATATTCAATGTATTTGATTGTATTTCTCGCCAAAGATGGGATTCTTGAAATATACCTGAGTCCGAATCCTTTCCATACGATCCAATGTCGACAAAAGTAAAAAGATAGTTGCTGTCACAAGCTGCGAGTAAAACAATTGAACAATATTTTTTATAATTATAATACAGAGACCCTGAATTAGCGGGTTTAATTATCCTAACGTGTTTACCATCTAGTGCTCCTATACAATTTGGATAGTTGGCATTTCGCTTGAACCCCTCTGCGATTTTCCTAAACTTTTCTTCAGTTGGTAAAGGAATCCATTCAGATCTTAAATTCCAGATCAGTAGACAAGTGTGGTGCACAATTTTGGAAATTGTTGATAAGCCAATTCTGTAGGTGTAGAACATGTCCGAAAAGTAACACCCGACAGCCAAATATCTGGAACAAAAGAATTGATTGCGTCAAAACGCAGTATTTTGTTTAAACTTTGTATAAACATGTCTTAATTATAATTGTAAACAAAATTCAATATTTTTTAGGTGCTGAAATACAAAGAAAGTGGAAGAGTCTGAGAAATAGTTATTCAAGGGAACTAGCAAAACAAAAACAAAGTAAGTCAGGTGATGCAGCATCGAGCCGAAAAACTTATGTATATTTCGATATTCTAAGCTTTTTAAAACCTGCCATTCAGAAAAGTAGTACTGAATCAAGTTTGGAACCAGTTGACGAAGGAACTGATGAGCAGTCGACACAATTTCTTCAGGACGACGCTGCAACTAATCCTCAGGCAGGGACGTCTACAGATAAGCCCGAAAGCTCTTCTGCAGGAAGTAAAAGTAGAAAAAGGAAACAAAATGTGGTTGAGAGCGAGGATCAATTAGCAGCTCTCAACAAAACTTTGAGGGAGTCAATGAATTTACGTTTGCGGAAAGACGAGGAAGATGATGATAAATTATTTTTGCTCTCACTTCATGCCCATTTGAAATCTGTTCCAGAACATAAAAAAATTTTTGCTAAGTCTGATCCCCTTCAAGTTTTGGCAAAATATAACGCACCTAGTCCCCCCCTCCCTCCCACACAAACACATTTTCCATCTTTTCCTATGAATTCACCTCCAAATTTTCATTATCCTGCAAGAGTGCCTCATCAATCGCAAGTTGCGCCTTTTGGTTATTCTAATGAAACTGGAAATATGGTTCACTACTCACAGACTGGTGATAACAGATCTCTTCAGTCTACATGTACACCCTCACCAATGACTGCTGAGTCTGATGATTCTATAATTTCCCTACTTAATTAATGCACAATTTTCAATACTTATGTATCTAGTATTCTATTTGTTTATTATTTTATAAAAATATAAGTTTTTAAATTAAACAAGTATTTGTTTTTTTACTTACCGAATAGTCACAGCTAGTCTCTCTTTTCCAGGGATACATTTTCTCATATTTGTATCTTGAAATGTCAGCGGAATCCTTAATTTCTCATACAGTTCAAAAAATGATGAAATTGACATTCGAAAGTAATTGAAAAATTTTTTTTCGTCTTCCAATATATCATTAAAAACAGTATGAAAAATCCCTTTTCCCTGTCTGCTGGATATAATTGGATGTACCCATAATTTTCTTTTACGTTTTATTTTCTTTTTTTTTAAACAATTTGAAATTATACATACAAGTGCAACCATCTCCTCTGGCTCAAGCATGTTGACTGACGAGTGAAGAATACAGATAAAAAGGATGGTTTTGGATGACGTCAGAGCCACAGCGTGTCCCTGCAGTGTCCCGCGGATTTGGGTGCCCAGTGGCTCAAGATTCTGAGTCCGGACACAGAATCCGGACACAGAGTGTCCCGTGTGAAGGAAGCCTTAAACTCATCGCCACGCGTAGAACGGAGTTCGAAATTCGAACATATTGGAATTGTAGGTGAATTAAACTTTTGTTCCCATTAATTTCTGGGTTTTTAATACAAATTTTACACTTTGCGGCCTCCAGTGACTTCGGAGGTCAAGTTTGAAGTGTACCATATTGTGTCTTATAAACTATATTATACTGAGACCCCTTATCTCTTTCTATTGCTGAAGTAATGCGTAATAATGAAACACTGGATACATAATACATATGCATTTACCCGCTTACTAATAAACGTGTTTTAAATTTTTATCAACTGATAAAGAATTATTAATCTATATAAATAAAAATGTAAATGTTAGTTTGTTCAAAAGTTCTTGAAAGATTGCTTTGAAATTTTGACACAACTTGCATTCGAATAAGCGTGTTTTTATATACCTATATTATATAGATGTCATCTGTGACAGGTAAAAGCAACACGAGCTATTGTTTCTTTATCTGCACAGACAGACTGAGCCACAGCAACGCGTGGCGGGGTACAGCTAGTGTAGGATAAATGGTAAATACTAAAGGTCTTACTAATAAACGTTTTAAAAAATTTACAAAACTGATAAATAACCATTAACGTAGGGTAAATAATATCAGTTGTATGAAATTTAAAATACGTTTGTTAGTAAGGCCCTTAACATTTACAGCAAACAAAATGCCTCCTACATTTATATTGTTATACAAGGTTTACTTAATTTAAAGTACTTCTAAATTATCTAGCCTGTATACACTGTTTCACTTTTGGCAGCATGTATTATATATTATTTTATTCGTATATGTCACGCTATAACGACCAAGAAATTGAACTCGTTCAATTGATTGATTAACCAGTTGACATAATTAAAATGTTAATACATAAATATAATATTCTATCACTAAACATGCGGTGTGGTTTTTTGTAAGTCTTTTTTGGCGACTCTGTGAAGGAACCCAAAACACGATTTGCCCGAGGCTGACACCAATAATTGCTTTGCATCATTTTCATACGTCAAAACTTGTTTTAAAACGATGCGGCAAGCCAAAGTTTCTATACCTACAGAAGAAGAGAACAATCGCATTGGAATGATTTGGTGGCCTGTTTTCTCCATCGGTCAACATGGGACTCATCAAGACTCAGGTTTACTGTGTCCTTTCCTCAAAAATAGCATCCACACAGAATCCCCATGAATTGTGTAAGAAAAAATATCTATAAATCAGCCACAAAGATGTAGGGTTTTCTCACACAATTCAAAGGAGTTGACCAAACTTGCAGCTTGCAGTTATAAAACTGCTTTACTTTAGCTTAGTGCGCGGCATTCTCGAGTGTGGATCTCAGGCACGGGGGCCAGAGGACACCATCTATGTAATTAAAGGTCGAGAAAATACAAAATAATTTTTACAATCTCTACATGAGAGAGTTCGTTTTTTACTTATAGTTATTTCCAACAGCTTTTATTTAGGGAATGCTGGGTATCTGGAGGCTTAGTTCTAGGAGGGATGTCACATTACAGCTATAAACTTCTGGGCGGATTATTATCAATACCAGACATTCTGGCTAAAATAGGATTCTATGTCTCGGATAATTTCACGCAAGGCCACCAACACAGGCTTTTGATTATTCTCAGATGCAAAACTAACTGCCCAACGGCGAAACCCCTAGGTAGTCCCACTAGGTTACGTTGATATTTTCCACATGGCCTACAACGAATTCAAAGCATTCAACTATGTGTAACCATTTTTTCCCACATGTATGTTTGTATGTCATATGTTGATTATGAAATATTTTTTTTGTAATATATATACTTTATCGTTATAGCAATGTAGTGGTTTGTAATATAAAATAAATCCCCAAAGAAGACAAAGGCTTGTGTGGAGATTTTGATTAAAATATCTAGGCAACTACATTTAGGAAATTCGGCCCTGGCCACACAAATCGCGATAGTGAAATAATTGGGGACATCGACCCGTGCCCCCGAATCGAGGCGGCCCGGGTCTAGACTGGGCCGTCGCTCCTCTTCAGAGGTGGTTCAATGTCAAGAATGGACTATCGCAGTCAGAGTCAGATCAAGCAGTCTGTTTAATCATTATTTAATGTGGAATCAAATCATTAAATTAATGATGGCACACGATGGAAACAGCGAGGCGATGGCTGGCATCATTGGTGAGGGGTTTCAGTGTACTGGAATCTTTTCTAGGAAGACAAAAAGTTTCTTGATTGATTTTCCAACTAGTTGTTTAGTGGACAATTGGCGGAATCAACCATTCCATCACCGAGCAAGAGACTTGTTTGGTAGAGTGCTCCCAACTGTCCAGAGCCGGTGGGATTATGACTGTTGTGAGGTTAAACGGAGTGGGGATGGAAAGGGGAAGGGAAAAGGAAGTATAGGAAGTACATGACTATTCGGATCTGGGGCCCTACTCTGTATCTTTCGGGTTAACAAACCAGAAAGTTCGTTGTTTAATACGGGTTTGCGAAGTGGCTAAACCGGTGGCAGGAAAGTTTCGAAAGATACAGAAAAGTTGGTTTGCTAGTTTGTTGCTCGCTGATGCTAATTAAATTAAGCACCTTTATTGACATTTTATTCAAGGGCAACGAGCAGGAAACCACCCCACATTACAACAATGGTTGAATAACTGAATAAATGAGTATTACAATTTTTTTTATACGTAACATACTTTTCTTCCATTTACAATAAACTACATATTAAAAAAAGAAGAAACATAAAAACCATATTTATAATGGGTAATGAATGACAGTTACATGCCCCTTGAATCCTTCAAGGCTACTGTTAAAAATGTCAACAGTCTTAGACACATTATTTAATAGCGCCCTACCTCGTGTCATACTATGCCGAGCCAGTACGCCCGTTCTGCTATGTGGGATACATAGCAGATCATTGTGCTGTCCCTGGTTGTAGTTGTTTGGTACGAATAAATTACAGCATTCCAGGAAGTATGGGGCTATCTATTAAATTATTCATAATTTAATACGCCGTTACCGCAAGGGTCCCACTCCTCCTCGACTGGCGCGTTTTATCGAGCAAATCTTCGTGATGCATGAATCGCGGTTACTCTCCATGCATTCTAATGTACAGGTATCTAAGGAACTTTATATCCATTTCCATAATTCGTGGTTCGTCTCGTGCTTTGGTTCGCAAATGTATAAGCAGCATTAGATTGGTTGTATTGTCAGGAAATAGATATGCACAGGTATGATGAACATAAATTCATCATAATAAATCATTTAAATTCAAATATATAATGTGATACAGCACATGGGTTCCAGCTTCAATTATTGCTTTTCCGTTTAGGGAATGTTACGTGGGGGTGGGCAAGGAGAAGGTGAGGATGAAGGTTTGTAAGTAACTACTTGGTTATTCAGATATGCTCATATTAGTTTCAAGAAAGGTTGGCAAATCCTAATAGCGGACTATGAAAAAATGTTCAAACATTGTCTAGACAATGTTTGAACTTCAATAGTGAAAAAAATAATAAAGTTAAACAAAGAAAGGTGGGTAATTTGAACAGTGAAAAATAACAAAGTTGAACAAAGAAAGGTAAGTAACCCACGTGGATATTTACAAATAATTTAACATTCTTCTTTAACGAGTGTTCAAATTCTAAATGACCGTTTTCTTTACGTAAATACCGCACAAGAGTTCCAACTGCTCCCAAGTGTCATGAGGCCAGGGGGAATACGGCATTCCCAATTGGAGTATGTTGTGAAACAGAAGGGAATGAGGAACAGCAAGGGATGGAGAAGAGGAAGATAGGGGAAGTACCTGGCTGCTCGATCACCAAAGCGGCTAAAGCCATTTCAAGCTACCAAAAACATAAACATTAAACTAACATCATTATCAATATTATGTTCAATTTATTATTTATTTATCATTATTTCTATTTGTTACAAAAAAGGAAGATAATAAAAAACTTATTGTTCTTATTCCAGCCTCTGCTGTTGGTCGTTCATCCACTTCCTGGACTGACCGAATATTTAGATTTGCTCAACTAATATTTACACAATATTATTATTACAAAACATAATATTATTAGGTAGATATCTGAATAATTAAAAAAAGTGGTATATTGGCTGTTCTTGCTAGGCATTTACATTCGGTCTTAATTGAGTATTGTGGTCTAGAGATAAAAGTGTAGTGCTTATTATCAGGAGATCAGGGGTTCAGTTCCAGCTGAGACGTGCAAAATTCTTACAGTGACTCGCTGAAGAAAGTAAAATGGTGAGAAAGGTACGAAAATGATAAATATTTAAATATGAATGTATATGCGACAGAGTAGAATGATATCACAAGAGAAAAATGCACAAAGCTAACACGCCTTTAAATTTGTAATTTATTGTTATTTTTATTTATTACATTACATTGTACTGTGTTTACCTCACTGGGAAAGCCTGTGCTGAGAGCAGGCGCAGTTTATGTCATAAGAAGCTTAAAGTAACAAAACAAAAAACAACAAAAAGTTATATTTAAAATTGTTGAAGGCCATCTTGTTTTAGCCATAACCCTACCCTACCAAATGGTTAATAAAGCAACTATAGTGACATTTAATTTAGTTGGGGTAAATGAACCCTTTTCAAAATGTTGGCAGAACAAAGTTGCAACTGGGTAATTGCATAATTTATAGTAACCAACGCGGCAATTTACGCGTTGAAGAGGACCAGTGCAATAAAATAAATGGTCAACATTCAAGATGATAATTATTTATATAATCTATTATATTCGTTTGTTTAGTAAATGGCGGGGTCAGTTGAATAGATTACCTGCGAAGTGTACAGGTCTATGACTAATGAAAATTTCAAATTATTCCTAATATTGTTTTTCCTAGAAGTCCTTGAAATGTCGTAATACCGAGCGCGATAAATGCGATTATAGTCACTATTGTTATCAGTCACAAATTGATATATGTATAAAAAAAGACTTGCAATAAAAACATGAAATAATTCTATTCCAAATTATTTTGTGATTACATTCAATATCGATGAAAAACGAAAACAAAAAAACAATTCAATTGCCAACGGTCAGAATGAAGAGTTCTTATTCAAGTAAGTAGGTTCCTAGTACCTATCTACCTACTTGTACGTATCATGTTGGGACCCAATATCTACCTAAAAAAATATCTATGATTGTTTTCAATGTTCCTTGGTTAGGTTAGGTTATGTTTGTGTTCATTTACGTAGGAGCCAATCGTGCCGTTCAAGTTCATTATAATAATATTTCAGTAGGTGTGGGAGTAAGTCTGTCAACTGGAACTAGCCGCCGAATGCAGCGTTGCCAATTTTCGCGTGAAACTAGACATTAAACAAATAAAATGCTAAATAATACAGATAATTTAACCAAGGTGGGGTGTAGTAGTGTTGCCATGGAAAGTGTAATGAGTTAGAATAGTCAAGGTCTGTGTAATCAGGACTACGACTGACGGTGAAAGTCAGATAAGATGATTAGAAATGGTCATGAGTTTTTCCATTGTCTAGTCTGAAATTACCAGAGTTTTTCAGATAATAAATTCAGGAATGGCCACGGAAATCCCGATTCACGCGTTTGCGTGTGAACATATTTGAACATCCTACCAAATTTTATCTGATCTCCGGGGGTGGAATATATTTTATACCAATATGTGAACATGGCTGCGAAGGGATGACGGCAGGGGTAAACCCAGAACGACAACAGCTGTTTGTGTATTATGTACTTTGTGAATAAAGCTGTAGGTTTTTTTTATGCAAAAGAAAAAAGCATGCCCACGAATATAGCAATACTGCAATGGCAATATATTTGTATGCTGTTCTGGATAATAATAATAATATTTGGATGATTTGTATAGCGTCGTTTTTGTGCAAAATCACCTCAAGGGCGCTGCACAAATGTATGATACATTTCTACAATTATCTATCTCATTACTAACTATAGACTAGTCAAAATATTATAAATTTATGGCAGATTGCATTCACCGGTTCGTCGATCACTAATACAAAGCTATACCCGTATGTACAATGCATTTGATTGATGCACGTGATGCTAAAATGTACATATGTAATTATTATTTATTTATATTTTGTACAGGCAGATAATATATAGTACCATACTTACCTGGTAGGTCAATTGAGATTAACTATTGTTAAATTAATCATTGTTGAACAAGAAAATTTTATGCTGGGCGGTACTACAGTACAAGGTTTTGATCAGAACTCATCTTCCTAAATGTGATTCGTTCCTCGGTATAAGACAGTTTTCGATGCACTGGTCAAAAGATTTATGATTACAAAGATTATTCTAATCACACATAACAGGTAATTTTACAACTCTCTTAGCGTTGGTAGGTAATGTTTGTTTATACTATTTGTGGCCTCAATAGAGAATGATAATAATGTTATTGCAAGCATAATAATAACTTCAGATCTAATCTAACTGCTGTGCAGTATTCTCAGCTCGTTCAAATTTTAAAACAAAACAGAGTACATCAAAAAGATTACCAAGTAAATTGATCTAAAACACATATCTATGGTAACACAGTGTACCACGGTGCAATAAAATCGTATAATTTATTATAATTTGAGACCACTTTCTCTACGTTGCAAACGAATACAAAAAATATTATGTGTACAGGCTTGCCGAGAATACTAATAATACAGGACGTAGGTTCCTTGAAATATCCTGTAGTCCGTAACCATAAAAGCCATTAACAGAGAAGGGAAGAGAGGCTGTCCAAAGTGTCGAAGCAGGTAGCGGTACCTACCCAGAGCAGGGCTTAGTAGCAGTTAGTACCTACCCTGGCTGGGGGCCAGGTAGAGAGCTACCACGAACCTAAACAAATAATGACCACACAGCTGATTTATGGAGCGAGCAGGTACAGCGTCTAAATTCTCGACATTTTTTTTCGTCTAGCCACACTAGACAAAGAACTCATTTTCAAACGACGACAGTTACTGCGAGAAGATTTTAAAATAAAAAAATAATACTCGTTTAATATTTGGGCGTTGTACATTTTTATTAAAACTGTAAAAAAAACTATAAATTAATAGACGTCACTATAATCTGGCTCAAAATAACAGTGTGCTCATAATAATATGTATGTGCATTATAATTAATACAATGATGTCATGTTGTTTCAATGGCTGTTTCAACGCGTTTTTAATACAGAATTCTCGGTGGTCGTGATAATTAATTAATTCGATGTTAAAATAAACGTTTGTGCAATGATTATTGGGGAAATGCCGTGTATCATTTCAAATAAATATATGTAGGTATACTTCAAATAAGATTATTATGTAGCTATAACCAAATATGTACACTATAAATATTTATGCTAAAGAACGCTAGAGAAATTGTTGTACACACACCAACCAGATTCAAGAATAATAAATATAATATTATGTATCCAGAACAGGGATCCTGGTACATCGCAAACCTAGGCCAAACAAATATACAATATTGACGAATAAGATACGATACCTAATTAATCTATAAATAAAAACAAATGTTGAATTAAAACTTTTCCATACTTTTCAATCTCCCTGTGGCAAGGCGCGCCGTCGTGTCTCGCCAGTGCGCAAAGAAAAGCGATACGCAAAACGGAATAAAAAATAAAACAATAATATTATTATCGTCTCGAATAGGTACTGCGCATTGCCGGTGTGCGAGAACGGTTGGCTGTAAACAAAGGCAGCACGTGTAGCCAATAATAATGATATTGCTCGATGCGGAAACTCATGGATTTCGTCGATATTCGAATATGAAGGAAAATTTCGTGGAAAATCATCATCGGAAGTCACAGAAAAATGCAGCAAGAATTTAGACAAAGATACATCAATACAAAATTAAGATGCATGTCTACGTGCGTTTTCACTCATGGCATGATGGCGCGCATTAAAGTGCCTACCTGCACTAGTGGTGTGTGTATTTTGAAAAGGTACGTATTGTGTGAAGACAAGATTTTTTTATTCAATCTATCCCCTCATTACAAAGGCGTGGCGAAATTAGACGATTTTTTCGAAAGAGGATTGTACGAATAAGGACTAGAAGTAATATAGTGTAGCAGATTGGTTATACTATAAAGCCCAATTTAAACGGTGTCTTGAAATTACAACATGGAAAACAGAACAAAATCTGAGCATAAGTGCTTAATTAAGATTAAATTTATATTTGTAAACGTAAAATTCTTCAAACTAACTTCAAATAAGTTTTTTCTTAACTTATAACTTTAAATACGATTTTTCATCATTCGAGATAATAATATGCTGATGAGAGAATTTATGACGCGAAAGTGAATGGTAGAAGAAATCGGGGACTCCGGGGGAAGACATGGCACGATCAAGTGAACCAAATACTTGAGCCGGGTAATATAAAGAGTCGGAATAACCGAATAGTATGTTTGAGACGATGTGTGAATGTAAATGAGTGGTCAAGACCGGGTTGTTTGGCGGTCTTTCCTCTCAGCCTAGCCCCTGCAGTAAAAGGCGTGGTTAGTTACTTACTGGGTTCGCATAAATTGAATTCATAACATTAAAAAAAAACGTGTTGTGGATCTGGCTGTTTTTGTGCGTGCTCAGCAAAGAATAAATAAAGGTACTCGGCAACGTTTCGATGTTTGAAATGGATAAATTATATGACAATAAACAAGTTTCGCACTAGAGCTGAAATGGGTAAACGATATTCCTAGGGATTAAAAATCAACAAAAAATACGGGAAGATACATGAAAAACATGTGGGTGCATAGGTACCTACCTATTTTGAAACCGGACAAAAATATTATTATATCGCGATAAAAGTCTGTGCGATTACAATAGATTGTGATAATTCTCATTCGAAGGTCACACAATTTGCTTTGTCATATTATTAAATTGTTAGATAATAATTATACGACTATTGAATTAAAATGGTTTACGATGAACAAGAATAGGTACAGAAGATTAATAGAAGATGTCCATTGCATCATACATCCCATGTTGTTTTACATTCCAATATAAAATTAAAAAAAAAACAACGCGGCAATCGAGGGAAGAGGCCTTAGTGTTTATCCCATTGTTTTTTATTCTCTCCATATGAGTAATTATGAGATTATTAGACAAAATACCAATGTATGGTTTGGAAAAAATTGCGCCATTATTTATTGAAAACAATGAGAAATCAAATTTATACAAAAAAAAGTGAAAATAATATACTTTATGAGAATTCAGGAAGAAAGTAAATTAATATTATGGTGATGTTCAGGTTTTGTACTAGTTAAACGTAGATAAGTTGTATATGAATAAAGTAAGAAATTGGACGAATCTCGTAATAGAGATCCCACACATTTTACGAAGAAATAAAATTACACAAAACAATATCATAATGTTACTGTAGAAACTTATTTTCCTAATTCATTAATTTAATACGCCGATGGCAAGATTAAATAATTACTAGAATACTGTTATATTTATTTTATAAAATAAATATTTTTCTACAAACACAAGAAAAGATTTCGAAATAAATACATAAAAATAAAGTACAATTATATTTATTTACCATTATTGACCAGAGATAAATTTATAATAATAAGGAATAATGATGATTAAATTAAGACAATAATAACAAGCAAGATTTATAAACAGAAACAAAAGTAGAGTGCATAAAAACAATACAAAAAATGATACAGTGAGGACTGTCTAATTACTAACATGTACTCACATGTAAAATATTTAGACAATGACATGTTTACAAAAATATAATATAAATATTATGTTTACGAAAATGAAGCACATATTTCGCGTTCGGATATAATTACTTCAGAGAGAGGTATCCCAACGATTCTTTTTACATTAGCAGCACCTATAATTAGGGTATGTTCGAGGGATAATTAGAACAAAAATAAACAAGAGGAATTATAAAAAAAGATGAGGTTAGGTCACTGACCTTTCTAAGTCTTCCTTTGAAGACCATGGCAAAAGCTCCATGGCCTATGAGATCCTTGCTGTTATACTCGTAATCACCCACAATCTCCATTTTCACGAATATAAGAAAACTAAAATAAAATCAAAAAAGAGATCTATTCTTTGTGGTTATTGATGCTGAGGATCAATACCATATTTTGAACGATGGAAAATAGTATTATTACGCACTACATCATGTTCACTGTATATACACTAACACATGTTTCATCAACACTTTGCTTGGCAATTAACAACACTTGATAAATTTATGCACATAACCATTGTCACGAAAATTTGCGTATAAAATAAGTCGAATAGACACTCATCACAAAATTTTGTTAACATATGTACAATGTTGCCACAATAGGCATAAATAAAAACACGAAGTGACATTTAGGTTTTAGGTAGGTACCACGAAAAAAGAATAACTACAGATTATAAACCATAAGTCACGGAAATCTTGTAATATTGTTAACAAATATGTTTTGTCAACGTTTATAGTTTTTAATAGAAATCCAAATTTACTGGGCGTCCCATGAAAATTAGACGTAAGCGATTAAATGTATTTATTTTATCTGGCAATACATCTTAAAAGTGCTATTGATTTTGACACTTAGGGGATCGCCATCTAGGGGATATTATGAGACATGATCTGCAATAAAAAGGTTTGATGATTCGCTAAAAGGAAATTTGGAAAATTTTCGCATTCGAAGTGACAAAAAATGTTTTTGATATAAGCACAAGTCAATATGCACTTATTACAAAGCCATTCCATATTTCATTATCTACTTACCTATTAAATTGGGAGTTCCACGGTGGTCAGTTCTTTGACTGATCTTTTTCATAATATACAATACTAAGCTAACCCGGCAAACGTTGTTCTGCCATATAAATTATTTATAGTGAATATTTCGGTTTTTAAATAAAAAATAACGAATGTATTGTAAGTGTGTGGGGATGGGATCTATGGCAGAAAGATGAATGGAGCACTGAAGACGATGACCGCCGATAAAAACAAAAAAACGCCAACCATTCATTTTCTTAATTCAATGTGTTTCATTAAAGTAACGGACATATTCATTGTTCGATCTTATAAAAGATAAATGAAAAGTGAAAAAAATCAATAAATTTTTATCGTAAAGAAGGAAAATGAAATAAAGGAAATCGATATTAATTTCGAAGAGCAATTGAGTGTACAATATTTTTTGTCACAACAACACAAATAAGCTCGATGGTTTGCCCACGCGAGAACATGCCAATTATAATTGTCCATGTGAAAAACATGGTGTGCCGAAATTAAAACAAAAAAAAATAAATTGATTTCGTTCAGCTCGTTCCTCTTGAGATTGAGATTTACCCAATTGCGACATGCTTACATGCACATTTTCGGTATCTTGTTGGAATGTATGTCTGTTCTTTCTGCTATTTTGCACGTTTGTTGCTTTATTCATTCGACGGCCCAAAATGGCCCTCCTTGCATCTTGCTGGCATTGTTCACTGTAATACACGAACACAAATAGATAAATTAAAATAAATCGTACAAAATTATGCACGCACTGCGTTGTGATACATAACAAATGCCAAATGAAATGTCAAAATGTCACGACGCTTCTCGTGAATGACTTGCGCATGTGTGGATGAATGTTCGATGAGGCGAACGCAGCGCCATCTGTTATTCAACAAAGTAAATAATTTCGTTCTGTTTGAAATAAGAACGACGGTTAAATTTTTTCATGCATAAATATTAAAATCATGATTAAAAATTGGTAGGGTGGGGGTAGGAGGGTGAAAATTTAAAGTTATATATATTTATTGATAACAAATAATAAAAAAATATTATTTGTCAAAAAAAGCACAAAAAAATTTCTGGATAGGGAAACCCTAATCACCTAACGGTATGAAATATACTTTAAAACCTATTCTCATACCTAACATACATAAAAAATTTCTCAAAAATCAGTCGAGCCGTTTCGGAGGAGTGCGACCACAAACACCGTGACACGAAATTTTTATATCTATATAAATGGCCAATGACGTCATAATACATTTAGACACTTCTATGTTCTCACAAAATTTAGATAAAATGTGGTGAGTAAGAAACGTGTTCCAATAAATTCTGAATTCAAACGTTATTCATGTGTGACAAAGATAGACGTTAAAAAAATGTATGTATGAATGGAATAAACAATAGAACCGGGCGACGTTATCATTTTCAAAAGTTGCGTCGAATACTTCCTCAAGACCAACTAGAATAATAGGCTTGGAAGCCTGACGGATTTTGAGGTGTCAAGTGATTAAGTCAATGCCGTGCCATAACCACTCGATCGATTGGCTGTACATATATTTTTATATATTTACATACAACCATTCCATTTCTTAAAATATAAATATGGGATTATTTGAACTGCTTACTGCGGTTTAAAGCCAATGAATCCACCGGGATTTCACCGTTTATCTAATTTTTTTAGGTTGTATAAATTTTGCACATTATGACGAGCGATCGCTCGAAATGTTTTTTGCAAAAGTGGACAACAGAGCAACACACTTTGAAAATGTTGGCAATTATTGTTGATACTCGTTGTTATTGCTGATTTGTGTATTGTTTTACCGCAAGCATATAATAAATAGAGTGATTAAACTATTTTAAACAGTCAAGTTTACTTAGCGACAGAAGTGACTTCATAATTTGGGAGCGCGTCCAGACCTGTACATTATTTGGCCTTGCATTTTCTCTAACGATGCATAAATTCTTCAGGCAGGAAATAATTATATTAATAATCGATACTAATAAGTAATTTAGGTGTAATTACAAAAGCAATGTTATTTTTTGGCTTTTACTAGTGTTTGCCTAGTAATTAAAACACTTTCTCACTATACATGAGGTCATTTTGGCACTTTTAATGCAATTTACTTAGAGGTAGCACAAGACCTTACGCGACGCATCACAGCTTAGTACTAAAAATACAAAATCAACAGCACTACAATTTACCAACTTTTTGCTTGCTACTTTGAAATTTCTACAGCGCGTCTATATATTAATGCGATGATATATTAAATGACCTAATGAAAATAAAAATCAGAACAAGATACATCAATTCTGTATATTTGAATGAACACTTTGGAAATACATAGATATATGTATAATATCAACTTAAAAGAATAAAATTAATCAATTGCCCATGTACGAAAGTGCGTTTCACTTTACATTCTGAGGTACTACAAGCAATATAGTTTTTTTTAATACTGTACCTTTTTTTTAAATAGTGTTATGATTTCGGCATCAGTACGGCTGAACCACTCATTATGCGCATGCCACTTGACAGTTTAATGCTAAGCGAAGGCAAATCCATGAAACAGTTGTTTAGTAACACTGAGCGCTGAACTATTCTTGAATAACTTTTTACCACCAATAAAATAACTGATCTGGGTCATACATTTTGGATAGCCCTGATATATTAATGCTGATTCACTTTAATATTCCTACCATTAGATCAATGTAATAAGTAATATTATTATGGTTCCCTAGTATGTATTAGTGTGACAATTATACTACAGTTTCATTCTGTTATAAATAGATTACCATTGGTAACTCTTTTGCTAATGCAGCTGATGTTTTTAATATGCCTCTATTGATGTATAGAGCTGTATACTTATTAAACACTTTAGCGGTGCATATTTTAACGATTTCACTTCATACATAACAAGTTTTTTTTTCTGCTTCATTTTCATTTACTTTGCACTAATGCATATTATTTTTTCTATTTTTTTGTTTACTTATGTGTATAAAATCATCTTATAATTTTTCTTTTCTTTCTCCTTTCTATATTATTTTTGTATAGTTAGTAACTCTAAATAAATAAAGATATTGTTCATTCAATTTTCATTCATTCATTCATGAAAACAATCAAAATTCAAATAGTATAGTAAGTATATATATAGTAAGATATATTTTTTTTTAATGTACATAACGCATGGTAGGGATAAAGGTGCATTTGAGTGAATATGTATTAATAGTATATAAGGAGAAAAAAAACAGTTCTTAAACTACAGAAGGCATAAAAAATAACAATTTAACCCCTATGGGACGGATAAAATTTAGTTAATTTTTCAGATCCAAATATAATATTGAAAATTTTAATAGAAATAATAAGTCATTTATTGTTTTGGTGTTTAATTCGTAGAAATCCATTTAATTTTTTAAATAAAATTTAAAATAAATCAAATTTAATAATGTTATAATAATTATTAAGTTCTGAAAGTATTTCTGTTATTTTTACAGTTTTAAATGTGACAATAAATATTATTTATATTTTTAATGTTTCGGCTTTTGAGGCCATTATCAAACTGTCACACAGTTTGATAATGGGCTCAAAAGCCGAAACAGCTGTCACATTTAAAACTGTAAAAATAACAGAAATACTTGCAGAACTTAATAATTATTATAACATTATTAAATTTGATTTATTTTAAATTTATTTAAAGAAAAAAAAAGACATAATAAGACTCACTTTTGCAATGTTGACTTTTTTTAGTTTGGAATTTACATTGACAGTAATGAAACACATCCAAAACATTTAAAACTTAGCTTTACACACTTTACACTGCAGTGCAACTAAAGGTAGTGGTAGTTAGTTCACTGGACTGCAAATGTAGCCAGCCACACTATAGGGGTTAATGAAAGGTCATAATATATAATACATACTTTACAATTGCATAATAGAGAAAAGAAAAGAGACAAGTTTTAAAATTGTGGATAAATAGAAAGAATATATGCAATAGTTCCCATGCGATGCTCATAAATAATAATATATTAGGTCAAAATATCATTCAGGTATATCTTCTTATATACAGGTAAACTAATATTATTTAATGTGTATATATACGATATTCACAAATGTTTTTTACATGCTAGCATATGCAGATGATAAAAAAATATACTTAGTTATTAAATCAATCAACGACTCCATTAAACTTCAAGAGAACCTCAATCGTCTTTTTGTTTATTGTGAATTATACAAACTTGTTATTAACATCGCAAAATGCAATAAATTAACATTTACATGTAATAAAAATAAAATTTCTTTTGTATACACACTAAACGGCACACACATCAATGAAGTAAAATATATCAGGGACCTTGGGGTAACACTGGATGATAAATTAAACTATATCCAACACACTGATGACATCATTAAAAAAGCCAATACATATAATGCTGGGATTTATAATTCGCATAGCAAAACCCTTCCACAACATAAAAACTCTATATTCCCTTTACACCTCATATATTCGCCAGCACCTGGAACACTGTACACCGATCTGGACTCCTTTATACCAAGCCCATATTGAAAGAATTCAAAAAAAAAATTTTAATCACATAAATTATAAACTAAACTTACACTTCTCAAATTATACCGAATCCATTAAATTTCATAATTTTAACTCCCACCAATCACAACGTCTAATTTTTTAACAAATCTTATTGTTTGAAATCCTAAATAATGGTCTAGACTCTAGACTCACCAGAACTTACCAATTTAATAAATCTTCATATTCCATCTAGATCAACCCGACAATCTTATTTATTTTATCTACCCTCGTGTAGAACAAACATTCGAAAAAATTCCCCAATTCCTCGTATATGTGCACAATATAATACAAAATTTTACAGCATTGACATTTTTGGTAATAACCTAAAGAAATATAGATATGTAGTAATGAGTACGATCGATTATCAATATGAGAGTATGGAATGTATCGGGAGCATCTCCTATCCTCTTCCTATTTTCCTCTTCCTTTAACACCAAATTAATTTTAAGATATTAAAACTTCATTTCAAATGAACTTTAGCATAAGAAACTTCTGTGGCTTGACTTCAGTTAACTTGTATATTTATATCTATCATTGTATATTATGTAAAAGCTGTTTGTTTCTTACAAATAAATAAATAAATAAATTAAATTGTCGAATTTGCTTCCAAGTGTGTGAAGGTGAGAAGTAGATGTATGTATGTAGTATTTAGTCCCGGAATGATTGTTGCAAAATAATATGTTTTGCTTAATATGTAGCTCTATTTGGTATTTAGTCAATGAGGTGCAAGAGTTCACAAGAGTCTAGTTTTAGTTTTAAACGAAAAAAAGTTAAGTCAATATTTGTTATATGAATTAGGTAATGCGGGGATGCCGCTACTGAATTATATTTTATTATAATTTTTATAACTTCCAATGAATCTTTGTTAGTTCAAGTCTTTGATAGTTATGGTTATAAATCTCAGTGTCTTTGTGTATTCGTTAGTAATTTGTCATATGTGATTTACAAAATTTTATTGGGTCTCAAACATAACTTCGAAATCCATTATTTTGTTGATTTTTTCCAAGATTTTATTGTCTACGACGTAGTTAAATGATAACGAGGTCTTGATTCGATAAAATGTTAGGACGGGTTGTTTCACAGAATTTGAACAATTTATCAAATTTCAAAGTTGATTTTCAAGTTCTGCGAAGGTTCTATTCAAGTTCTGTTATTATTTCAGTTTTGTGAAGCAACTGGTCAATAATGATACAATAATAGTCCGTGAACAATTCATCAATTTTCAATGTTTATTTTAGGGTTTTGTAAAAGTCTTATTCAATTTCTGCTATTATATCATTATAGACTAGTTGCTTGAGAGAACTGAAATAATAGCAGAATTTGAAAAAATCTTTCACAGAACTTGAAAATTAACTTTGAATTGTGAAGAATTATTCAAATTCTCCAAAACAACCCGTCCTTAGTGTCTTCCATTTATCGACATTGAGGAATAAATTGTTAGCGATACACAAATTGATGGGTTGGTACGTATTAAATCTTAATTTATTAGTAGATTACACAATATGATAATGCATGATGATAGTATCAAAATAAAATTGTATATTTTCGTATGAAAGCTTTATTTTTAAATAAATAACTTCAACAAATTATTGTAATGGATTAATTTGTTACGATAATAATAATATATAATTTATTTCCAATCAGCTCTTCGATTATCTCTTTTGGTCTCCGAGGTCTTCAATATTATCCTCATCAATCTGGAAAAAAATGCACATAAATAGAATCTTTACAAAAATATTGAAGAATTTGTTTTAAACATATTTTTTTAACCCATTAGCCCCAAACCCTCAGTGGGACTCGGGTGTATGTCTTAAGTACTTAAAAACAAACCCCGAGTCTCGCTTGTCTAGAAGTGGGTCAGCCGAAAAACGGTCATACCAGTGACATCTGAGAATAAAATTTTAAATGCCGAACGCTCTATAGATAATGAAGCTTTCATTTCTTAGTATGTTTTGTCCATGATATTTATGTTCAAAGTTTCGTAAGCGGTCGGTGACCATTAGATTTCTTCATAATGAGGCTGGGTATGCAAAAAATTAAAAGTTGCGCTTCACATTATACTAAATGAAATTTAAGGTCATTATGTAAAAAAAAATATGCTAATAAGACTTATCAATGTTACTTTTTTGTGTCTTTATAAATAAAAATGTGATTTTTTTAAAGAAAATAATTTTTATATCTACATTTACACATAATTTTATTAGTTTTTTAATATTTTTTACACACATTGATCTAATACACAAGTAAATTTTAAGAAATGAATACATTTCCTTCCTTCCTTCCTTTTATAACAATCTCAGGCGAAATTACGTAATGATATTTTATAGACATACGTAATAGGTACTACAACTATGTAATAACTAAAAATATCTAACTGTATCTTATTGTACTGTGTATGTCTTAACAAATAAATAAATAAATAAATTTAAAATTATGTTAGATTTAGTTCATAAATGCATTATGTTAGATTTAAAAAATAACAATGGGGTAATGGTCAATTAGATAGAGAGATAAGTCTGGGGCCAATGGGTTCATAATCTGTATATGTCTTTTTAATTAGAGATTTATAATAGTAAATGTTTGGATAATTTATACAGTGCCATTTTTGTGAAATATCACCTCAAGGATGTTACATACGTTATTTTAGTACATCTATACCTCAAGGATCTGATTTCCACTGCATTTCTATTTTTAAAAGAGAGAATAATTGCCGGGTTATGAATAAATTTACAATGTTTGAAAATCTTCTAACATCATTCATTATAAGTGAAAAACATTGCTTGTGTAATGGTGGAGGACTTAGCCAGCCGACGATGCCTGGGTGAGAACCCAACGCATTAGCCAACTCAGTCACTGACACTCGGTCTACTTTCTTGATACATTTTGCATTTATTAAAAGACTAGCTGAAGTACCCTGAATTGCCCGGGCATTACACAGAGTTTATCGAAATCGCACTTAGACGGCGACTTTCCTCTTGTTTTGAAGGTCTAGTGTGCAAAATTATATCAATCTCCAAATAAAACTGTTTATTTGTATACAAATGAAATCCACGCCGCCAGCCTTCATCTGTATATAATAATCATCTTTATATAAATAATAGAAGATAAAATAGTACCTCTGGCCATTTTTCAGGAATGATATCGAAGAGGTCATCCTTGACATCACCCTGAATGACAATCTCATCGTCTCCAGTGACGGAAGATCCACAAGCAAATTTGGTTCCAAAAAACTTAGCTGCCACCTTCAAATCAATATCTAGAAAAAGGAAATAAACATATAATATAAGTAGACATCGGATTATATGAATTTGCGTAATATAAGCAAAATGCATATTTGAGTATTTTTCTGAGATTTATGCATAAAAATGTGATGTTAGAAATGGTTGATATTTATGTATTTTCCCTTCTCATCTACATCCACTCCCCACACCATTCAGCCTTACTGCTTACTGCCTACTGCATACTCCAAATTAGATACAAGAGTACCAACTGGAGGTGTATGTTGTAAGCCAGGAGGGTAGGGAGATGGGGAAGAGGAAGTTGGCACTGTTTGAGCAGTAATCACATAATCTTATCACATCAATAAAGGGAAACATACCAAATGTGCTAAGACCGGTGACAACGGTGACACACTTCTTCTTTCCTCGGGGTGCTCTGGCTACCGTCACTAGTCGGGGGACATCTTCCTTCTTTTTGGCTTTCAGCATTCCCTTCCCGCCTCGCTTCTGTCTCTTCTTCTCCTCTTCTCCCCCTCCACCTTCTTCGCCTAAAAATAAAATGAATAGTCTAAATAAATTAACAAACACAACAAATGCATTTAGCATTTACAAAAGTTAATAATACAGGGTTTTCCAATAAGAGGTGTTATTTTGAATAGCCCGCTATTTCGGCAGATGTTACTTTTGAAGCTGTCATTTTTGGACATTTGACAAGTAGAAACTACGCCATTAATAAAAATGGAACGATACACGCTTCAACAACGCATTAAAATAATTAAAATTCACTTGAGTGAATCAAATGCAAATCATCTTGAGTGATGAGGCCCATTTCCACCTCGGTGGCTTCGTCAACAAGCAAAATTGTCGCATCTGGGGCTCGGAAAACCCAAGAGTTATTGTTGAAAAGCCTCTCTATTCTCAATGTGTGACTGTTTGGTGCGGTTTATGGTCCGGCGGAGTCATTAGACCTTACTTTTTCGAAAATGAGGCTGGAGCAACAGACGGTGAATGGATTGCGCTATCGAGAGATGATTAATGATTTTTTATGGTAGGAATTGAATGGTATTGATCTGGACAGTGTTTACTTTCAACGAGACGGCGCTACGTGCCACACAAGCAACGAAACCATTGATCTTTTACGATTGAATATCAAAATAACACCTCTTATTGGAAAACCCTGTAGTTAAAAGATTTGCAAGCAGTGATGAAGATTACGTCAATGAAGAGGCCAAGATATTTCAAGAATCAGTAGAAATTCCTTTATGAAACTCTCCTCAGTAATGCTGAATACCAAATATAGTGAAATCTCAATCGATCATTCTTCGAAAAATTGTTTTCCCGCATTCGTCTTTTATTTCTTCCAGACCTGAATAAATTTCATACAAAACTCACACAAATAGAATGCATCGATCCTCTATGCGTCGTTTTTTTTACCGCATTAATCTTTTAAAGCATGCAGTTTTTGTACTAGATATTTTACTTGATCGATCGTTTTTGAAAAAAAAGAACACACACAAAACTAATACATAGTTATTTGGTCTTCTATCTCACTACTATGATGACGATCAGTAAGTCTACTTTTAGCGCACACCAAATGAAGTCGACGGCCTTGAATTTGCACAGCTAAGTGTCTAGAAGCAATCACTCTATGGATGTCCTCGAAACTAACTAAAATAGAATTCTTCTAAGACAGAGTTTCTCTGGGTAGCCATGAATAGACACCAACATTTAATAGACAACTCGTCAATTGCTATTTTCAGCAACAATGTAACTGCGATTACAATCGTCTAACTTCTGGGTGTTTATCTGGGTTCGGACCTCTCATTAAAAAATCATCTAAACAGGACATTAGCTTGGGGTTCTTCTACCTAAGATAACGTAAGTCAGTTTGAAAGAACCTTCCAACGGAGGCAACTAAATTACTTGTGAACTCATATATAGTATCACATATTGATTACTGCAATGGCATCTATGCAAATCTTCATAAATTCCAAACTGATCAACTGCAATCAGTCTTTATCGCCGAAGCAAGGCTACCCAAGTTTTTGCACATTTCAGAACACCTCCGAAATCTTCACCGATTGAAGTTTCCTGAAGGATCCAGTACAGGTGTTTAAAGCTATCAACGAAATGGCCCCTAATACTATATCTCCAAGCTATGCATTAAGGAAAATACTGGTCTAAGGCAGTCAATTCTTAGATCAGCGACATCATCTGTAATCAGAAGGTCGAAAGAACCTAAGCAAAATCCGAACACTAAATTTAGTTCTTTTGAAAATTGTATCAAACTGTCTTAAAATGGCCTTGAAAGCCGAAACAACTTAACAATAACAAAAACCAAAAAATACTTGCAGAACTTAAAAATTATATTATTAAATTTGATTTTAATTAAATTTTCAAAAAAATTAAATGGAGTTCTACGAATTAATCACAAAAACCATAAATTATTTTTTTTTAAATTTGGTGATTGTGCTTTTGGAATATCCGGCCCTGAGGTTTGGAATAAACTATCTAGGGAATTGAGATACATAACCAACCAAAAAGAATTTAGAAACTAAAAACTCACTTTTCAGACACTTTTTTCTATAAATTCACCATTCTATTCAAACATTGCTATTTTTTTGTCAGGTTTATTTATACTCTAATTATTGATGCCCACGAATAAATTCCCTAGCAATTCCCAGCTACTACTCATGATAAAGTCAAAGTGCTATTGATTTACATACCAATGGAAAATGTCAGTGGGAGCCTAACACCTCAATCTGTTTAATGTTGGGCGATGAATCATCTTGACACTTTCCAGACCATGCATGGACCCTGTTCGGTATGTATTTTTCTTCCAGTTGGCCGGTACTTTACTCACCTTCTATCCTCATCCGGCCAAGAATGAGCTCCGTTCGTGTAGATATTTTCAGCTAATCGGCAGAGTCCGAAAAGTGTTTGTGTTTGGTTTGCATATTTTTCCTATCTAAACCTCGTGTCCTGTTTTTTTTTTTTTTTTATATTAACTCCACACAGGAGGCCCTGAAGAAAATAATTTCCCTCAGGGCCTATGTCATCTTTGGGGATGCTGTGTGGAGGGTCTTTTTGTGGAGAGGAAGGAGTGAACATGGGTCTTGAAGAGTCCCATGTTGTAGGAGGGAGGAAACACAGAGGCCGGCAGTTCGTTCCACAGCCGAGCTGTTGAACTTAAGAACGAATCGTAGAAGCGACCCGTTCTCATGTGACAAGTGTCAACTGTGTACAAATGTTGGGCACGCATTTGGCGTGTATCCCGACTACGCACCGGTGCCGAAGGGATCAATGACGCTAGTTCCTCAGAGCATCTTCCATTGTAATACCGATAGAACAAGGACAGCATACCTACCTGACGCCTGTGCTCTAAAGATTGCAGTCCGTTTGTTAAGATTGGGGAATCTATCAAACGGACCGCCCGTTTTTGCACAGAGTCTAGGGTTTTTTTCAGGTATTTAGGGGCTCCGGACCAGAGATGGCTGCCAAATTCGACAGTAGGGCGCACTTGCGATTTGTACAGGGTCAGCAGTTGTGTATTATTAAAGTATCTGCGGGCCCTGTACAGTACGCCCAGCTTCTGAGAGGCCAACTTTACTCTGGCTTCGATGGAGCCCCCGTACCTGAGCTGGTCACTTATAGTTATACCAAGCATATCAATGGAAGGCCTGTTCGGAAGATTGCTTCCGTTGAAGGAGACTAGATTATCATTTGGATCCCTTTTAGACGTAATCAGACAGGATTGGGTCTTTGAAACATTAAATTCGACGAGATTATTTTTACCCCAGGAGGAAATATTCTCGAGATAACCGTCCATTCTCTGCTTCAAAGCCCTCCGAGCCGTTGGAGTTTGTGTGCCCTTTGGGGGCTTGTCAAACAAAAAGCAATCATGAACTGTACTGTCATCCGCGTAACAATGAATCGGTGCACATGTCAAAAGGTCATTGATGTGCAACAAAAACAAAGTCGGAGACAGAACCGATCCCTGTGGGACGCCAGCATTTATAGAGTGCGAGGAAGAGGTGAAACCGTCAGCAACCGCCTGAATCGACCTATCCCTTAAAAAATCAGCAATCCACGTACACAGGGATGCGGGAAGTCCGTAAGAAGGCAATTTGTTGACAAGTCCTCGGTGCCAGACCCGGTCAAAGGCCTTGGATATGTCTAGTGCGACCGTTTGGGTCTCACCGTGACGTTCCAGGCACCGCCCCCAAACATGCGTCACATACACGAGAAGATCACCGCACGAGCGGTTCCGCCGGAATCCGTATTGACGGTCGTTGATAATTTTGTTCTTCTCGAGATATGTGAGCAGTTTGTCGTTGATCACACGTTCCATCACTTTGGACAGAACTGATGTGATCGCTATGGGGCGGTAGTTGGCCGGGTTGGAGCGGTCACCTTTTGTTGTGAGGCGATGACGATACACTTAGTATGCATCCAAAGTCGCGGCACACTAAGCCTTGTAACAGAAGCGACACCAGAGGGAAAACTCGGTTGAAAAAAGGTTGGTCGCTCCAGAATAAGTTGTGGAAAACAATTATAGAGGGAAACAAACAGTTTGTCGCCCTAAACTGAGCTGTGGAAAGCAACTCGAGAGGGAAAACCAACAATTGGTCGCTCCAGACTGAGCTATGGAAAGCAACTCCAGAGGGAAAACAAACAGTTGGTCGCTTCAGACTGTGCTGTGGAAAGCAACTCCAGGGGAAAACGAACAGATTGTCGCCCCAGACTGTATATAAAGTCATGATAAGTGATGAAAAAAAACCTAGGCTAAATAGGTTAGGTTTATAGGACTTTATTTTATCACTTTTAAAAAGTGTGTTGAATTACCTGTGTTCTTGTTGCTATGGAACGTATAAAATAGATAAATATATATTTCAAAGGACTCCTTTAGCTCTAAAGAGTTTTTTGAAGTAGAAATTGCAGCATTCGAGAGTTTTAGTTGCCTCAGAAAATATATTTCAGCTTCATGGTTACAATTTGGTGTTTACCTTACCGGGCCCACTAGGTGACATCAGACATGTTAAATGGTTGGGTAGGCTAGGGTAGAGACAATGGCTAATACTTACCTAGTAGCAGTATCAGAACTAAATTTTGAGACAGTCACTACAAAGTCTGCATATGGTTGCTTTAAGAAATCAAGAGAAATCACGACCTATAATCATAATTACTACAAATTGATAAATCGTTCAATTATGACGTGTAATCAGAACGAGGACCAACAATATGCATTAGAGGAGGAAAATAATTATTTATTTGATAGGCACTTACTCAATTTAACTTTCTCGAATTCTGTGGGTAGGTTCCTTTCTAACCATTGCTTGCACTTTTCATATTCTGGATAATATTCGCAATATTCAATTGGCATAGAACAGTTTCCACAATATAGAACTTTAATAGGGTATGAGACACCAGACCTGGCTCCCATAGAAAGGTCTACTTCTGTCATTTTTTAACCTATAAATTGAAAACTGTTAATAACGCCAATTAGAGAAAACAATACGAACAATAAGTGTTCTTAAATTGTTAGCGACCTAATTTTACCTTTGATAACAGACTTATAACTCGAAATCTCTACAAAATTATCAAAAAATATTAATTGTCTGTTCCAAATAGCGCAAAACAATAAAGTTACCAGTCTAATAAACCGAATAAGTCCATAAATTTTTATCGCATAATGTCAATGAATTCAGGTAGGTACCGGCGGGGTTTAAACATGCAGATTGTTATTTCCGACTTTTGATATGTCTGTCAAAACCAACAATAAAAATAATTATGCTTTTTAAAAATAAAAAAAATAAGAAAGAACTCACGTTTAATAAAAAAGAAGATTACAAAAAAAAAAAAAATAAATAACTCAAGTTAATTTCTGTTCCATTTTGGAATTTATTTCATTTAGGAAAGGATGGTACAATCCCAGTCTGCCACATTACACACACACACACACACACACACACACACACACACACACACACACACACACACACACACACCCTCACCCTCACACACACACACACACACACACACACTCGGTTGGCGGGCGACCGCAGTGGGCAGCGGGGAGGGGTGTAGAGAAATCCGAGAAGAGTAACAAATAATCCATAACGATCTCTTTCCGCAATCAGTGGATGTATCCAGAACCTTTTAGGCCTTCTTTTTTTTAATTCTTCTATGAAGTAAGTATAACGCTACAGCTCGTTTATGGTGTGTGTCCATGGCGGTCTGGAACTCAACTGATTGTTTAACTGCCCGTCTTGCGATAATCAACCGCCAAGATTGCGAGCGATAACCGCAACCGCGACGGCTGCGTAACCGCACAAAACTCCGGTCTCGTGAGTTTTGAGAATAAAACTCCATTCCGCCACCGCAGCGGGCTCGGGTAAAAATCGCTCCGTGAGTCCTTAGCCTAAGAAGAATGGATGGAGGATCCGACTAAGAAAAAGGAGGGACCCGGCAAAGGAAATAGGAGGGTGGATCCGACTAAGGAAAGGTAGAAGAGGATCCGACTAAAAAAAGGTGGGTGGGAGCGGATCAGATATAGTTAAACGGAAATCCTTTAGTGCTGTTGAAAACGGAAACATTTAAAACATATCCTAGTATATAAATAGTAGCAGAGTGGACAAATGCTTCGGATTCCCAACCAGACTGCGCGAGTTGAATCCAATTGCACAAGCAACATTTTCCGCTCATACAAAAAAAACTTCTAAAAGTTTCTTCCAAGCCCTGTGTCCTCAATGTGTATCATTTTGGCACCTCCGAGATAGGGCCCTGATAGATAATTTGATATAAGTATTGTTTTCCGAGTCCTGTGTCCTCAGTGTGTACCATTTTCATAGCATCCCCAAAGATGATACATTATGCCCTCAGGAACATATTTCCTATTTCCTATTATCCTATAATGTAAACAACTATATTATTGAGGTGTTGTTTCAAGTAACCTTTTAATTTATTGCATATCTTAATAATAATTGGATTATGTGTGCAGCCCTGTTTTATTGACAAAATCATCTCAAGTGCGCTTTGGCCCCGTAGTAAGCATTCAAAGAAGGTTTGAAAGAGAGTATATGTAAATATGCATTATTTTTTAATGATAAACTAATGTTTATAAGACAAAGTTTTAGGCATAGCATAAAGGATAACAAATAATTGTAAGCAATAATTAGTCGCCTGAAATATTAATACAAATTGAAAATATCTCCCGGGAGATCACCAATAAATGAAGATATTATTTATGTCTCGACGCCATATAGTGAGAAATTTAGCACTAACACAGCCTTTCCTACAAAAATAAAGTTGGTTATCTACAGGTGGAAAAAATATAATAAGGAGTAATTGTTGATTGAGGTACTAGTACATATTGAATAATTTGGCGGGTCGGAAATAAGCCGTCATAGCTCAGTGGTTACAGAGCACCTGACCGGATATCAGAAGGCACGGGTTCAATTCCCGTTGGCAGCATTTATTTTTACTCGGGAGATATTTTCAATTCAGTCGACCAATTATTGCTTATAATTATTTGTAAATATGAATGTTGATGGAGCGCGCTAATATTAAAAACGAAAACAATTAATCGAAAATGGTGAAAATATTTAATTAAACACGATTCGTTTGAAATGGAGCGAAAATCTATGTACGAATGCTTTGGTTGCATTTAAAGATACACTGTGAATTTTTCATAGCTATTACATATTAAATAACAGAACAAAATCTGTTTTTAATAATTTTTGGAGTTTGCTTTACGATTTCTTTCTATCGAGGTAATTTCAAATAATTAAACAATTGTAAGGATATTATCTTAAAAAATAACATATATTTTTTAGAACTTAAAAACTTAAAGGAAAATTTGTTAAAATCGGTAGAATTTGGGAATGCGGGGGTTTAAGAAAATACTCGGGAGACCCTGCCGAGGTTTGATAATTTATACCCCCCTAAACCCCCCTCATACTATTATGTTTCATATGCATTAACGGCTTACAAATTTAATTTTTCATGTTTTTTTAATTTTAATTCCAATAAGGAACTCCAGTAAAAAATGTTATGATACTCACCCACCGACCCCTTGATTCCTACCCACAGCACATACCTCTTTCCTTCACAGAATCAAGACAGTTACCCCATGTATCTCCAGTTCATGTACGTTATGATGCTCACCCACCGACCCCCAGATTCCTACCCACACCACATACCTCTTTCCTTCCCAGATCTAAGACAGTTACCCCATGTCTCTTCAGTTTATTTATGTTATGATACTCACCCACCAACCCCCAGATTCCTACCCACACCACATACCTCTTTCCTTCCCAGATTCAAGACAGTTATAACATGTATCTTCAGTTCATTTATGTAATGATACTCACCCACCAACCCCTAGATTCCTACCCACACCACATACCTCTTTCCTTCCCAGATTCAAGACAGCTACACCATGTATCTTCAGTTCATGTACATTATGATACTCACTCACTGACCCTCAGATTCCTACCCACACCACATGCCTCTTTCCTTCCCAGATTCAAGACAGCTACCCCATGTATATCTTCAGTTCATGTATGTTATGATACTCATCCACCAACCCCTAGATTCCTACCCACACCACATACCTCTTTCCTTCCCAGATTCAAGACAGCTACCCCATGTATCTTCAGTTCATGTATGTTATGATACTCACCCACCAACCCTCAGATTCCTACCCACACCACATACCTCTTTCCTTCCAGATTCAAGACAGCTACCCCATGTATCTTCAGTTCATGTACATTATGATACTCACCCACCAACCCTTAGATTCCTACCCACACCACATACCTCTTTCCTTCCCAGATTCAAGACAGCTACCCCATGTATCTTCAGTTCATGTATGTTATGATACTCACCCACCAACCCTCAGATTCCTACCCACACCACATACCTCTTTCCTTCCAGATTCAAGACAGCTACCCCATGTATCTTCAGTTCATTTATGTTATGATACTCACCCACCAACCCTCAGATTCCTACCCACACCACATACCTCTTTCCTTCCAGATTCAAGACAGCTACCCCATGTGTCTTCAGTTCATGTACATTATGATGCTCACCCACCGACCCCCAGATTCCTACCCACACCACATACCTCTTTCCTTCCCAGATCTAAGACAGTTACCCCATGTCTCTTCAGTTTATTTATGTTATGATACTCACCCACCAACCCCCAGATTCCTACCCACACCACATACCTCTTTCCTTCCCAGATTCAAGACAGTTACAACATGTATCTTCAGTTCATTTATGTAATGATACTCACCCACCAACCCCTAGATTCCTACCCACACCACATACCTCTTTCCTTCCCAGATTCAAGACAGCTACACCATGTATCTTCAGTTCATGTACATTATGATACTCACTCACCGACCCTCAGATTCCTACCCACACCACATGCCTCTTTCCTTCCCAGATTCAAGACAGCTACCCCATGTATATCTTCAGTTCATGTATGTTATGATACTCACCCACCAACCCCTAGATTCCTACCCACACCACATACCTCTTTCCTTCCCAGATTCAAGACAGCTACCCCATGTATCTTCAGTTCATGTATGTTATGATACTCACCCACCAACCCTCAGATTCCTACCCACACCACATACCTCTTTCCTTCCAGATTCAAGACAGCTACCCCATGTATCTTCAGTTCATTTATGTTATGATACGCACCCACCAACCCTCAGATTCCTACCCACACCACATACCTCTTTCCTTCCAGATTCAAGACAGCTACCCCATGTATCTTCAGTTCATTTATGTTATGATACTCACCCACCAACCCTCAGATTCCTACCCACACCACATACCTCTTTCCTTCCAGATTCAAGACAGCTACCCCATGTATCTTCAGTTCATGTACATTATGATACTCACTCACCGACCCTCAGATTCCTACCCACACCACATGCCTCTTTCCTTCCCAGATTCAAGACAGCTACCCCATGTATATCTTCAGTTCATGTATGTTATGATACTCACCCACCAACCCCTAGATTCCTACCCACACCACATACCTCTTTCCTTCCCAGATTCAAGATAGCTACCCCATGTATCTTCAGTTCATGTATGTTATGATACTCACCCACCAACCCTCAGATTCCTACCCACACCACATACCTCTTTCCTTCCAGATTCAAGACAGCTACCCCATGTATCTTCAGTTCATTTATGTTATGATACTCACCCACCAACCCTCAGATTCCTACCCACACCACATACCTCTTTCCTTCCAGATTCAAGACAGCTACCCCATGTATCTTCAGTTCATGTACATTATGATACTCACTCACCGACCCTCAGATTCCTACCCACACCACATACCTCTTTCCTTCCCAGATTCAAGACAGCTACCCCATGTATCTTCAGTTCATGTATGTTATGATACTCACCCACCGAGTGAGTTTAGTTCCTCGGCTGGCTAAGTCCTCCATCACAATACAAGCCACATTTTCCGCTTACTTACTTACGCGCCAGGGGGTATTTAACTCTCTTAAAACAAATAATAATAACAAAGTGCTGCTTTTCGTGGCGATCTAAAACTCTTTAAACTATATAAACTATAGATGACTGTATTCACATTCAAGTTCATTTAAATACATTAGAAGATAGGTGAAAATTAAAGAAATTTTATCTTAACTAATAAATGCCACTTAATAAGACTTGTCACTATGAACTATTCTTCCTCACCTCCGCCAATGAAAGTAATGATCATGGCATTATTCAAGATTTAAATTAACATTTTTTTTTACCTAACAATACAATAATAAATAAAGTAATAAAAATACTTGGCTTGTTTCTCCTAGATGCCAGAGACTCAATATAAGGTAGGCGACACATTACGCTATACGCATCATGGCTTGGTCTATTTTTGCATTTCGCATTTGCGCATTTTTTCCATACATTCCCATTGGTTGTATATACGCTGAAATAGGCATGGCCACGAAAATATAGCGCGCTTATAGCGTTAAAGCGCATAGGCCTAAAAGATCTAAGGCTCACTTTAAAATCCACTCCGATCCCTTGAAAAAAACAACACAATTTCTTAAGATATATTGACCATAAGCTCTGTCTACCCGTTGAAACCATAAATTACAATTTATTGATGAAAGAAGAAGGAAATTTTAAACGAGGAGTATCTAAATGATGAGTTAAAAGCAATGATTTTCCTTTTATTACCTATTGTACAACCTGAAGAGTTTCCTTATAGTTTCCAGTTTGATAAAACGGTAGGTATTAAATAAATATCATAGATTAATTACGATACGTATGAAAATTGCATGAATTGGGAATCAGTTTTTGGATATAAGAACGTGATTTCAGTTTGGTTTTCCTAATACATCGCGCATTTTTAAACGTAATTACATATGCGCAGAATTCACACACGTACATGCTCGGCGGACAAATCCGCTCGTGTATTCCTGCGACGCCGTCACAATGTAATAAAAAAAATACTTTAAAAAATATACATTTATTTTAGCCATTGTTGCAGATTTTTTAAAACAAAATTAATTACTAATAAAATGTCCATAGTATAATAGTTCGGTTAAGTCATAACGAAGCACTTATTTTAAGTTATTAGTTAAAAATATTTTTTTAACATAATATAAGAACAAAACCGAATGACATTTTTTGTTTATGAATTACTAGCCGAGTCGCTATCGTCACTATTATTAAATGCTAATGTTCCAACATTGGCTTTGTTAACAGACTTCTGTATTTTCTTCGCTAGAACTTCTGGAATCCATAATAATTTTAAGACACCAGTAGGTAAGACATTGCAATGTGTTGTTGATATTTTGGCAGCATCCCGTTTTCCATGTGACCTCAAGTTGATTTGAGTAGTATGAGAGAGTTCTTGTGGACTTCGAGATTTTCTTGTTTTGCTTTTTGACGAGCATAAAACAAATTCTTTTTCTGGTCTACCATGTAGTCTCTCATCACGCGTCTCTACAGGAAGAATAAATACTGTGTTAAGCCATTTTGCATGTTTAAACTTCAATTTTAAAGTACTTCTTCCGACTTCAAACCATTTTCAAAATATAAATATAAACGAAGGGATTTTTTTCTTAAGTAAACTATCCTCGAGACTTTAAAAACTGTTTTTCTTCAATAAATATTTTAAATGTTCATAAACACACTGCCGTATTGCAGCACAATTCAACTTTGACGTGCCCTTTACTTCAAGAATGTCCAAAATATCTAAACGATAGATTGTAGGTAGAGGCTCTGTAAAAGACAAAAGAGCAAGTTTGAGCAAACAAATTTTATAAGATATTATACATAAAGAATGGTTTTATATGAAACTAGTTTCGTTTGGTGGTACAAATCGGTACACGATTTTGAAAGTTTAATTAAACTTTGGCAAATAATTTTAAATATTGGTACTTTTTTCACGATTTTTAATTAATAATTAAGTAATGTTGAATAGGCAAATTATAGAATAATTAAATTAATTTGAAAGAACATACCATAGACTTCAATTTTTGTATTTACATAATTTCTCTCCGATTTCAAATAACAACACTGGGCGAACGATTGGCACATCCGAAGTGTCGTGTTTACAACGTCGCCACGTATCGCGCGTATTGTTTTAATTTTTTTATCGATGTGAACATAATACTATGGACATTTTTCAATGTTGTGAGAATATTTTTGTACATAAATACAAACATCGTTGAAATCTTTTTGTCTAGCTAGTTTCCTCAAAGGGGACCATAGTGCGACAGCATGCTTGGTAATCCAGTGTAGTCTCCAAGGAATTATACTTCAAAAACACTCACAAATAAAACTATTTTATAATCCAAATAACTGATTGTATATTTTAATCTCACCGAACAACAACACTCGAACAAAGAACAGGCTGATCTCGCGCAGGAGTCAAAACGTTTGTTTTATGTTTGGTTAGTTTACACGGAAAGTCTGTATCCTTCATTCTCCGAAGGATCGGTTGATGGTATCCGCGTGCTTTTTTTCATTTTTTGATATAAATTTGTCTGGCAAAACGCAACGTACACACTCAATCATCTCGTCTCAACTAGTCTACGTTTTAATTAATAAAATAGTCATGCCAATCTCAGCGCCGCAGAATCGTCCTCCAAAAAACCGCGCTTCCGTTCGTTTTTTCCCCCCGTATTGTCACCCGTCCTCTATACCCGCGTTATCTAGCCCGCTCCGTACAACGATCGCAGGGCAGCCACCCGAAAAACTTTCAACAAAACAATAATCGGGCACTACTTTGGCAATTTAAATTTGCATAATTTTTTAACGTTACAGAGCATAACGCCATTCAATGACTGTATGCCAAATTTTTTGTTTGAGAAGATTTCAGATCAAAATTTGCCTAGATTTCAGAATGAATTTGTGTGAGGTGAAGTTTACAGATGTAACCAGAAAATTTTTACCATAAAATTAAAATTTGAAAATTTCCCTGGATGTTGCGCTTTAAAAAAATCTCTAGTTTTAGGGAAATATCCTATACATCACTTACCATCATACATACCATCACTGTAATATGTGATGGTCGCCGCTCGAATGTCTGGATGTCCGCATGTCCGCGTGTGTGTTGCGGATAGATCCTTGTGTGAATTCTGCGCATTGTGGCCAACTTTTCATATAAGTCATAAAAAGTTATCTTAATTAAAGTAAATATGAAGAATAAACCATATTCACTTGTTAGACATGATCATGTTATTATGTGATTAGAATATTATGCAAATTTATGCTGTTCTCTTATTATTTACCAAGAAACATACTCGTTCGCTTATCTTGGCTAGATCAATTTGTTCAGTGTAGTTTCCTTTCTTCTCTCTTATGCAGATGAATAATTGCAGTTTTTAGTTATACGGAATAAAATAAGCAGATATGATGAGTACTGCGAAAGCTAAACGTTTCGATATCGGTATGTACTGTTTTTGATTTTTTTAATGCGATCACAGGAGTCGCAATTGTCCGGAGCCAATGGATTATGGCATCCCCAATCGGGAAATTTTGTTTGAATTTTGAGGCTGAAGGGTACTTAGAGGGCAAGGAGGTGGGGATGGGAAGGTTAGGAAGTACCTGGCTATTAATATCTGGTAACAAAAACTATACACGGCGTTTGATTTCTAAGTGGTGGTCTTTCACCGGCGCGATCCTTCACTTCTTTGAACATTTTAACGATTCATTATATCAAAACAATTTCTATGATTTCATTAAGGACAAAAATATCATCGTGATTAATTTTGGGTTACTATGCCGTGTTGCCTCCTTCTTTTGTCAACTTGTCGGACAGCTTTACACGTAAGCGTTGGTATCCGGTACTTGACGGCTACACCAAAACTAATCGTCGAAAACCGCATTAATTTAAACAATTAATATATTTAAATACCGACCCTAAAAGGATTAACTTGTGCAACCGGTACCACCTCTACATACGTAAGCCCACCTTTACCACCATCTACACATCTATTTTGAATGTGGTTTTTATGCAAAAAAAAGTGACACTGGAGGACCGTAGCGCGGCCTTCATACAAATTGTAGATTAGATTTGAGGAGAAAATACCTATGGGCACACTGAATTTATGGGGCACATTTTAAAAGTCATTAGCCAACAAGAAAACAGTAAACCTCATTAAATGTTTCTTTAATTTTATTGACGGGGTTCGTGTAAAACAGTTCACTGACATATAATGGAGTATATGAGCCTTTCAAAGATAAAAAAAGTGGTATAAAAATGTATTTTGCATTTGGAAAGGTCAAATAAAAATGAAATATTATTAGACACACATTCAAAAGATTTATAAAATTGCGAATATCACACACTAGTCCCAGTTCCTCAATAATCTCGGAGCCTGTGGAAATATGGAATCCCCAACTAAAGTAGGTAAGTAACGAGAGCGAAAGGAGTGGAAGATTTATTATAACTTTCACAAAAGATACTTTTTTACATGGTATCCCCGGGAGAAGGGAGTGGAAGATTTATTATAACTTTCACAAAAGATACTTTTTTACATGGTATCCCCGGGAGAAGGGAGTGGAATATGAATTATTACATTCACAAAGACTTGAAAGATTGTTTTCGAGGTATTTTTTTCGTGGTTTTCAATGTGCATCGTTTTCATCACCTAGCCGGGCCCCCTCCGAGTTTGGGGCCCATGGAAATTTTTATACAACTCACCATGTCCTCCATGTGTACCATTTTCAGAGCATCCCCAAATCTGATATATGCCTTAAGAAACTTATTTTCCTATCGGGGCCTTCTATGTAGAGTTAATGTTTCCTGGCCGCCCGCCTGTCTATGGGCATGAGTTCCAGTCCCCCTCAGGCCAAGGGCACGGCTCGTATGCCGCATGCCCATAGAGTAAATACGGAAATGTAGGTGGGGAAGCAGGGGGGGGGGGACGCAGAAGCATGACAAATCGTCTGTTTTAAAAAAATATACAGACTATTATAAAAAGTATACATTTTTTAACAAACTGCTCTTTTTTATAGAGCAGTTTTTTTAAATTTAATAGATAAATTAATTTTCGTGTTTGATTTGGGAAGTGGGTGACTAGTTTGTAACACCCTCCCGCAAACCCCTCTTTTTCGAAAATTTCCAAGGATACTGGATGCGTAGCTACATTTATTCAATTAGACAATGTAATTTTTATGTTTTTTTTGACATTAATTTAAAAATTTGTATTAATTTAGCCATTTGCACATCCAACTTTACAAATGTCTAATTTGTTATTATTCACATACGTACATTATTACATAGTAATTATTTTGATTAATATGGACAACAATCAGACAGACAGACAGATCGACAGAGGTGCAGAATTTAAATTTTCCTGAAGCGCATTATAACATGATTCCTTAACGTAATGAACTATATATGTATTTTATGTATTGGCTTTGTCTTTTTTTAGAAGCCTAATTTTATTGCACGTTCTCGTATTATGTCTGTGAATGTCGTCGTTGTATATAATTTGGTTTGAAAGGTATTTTGGTAATAGGTTGTTCATTATTTTGGGGGGTAAAAACAATATTCGGCGCGTGGCCCGGCATAATGGACGGACCTATGGTCGATTTTGCCCTAGAGGTCTAGAAAAACGATTTTGCCGTGGGGTTTATTTTAATTATTTTTGATGAACGTATTACTAAAATCTCAAATGTTTCTAGAGGGATCCCTTGGGAAATCACTAATTCATCGACTAGAAAAATAAAATTAGTAATTAATTTTATGGTTGAAAAACGTTTTGTAAAATTTTTTATTCGTTTTACATAAAATATTTTAATGGTAAGGTCCTATTTTTATCAATCTTAAATTTAAACAACTTACATCCGAATGTAGAGTGATTAAGATGAGATGTTACGTACTATTGTTATATTTTATATTGTGTAGAATTATTTTTGTTGTGTGTGTTAATATTATGTAGCTTATATTTCTTTAACTATAATAAATAATAAAATGCCATCTATGAACGCGTAGATTATAACGTAGGTTACCCTTAAGGTTAATCGCGCCTCTCCTATTCTACGTGTTCATAGATGGCGTTTTTTTTTTTTTTGAGTTAGGCTTATTTTATTTTATTACAAGATAATACATTACAAAATGATAACAAAGTAATAATGTATTATTCCCAGTGAGTTTATAAAACTCATTTCGTTAATTAGTTAATTAAATTATTTTATTTAAGGTATTGCTTTATATTATGAAGATAAATTATTGGTATGCGCCCTTATATATGCAATATGAATATACAGTTTTGTCGGTAAAAATACTCAATTCTTCCAAGAAAGGCACACAAATACCATATTGGATTGAATCATCAATATAATATTGTATTTGTATGCCTTTCTCGAAAGAATTCAGTTTTTAAACGAAGAAAATTATTTGTTCATATTCATATTGCGTATGTACGGGCGCAAACAAATAATTTATTTAATATTATACCTTGCCAAAAACGTATTTTATTAAAATAAATTAATTAACGCCATCTATGAACACGTGGAATATAACGAATGCCGTGTTTAACCTTAATTTAATATTTATTGTGAAATTTACAGGCTTGGGGGTGAGACACGGACAGGCAGTTTTGATTCTCACCTGTTTCACAGTAGCATATTACATCAGAACTAGTATGAGTGTAGCAGTAATAGCTATGACGGACATGTCGACAAAACAAACGGGGGAAATCAAGGTAATTTTTATTCAAACGATTCGGCCATTTGTTTTGTTGGCCAACCACCGACACCAGTCGGTTTTTAATATTTCTGCTTTTGATGCTGACAATATTTTTTTTTTTTTTCATAGGAAGCAATTACTTTATGGTTAGACATTATATTATAAAATAAAACACAAACACTTTGTATTTAACCACGAATTTATTATTTCATATATCGACCGGTTTCACTTTGACCAAGCTTCTTCAGGATATAATAATAACTATTTATTAATATTTAATAACGAGTTATTATTATATCCTGAAGAAGCTTGGTCAAAGTGAAACCGGTCGATATATGAAATAATAAATTCGTGGTTAAATACAAAGTGTTTGTGTTTTATTTTATAAAATAATTTTTTTATTTTTTTTTTATTTAATATTTGAAAAAAATATTTTTTTACATAGATAAGTATACAGGATATAAACAAGATATAAAACAATAGAAATTAAAGTAGCCTTTCCTCACCATAAAGAGACAATGTTCTTGTGTTTGGTGAGGGAATTCTAGTTCAATTATGTACATGTTAGTATTAAGGTAAATAAATTATTAAGAAACAACACAAGATTTAAACAATATTACTTCTAGATGTAAGTAGTGAACGTATTTTGGACTTATAATAGTTTAAGGTAATTTTTTAATTTAAGGTGAAATTCCTGAATATTTTCGATATTTTTTAAATTTAATGGAAGGTTATTAAAATAAATTATGCCTAGATAAAGATAGGTATTTTGAATGACCTTAGTGTTAAATTTTGGGATTTTAATAGTTTTATGGTATCTTGCTGATGTATTGAATTGCAAGTTATGAGTATTTGACTGTATTTCTTTGTAAATTTGAAGTTTTGATACATTTTGTCTACTGTAGGTACTTTGAAAATTGAAAAAAGAATTTCAGTAGAAAATTTTGACGGTTTTTTCAAAATTACTTTGATTACCAATCTTTGAACTACTTTAAGGACGGGTTGTTTCGGAGAATTTGAACAATTCATCAAATTTCAACGTTCATTTTCAAGTTCTGTGAAAGATTTTGTCAAGTTCTGTTTTTATTTCAGTTTTGTCAAGCAACTAGCCTACAATGATATAATAACAGAACTTGAGTAGGACTTTCACAGAACCCGAAAATGAACGTTGAAATTTGATGAATTGTTCAAATTCTCCGAAACAACCCGTCCTAAGTGGGTTTAAAATTTTATTATATGTTCCTCCCCAACCAATAATACCATATTGTTTTCTAGTCTAAGAATATTTCTAAGTCTTATAAATATATAAATACATTTCCTAATCCTTTTGACGAGTTCACAAATATGTGTTTTCCATTTAAAATATTGATCTATATATACACCAAGATATTTGATTTTGGATGTTGGACTAAGGATAGGACAAGTTTGATTGCAGTTAGTTCTGCCACATTTGCGTTGGTGTATTATAATGTTTAACTCTGGTTCTGATTTAAATTTATTGATTGAAAATGGGATAAATTTTGTTTTTTCTGTGTTTAAGGAGAGAAGATTTTTATCGAACCAATTTTTCAGTATATTAATATCAGCATTTGCCAAGTTATTAACAGTATTCCAATCCGTACCTTCGATTATTATGACAGTGTCATCAGCATACGATATTATTTTCCCGTTTAGTTTTTGTATGAATATGTCATTAACATAGATGATAAACAGTAACGGACCCAGGACTGTACCTTGCGATATGCCGAATTGACTCGTTTTTGGCAAACTAAACACATTGATAATTTTTACGACTTGAGGTTGTTTGGAAAGTTAACTTTTTACCCATTCTAGAGCTGTACCATTTAATCCAATGTTTCTTAATTTAAGTTTGTCATGTGATATGCTATCAAACGCTTTTTTGAGGTCTATGAAAATTCCAAGGCATTTTAATGATTTATCTAAAGAATTATATACTAGGCTACTCAATTTTGCAATTGCATCCTGTGTGCTTCTCCCTTCCATAAAACCGAACTGGTTTTCATTAATTATACCATTGCATTTTATAAATTGGCTCATTCTTTTTTTAACTATTTTTTCAAAAATTTTTGCTATATTTGAGATGACTGATATGGGTCGGTAATTGTTTACTTCTTCTGGATTAACTGATTTAAATATTGGAGTAATGGTAGTTTGTTTGTAAACTGATGGGAATACTCCGCTTTGAAAACTTGTATTTATTATATGCATTAATGGTTTGGAAATTAGTTTTTTAACGTTTTTTAAAATATCAACTGTAATTACATCACAGCCCAAATTACAAATTCGTGGTGTAATTCCATTATAACGATATATTGAAACAATTTTAAACTTTTTTCGCTTTATTTTTATTTTTTAGCGTTTCCAGTTTCAGCCTATCACGGCGACTGGTATATTTTTTATATAAATGCACAGCATTTGCCAAATATCAGGGATTGCAAATAATGATATTATTAAAATTATGTGGGTGTACCATCTTCGTTGCTATGCCGTGTTTCACAACAAAATTTCCAACAATTTGGTTCGCGCGGCCTTTTTCGTAAAAACTCAAATTTGGATTTGAGGCCAAAATACCCAAACAAACTAAGTAATATTTATACTTTGGAATGTAGCCATAAATTTGTGGTTATCCGTTATAAATAAATAAAACAATGTAACTTTATTTTTACCACTACATTTATTTATATACGCGTATCTGTTTCGGAAAATCCGTTTCTTCCTCGGGGCTAAATATACGATACACAGTGTGTTAAGGGACGTATTTGACCTATTAGACCAGTGATTCATGACATTATTTGGAGTAAAATAATGTAAATGAAGTTTTGGTCTACGGTGACTTTTTTGGAAATTTTCAAAAACAATTAGAAAAAACCTTTTACATGTCGACACTAGTCATTCAGTCGAGTAACCGCCCAATCACTTACATTGGCCCTAGCTGTCCAATTCCTACTTATTTTCTATGTTTTTTGTAGAAAAAAATAGCAAAATATGACTGAAACCGGTAACGGTCAGAAATAAAAAAGTTTGAAATTGTTTCAGTTACCAGTTATTCCATAAAAGGACTCTCGAATCGGGGCATATTTAAGACTCGAACTCGGCCGGAAGCCAAATGCTGAAAACACCGGCTAAATAAACAACGTAATACTAGAAGTCAGGATTTATTTCAGTGCAAAAATTCTGGGACTAACTACCATATTTATTCCTCTTTGCCCATAATAATAATGGAGAGAAACAATTTTACCAGTCAGTAAACATCTTCAATTTATTTTTAAACAAATATAAAATGTTGTTAATGAAGCCATTCAGTTATGTACAATAAATAATGTATATATTTTTAATATTTATACGTAAAAGCCCCGAAAAAAGGCGTTTATTAATAATTAAATAAATTTTTCAGATATTTGAATGGAATAAGCAGATTCAAGATTATCTCCTCAGTTCATTCTATGTGGGCTACATGCTTATGCAGCTACCAGGAGGGCAGTTAGCTCAGAGGTTCGGAGGAAAACGACTAATCTTTCTGGCACTTATTGTCAATGGAGTGCTATCCTTGGCTATACCAACTCTCGCGATCTGGGTGAGTATGAATCCACTGTCAACACTCTTGTTTTTGAAAAAAATAATCATTTCGGCTACTGTTATTATAATATGTAATTATTTGTTGATAAAAAAAACATTTGCACCTATCTTCGATTATTTTATTTTTTTCATGTACCCATAGTTATTATAGTTACTTTTTCGACATTTTATGATATTTAAAAATACATTTGAGAGAACCCGAGAGAATGTAATATGCTTAAAGAAAATAATATAATATACGTAGGATATCTTCAAGGTACATAATATGTACACGTATACTAAAACTCAATACAAAATACCCTTTTTTACCCACCTTAAACTTCACTTATTTGGGACAAAATATTTGGGGCCCGATGTGTCCAAATCAAGGCCCCGTGGTTCAAAGATGGTTTGAAAGGGAGATATGAAAATACGAATGTAAGAGGGGGAGCGATAATATTAAAAAACGATAATAATTAAGCGTTAATGGTGAAAATATTTAATAAAATACGGCTCGTTTGAAATAGATCAAAAATCTCCCAACAAATGCTTTAGTTGCATTTAAAGATAAACTGTGAATTTTTTCATGCCTATAAAATGTTAAATAACAGAACAATACGTGTTTTAAATAATTTCGGAGCTTTCTACGCGATTTTTTTTTCTATCGAGAGAATTTCATAAGAATAAAGTTTCGGCATTACAAATTTAGAGATATTATCTCAAAAAATAACATATACATTTTTTGAAACTTAAAAACTTAAAGAAGCAGGGCTAGACAGTTTGTCTAATCCGATTTGTTGTTCTGCTTGCCGAAATAAATTCTACCAAGACCTATTTATATTTTGTGACGGACGCGTTTTATGCCACCAACATCCTTACAATTTTTACCTGAGATTACCTAACATATACAATTATGAATCCGTGTTGTAGTTTTCACAATAATACTGTAGGTAATGCCTTATATCTGAACGAGGGTTGCTTGCCTAGCGGCAATAACCAGCAAGAGAGGTTGTTTTCAGCTGCTTGATGGTGGTTTGTTGGTATGCTTTTTCCACAAATCAATTTAAGTTTTATTTGTCCCTATAAAAGTTTAAAACAGTATTTACAGAACCTCTGAAAAATACTTGAGGTTCGATTTTAACTTTAATTTTAAATCAAGGAGAACAATAAAAATATCCATTGTTACAACATAAACGATGTCTGAGCCCTTTATTAGTCAGATTATTTAAAAATTCTTTAAATAAATAAAAACAGTATTTTAAAATATGAAAAGCTTTTCTAATAATTTACAGTCAGTCATTGAGCAAATGTCGATGCGAGAGGACGTCAGTAATGGATTTTATTTACAACATGCCGCTGAGCGATTACAGCGGTGTAAAGTATAAAGTCCATTTTCACCGCAATTATGTTCCCATACAGCGCAGGACCGCAAGAGGAGTCTTGTCCACCATGGAAATTGGAGTGGGGGTAACGACCCTCAGCAAAGAGGGAACGACTAAAGAAGAAGTGTAATCTATTGTGAATCTTTCCAGGGAGGCTGGGCGGCAGTGTATGCCTGCAGAATATCCCAAGGACTCACCCAGGGCATCTTCGTCCCCTCCATACACACATTAATCGGAAAATGGGCGCCAGTAAATGAAAGAAATCGTATAGGAAACTTTGTATACACAGGTAATGAGTAACCACTGCGATGTTTAATTTATGATTTGAAAGGTTTACGACCGCGTAAATATCCATTCCGTTTTGTAATTATTTATATTATGTACAGATACTCAGTAAATACCGTTTTCGATTCAAATGCGTCAACAAACAACGTTAGAATGAGTATTCTCCGATAACTGTTACACAAGGGCCTGATTCTTTGATCTTTTTAAAAAATATTTTGTATAAAATAACATTTTGCTTAAATCTGGCACATAGCCGATTTTGGTCTGACAAAATAGTATTTGTTCATCTTTCACGCATCTCAATTACTTCCAGTTAAATAAAATAGGCAGCATTCCAATATTTATAATCAAATGAATTAATTTTCTTACCTATTCGGGTTGTGCTCGACGTGTTCACTGTTCAACCACCAGGACCTGATATGAAGTAGAAAGCAGCTAAACTATGTTACAAATAAACCGCGATGTACAGCGATCGGAAAAATAATTAACCACCCGGTCAAACAAATAACCTTTCACTGGAGTGATTTTCGGCATACTATTCCATGTTTGCAAAAAACGTTTTGAGCGATCGCTTGTCATAATGTGCCATATTTATAGAACCTATGGAACCTAATATGGAATTAACTGCGAAATCTCAGTGGATTCATTGGCCATAAACCACAGTAGGTAAGCAGTTTCATAGGTATTAAAAACAAAAGTCTCATGCTATTAAAAAGCTACATATTAAATCGCCAACAATCCAGAAAAACAGGATCAACCTTAAGCGCTTACGATCTAGTAAAACATGGTGTTCCACAAGGAACTGTCTTAGGGCCACTACTCTTTCTAATCTACATCAATGACCTATGCAACATAGTAATACCAAGTAAAATTCTCTCTTTTGCCGATGATACTGCAATATCAGTACAAGGTAAAACATGGGAAGATACATTAAGTATAGCCAACAAATGCATTGCAATAGTCAAAGATTGGCTAGACAGAAATCTCCTTAGTCTAAATTATGAGAAAACCGTTTTTATTCCCTTCTATAATTCCCAAAAGGCATCCCCTAAAAATAATCCTAACCTGAAATTCCATAATGTTAATTGTAACCCTGCGACATGCTCAAACTGCGAAGATGAAAAATTAGGAAATTGTATCAAATAACTAGATGTAACTAGGACTGTCAACTCAAATGGACTTATCACATAGAAAAAACTGTCAATAAACTGAGGCACCTAATTTACATATTCAAACGCATGAACAATATCGTTAACATAAGAACCATAAGGCTTGTTTATGATGCATTGGTACTTTCTTCCATTTCCTACGGAATAATCGCCTGGGGAGGAACATACAATAACCATGTGAAACCTCTAGAAATTATTTAGAAGTGTATCATTAAGATAATGCACCAGAAGACCAAGACATATCCCACCGATCAATTGTTTAAGGAAACTGACATTATGGAACTAAGGCGGATCTACTGTGTCCAATGTCTTAAATTTATAGTCCTTATAATTTCTGTAAAAAATCCAAATCGTTCTAGCCAGAGACACATCATATGCGTGTACATAGTGCCGCACTGCAAAACTAGGCTAGCCCAAAGACACATTAACTATATTGGCCCAAAATTATTTAATTCCATGCCGAGTTCCTTCATGTGCCAAAACCTAAACTCGTATAAAATAAATGTCAAAAGCTGGGTAAAAAAGTATCTGGAAGTAAGAGAATTTGTTCTATAAATTATACTACGAACATGATACCTATATATGATAATATGTTACCATCTAAATTTAAAAAAAGAAAAAAAAAATTTAACTTCTTTTAAACTGTTTTTTTATAAAATACGCAAAAACTCAAGTAAAATCATATTAAACTAACTATATGTACTATACATATTTTTTTTCTTTATTCATATTTCTTTTTTCATTTAAACCATAGATAATGTAACCACCACTGTTTTGAATACATACCTTATAATGCCCACGCACAGGCTTCGCCTTTCTGGGATTTTTGAAGTGAAACTTCTTTACGCGCGTCATGCAATTTCGAGGACCGGAGTAAAACCGACTCATGACCGTCACGAAAAACCGTGATCATTTCGCTATAAGAGCCTAGCTAATATTACATACCTAGTTTAGGTCACCCTCAAAACTCAGCTTCGCGGTCTAGAGGCAGAGCGCCCGACTCTCGTCATGAAGAACCGAGGTTCGATCCCGCATAAACTATTTTTTTTTTCTTTTTGTGATTTTTTTAATACGAGGAAAAGTGATAAAATGCTCTCGTGCTGCGACTTTGAGATATTTTGACTATATGATATTTTGGTCGAATACGTAATAACCGCGGCTAGAGGCAGAGCGTTCGACACTCGTTATGCAGGACCCGGATTCGAATCCCATATTTTTATAACTTTTAATTTTTTTTATCACATGCTACATAAATATGTCAATAGACAGAAAAAAAGAGAGAATGAAATGAAAAGAGAGAGAGAGAAGAATACTAAAAGTTTCACTTCCGTCGTGCGTAGGCTTGCCACACACTGTATTTTTTTTGTTACTGCTTATGTTTTGCATAATTATATATGTACCTGTATGTATCAAAAAAATTGCTAATAAAAAAAAAGAAATAATATGTAAAATGCATATATATATGACACCAATCTCTCGGTCGAAGTCATTTGGTTAGGTATGAATAATGAATTGTTTATAAATTGAAGGATATAACCTGGGAACTATAGCGGCCATGTTAGCATCGGGTAAACTGGCTGCGACGAGGTTCGGCTGGCCGCTGATATTCTACTCGGGCGGGGTGATGAGCCTGGGGGCCGCACTGCTGTGGAGTCTGCTGGGGGCGGAGTCTCCCAACGCTCACGGGGGCATATCGCTGCAGGAGAAACTGTACATAGAGACCTCTCTAAATCAAGGAGGACAAGAAAAGGTAACACCATTAACGCCTTCAGCTATTCCTTTATTGTACTGAAATCAAATAAGTGTAATTCATTGAGTTTATTCACTGAGCCCGCAGAAGGTTCATAAATCTGAGGTACCGACGACGCACTGTAATTGTTGCTTGCTTGCAGCCCAGCCACACGCCGTGGCGCGCCATGCTGAGGTCCCGGCCGCTGGGCGCGTTGCTCGTGGCACACGTAGGCGGAGTGTGGGGCTCCATGTTACTGCTCACAGAGACCCCCAGCTTCATGAAAATGGCACTCGGTATTAATGTCGAAAATGTGAGTTATGGCTAATTATTTTATCCTCAATTTACTGAACGCCTTCTTTATCATTAAATTATTATTTACGAATAATTACTGTCCCATTTACAAACAGTTTTCATATTAGAAGTTCGGTAGGAATGTGTTTTCAATTTTCTGTGTAAATTAATGTACAGAAACCTCTTTAGTGGAATAATTGTATATAATTAAGACATATAACTCTAAAATTTACAAACATAGTAATAAATACTAATTTCGGTTTTGTGTCTGTCCGTGTAACTCCGGTTCAATGAACTCGGATTTGCTTTGCATTTAAGTGCCATTCTGTAACATAATGTTTTTAAAAGGAAATTATTTGATTTGTAATTTTTAAAATTAGATCTCTTTTGTCAAGAATTCAGACCATCCCGTAATTTTGAACAATTTTTTTTCTTGTCTATTTATTTGAGAAAAACAATTTTTAATTCAATTAACACTTTTTTTCTTCTAGATGCTAATTTTATGATCTCATATAACGTCCGCTGTGTACAGCGCTATCATATATAACATATTATGTTAGCGTCATTGTTACATAACACTATCGAACTCAAGGAGCCAAAGCCCTTGATATGCTATTGTATGGAATCCGCTGGGCTGGCGATTGAATGACAACTTCACCAACTGTGTTAGTGATAGATTTCATGCTATAAAAGGCGTTACTTTAGTTCTTGTAGTCTACCGGCTTGAGCCCGAACCAAATACATCTTCCCAAGACCCCTCTACCAACATCCCTCCACGCCCCCTGGACCCGGTACACGTCCAGGCCCTATTGAACAAGGCACGGCCCTACAATTTTCCATTCAACATGCCACCAAAGAGCTGGCAAAAATTCAGTCACTTTTAAGAAACAATAATGTCTAGACAAAATGTTAAATTAAATAACATACAGACGGCCTTTTGGAACGCCAATGGCTCTGTCCTAGCTCACGAGGAAGAAATAATTAAATTCCTTCATGATTATAGTATTGAAGTATTCCTCATTAACGAGACCTGGCTCAAGCCTTCCAGGAACTTCAGAATACCTAATTACATAACATACCGTGACGACAGACTAGCCAATAAAGGAGGAGACGACCGTCTAGCACATTCATTCTCTAGTATTAACATTGAATCCACCTCGGTAATAATAAATACGTCTTCCGGACCACTTAAATTTATTTCAGTCTACGTAACCCCTAACCGTAAATTAATTCCAACAGAATTAGACGGTCTGAAAATGTCCCCACTATAATAGCTGGGGACATGAACGCAAAGCACGGATTAATACCAAAGGAAACGTTCTCGCAAATTACGCGAGTACCAATCCTATCGTAGTCGATGCTCCAGATAGACCGACGATTCATCACCATGCCGAAATCCGGACGTGATTGACATACTTAAAAATACTATCCACCTACATTCCCTTTGAGTACTAAACGAATTTTTATCTGACCACGATCCAGTTCTCCTCTCCCTAACAGGAGGCTCCAACTCTCTGGTCCTTGTTAATCCTCTACGCACTAAAATCAAATGGAATAAACTCTAAACGAGCTAATGAATCAAAATATAATAATACCCACATCAATTCCCGACGAAGCCACTCTTAACGCTGTTACCTCCGTCTTAATTCAAACAATAAAATCATGCATCAACGAGGCGTCCGTTGACATTCCTAGCGACACCACACGACATGGAATACCCGAAGAGATCAAAGATCTTATTAGAGAAAAAATTTCGTTAGGAAAGAGTGGCAGAGATCTTGCAATTAAAGCAACATTTTAATAGACTCAACAGAGAAGTGTGTGATGTCCTCAGCTAATTCCGCAGCGAGCGTTGGCACGACTTTATTTCAACTCTAGAAGACGATAGATCAGCATACTGGAAGCGCTCTAGCACTTACTGGAAGCACTTAGACGCCTAAAAACTAAAATGTCTCCGATTAAAGGCCTCAACAGACTTGTATACTCCGCTCCGGACAAGGCTGAAGCCTTAGCAGATAGCCTTCAAAGTCAATTCTCTCCCAATACAGACTACGACGACCCAGCTTTCGTAGCAAAGGTGGATTTAAAAGTAGAATCAATCTTAAGTCTAGATCCTGAAGACCCTACAATCAGGTTCGCAACTCCTAAGGAAATAAATAACGACCTGACGGGATCTCAAATAAAATCTTAAAATATCTGCCAAAGAAAGGCATCTGCGCTATTACAGCCATCTGCAACGCGTCACTGAGATTACGTTGCTTTCCATAGAATTTTAAAGAAGCTGACGTAATTTTAATTCCCAAACCAGGCAAGGATCCATTATTAACGGAGAATCATCGGCCTATAGCCTCCTTCCGTGCCTAGGTAAAATCCTGGTAAAAGTTATACTGTCAAGACTAAACTCCTTCACTCTTGACAGTAAATTCTTGCCAGACTTCCAACATGGTTTTAGAGCAGGTCATTCCACCTCTCACCAACTCCTGCGTGTTGTGGAACACATCACGGAGGGATTTACTACTAAGAAAAAAACAGTAATCCTCTCACTCGACGTAAGCAAAGCCTTCGTTAAAGTCTGGCACAACGGCCTTTTATATAAAATGAACGCTCTCGGGTATCCATTAAGACTTACGTAATTAATAGTTAGCTACCTGAGAGATAGATGCTTTAAAGTAAAATTAGATAACGTTTTCTCCACAACCCGCCCCCTATCAGCTGGGGTCCCTCAAGGCAGTCAACTCTCTCCATCCTTATATAACATCTACTCTATTGACATTCCTAAACCCATTGACCATAATGTTAAAATCACTCAATTTGCAGATGACACTAACATCATGTCTAGTTCTACAGTCGAGAGCATCGCCACAAAGCGTGTTCAGAGACAGGCCGCTCTAACTGAAGAGTGGTGCAAAAAGTGGAGAATTTCAATAAACCTGACTAAAAGCGCCACGACCGTTTTCTCAAAGAAAACGGCCAAGACCGCCCCCATTCATTAGACTGTTTGGGGAAAATGTTCCATGGGAAAGGTCAATTAAATACCTAGGTGTAACGCTTGACTCCAAGCTCACCTGGAAGAAACATATAACTGGAAAATTAACAGCAGCGAATAAATGTCTAGCATCACTCTATCCAATAATGGGAAAGAAAAGTCGTTTATCAACGGATAATAAATTACTACTTTATAAAACAACAATAAGACCAGGTTTCACGTACGGATGCCCCATTTAGGGGCACGCTGCTCCAAGTCTCATACATAAGATTCAATTCTTTCAAAACAAAGCCATTAGACTTGCTTTAAACGCTCCCAAATGGATTAGAATTTCTTCTATCCATAATGACACCAACATTCCGTTGATAAAAGACTTGATTATTTCCCAAGCAACCAAATTTTATGCCGACCTTCCCAGCCACACTAATCCCGCAATAAATACCCTTGAATTAAATATAGCGAAAACGATAAATTTTAATTTAAAAAACCCAAGATAGTCCTAGAGTCAGTAAACTCATGTTTAGGAATACTAAATCAAAAGTCAAAAGTCTTGTAGTTCATTTTATAACAGTTAGTCAATAAATAGAGTTTGATTGGTTTTTACATTTTTCTATACATCGCCGACAATGGCCAACCGGCTACATACATCAACATAAAACACATTCAAGAGTTTAATTATATTGTTCCAGAGCGGGTTACTGAGTGCACTGCCGTACGCGTGCGGGTTTGCGAGCACAACGCTGGCGAGTGCCTTGGCGGACTTGGCGGTCAATCGTCGGTTCTGCTCCGTTACTACTGTTAGGAAGGTAGCTAATACTATCGGTAAGTGTTGTTAATTTATTTTATTGACTATCTATCTTCAATACAACTTTTTTCTTATATGTTTATGAAGGAAAGTTCCATAAGTAAGTATGAACAGATACTTGAACATGTAATTAAAAAAAACAGCTTTTATGGTTTTATAGAAAAATGGTACTTATAATATGAAGAATTAAGAGGATTTAGAAATAATCAAACGTGTGAAATGGCTCCCAATCTAGTTCTGGAGGACTGGAAACAATATTAAGATGCACATTATATGATCGCGGTTTTCCTGAACTTTAAGAGCTTTCTAAACTATAAATAGTTTGTAATGGTATCTCAGGACAGCGGCAATTCTTTTTATCTTACTCTCATAAAATTACTTCATTTCTGTTGCAGGCACTTGGGGCCCAGCGGCTGGACTGATCCTGCTGACCTTCATCCCTCCCGAACGGGCGGCACTCGCAGTGGCCCTCCTCGCGCTCATCGGCGCGCTCGACTCCATTGGCTCCCTCAGCTTTATGGCGAGTGACTAGCTATATATATATTATGAGTAAAATCGTCTAAAAATACTGGAAGTTGGTCTACCGAAGTTGGTCTACAAAACACATCTAATATGGTCGCTTGCCCCGCTACACTGGCGGCCGACCGCCGGGTATCGAGACCCGGGTGCTGACAACCCGCTCGTTCACTCATACATCTATCTATGGTCGTTCGCCTAGTCAAATCGGCACCCGGGTTGTGAGAGTAAGGGCCCGTTCCCACTTCCGTTTTCAAATCGGAGGCGGGTCCCGTTTTAAAAACGGATGGCCATTGGCCCTGTTCACACTACCGTTTTAAAAACAGATCCGTTTTAAAAACGGACCATACTCTACGAAAAAAAATAATTGTCGATTCAACAAAAACATGTTATTTGCTCATTCTTCAGTAATGGTGCGCAATGGACGACGATGAAGCTCTTGTTGTCATGTTGTACTTATTAAAAAGAAGGAAAAAAGTAAAAAGAAAATTTTGGGTACACCCAATCATAGCCGAATGATTTTCTGTAGAAATTTTCCAAGTGTTAATTGGTGAGTTGAGAAGTGATGAACTAAAGTTCTTTAATTATTTTAGAATAATAATGAATGGATTATTTATATAGCGCCGTTTTCACCATGAAAAATCACCTCAAGGGCGCTTAATGGCTTAAGAGAATGTCTATCACTTCCTTTAACCATCTACTGGAATGAGTTTCAGAGAGCTTAACATATCAAAATACAAAATTGAAAAAGTGCATTTGTCCTGAAGAAAGGCTATGGATATTTTAAAGTAAGAAAGCAATAACAACTCAAATATTTTTTATTATGTGTTTATTTAACTAATACGCTCTTCCGTGCATCTCATTAAAGCTTTAAAATTTTTAAAAAGTAAACTTAAATAAAAATAAAAATTTTGATGTACAAAAGTTGTGTACACCAAGTGTTTTGTTTTTATTTAGTTAAAGATAAAATATTACCATACTCTTTCTTCGACCAGTGGTATTAAATTTTCGGCACTTATTTCCTTATCCATTATTATAGTTTTGATTTATTTACTTAAAAAAATAACCAAATACAAGCACGCAGCGTGCCTGCTTCCTTGCGACAGGGAGCGGGCGGGGAGGGGTCGGGGTTTGGCGGGGACTCTGCCGGAACGACTGGACGACAAGTGTGAACAGCTCCATACAACACTATGAGCGAGCGTGTTCCGACACGATTTGAAAACGGACGCGCTGCGTAGGCGAGCCATCCGACAAAAAATGTCGGATCCGTTTTCAAATCGTGTCGGACAAGTGTGAACAGCTCCATACATCCACTACAGCCACTAGGGCATCCGTTTTTAAAACGGGACCCGCCTCCGATTTGAAAACGGAAGTGGGAACGGGCCCTCAGTCGCGATACCCGGGTGCTGACGAAAAAATAATCCGCTCGCTCTTTGGTAGCTCGTGAGCGGGTTTCAATGAGCGGGTCGTCCACGAACGACCCAGGACTACTTTCAACGGTGTGAATGAATCTCGATAGAATCTATTAGACCAACTAAATCAATAATGACTTGGTATGTTTCAGTTGAATCACATCGACTTGTCTCCAAACTACGCCGGTCTTCTGATCAGCTTCACGAATTGCTGCGCGGCGGGCTTGTCTAACTTCGCTCCCATCACGGCTGGCTTCATTCTGCAGGAAGAGGTAAGAATGCTTTGATATCTGCTAACAGGTGTGCCACAACATTACTTGTGTCTTTTACCCGAAATCTTGCCAGTGTACGAATGGAGAAACCTTGAGGAGATGTTCTTAAAGCAGTGCAAATGTTGATCATTGGCACATTTTTTATAAAAAAACACCCGTAAAAATAAAAGACAAAACCATGCACGTTGAAAAGGCGTCAAATAAATGTATTTCATTATTTTAATAAATATATTTCATTAATTTATTTAACGCCCAAAGGGCTTTTTCATTATAGTACCATTGACGTGTTTCAACATGAGAAAAAAATGAGGTAGATATAAAAAAATAAATAAAAATACAGTGATCAGGTATGTTTACAGAAAACTTCAAGAGCAACTTTCAACCCTAATTTGGAATAAGTATTTTGTACGGTCCACAAAATTTACCAAATTAATTAATTATGTCATTGTCACCAGGTATTGGCTTCCCATATAGTGAAACCGTTGTATCGGGGAATGAGCAATATAGTATGCCTCAGAACGCCTTTCGGAACAATGTGCAAATGCATATGCGCAATATAGGGTGCCTAAGGACGCCTTTCGGTACTATGTGCAAATGCATATGAGCAATATAGGGTGCCTAAGGACGCCTTTCGGTACAATGTGCAAATGCATACTACTGACGCGGATGGCTATTTAACCTATGTATGTGTTGTTTCAGAGTGACATCACCCGTTGGCGGCTTGTTTTCTTTGTGGCCGCCGCGGTCTACTTAGTCAGCAATTTCGTCTTCCTAGCCTTCGGGTCGGGCGAGAGGCAACCCTGGGATTCTGTTGATGTCAATAATACACAACGGGCGGTAACAGCTCCTGGTAAGTATTTTATTCAGAAATATTATATTATTCTGAAATTTAAATTAGACTAAAGACAAAAGACGAAGAAAAATGAGGCGAATTCTTTTTTTTTTTTTTTTTTTTTTTTTTTTTTTTTTTTTTTTTTTTACAGTAATACCGCACAAGAGTCCCAACTGCTCCCGTCTGGAGCCAGTGAGACTATGGCATCCCCAATTGGGGTATGTTGTGAGGCTGAGGGTATATTGGGGAGGGGAGGGAGATGGGGAAGAGGAAGGTGGGGAAGTACCTGGCTATTCAGATCTGGTCACCAAACACGGCTAAAGCCATTTCAAGCAACGTTTCAATTCTGAATGGTGGTCTTACACCAGGGCGATACTGGTAGTATCTTCCACTCTGGAACGTGCCGCAAATATACTATATATTATTTTAATTAATTAATTGTGAAATAACACAAATTAATCAAATAAAATTTATTTGCGCACGCCGGGTTCGAACCCGCGACCTTCGGATCTGTAGTCAAAAGCGTATACCACTAGACCACGCCGGCCGTCAAATGTACGACTTCACTCTATTCGATCGAACTTGATCGAATAGAGTGAAGTCGTACAGATTTAAATTAAGCTTTATTATCGATTGGAGACTACGGTACGATAGAAACCCAATATACAAGCGTTGAATAAAACAAATAGTCAATTAAATGACGCTCAGAAAAACCGGAGTATACTTTTATTTTGAATGTTTTTAGTTTTGCTGTAAACAATCTAATACGCAGGTCAATTTAATAAAAAATATGAGTGTATCATTTTCATGATGTGTTGTCAAAAATACGTTGGTTCGGCTTTGTTAAAAACGTACATCGATTTCGAATTTTGATTGCAAATGCTAATTTCGGCATTTTGCAGGATAACATCGATCATGCTACGAGTAACTAAGTACAAGTATAAACCAATTTATTTCATTTGCCCACATGTAGAACCAACATTAGAAAAACAATCTCAAACCTCTGTATATGTGCGCAATATAACACAAACTTGTCACAATGTAAACATTCTTACGATTCATGCGTACGATTGTAAAATAATACGTGAGTACCTACGGAATGTATGGTTTGTACGGCAACTCCTATAATTTTCCTAAATTCCTCTTCCTCTCTCCCTTACCTTAAATTAGTTTTAAGATACAGAGCATAATAAACTTTTTGGCTTAACTTCATTTAACTTAAATATATCTTTGTATCCTGTGTATAAAGCTGTTCGTTTCTTATAAATAAATAAAACAGCAAGCTGGACCGTAATTAGGCGTAACTATAAAATAGAATGCATTAATAAAGTATCAAAGGAAGTGTGAGCCAGGAAAATGACCATTAAAAAGGCCATCCATACAGACTAACAAATGAATATCTGTTTTTAAAATTAATTTATTCACTTTTTTACAGCCTTGTTTACATTTTGTAAATCAATTTTTTATGAAACTGTTAATTCGTTATATAATAAGTACTAAGAATCAATTTCATCTTTTGCACGTTCTTGGGTACCTCTTTCTTGAGCCAATGTTTCGGACAGCATTGCAGTGTCTATCTGTGGACACTGGACACTGGACACCATGGACACTGCAATGCTGTCCGAAACGTTGGCTAAAGAAGAAGGTAACGCAACACGGCATGATACCCCAAAAACAAATCACCATAATACTTTCGGACGTGAAAATCTCAAATCATATCTAGTTTTTTTTTGTTTCAGAAAGTGAACTTGAAAGCGCTGAACATTATTTATTGAAGAAATTTGAAGGAAACCAACGATCCAGCCAGTGATAATTAATTCCTTGATATAAATAAATTAGGAAAATTAAAATTCTCAATCCCCAATTGAGATATGTTGTGAGACTGAAGGGAGTGAGGAGGGGAAGAAGTTATGGAATAGAAATTTGGAGAAGTAGGTACCTACCTGAATGTTCAGATCTAGGCATCAAACACGATTAAAGCCATTGCAAGCAACTTCTCAACATTATGAATAGTGATCTTTCATCAAGGCGATACTGAGAAATTCCACAACTTAGAAGTCAAATTGAAAAATAAATATATTTATATTTTTATTGTTATTTTATTTTTATTCACATCTGTGATGTTGAAAGTTTGTGGTATAAAATATTTTTTTTTGAAGAAACATGTTTCTTGTTCTGTTTTTTATCATAAATAACCAAAATTTAAAGTTAACTTCTTCGATGCTAGCTGCAAAATTAAAAAATTAAAACGAACCAAAAAGGCAAAATCAAAAGGAGCTATTGAACCTCCATTCGAGGCAATATAAAATGTTGAATGTAATCTCAAATATAATATATTATTTATTTAAAGATAAACTTATTATCACAAAACAAGTTTTTATGCAAAGCACAAAGGATAACAAATATAAACAATAATTATTTGCCTGAAATACCTATATAATTTGAAAGAAATCTTCCGAGAAATAAATGAATTAAATCAGTATACCGTGTTCTCTGCCAATTCATATCAGTATACGGGATCATCATTTGCGGTGGAACTATTATTATTAAACTATTATTGATCCTCTGCAAAAAGCGTAATATGTTTTATCAACAAGCGATCGACAAAATATTCCTCAATTCGACTCTTTATCGAATATAATGTCTTAAATATACGTCAATTCCATTTAAAATTTACAAATCCAATACAAAACACTCTAACAACACAATCAGACCACCAGAAATATAACCAAACGACACTACAATGTACCTAAACTTCATACTACATCAGCCCAAAGATAATTCACCTACCTAGCTCCCAAAACCTCAACCTTCTTCCTGATATTCTACAAACCGAAAATCAACTCCATTCTTTCTAAACACAAATAACTGATCCTTACATCAATATCCTTACATCGATCCTTACTGCAATACATTTCAATCACAATACCCATACATTCTAAACTTTAACATCCCATTCTCCCTTCATAAATCTCTCACATTCCCCAATTGTCTTAATTCACATAAAATATTGTGCTTTTCAATGTATGATTAATTATTGACTCATTATTTGTTACATAAAATGTTAACTAAATCGGAATTGTATATTAACTAACTGTTATTATGTATATTACGAAAATGGTCAACCTGTAAACATCAACCGCCATAGCGAAGGGGCATCCCTAGTATGGCGGTTGAAATAACATAAAAAATGTATCCATTGTAAATTTTATATATATTATACTAATAAATATTATATTCTTGTAGCCTTTCCTGCGAAATGCCCTTTTACCTTCACACGAGGATTATTTTAATAATGGATCTATATTGGCAAAGGATGTGTGTATATTAATTTAAATATACAGGATGGGGCAAAAGTAATGTTATTTTTCTGTAATTTTTTTTATGATAAACTTTGGTACTGCTTGTGAAATTTGTTTATTTAATCCAATAGAATTTATTCCATCAAGTCGAGAAAATGATATCGGCCAAGTGGCCGCCGCCAGAGTTGATGACCATACGGGCCCGTTTTATGGCATTTTCCATCACTAGCTAGAACTTTCCATAGCTAGAACTTCGGGCGACAGGTTCTCGCATTCCTGGCGAATATTCTCCTTAAGGTCTTCAAGAGTCTGAGGCTTGTTGACTTAAACCCGCGACTTCAAAAAACCCCATAAAAAGAAGTCTGGAACGGTTAAATCGGGTGATCTAGCCGGCCAGTGCAAATCACCAAAACAAGAGATTAAGCGACCCGGAAATGCTTCCTTCGGAATATCGGTTGTGTCTCGAGCAGTGTGCGCTGTTGCACCGTCCTATTGAAACCTCATATTCTCCAGTTCCAATTCATCCAATTGAAGAAGAGAAAAATCGGTAATCATGGCTCTGTAGCGCGCACCGTCTACAGTCGTCGTTTGGCCAGCGGCGTTCTAAAAAAAATGGCCCGATGACTCCTCCAGCGTAAACAGCACACCACGCAGTAATGAGCACTTTGAGCGGGTGTAATGGCTCTTCGTGTGTGATACACTGATTTTCGGTGCCCCAGAAACGATTATTTTGTTTATTCACGTAACCGCTAAATTGGAAATGAGCTTCATCGCTAATGATAATTTTCGAATAAAAATCGTACCTCTTCGTTGATATTCAGGATGGCTTGAGCGTAGGTTATACGCGTTTGGCGGTCAACAGCTAACAGCTGGTGCACAGTCTGCACTTTGTAAGGGAACAACCGACGAATTGTTGCGCAAAAAAATGGAAACAATTATTCCGCGTTCTTGCGGAGTAAACCGATTCATGTCTTGTCGATTTGTATTCTGCTTTAATTTACTTCACAAATGTTAAAACCGAATTGATATTTGGCGCCATTTGCAAAAGTTATAGCGTTTTCCAATAGTGTGATTACTTTTGCTTCACCTTGTATATGGATTTTAGAATTTTTTCCAAGCTTATAAGAGGGAATTAGATTTGGTGTTTTTTTCCCATTTGCTAGTATTACTATTTGCTTTGCGCGCTTTATATTTGAATTTAGGATTAGGCGATAGCCATTTTTAAATTATTTTTGTGTTTAGTATAGAAAGAAATTTTAAGGGTATTTTTAAGGAGAAAGTAGCAATAATTGCTAAAGTATTGTAAAAAACAACACAAAAATTAGCAATTACAAATTATTAGCAATCGTGAAATATGTTCTACCTTTGCTAGTTTTAATTCAGGTCTAAAAGGGTTAGAAAGTGGTAACGAAACATATGATTATATATATTCTTAAATTCTGATCAATATGGTAACTGCCGTTTTGATCGTAATCAAGTGATCGTAAGCAAAAAGATCATTTCCAAAAGATCATATGTAACATCGCTCATTGATGATAGATCGTAGTTTTCATTTGATCGTCATTGTTGTAGAGAATAACTCCATCGTTTCTTTTATTGAAATTGCATATTTTTTTTATATATATTAACCTAGATTATTATGTGCTTATAATAATTTGCTTATTATTTGCCTACGATCATTTGATTACGATAATTTTATATCCGATCTTTTTGTTTAAGATCATTTTAACTTCATTGAATAATGAATAGTTTTTAGAGTTTATCTAAGTTATTATTTGTATTTTTAGTATTTGTTATATTTACGTATAAATCTTTGGGAAATCAGCAGTTGAATTCTATATTTTTTTGCATTTTACCAAAAATGCAACCAATTATAGATATCTTCCTTGTGTTATGAAATTAAGATAATGAACAGAATTACATAAAACAACAACCATAATATTATAGATAGGTGTATATAAAACAACACCTTAGTTATCGCACTGAATTCTCGGTTGGGGGATGTGGAGTCCCCCTCCGGTATGGGAAGAAACATCGAATCACTCTGTAACATTTTACCTTTAGAAAATTGATATGAAAACAGTCTAGAGAAGCAGATTATGTCGGGTGAGCTGTGATGTAAATCTCTTTGGACCGTGCTTATATCTGACGTAACTGTCTAGTATTATGTTGTTTCTATCTCCTGTCCTTGTAATATTGACGCTGATAAAGCTAGTCGCAGGGCCGCCCGATCATACATATACCTACCTTCCTCCTTCCATTACAAAACAAAACAATGACAAAACAGAACACCGAACAAAGGCGAAGAAAAACAAATACCTAACCTAACCTACCCTAACCTAGGTTAACCTTATTACCTAACCTAAACTAACAATTAATATTTCGTTATATTTGCATATTAAAAAAGGCAAGATTTTTTTTTGTAATTACGACAAATAATTGTCAAACTTGCCTCTAAAATCGTGAAAAATCGATTTCTTCAATGGATAATTCCCCATATTTTATAATTTGAAACACAAATAAATAAAGTAACACATATCTGTGCTAGATTTTTGCTACACCCTTTGAGGAAATAATTATTCAGTTTGCTTGGGTATTTTGGACTCAAATCCAAATTTAAGTTTGTATGAAAAAGGCCGCGTAACCGTTCCCCTCGTGTATCTGGCTAATCTAATCTAGTCACTACACATGACAAAAACCAATGTTTCGAATCTAAATAGTAATGATCACCAGGATGATAGTCAAGGATCTACCGTTCTGGAATGGAGTGCAAATATACTAAGTTTTATTTGTTCTTTTTTATTAATGTTCAGGTACTAAATGTTATTATAATAGTTTAAGTCTGTATTTCTTAAAGACTTAAGAAGTGCGTATTCGAATGAGGCCACTGCATAATAGTTTTTTTTATTTTCTTCTTCACTGATTTCATTTGCTAATTTAAATTCTTTTTTCTTTTGTTTTGTTTACATTTATATCAATATTTTAATTTTTTCTTTTCTTATTTGTACAATGAGTGTTAAAAACAATGAGTGTTGTGTAAATGGTAATTGTGCCGTTAAGGCGACACAAGACTATAATAACTATCCTGTATGTAAATGGCACTTGTGCCGTTAAGACGACACAAGACTATAATAACTATTATGTATGTAAATGGCACGTGTGCCGTTAAGGCGACACAAGACTATGCAGACTATTCTACATACAGACTATTCTGTATGTAAATGGCACTTGTGCCGTTAAGGCGACAGAAGACTACAATAACTATCCTGTATGTAAATGGCACTTGTGCCGTTAAGACGAAACAAGACTATAATAACTATTATGTATGTAAATGGCACGTGTGCCGTTAAGGCGACACAAGACTATGCAGACTATTCTACATACAGACTATTCTGTATGTAAATGGCACTTGTGCCGTTAAGGCGACAGAAGACTACAATAACTGTCCTGCATGTAAATGGTAGTTGTGCCGTAAGTCGACACAAGACGAGGGTATAATATCGGGGGTTCGCTCGACGCTCACATTTCAATTAATTCAAACTATATCATTATTGAAACTAAACTAGTAATATTTTTTAGATAATGAATTAAATTTGTATTAGCAAATTTTATTATTAGTTTAATTTTATTTGAATGCACAGGGAAGTGCGGTACTGGCTTCTCGTGGTACATTAAATTATCATGTTTGTTCTATGGTACATTTATATATGGCAATAATTTATCTTACTCTTGTATTTGCATAATTTAAGAATCTGACAATATTTACTGGTACCTATTGCTAGGGAGCCGCGCAGTCGTTTTTAAACTACCTTGTAGTTAGTTTCTAGTGAAATATTATTATGTTGAAAAAGTATTATTTAACTAATTAAATGTTCCGATAAGAACATAAACAAACAATATATTGGCCATTCGTTCTGCTAAAATATTGAAATCGGCAGTTATTTGCGGAGGTTATCTATCTATTCTAATCTAGCTATTGATTTGGAATTGATGCTTTCGATGTCTAAAAGGGAAAATGATTCTGCAAAATACGAGTATGACGTTGTGGAGGCTGAAAAAAAAGGTTTGCCAAGCAATTTAATTTCTATTTTTAAAAAATTGTCAATGATCACTATAATTTCGAACTATACACGGTGTCTGGAAATTCGTAGTACAAGCGGGAGAGAACACAACAAAACTTTATTTTATCAATCTGAGGTTTTCAACTAAAAGATTAAGCAAACTTTTGGAGCCGAGTCTAGCCCTTCCAACAGGTTGATATTATCTCTCTAGCAACCGATTTTTTTTTCAAATTATAACAAAAAAAATTTGAACTTCTGACTCAATTTACTCGAAAACCAAAGCTCCAATTATATAAAAAAAAAAAATTATACTACAAAATCGACTCTAAATGTGATGATTTTCAGCAGTTTGCCGCTTGTTCTACGAGATTCCGTACACCGTGTTTAAATAGCATTTGTAAAATTAGGCTGAGGCCAGACGAGCGTAATTTGTGAGTTGCGTTTTTTGAGTGTCGCAAGTGGGTCGGTAGATAACTCATTTTTAGTCGCGTACGACACAAACCGGACTTTTATATTAAACCGAATGCAGCGTAAATTACTCAAAAAATAACGCTCGTCTGTCCTCAGCCTTAGGTTGAAAGAGTTTCAATCAAAAAAGTTTTTAAGTGATTGCCGCTGGCGCCAAAAACTGATGTGAATGTCATTAGTAATTAGTTATGTCAAAACTATAAAAGATCGCCGTAAAATCAGTTAAGTTCAAACCTGTTCATTCCAGCTCTGAATCTCAATATGTTAAAATGAACTGTTTAATATCCACTAAAATTCCATCCACCATTGTAATGTACGAAACATCAAATGTTATCAAACATTGAATTTATCTAAAACTAGACGGTACTAGATAAATAAAATATGTACTGCAAAGCATTTACCTATCGTAAAATAGTTTTAGATATTTAACTAACTAAACATTTAGTTTAAACACGGTGGCAATAACTTATCCACTTAACTACTCTTACTAGAAAATAATATTGTTTTAGTTTTAGATCAACAAGTTTCGGTGTAATATTCGAAATTTTTTGGAAATATCAAGCATTCTCATCAATGTTCAAGTATTTATTAACTTACTTGCCATTTGGGAACGGCTCACGTGCGTTGTTGGGAGTGTCTGGACGAAGTTTACTTAACGAGCAATTAATACATGACTCTAAAATATCTAATGTTGATCGAACGAATTCCGACATTATAGGAACCTATGCCAAGAGGAGAGTAGTTATTGTAATTACTAGAGTTTTACCTACATAAGACATTTCGCGCTTTTCAATTAAAAAGTACTTACTGTGTGTTATCTACAAGTTAGAAGATTAATATTGGAAAAAAATTTTAAAATATTTAAAATGCGTGTTTTTTTTCTCTAGTTCGGGGTTACGGAAGGAGACACACACAGACAATTCTCCTTTTCCTGTCTGTGTGCTGTGTGTGCTTCGTGCGGGGCTCTCTATCTGTCGCCATCCTTGGCATGACGGACGGGACCCTCCACAACTCCACAGTGCAGGTAGGCAATACCCAATAACCGGTACCCGTATCCGGTACCCGGTATTTGGCATATGTTATCCGGTTTCCAGTACCCAGCACCCGGTATCCAGTACCCGGTACCCAGTACACGGTACCCAGTACACGTTACCCAGTACCCGGTACCCAGTACCCGGTAACCAGTAGCCTTTACCTAGTACCCGGTACCCAGTATCCGGTACCCGGTTCTGTGTACCCGGTACCGAGATTCTGGTATCTGTACCCAGTACCCAGTACCCAGGAATCAGTACCCAGTACTTACTACCACTAGTACCCAGTTACAGTAACCGGTACCCAGTACCCGATACCAAGTACCCGGTACCAGTATTCTACTCGTGCCTAGTACCTGGTACCAGTACCCGGCACACAGTACTCGGCATCCAGATCCCGGCACACAGTACTCGGCATCCAGATCCCGGCACCCGGCACCCAGTATCCGGCACCCAGTACCCGGCACCTAGTACCCGGCACCCAGTACCCGGTACCCAGTACATGGTATCCAGTAGCCTTTACCTATTACCCGGTACCCAGTATCCGGTACCCGGTTCTGTGTACCCGGTACCGAGATTCTGGTATCTGTACCCAGTACCCAGTACCCAGGAATCAGTACCCAGTACTTACTACCACTAGTACCCAGTTACAGTAACCGGTACCCAGTACCCGATACCAAGTACCCGGTACCAGTATTCTACTCGTGCCTAGTACCTGGTACCAGTACCCGGCACACAGTACTCGGCATCCAGATCCCGGCACCCGGCACCCAGTATCCGGCACCCAGTACCCGGCACCTAGTACCCGGCACCCAGTACCCGGTACCCAGTACCCGGTAACCAGTAGCCGGTACCCAGTACATTACATGAGTTCTTAACGCGGTTTAAAAAATAATATTCTCTATAATTCTAGTTTTTCCAAATTCTTTCATATCACTAAATTCAAACGAGTGTTTGATTTTAGTTTAAGTGATTTAATTTAGATTAATTTCAACTTTCTACATAATAATCAAATAGCAATAGCTATAATATTATTATTATCCTAGTTATTACATTAAGTAATATTATACGGACATGTTTCTAGTATGGTAGTCGAAAACCATGTAAAAAAACTGTATACAAATATATTTTACGAACAAAGGAAAGAAAAAAAAATCTTTATTATTAATTATATTTATATTATGTCTTTATTATCTTCTTGTTTCTTCTTGGGAATAATGATTAATAAGTATTATGATTCAGATATTGTTACGATATAATGTCAAATTACTCATCAAATACGTTTTTTTTTCTTTCTTTTTAAATATTTTGTGTTTCTACGTAGTAGTACTTTATGTTTGTGATTACTCTATGTTTGCTTCACACAAATGTAAATTTTTAACCTCGATTTAGGATTAGTCCTAGTGAGGTTAATTTTTATTGAGATGCAATAAATAAATAAATCTATCTACGACTACCTTAATACGGGCAAAAGTCTAGTATCTGGTGATCGAGAGAAACCTAATAAATTGGTATAGTAAAACAAAAATTATAAAAAAACACGGTAAAGGTATGAATATGGGTTTTCCTAGTGAATCGTAACCGAAAAAACCATGTTGTAGCCTTAGATTAATTAATACGAGTACTTTACATATTTTCTTCCATCTTTTACCATTCATCAATTTAGCAATTTAAGTTAGTCTATTAATGAGAGGCCTTTCCAGACGTTCGACTGGCCGAAGTCCATTCAAGGTGTGATCTTCAGTTCCGCGAGCTGGGGGGACCTGGCGGCCTCCCCTGCGGGGGGCTACATGGTCTGCAGGTACGGCGGCAAGCGCTTTATCACCCTCACCGCCGTCATGGGGGGCGCGCTGTCTCTTCTCACGCCGCTCGCTGCATACCTGGTGAGTCAGTCATAATCAAGGGATTTCCATCCGAGGTACTATTATATAGAAAAATATTTTAACATTTAAAAAATTCCAGGGCGGATGGAAAGGCGTTTGCTTCACGAGAATGTGTTGTGGATTTTGTCAATCCTTCATCTTCCCCTCCATACACACCCTCCTCGGAAAGTGGGTACCAGTTTCTGAACGCTGTCGACTTGGGATCTTTGTTTATCTTGGTATTATTTTACTGCAATTATTCAAATAACGATTTTGACCTATTTAACAACAAATGCTTGATTAGTATCTTAACAGGCCTGTTCGAGTTTTCGACCTTGGCGACCTTGCGCCGCCATTTTGAAAATAACTAACTGAAATTACGGCACTTGCAATTGCACATTATTGCATTGGCTCCATACTGATATGTACATACTTAACGTATTCATGGAAAATGGCAGAAAAAGGTTGAACAAGACCCCATAGAACTTTGTGCAGTAGATATCCTCCAAGAACTACATATTTTTTGCTGCTTCTTTTTTCTATTTCATTAAAATTTTATAGAGGTTTGAAAGATGAATAAAATATATACATCGTTCCTCTGAGAAAAGAGTCATTAGTACAGGAGAGAGTTCGTACTGGAAATATTCCTCAAGTTCACTTTCAGACTTTTTGGCAATATGAAAAAGTGTTAATGGATATATTGTCCCATTCACATCCCGATTTTTGGCACTGCAATGATTTGCAAGTGCGGTGATCCGCATCAAGAGAAACTACTGCATCCTTTCTTTTTGGTGTAGGTCTCCAAAGTTCTGGTTGAAAACTTTAGACTTGGCTAATTTCCCCATCTTTTCGGACACATGACAAGAGACGTTGCTATCCCCGATCGTGACACTTTTGTTTTAAAAAAATGATTCATGGCAAGCAAACCAATCAATGATAATTTGGACGTTTTGATAAACCAGATCATTCCTCTTAATTCGTGTAAGGCTCATAGTACATTTAACTCTGATGTGCCTGATTCAACCCCTAGAATACTCTCATTCGTACTATTCCAGGGGTGTCGACGGCGGCCGTTTTGGTGACGCCCATAGCCGCCTACATTGCCACCAGCTCGCTGGCCTGGCCGTGGATCTTCTACTTCTTCGGTGGTTTGTCCATCCTCAACGGTCTCGTTTGGGCGCGCTGCGGATCCGAATCGCCCGCCGACCACAAAACCATTTCGATAGAGGAGAAGAACTTTATCGAAAAGTCCCTCGGTCAAGAAAATAATTTAGGAAAGGCGGTGAGATTTGCACAATTTTTGATATTCATTCATAAAACATTTCATTTATGAAAAAACGGTTCTACGACAAAACGGAAGATTAACAAAACAGAAAAAAGTGAAGAAAACTAAAGTTTTTTTTAACCTTACCTAAACTTACCCAACCTAGACTGTTATTTTATCATGTCCTGTTTTTCACTGTTATTATGTTTTGTCCTGTCACCAAAAAAAAAACATAACGAAATAACAAATATCATATTTATAAATTCTGTAAAAATGTGTTCGCTCTCCCGAATGTACCTACGGTTTGTCACTTACGCCTTTTTGGCCTGGAACAGTATTAACATTATAATGTAACATTATTATATGTAACATTATTGTAACATGTAACATTATTCTTTCAACAATTTCATTGTTTCTAACTGACATATAATTATACAACTTACTAATGATATATTATATATATTCTGTAATTTTTTGATGAAATAAATAAATAAAAAAAAATAAAATAAAAAAAAACAGTCGATATTAGAAAAGATATTTTAGTTCAAATAATTTTATTTTAGTTTATTTAGGAAACATACAGTTTTACAAAAAAAATAATTGAACATAAAATATAGAACATGATTTAAACCAGTTAAGTTCCATTTATAATATTTATAAAAGCTAGAAATTAATTAAAAGTAATAAAGTACATAGTGTGTGTGAAAAATGATTAAAAGAGAATAATAAACAATGCAGAAGTAATATTTTTAACTTAGGTACATAGTAAGGTTAATTTGATTTTAAACGATTTAAGGGTACAGTGGAAAATGTCAATATCGCTTAAGGCATTATAAGATTTGCAGATACGCCCGAGCAAGGAGTTTTGTGCGTATTTCGATTTGAAATGTTGTATATAAAATAAGGTATTTGATCTGGTATTGCGTTCAGGACAATGAAATGCAATCCTTTCTAACAGGGCTGGGGAGTCAATAAGGCAGTTCACAATTTTGTACAGAAACAGTACGTCAAAAAATTTTCTTCGTTTGTAAAGAGTAATAGGATTACATTGATGATTTTCAAAACGATACGACAGGTGTTTCAGGAATTTTGTTTGAATATTTTCAATTCGGTTAATATAAGTTTGGTATTGTGGATTCCAAATGACAGATGCAAATTCTAGATGAGATCTTACGTATGTCATATAAAGTAGTTCAAGTGTAAAAGTTTTATTGAATTGTTTTGTGATTCGTAGAATGAAGCCCATTTGTTTGTAGGCTTTTTCTAAAATGTTTTCAATATGATCTTTAAAAAGCAATTTAGAGTCAAGTAATACTCCAAGGTCTCTGTACAAAATATCAATTGATACAATATTCAACATTAAACATATTCAACATTCAATATTCAACAATCAATAAAAAAATCACACAGAACAGAGAAAAGGTGCCATTGGGATTCGAGCTCATATTTTTTCCTTTCCTAGAGAAGGAATTTTTTAAGACTAATTTCGCCACGAAACCCCTTTCTAAAAGGCCATCGAATATCACAACTTTATTGCAAAATGTCAAAGACATAATGGATTATAACTGTTCCAGAGCAAGCAAATTCCCTGGAGAGAGATCCTGACGAGCCCGCCCGTCCTGGTGCTGATCCTGACGCAGGTGGGTGCGTTCTACGGTTACACCATAATGACCATGGAGACACCTACCTACTTCAAGCTGGCTTTGGGGATCGAGCTGCAAGATGTAAGAATGTACTCCCATCAAATCATAGGTTGTCTAACACCGGCTTTAATTTCTTCTTTTTTTAGTCGTTCTCTCATTGCTGAGGACGTTATTTTTACTTCAGTTTCCATCGTAGACAAGCCTGCTCCACTCCTCGTGGTTCCTGCACTGCGTGGAGAGTTGTGAACACCGATACCTACGTGATTTACCGGACCCCTGTAATATTTGATCCCTTCAACCATAGACATTCAAATTGATAGTCTAGCCAATCGGGGAAAGGCTAACAAACCAAATCTGAGGAGCCAGGCGGTGGTATGACCGTCTCCCTTTACGTGATTTGTTAATAAGTAAACCTGACAGTAAACAGGCAACTCACATTGTAAGAATCACTATTTAGTCCTCGAAAATAAAATTTGCTTATGAATTACTTGTCCTTTTTACAATAGCGCGCAAATTTCAGGTTGCGTAAAAAACTTAACTACAAATCTCAAATCGGATAAACAAAATTTCGGGTTTGTTTCCAAATTTGAATATTTTGTTTGACTATTTATTTAGACACTTTTACAAATGTGTTAAAATTCACCCACCTAACTCATTTCCGCGTCGCTACGCCTGGCGGTTCGGCTAAAAATGAAAAGCCCCACAATGGACTGCGCTGAAAACCGTAGCTACTAGCTTACTTTGGCGAACCTTACTTTTCTGCGCAGGATCTGCATATTTCAACATACGTTCTTCGGCAGTCAACGTACGATTGGTATCGTAGTTTATTGAAAGCATTCTCGAACCCACCTGGTGCCAAAAATATGGTCACGTGCCATGGTCACTTTCTAATGAGCAACATGTCCCAAGTAACTTAGAATACGCTGTTAACAGACAGTTGATATCCCACTGAGGGTGGCGCTTTCTCTCGCTGGCTCCAAGAGTTCATGTTTCCACGCTGTATTGAAATGTAGGACTCATTTCAAACCTTTGTTTTCGAAGTTCCTGAGGAATATATTTAAAAAAAATGCAATTCTCTTAAAAAAATAACAAGCCCTATATAATAATTATTAAATTAATTTAACCTTCTGCCAATCTCTCGTGCGAATTTGCTGAATACCTATATAAAATCCACTGTAGTAGCAAGATCCAGAAGACATAAACATAGCCCTCCAGATCTTTATAAAATTTCTTGACTCTGAAATAAATTCAAAATTATGTTACTGAGGAAGTTCAGTTATATATAATATTGTATATTTTTTACTATGTATAGGAATAAAAAAACCGTCAATAATTAAGTAAATAATGTTTTACCTTACTTTAGGGCTGGGCATTTTCGCCAAAATTTAAAAAAAAAATTTTTTTTTCAATTTTACGTTTTGTTTCCACCAATCAGATTAATACACGACGGGATTTAATTTTATGTGGGGAAATTCTAGGACTAACTACCATAATATATACTTGTAACTGCTCAGAATACTAATGGAGGGTAATAATGTGGGTTCTTCAGTAGAAATCTTCAATTTGTCACTTAAAAAATAAAATGAAAAAATGATTGTAGCTGGCTTGCTGGGACACTTCAGTTATGTATAAAAATAAAATTTAAAAATGTTTAATAGTAATATAATTTTATAAACTGTAATGAAAAGGTTCTTAAAAAGTAAATTTATATGGTCACACAACCTGGCGAATACTTCACGAATTGGTGTAAAAACTGTATATTTTCCAATAATTATTATGCGAGCTATATAAGACACCACAAAATTAATCATACACACGTAAAATTAAATACAACATCAGACTTTGTTTAATTGAACGTAGAAATTCAACATGGTAAAAACACACTTCATTTTGATCGAAATAATTAATCAAAAATTTATAAGTAAATTTATAAATTTGCACGTTAAAATTAGATATATTCCAATTTTCTTCAATAGATAACTATTTAAAAAAAATAAAATCGTGAAACATCAGAAAATCGCAATGTACTGGCGAAAATGCTTTTTTATTATGGATTAATGATGTTTATTTTATAATAACCTAATGATTAATGATGTTTATGTATAATAACGTGGAGAATGAATGATGTTTATTTTATAATAACCGTGGAGAATGAAATATATTTATTTTATAATAACGTAATAATTAATGATGTTTATTTATAATAACGTGGGGAATGAATGATGTTTATTTTATAATAACGTAATAATTAATGATGTTTATTTTATAATAATGTGGAGAATTATTGATGTTTATTTTGATGAAATACAGACTGGTTTACTAGCGGCGCTCCCGAACATCGCTTCTTTGGTTGTCTCCGTAATCGTTGGCTTCGTGGCTGATCATCTCCTCAACTCTGGACTCCTCTCCTCCACAGCTATCAGGAAACTGGCTAACACTTTGGGTACCTAACCTTGATTATTTTATTTTATTATATCGATTTTTGGGGAAAATGACAGCGATGTGTTAACATCAGTAAAACTGATGCAACATTTAAATAAATTAACAACAGGATAAGTATAATATATAATTTATGGTTATCCATTATAAATGAAACAATTTAAATTTGTTTGAACCAGTGTATATTTGTTTTTTAATAAACGCACACCGGTTTCGAAACAATCGTTCCTTCCTCAGGGAAAAATAAATACTTTAGTATTATAGTATAAAATAGTAAAAATAAATATTTATTGGTTCAAAAAAAGTTAAAAGTTTAAAGTAAAGTAAAAATTTTGTTTCTGCTCTCCTGTAAAATTGTGTAAACAGATATAACCTTTTGCCATGTAAATACTGAGTATAGGCTTTAAAAACTTTTCTTCAATGCTCTGTTTTGTCAGGGAACCGTAGGTACTTTATTTTATTTTTAATAGACATATACAACATTTTTAATAGACATATACAATACACTGATACATGGAATCACCATATTACATTTATTTAATGGTGACCAATGCATTATACTTATTTTGAATAAAAGGTAAACAATACAAATTAAGAATTTTGGCGTATAATCGTATTTCAAACCCTGCACAACTGATAACCAACACTTAGTGTAGAGTAAATGGATGTTTCTCAGCTGCACAAAATCTAAAACACGCCCATTAGTAAGAGGGTAAAAATATAAACATTAGGAATGGATATAGATTTTAATTTCTTCATTAAACCGCCTTTGTCCAAAACTGAAGGCGTAGAATATTATCTACTAAATGACATTAAAATAAAAATATTTCCCATTTTTTGGATTACATTGGTCAAAAATGATTAGCATTTATAAAGAGAAGAGGTGAATGTAATAATTAAATAAAAAGTAGATAAAAACAAGATAAGTAATCATGCTGGAAAGAGATAAATGTAATTAGTATATTAAAATAAAATGTAATGAATATATATTCATTACATTTTTACATAGTATTGAGCGAAATATATCAAGGTGCTGCAAGTAAACCTTCAATGAAAATATAATTACAAATAGTGTTGCATGTTGAAAGGTAGTTGAATTGGAAATTATAGATTTGTTATGTCGAAAGGTAGTTTGATTAGAATATTTAATTTGGTCACATTGAAAATTATTTATTGATTTGGTTACTGGAATGTAGTAGTAAAGATACAATCATCTCCAAGTTGTTTTGCAAAATGACAACAATGTCATTTGCAACCAACGTAGATGAACAGGGGATTATTATGTCATCTGTACAGATGAACATGGATAGTCTAAGACCCCAAAAAACAAAAGCAGGTATTCCTAGACAGCGTATGAAATGGACGAATGTTCATTGTTCGTTCATATTTTTATGTAACCAAAGTAGAAACAGATATGTTGTTATACAGGAAAAAATTACATTTACTTTTCTCACAAAATTATCCGATTGCCCAAGTAAGCGAACAAAGATTAGCAGACCAAAAGCGAGCTATTTTCAAAAATAATTTAATTTCTGTAGTCACATTAGAACAGATTAAAAAAGAAGTAGCAGATAGATTGCAAAGGGGAAATAATTTAGAACAAATTAACACAAGTAATAATGTCATATCAGATGCATTGAATGTAGATAGTTTGGATAATATTCTAGTCGAAATGTCCAATGATATTACAGTAGATTCAAATAACTTAGCCGTTATTTATAATCTTAGAGAAATCAACATTGCAAATTTAAACTTTGTTGATGAAAATGTAGTAGAATTAGCTAACTTACTTCATAATAATATAAACAGATATACAGATGTAGAGCCAACAGTTAGACCAAAATTACCGAAATTTCATACGTCAAAGAAATTATCTAAATTAATTTTTGAATTAAATAACATAATTTTACCAAAAATCATATTTGACGAAATTAGTTTTTTAGATCTTCATACAATAGTATACGCTAGTGCGATTACTGTTTGTAATAAGTTAGGAATTAAATTATCATCCTCTGACGATAGATCATATAGTTATAGTAAACCAGAATGGCAGATCAGATTAGAAAATGATGTAGTATTTTTAAGAAGTAACATAGCTAGAGTAATAGAATATAAAAATGGAAATAGAAGTAGGAAAATTTTGAGACATGTAGATGAAATTGGTAGAAAATTTGGTTATAACATTGATAGTCATAATAATGAAAATATAATCAATGATTTATTGGATTTAATTAGGCGTAAAAGCTAGTAGATTAAAAAGATATAATTATACGTATAATAAAAAAAATAATAATAGATTATTCCAGAAAAATGAAAAAATATTTTATTCCAAACTTGACGATAAACAAAATATTATTTCGAATAATAATATTCCGTTGCCATCTGAATCAGATATGCGCGATTTTTGGACTAAAAAAGATATAAAACATAACGAGTCAACTCCATGGATAGAAAATGAAGAACTCAATTTTTCAGGTATTGAACAAATGAGTTTTTCTAATATATCGGTTGAATTGTTATCCAAAATTATTAAAAATACTCATAATTGGAAAGCCACGGGTTGCGATTGGATACATAATTTTTGGTACAAACGTCTTACTACTTTACATCCTCTTTTGGCAAAAAATCTTTCAAAATTTGTCAGTCAACCTCAAAATTTTCCAAATTTTCTAACTAAGGGCATTACTTATATGTTACCCAAAAGCGAAAATATTAATATTCCTTCTCAGTACAGACCCATTACATGTTTACCGACAATATACAAAATTTTAACCTCTTGTTTAACAGATTTAATATATATACTCATTTAGATGAAAAAAATATTTTATCTGAACAACAAAAAGGTTGTCGCAGAAAACATATGGGATGTAAAGAACAATTAGTTATCGATTTTGTAATTCTAAAACAGATTCAAACTCGAAAACGTAATTTACATACTTGCTATATAGACTACCAAAAGGCTTTCGATAGTGTCCCGCACTCGTGGCTGATCAAAGTATTAAATATATATAAAATTAACCCCATTATTATTAGCTTTTTGGAAAATATTATGTCCTTTTGGAATACCAATTTACTTATCAATTTAAAAGGTAAGAAAATAGTAATACCGGGAATTTCAATTAAAAGAGGGATTTTTCAAGGAGACTCATTGAGTCCTCTTTGGTTTTGCTTAGCATTGAATCCTCTATCTAAAATGTTAATTAGAAGCAAGTTTGGAATAAAAGTTAAGGGTAATACAAGGGAGAGTAGTACAATTTCGCATTTATTATTTATGGATGATATAAAATTATTTTCGAATTCTGAACAAAATTTAGAGAAAATGATCGAGGTAGTTAAAAACTTTTCAGATGATATCAAAATGACTTTTGGTTTAGATAAATGTAGAACGATCCATATAGAGAAAGGCAAAATTGTAGATGGGGACGAGAGTATATTTAGAAATTTCCAAATTACTAGTATGAAAAGGGATGAGGTTTATAAGTATTTAGGATACCCACAATCAAATAGATTAGACCATACTAGTATTAAAAATGATATTAGGATTAAATTTCAAACTAGGATCAGGAAAATTTTAAAATGCAATCTATCTGCTAAAAATTTAGTAAAAGCAATAAATACTTGGGCAATACCTCTATTAACGTACTCATTTGGCATAATTAAATGGTCTAATACAGATTTAGATAACTTAGAAAGATTAGTTAGAACTACGCTAACAAAATTTAATTGCCATCATCCAAATTCAGCTATAGAACGAGTTAATTTACCTAGAAATTTAGGAGGTAGAGGCATAGTCAAAATAACTTCTTTGAAACATAATCAGGTAGAAATGCTAAGAACTTTTTTCCATAGGAAAGCTCATAGCTCAGAAATGCACAAAATAATTTGCAAGGCAGATAGAAATATAACACCTTTAAATTTATACGATGAGAATGCCAACATTTTTATAAATCCCAACCAGGAATTATTAGATTCCTGGTCAAATAAAATTTTACACGCAAAACACTTCAATTATCTCAACCAAACGCATGTTGACAAATTTTCGTCAAACAAATGGTTGAGTATTGGAGAGTTGAGCGCAGAAATAGAAGGATTTATGCTTGCCATTCAGGATAGAGTCATTAATACTAAAAATTATAGAAAGCATATAATCAAAGATACAAATCAAATTGATGATTTGTGTAGAAAATGTTTGGCTTTTTCGGAAACTATAGAACATATTATATCGGGATGTTCTATATTAGCACCGTCCGAGTATACATTTAGGCACAATCAAGTTTTAAAAATAATTCACCAAAATTTGGTAATTAAACATAACTTGATTGACTGCCGTAATATAGTACCATATTATGAATACGAACCAAATTCATTTTTAGAAAACGAATTTTATAAAATATATTATGATAAAACTATACTAACAGACCGAACGATTAGTCATAATAGACCCGATATAGTTTTACATGACAAAATTAAAAAAAATAACTTATATCATTGATGTCGCTATTCCAAATTCCTGTAACATTCAAAAATCTGTTAATGAAAAAATAAGAAAATACACAGATTTAGGAAACGAAATAAAAAGAATTTGGCATTCTCAGACTATAAAAATATTACCATTCGTTATTTCGGCTACTGGCATTATACCAAGCTCTCTCATTAAAAATTTAGGCGTATTAGATCTATCAAAAAATTTATATATAAAGATGCAAATGTCGGTCATTTAGAATACATGTAGGATAACGAAAGATTTTTTAAATATTTATGTTGAGGGATCAGTAGGATTTATAGGCCCTGTTAGAAGTTCTACCGAGCCGAACCCTCTGATATGAAAATATCTGGAGTCGTTGAATTTTTTTTCCCATTTGATCTCTGGTGAGTTGACGTGTTGTTGTTCTTGTATTGTTTTGTATTTATTTTACTTATATAATGCACTTGCATAGTGTTGATTGACTAGCTGATCATTTGTGGAAAAGTGAGTGGAAGGGTTTAGTTTTTCCTATGGGGAAGATTTAACCCGGACAACAAAATCGGAAGCATAAAAAAAAAATATATTATATCCATACATACACATATACACACATATATATATACATACACACATAAATATATAATATGTATATGTATATTTCGACTTTGATGATATCGTACCTTTTACAGGAACGTTTGGTCCGGCGGCCGCTCTGGTGGCGCTGGTATATGTTCCGGTGGGGAACGTTACCACCGCCGTTATCTTCGTGGTGGTCATCCTCGGTCTCGATGCCTTCTCGGCTGCAGGCTTCATGGTAACATACTACTTCATACTATCATTAGTTATCTTCGTGGTGGTCATCCTCGGTCTCGATGCCTTCTCGGCTGCAGGCTTCATGGTAACATACTACTTCATACTATCATTAGTTATCTTCGTGGTGGTCATCCTCGGTCTCGATGCCTTCTCGGCTGCAGTCTTCATGGTAACATACTACTTCATACTATCATTAGTTATCTTCGTGGTGGTCATCCTCGGTCTCGATGCCTTCTCGGCTGCAGGCTTCATGGTAACATACTACTTCATACTATCATTAGTTATCTTCGTGGTGGTCATCCTCGGTCTCGATGCCTTCTCGGCTGCAGGCTTCATGGTAACATACTACTTCATACTATCATTAGTTATCTTCGTGGTGGTCATCCTCGGTCTCGATGCCTTCTCGGCTGCAGTCTTCATGGTAACATACTACTTCATACTATCATTAGTTATCTTCGTGGTGGTCATCCTCGGTCTTGATGCCTTCTCGACTGCAGGCTTCATGGTAAAATACTACTTCATACTATCATTATTTATTTTTTAGCTGACCTATAGTCCAACTAATGGGAAATAATGGAGATTCAAAATACCAGGAGCGGTTAGTCAACAAGGGCAATCAGGCATACTCTCCTCTTAATTTAAGACAAAAAAAAAACTAACACAAACAATCGAGTTCACATTTAGCGGAAAAGTTACGAGGTGAAGCGCCATTATGCATCTAACAACTGTCATCTGAGTCGGATATTATTCAGTTTGGTTGCGTATTTTTGCCTCAAATCCAAATATAAGTTTTGTATGAAAAAGGCCGCGTAACCGTTCCCCTTGATCGTTACCTCAAAATTGCCCTTGTTAGAAACATGCAAGGACCCAAATAAAGCTTTAAATACAATAGATACCCCTCAACAAAAAAGGATTATTTTGACAATAATTATAAACGTTTTTGTAATAAAAATATGAATTCTTTTTTTAGTTATTATTAACTTATTGTGTTTTTCATCCACTCGAGCTATAGCTGCCCAAATTCGGGTAGCTGTGGGTAGGTAGTTTTTATGAATTAAAATGATTTTATTTAGAACTAATATTTTGGTCACCAGCTTGATTCAGCTTCTACCGAATACGAAAAGATGTCACGAATGTTCCTGTCATGAAATGCATAGCAAATGTTTTACAAAAAAATATTTAGAATATTTATCGTTTATTGTACGTGCAATAAATGTATTCTAAAAATTGAATATCTGTTTGCATTTTTCAATGTCTGTGACTACTGAAATTTCCAGTAGACGGTAGACAACATACATACGAGGCGTATCCAGAAAGTAAGTGCATTGAATTTTTATAGGTTACAAAATTTTTTATCGAAACAAAAAAATTACATGGTTACCGTAGTACATATTCAAGCTATTTTTCGACATAGTCGCCATTCCTCTCAATGCAGGTCGTGAAGCGGGGTATCAACTTTTTGATGCCTTCCTCGAAGTAATTTCCCGCCAACCTCTTCGTCCACTTCTCCACCTCCCCATTTACCTCCTCGTCGGTTGAAAACCTTTTCCACCCATGTACAGCTTCAGAGAGGTAAAGAGATAATAATCTTAAGGTGCTAGGTCAGGGGAATGCGCGGGGTGGTTCAGGACATCCCATTTAAACGAGGCAAGCAGTTCCTTCGTGGCGTTGGCCGTGTGTGTTCTGGCATTGTCGTGCAGCAGGCTGACTCCCTTTGTCAGCATGCCTCTCCTCTTGCTTTGAATTGCCTTCCGCAATTTTTTTAAGGTCTCACAGTATCTCGCAGAGTTGATGGCAGATATTCAATCAAAATTATGCCTTGACAGTCCCAAAACACGAATGCCATGATTTTCTTGGCTGAAATTGTGGTTTTGAACTTTTTGGCGGAGGGTGAAAAGGTGTGATGCCACTGTTGAGACTGCCTTTTGGTTTCAGGCGTGTTGTGTGCAACCCAAGTTTCATCTCCATGGTGTTTGCAGCGCCTCAAAAACTCTTGTCCGGCTTCCACTCGATTCAACTTGTGTTGGTCTGTCAGCTGTTTTTAGACCCACCTCGCGGACAGTTTCCGATATCCGAGGGTTTCTGTGATGATTTCGTGTAGTAAAGATCTGGAGATTTGCGGAAAAAATTGCAGAAAGTTCTTCCACAGTCAATCTGCGATCGTAACGGAGCGTTTTTACGATTTTTTCCACATTTTTGTCAGTCACAATTGAAGGTCTTCCGCTCCTCTGATCACCATGCACAGACGTATGACCGTTTTTAAACACGCGATACCATTTGTACACACTCGCACTATTCATGGCTTTATCATCATATGCAGTTTTCACCTCATTATAAACTTCAAACGGAGGTTTTCCCTTCCAAGCGGATGACGCCGCGTATTTCGCACTTGGCGGGAGATTGGATTGACATTTGTCACGAAACGTGTTGTCGGGTCGACACTTCACAACGTACTGACTATGTACTGACCTTGAACCGGTCTCGTTGCGGAGGGGAAGAGTCAAGCTACACGTAAGTGTAGCAAAATGTTGAAAATAAAATTCATTCCGTCGTGAGAGCCTCAGTACACTTACTTTCTGGATACGCCTCGTACATAGTAATATTCGGTATTTCCCCAAATCAGTACAAGTAAGGGCAATTTTGGTAACTTACATACCCGAATTGAGGATGTCATTGTCTCATAGGCTCCAGTCGGTTGGGAGCAATTGAGCCTCTTGTGCGGTATTCACTTACCATTAACGGAATGAGTGCGGTTGTATTCATAATTAAATGCTTGGATTCTATCTCTATCGTTCAAGTAGGGATCTTTCGCGAATGATAAGTGCCAAGACTAATAAAAGGCCCTCCACACGATCCGATTTGTTGAACTCAATATTCTTCTTTTCTGCAAGTCGGATCGTGTGTAGGCAAAACCGACTACCAAATGATTATTATTCCCTTTTCGGGCCGTTAAAATAATAATAATTCGGTTGTCGGTTTAACATGCTGTTTTGCAAGTTGTTCTGCAAATCGGATTGTGCATGGACCCAATAAAAAAATAATCTGTAGATCATTCAGATGTATTTCTGGTTTATTATTGTTGTTTTACCTACAAAATACATATTATGTTTGCTCGCGAACATGATGATGGCTTGTGAAATATATGTTTTTGTCGTATTATTTTAGTTAAATCATTTGGACCTGTCGACAAACTACGCCGCCATCATTGCGAGCGTGTCTTTAACTATCTCCAACATTGGCAGCATTGTTGCTCCACTTTTGACAGGGTTCATCTTAAAAGATCCAGTAAGTACCTTTAACACCCACTAACCAATGACAATTATCTAACTAACTGTTTATCTAACTTCTGTTATCCTACTCAAGAATTTGATTCACTTGATCGTGCCATGCCTTATACGGGCCCAATTTCTTCTACCACATATGCTAATTTCCTTACACTCGTGGTTCTTCCACTTCAACTGCCCAAAATATCTGAGCGTTCCTACGCTTGTATTTTTGTTTGCTATCCGGATTTCCACATTTTTAGCACTGTCATGCAATTTTTTACAACACATACGCCTCAGAGATTTCTGCATTTTTCTGCCAATTCTAAATGCCGATTCAATTCTATTAATCTGCCAGTTCCATGCTTCACATCAGGGCCAGTATCTGCACTCCATTGCGGAATATTGGGTATTTTATGAGTGCTGATTGTGGACGGTGGTTTTTTATGTCGGTGTCTAACTTGATACACATATTTGGGGATCTACGTGTGAGAGGCACGAAATGAAAGGCGGTGTCGTGAAGGTCACAGTGTTTATTGAGTCAGTTGCCGTGACGAGGAGATGATGTAGGACAAATGTTGAATACTCCGGTTGCTGCGGTGATGTGGTCCAGGCGGTAGTTGGCGACGGCGCGTTGAGACCGGACTCGATGACTGTCAGGCACTGGCGATCTGGGGAATCAATACTCCAGTGCTGACGGAAGGCCGAAGGTGCGGCGGACCTTGTAGGCGGTTGAGCGAGAACGGCGTAGACCAGTGAGGATGCTGCGTGTCCTCGTGGTGGTCATGGTGGCGTGGAAGAAGCGCTGGTCAGAGACACTGGAACCAGGGCGCTTGTAATCCGAGTAGCGCTTGCCAGGGACGGCGATCTGGACAAGGCGCTAAGATGATGTCCCGATAGAGTCCATGATGGTACGGGCGAAGCCGGGTAAATTTTCCTTTGCACTAGTAAGAGGAGCGCGGTTATCACTCGTTGATTCTTGTTAAATGACGGCGGATTGATGACTGACTGACTGACTCGCTGCGTCGGGCATATTTATACTACACGGCCGACGGCAACAGCAGGTAGTGAATTGCAACTAAATTCGAGGCACTCGCTCAGTCTGGGCCTTTCGCGAAATTTCGGCGGCGCGGCAATTATGCCTAGACGGTAGACTCGAACCTTCTGGCGAGTTCTCGTAATGTGAAAGACGGACTGCGACGTATTGTCGCCGGTAGATACTTTGAAGCAGGTAGGTTGCTTCGTTTTGATTTTGATCCCGGCTGCGTAGCTCGGGAGTAGGTACTAAGTAGGTCGAGCGGTTTATTATTAATTATTCAAACTGAATTCTTCTCGACGCTACACATACTTGTCACATCAGGGCCAGTATCAGCACTCTATTGTGAACTATTGGGTATTTTATTAGTGCGGATTGTGGACGGTGGTTTTTTATGTCGGTGTCTAACTTGATACACATACTTGTCACATCAGGGCCAGTATCAGCACTCCATTGTGGACTATTGGGTATTTTATGAGTGCTGATTGTGGTCGGTGGATTTTATGTCGGTGTCTAACTTGATACACATACTTGTCACATCAGGGCCAGTATCAGCACTCCATTGTGGACTATTGGGTATTTTATGCGTGCTGATTGTGGACGGTGATTTTTTATGTCGGTGTCTAACTTGATACACATACTTGTCAGATCAGGGCTACTATCAGCACTCCATTGTGGACTATTGGGTATTTTATAAGAGCTGATTGTGGACGGTGGTTTTTTATGTCGGTGTCTAACCTGATACACATACTTGTCAGATCAGGGCTAGTATCAGCACTCCATTGTGGACTATTGGGTATTTTATAAGAGCTGATTGTGGACGGTGGTTTTTTATGTCGGTGTCTAACTGAATTTCCAACGGCTTGGAAAATATCCAGAAAGAAAGTAATTGACCTATCATCTGCTATTGCAGATGCGCATTGTTTGAGAAATATTGTCGGGATGTTTGATTTGTTGGGGTCAAAGAAAAGGATTTGATTTAAACTCTAATATTATACAATATGTATATGGTTCCATGATAACTCAACACAGTGACAATTCAACACACTTTTAAAAAGTGATATAAAGTCATTAGAAACGACAAAAAAAAATTTAAACCTAACCTAACCTAACCTACTTAACCCAGTTAATAAAGTTTTTGTTTCATCACTTTCCATGACTTTATATAACTTTTTAAAGATTTGATGAATTATCATTTGGACGATAATTATAATATATATAATTATAATATCCGGTCACCCATTTATATGTATGACTATTACTTTTTATTATTATTATTATAATTAATTATTATATTTATTAATTTACTACCTATATATATGTATACATACTAAAAAGGCGCTGCGGCCACATCGCCATTCAAGATAAATCTAAATTCCTTACCATTTTGATATTTTTTGACTTAAACCTTCTAATTTTCTTCCAACAGGGGACCTACTCTGTATCTTTCAAGATAACAAACCAGTAAGTTCGTGGTTTAACCTTTCCTTGCCGGTGCTGTCAACTGAGTGAACATCGTCTCTAATTAATAAAATATCACTGAAAATATACTAAACTCAGGGTTCAAATTTTTTGGTACATTAAAGTATTGCATTAATACATTTAAGTATTGCATTAAGTAATTACAATGTATAAATATTTACCGAGTGTATAACACCGGAGGACGTGGAACTTTTGAACACCGTAAGGGAAGGGTTAATATGGGTTTGTGACGTGGCTAAACCAGCGGCAGGAAAGTTTTAAATACAGAGTAGGCCTCCAGGACGGATTTTTTTCGCTTTCATGATTCGATTGCTTGTTGTATGTAATAATTTTATTAAAACGATTTCACTTTGCTCCTCTATTTATTTGTATGCCGAACCGGTTTCAATTTCAACCTGTTAACGCTGATTTTCAGACCTGCTGACTAACGCTTTTTTTTCTTTTTCAGACAGATATAACACAATGGCGGATTGTGTTCATGATGACAGCTGGCTCCTATTTCTTTGGAAACGTCCTGTACCTCATTTATGGCAGTGGGGATGAACAGCCATGGAATACTATCAGAGCCAAGGGAGAAAGTATGCTATAAAACTATAAATAACTTATACTCATGTAGTTATAGCTGTTAGTCTACAATATAGTGTTAATACCAACCCTGATGTATAGGCTGAAAGACTGAATGCATGCTGTAGAGAAATATCTCTGTAGAGGGAGTGGCATCGAAATCAGCGTGACTGGTATTATTGCAGTTCCGAGTCATTCTGGGCTGCAATACTTGCTATAGTTTAAACATTTCGCACACTCCTCCTTCTTGAATTTTGTAGAAGAAGTACCTTTTAAGAAGTAATGTCTTTTTATCTCTTAATCTAACTTTTGCTTTACTTTCAGATTCCAAGAAATCTGGAGAAGTTTATGACTTAATCCCACTGAATAATACCAACAGTGCCTAAAACTGAGAAGTTTACGACCTAATCCCAGTAAAGAATACCAACAGTGCCTAAAACTGAGACGTGTATGACTTAATCCCAGTGAAGAATACCAACAGTGCCTCAAACTGAGAAGTTTATGTCCTAATCCCAGTGAAGAATATCAATAGTGCCTAAAACTGAGAAGTTTACGACCCAATCCCGTGAAGAATACCAACAGTGCCTAAAACTGAGAACACAATTTTCTCCATTATTGTAACTACCGAGAAAAACAATTTACCTAGAAACATGTATCTAAGAACCGAATATTGGCATTTACATAAATATTTTGTAATCAATAAAAGTCAATAGTCACCAACATTGTTCTATTAAATAAATTAAAAATACGAGAAAAGAGTGAGTTCAGGGAGGCAGGAATGGGTACCGCCGCCCCGCGAACCATTTATTGGATAACTAACAACTCTGCCATAGGTCATCCTAAGTGATACGTTTGGTGACTTAGCAAGTCTTGGGGGTGGAAGCGTCTGCCCACCAACCGCGTGGCGATCGGGAAAGTCCGGTTGAGGGTTACCCTTCGACCTCTCGATCAATCGCCTTGTACCACAGTAGGACGGATGACTTCACACATCTTTCACTCTTGGACACACTGACCCCAGATTTCTACCCACCCCTGATTCCCTTTTCCTTCCCAGAACTTCCTTTCCTTTCTTTCCTTAAAAATAACCACCCCCAAAGATAAAATAGGTCCTGAGGTAAATTATTTTCCTTAAGGCCTCCTGTGTGGAGTGATGTAAAAGAAGAACCGAAACATTCAAAACATAAATATTGTAAAATTTGGTTATACACAAATAAAAGTCAAAAGTCATCAACATTTTTTATTAAGTCGATTAAAAACATTTTCATGAAAATATGAGAAAAAATCGCTGCATATCATTAAATTGATCACCGAACGACTCTAGTTTAGCGAGCTAACACTCATACTAAAGTCGCATCAGTTGTTGGCCTGCCTCCCTTTGCATGTCTGCAAACCTAAAGCAGATGCAGAACATATGATCTCTGTCTTCAGCAGACCTCGTGTAGCCGGGGATCATCTAATAATATTTTTAGGCTCCAAAATGTGTGCTGGCCAGTATTAACAATTATTATTTTAAGCTTAAGCGTTCATCTCTTCATCGTTCAGTTTCCAAATTCTGATGAAGCATCTTTTCTTTTTCCAATTTTTGTGTCACCGCTAATATATTGGTGTTCATTTCTGAAAGAAAAGTACAGTTTTTTCTCCATTTTAAATTTCGTTGGAAAATATACAGCATTTTACAGAAGGGGGCTAGATCGGATAACAAATTGGTGAGTCCAGCCTATATTGTAATTATAATATTTACTACTAATTTGCTTTTTAAAAAAAATTCTACTCCTAATGTAACTAAATGCACCTTCGTTACAATTTTTTGTTGTGGTTATTTTACATGCGATTTAAATGAAAAATTATTCACGTGTTAAAAAATAATGATCTATTTATCATGAAAATTGCAATATCTCAATGGAAAAATTAATCCTACAAATATAATTTCGAATATTTATTTGCAGCCTTAGATTAAGAATTCTCGTTTATTTTTATATTGTGATTATTGAAAAGTTCCTCAGAGTATAAGAACATACAGGGTTTTCCAATAAGAGGTGTTATTTTGATATTCAATTGTAAAAGATCAATGGTTTCGTTGCTTGTGTGGCACGTAGCGCCGTCTTGTTAAAAGTAAACGTTGTCCAAATCAATACCATCCAATTTCCGCCATAAAAAATTATTAATCATCTTTCGACAGCGCAATCCATTCACCGTAACTGTTGCTCCAGCCTCATTTTCAAAAAAGTAAGGTCCAATGACTCCGCCGGACCATAAACCGCACCAAACAGTCACACGTTGAGAATAGAGAGGCTTTACAACAATAATTCTTGGGTTTTTTGAGCCCCAGATGCGACAATTTTGCTTGTTGACGAAGCCACCGAGGTGGAAATGGGCCTCATCACTCAAGATGATTTGCATTTGATTCACTCAAGTGAATTTCAATGCGTTGTGGAAGCGTGTATCGTTCCATTTTTATTAATGACGTAGTTTCTACTTGTCAAATGTTAAAAAATAACAGCTTTAAAAGTAACATCTACCGAAATAGCGGGCTATTCAAAATAACACGTCTTATTGGAAACCCCTGTACTAATTTTTTTTAACTCCACTTTTTAACAGTTTAGCTACCGTGTAGTCTAAGTAATGTAAAATACACTACCGTAGCCAGTGGCGCGGGTTTCGATGAGTCAGACCTCGATCACCTATTGCAGTGCAAAACGTATAAAAACACATCGGTATATCAGTCAGTCCGTATCCTCGCTAAGTGAGACATTCCTAAGCTGGCTAAATCGGCCGCTTAAGCCTCGGTAAATCGCAGAATAGTTTTTTTTAGACATTGAGGCGCTAGCAATAACAAATGTCAAATATGACGTTTATGTAAGTAATGAAGTACTCCAATCTCCCCGAAATATACGTAAGTTGCATAATTTCATCAGTATGGACAGTTACTTTCATCGAGCGATGGGGGATATTTATTTTATTAATTAATAATCAATCTAAAATAGACAAATAGTCTAGTAAGGCATTATACTAGGAATTTTTCTTCGTCAGGACATTGTTTTGAACGGCGTCTATTTAAAATTGTATCCTCGCGTATAGAGCACCACGCTGATTAAAGAGGGAAACTTTATCAAATAATCAACTCAAAAAATTAGCCCGCTTAAAACATTTGACATTTTGGTTTCATGTCTCGATCTCCCGATTATTATTATTATTATAAGAGCATAGATATACCACTCACACAGAAAACCAATTACTTTCCTCTAATAAAATCATAGACAATACGTGTAATATTTTTGATATCTAGGCTTATATACGGATTATATTTCAAGCCGCGCTAAGCTCCACATTTCAACCAACCCGAGCTTTAAATCATCCGATATACCGGGCCATAAAGCTACAATTAGAGGCGCTAATGTGTACTAATGTCTCTTCGAAACTTGTTCCACTATTAGAACGCGATAAGCGGTGCGTGTAGACCGTATTCGGTAGTTTTAGTTAGAGCGTTGGCAGAGTTGGAGGTCAGTTGGAGGTGAAAAAGTGGAACCTATTTTTTCGCTTCATGTCTCATATAAATATAGTACATAAATGCAAAAATATCAATTTCGCTAGTGAAAAGAGTCCAAGCGCCTAGTGAGCTATTTTGGATGCACGCCGTTGTAGACCCTTCCGCAGTATGAAATGTACGAAAACGTCAACCAAATTCAAATGATTTGAAAAATGATAGATTGACGATATTTTAGCGTACTAATGTAAAGAGTTTCAGATGTTAAAAGTTTCAATTTTTATACAAGAACAATAAACCAAGTGCCTTACTAATAAAAGTGTTTTAAATTTTACGCAACTGATAAATAACCATGTACCATGCATTACAACCATTAATGGACGGTGAACGGTTGTTTATCAGTTGACTAAAATTCAAAACACGTTTGTTAGTAAGGGGGTAAGTAGGTATCGATGTTCTGATGATTTATAAAATATTTTATTGTTTTTCACTGGTATCGACCAGTAAATCTAAACGTAAATAGATTTAGTTAACCTTCTTTGACCACATACTACTATTATTTATTAATTATAATACGGGCATGAGCCTAGTATGGTAGTTGAGAAAATCACCAAAATTGTAATTTTTTAATATTTATTAAAAAAAATATAAAAATTAAAAAATTTTATTTACCAAGGTCAAATGTCTGTGGGTCATTCCAGGGCTGTTTTTCACTGGATCCAAATATGAGGTAGAACAGGTTCGACAAGAAGTAAACGGTGCAGGTGATGTAGAAGACCACCCGCCATTGTGTTTGATCCGTCTGAGAAATATAAAAATATAATAATAACATTGTAACCGCCATATTACAAACAATTCAACACTCGTCTTACATCAGCAAACTTCAAATGGTATTTAATTCCCACATATTAAACGAGCACAAAACCAAATAAGGACGCAACTTTCAGCCCTTCGTCTCACGGATCGGTAAGCAATCGATATAAACCGAATGCTGCAAGACCCTGCGCAGAAAAGTTCCACATTGAACTGCACTGCAGACCTTTGCTTTACTATAGCGAACTTAATTTTAAGCGCAGGGTTTTGTAGCATTTGGTTTATATCGATTTTTACCGATGCGTGGGACGACGGGCTAAATTTAAATATATAATACAATTAAGAGTCAATAAACACAAAAAAACAAAATCCTTCAGCTGGATGCAGGTGTACAGGGTTTTCCAATAAGAGGTGTTATTTTGAATAGCCCGCTATTTCGGTAGATGTTACTTTTAAAGCGGTCATTTTTTGACATTTGACAAGTAGAAACTACGCCATTAATAAAAATGGAACGATACACGCTTCAACAATGCATTGAAATTATTAAAATTCACTTGTGTGAATAAAATGCAAATCATCTTGAGTGATGAGGCCCATTTCCACCTCGGTGGATTCGTCAACAAGCAAAATTGTCGCATCTGGGGCTCGGAAAACCCAAGAGTTATTGTTGAAAAGCCTCTCTATCCTCAACGTATGACTGTTTGGGGCGGTTTATGGTCCGGCGGAGTCATTGGACCTTACTTTTTCGAAAATGAGGCTGGAGCAACAGTTACGATGAATGGATTGCGCTATCGAGAGATGATTAATGATTTTTTATGGCCAGAATTGGATGGTATTGATCTGGACAACGTTTACATTCAACAAGACGGCGCTACGTGCCACACAAGCAACGAAAGCATTGATTTTTTACGATTGAATATTAAAATAACACCTCTTATTGAAAAACCCTGTATTATGCATAGTATTAGAGATAATATGCAATTTGTAAGTATTTACAGTAAATTAAAAGAATAAATAGTTCAATAAGATAAGATAAAAGAACTGCTGCATAGTGCATTTTAATAGTCACCCGGCAGTCCCAATGAGAGTGCATGGCGATCGGCCTGGCCGTTAACGAGTCTCGAAGTCCACGCCCTTAAGCTGGTTTCCCGGTTGTGCATTGAAGAATTTCCATGGGAAAGTTGGTTCAGTGGTCAGTGGTCAGTGGTCAGTGGTCAGTGGTCAGTACTCACCTCATCACTGACGAAGTATCCTACTGTGAGGGGAGCCAAGATGGCGATGCCGTTGGCCGCGCAGTTGGTGATGCCCACCACAGTGCCCGCGAAGTTGGGAGCCATGTCGATTGCATTCATCTGGAAGAGTAGACAAGCTATTACTGACTGACTTTGATCAGGTGTGTGAATATCTAACGGTTCAATAGCCAAAAATGGCTATTCATATATTTATTTATATTCTATTGCTATTTATTTATACCCTGTTCAGGTTGGATCAATGCAAAACGAACTCTAAGCAGAATTCTTGCCTACAATAGCGTATTATCCAAGGTGGATATTTTAAGTTGCGAACTTACCAAAAACAAGAAGTCCATAAAAAAATATTTCTTTGATGGTTTGTGAATAATGTTATGTCTCTATTGTTTTTATTTCCATTATGATTTGATTTATACCTACAACCTCTCTCCATGGCTGTATTGATAAATGTTTTGTTTTGGTAATTTTTCGTTTTATATAGTCTTTCGTTTAGTATAAATTTTTGAATTCATATTCCTTTCTTACAAATTTATTTTACTTATTCCTTATTATGCTGTCTCAGTAGAGATAAATTCACAAGGAGGAAATCCATAATTGGTTTATTTTGGCTATATAATACTTATGTACAAACTGATATAATTGTAAACTGTCGATTTCCCGAAAATTAATAAAAAAAATGATCAATGATTTTTCCGGCACTTTTTTGACCTATTTTTGCGTTGCGCCAATTTTTGTCTCAACATCAATCATCCGCCTTAGCTTAGGTCTCGGTGCAGCAGTCCTAGCAATTTCAAGTCTTGTTTTTAGAATGTAAACCTCATAGACATATGAATATTAGTAGACCTGCCCTAAGTGATTAAAAGCGTATTATCCCCACTCCCCATACCGGTTCCATTGAGCCGGCTGGGCTCGCGTATGGCCTCAAATGAAATTTGAAAACGTGACGTCATCATTCTTGTGCGAACTATGGTCGAGGCATCATCGGTTCATTTTACTAAATAACACGGCAAAATTTTGACTTGTACTATGAAAACTGCTAAAAATAGATGTGAAAAAAGAGAATAAACCCAATTGTCGTATTACATGCCATATATAAGCATTGTTTTACTTTATTTTAAGCATATTCACATCGTATAATATGAATCAGTTGTTACTATCACATCGAGAAACGTCTGGACGCGAAACACAAAGCTGGTTGGTTGCTGGGAAGTAAATTATGAACATTTATAAAAGTGTCTTAACTAAATACTCTGAAACTAACTACGACTCCGAATTTGGACCGAATTTGGACTTCGCAAATTTGTTCATAACGTGGCGAGTAATTTGCGCTCCCATGTAAAAATGTCTATTCATTCAAAGCAGATTTTACTTTTAAGAAGTAAATGGTGATATTATAATGCGAGATGCCTATTTACTGTCAGATTGATTTATTGACGAATCACAGTCAGCTTCACTCCCTTCGTTCTTCAACAGTTGATTTTACCCCTCGCCCATATCTTCTCGTCTATTAATTCCTATGTCTGTGGTAAACCTCTATTCAGAATTTTAAAATCCAAAACTATCTGATAATATTCATGCCGCAACTTTGAATCCTTTTCATATTAACCCCTAAAGACTGTGTCAATTTACAATGTTTTTCTTATAATATGTGAACTGTCAGAATGCAGATTGCAGATAAATTCGCTGTTTTTGAATGTATTTCAAAATAAAATACGGTTTTTGAAAGCAGATGAAGGAATCTTACATATTTTATTCCAAATTGACATATAAAATTTAAAGCTTTGAACGCAAACATAGACAAAGTTTTAAAAAGTCGTTTGCCGATGGTTTTTATCGTGTAAACTGTAATTGCCACTTAACATGAAACTGAGAGTGCGGTATTCTATCTTTTTAACGCTGTTTAAATCATATATCCCACCGTAATACAAAATGAGATTGTATAATTTTTGCGAGACCGTGTCAGGCTGGGAGACTTATCTGTAAAGGGTGTTAGTTGGCGGTGGAGAATACCTCCCTAAATTGGTCAAAGCGTTAACACCCGAACTATTCGAAAATAAACAAATAGTTCCTTCAGCAAGAACAAGAAAGAAAATAGTGTTACAGTATAAAGAGTGAGCAACGAACCATGTAGCCCATGTTGAGGGCAGAGTTGATGCCAACCGTGAGCGTGATGAAGCCCACAGCCACCGCCTCGTGGCCGGGGGGGATGTACGACAGCAGAACGAGCGTCACTCCTGGGCATACCGTTCCTGGGAGAAAACAAATTCACACGGAATTACTAATTAGTGACTGATTGGTGTTCATGAAAAGCTTAGTAAAAAATGTAGGCATTTGTTTTCATTAGTGCCCAAATAAAAATGTTTTTATGAATTCTTTCACTCGATCAGCTGTTCTATTTAAGATTGTAAATGTGAGAGTGGCCATTTTGTTTAAATAGTTTTTTAATAATTAGGATTGCTTTGCTTAAAAACCTTAAAATAACTTATTTTTGTCTCAGATTATCATCTACCAAACCAAAGTATCACCAACTACCCCAAATCTTCGCGGTATGACCGCGGAACACGGTGTATATTACAACATACGCCTTGCCATATTGCACAACTTAATTAAGTATTTATTGAGAATTGGAATTGTAACAATTCAATTCAGGAAAACCAATTTATCAAAAATTCGTAGATAAGGGTGTACAGTCCAAGCAACTTCAAGCACATTCGCGCTTCGAGACAAAGCTGGGGAAAGCAACTCCTGAGACTAAGCGAGGGGAGGCGCGGCCAAGAATGGCCCTGAAAGGACCCGTGAAGTATTACAGCCCATATGATTATAGATGGTTTTAGCTCCAGATGGTGTCTGGAGGCACCATGCGAAGGGGTCCATAATAAATGGATGAGAATGGTGATGATTTTCTAAAATAAATAACAAAATCTTTAATTACCAATAGTATTGAAAATCTTCCTAGAAGTACATTTGGAGCAGTATCCGTTATTGATGATGTAATCCGAAATGACGCTCAACCCTAAACTCACAAGCCACATAGCCGCGTACGGAAGGGCGGACAGCACGCCGCTCTGGAAATTACGTTCAACACAATTTGAGTATCATTTCACCAAATGTTATATTCGAAAACTAACAAAGTAGGTATGTATAATATTCTCGTAGAAAGCACTTTTGCAGTTCCCATATTTTATCCTTTGTTTCCATTACTCTTTCAAACAATAGTCTGCCATACAACTTGCCAGGTTAGTAGCCCTGTGATTCCCATATTCCATAGTAACACTTTACCTTTGTAAAGGGTGAGACGATGCATGTTTGTGAATGAAGGAAGGAGTGTGGTCCAAAACGAGAAAACCTCGTCATGGTTAGAATTTCGTTATAATATAGATATAGATATGATTCCATGGACAGCCAGATGCACAAGTGTCCATTCTGGAAGGAATATACAATAGGCTTCTAACTATATGCCTGTAATGTATTTTAAGATACTTTGGACAGATTGCTCCCCAGACTGAGGAGTCCAACCTGGAGAAACTTGTAGCCATTGGTAAAGCGTTTAGCAGGAAGAGTAGAGGAAGGTCACCAATGCGCTGGAGTGACCAAGTATCACTGACGTCCAGTACGTCGGTCTACTTGTAGGAGCCTTGTCCACCAGGAAAATTGGAGTTTTAGAGGAACCGATTTAAGAAGAAGTAGAAATATAGATTTTGAGTATGTACATTCTTCATGTCTATCCCTAGTGCCATCTTCAGGTAGCTGGGGATCTCCACAAGCAGAGTTATGAAGCCCCAGTTGCCGCCCACGTTGGCCACCAGCATTGCCCACACGGCTGGACACGTCGCTATGGCCCGCCACGGTGTCTTCAGAACCTAGAAGGAATCACATAGTGAGAACGATTTCGCAATGTATCGAGGTCTTTTGATTTAGTTGGAATTTCGTTAAGTTTCTCAATGGATCCATACTCTCTGACTCCCTTAGCTTTCTTCAAAAAATACAAAATAAACATAATCTTTCCCACTGTGATTATAACTTTGCGTACATTGCCTCCCTTTGAGACTCTGGAAAATTTCGTAACGTAAAATTTTTGGGTGTTTGCCAACATGGACGAATTAGCATTTTGGGAAAATAAATTGCATCCGTAGCAAAGCAATGTGCATCCGACATTCACCAATACTTTATTACTCTTAAAATGTTTTTTTTTTCGATCAGCAAAGACAGACCATGCGTTATGCATAGAAGAGGCTGAAATTGACTTATAATAAACCTATCCAAAATAGTCATCTTCGCCTAAATTCAACGAAGATTCTTCCAATTCCTAGTATGCAATATAGAAGTTGTTCATTTCCTCCTTGCCTTTTTAAATTGTAACGGTTTCTCGGATTATCGCAAAAGTGGTTTTAAAATAATACACAATATGTTCGTTCTTCACCAAACCCTTTTTTTAAACAAAATATTTTATAATCTTTCTATGTCATCATTTTGCAAAGAGCTGATGGGTAATGCTTTTCATAATCAATTAGAGATTGTTTTATTGTGCTGACGGCACATCGCATCATCAGCGCCACTCGAAACAAGCAGAGAGAGCTCGATAAGATAGAGTTTCGCTATCTCCCTCACGGGGGGTGTTTGTACTCAGATCGCAAATGCCTATGAATAACTACTCTATGACGTCAGGTTTTCAAAACTTTTCCACTCGCCAGAATCACAACTTATCATAAAATAATTTCTAATCTTCGTGATGTAAATATTTAAGTTGTCATATTTTAATTACTACCGTGCAAAACAAATATCATAAAGTTTGTTTAATGTGACGTACGTACAGTTAAAGTTACGTCAAAAATATCGATTAGACAATGGCCAGCTTTTATCCGGTGAGCCGATTTAGGGATTTAATACAATTTGTGCATAAAAAAAAGATTTGACACAATTACTATGTACCTATCTTAATTTCGGTTGTTGGTGAGTGGGTACTTGCCCATTGTATAATATGCATGCGTAGTGGGTAACATTCATCAAATTGGAACTACGTATAATATCAGATAAGCGATTAAGTAGGTACCTAAATTGTTGTATGAATTAATAATTCTTTATTGGAAATTCATTCATATTTATTTTGTTCAAATGCTTAGATTAATTAATAGAGTGAAAATACTTTACTGAGACAAAGCGCGTGGTATTACTGATCTTGGTCTATTTGACATATTTTAGCCGTGCAATATTCTTTGAATAAGCGGTGCTACATTTTTGTTCGATTAGTACGAATATAGCAAGTCTTGTATTTTTATAATGTCACTGGATTGATTTCGTAATTTTTCAAGTTTACTAACATTCGATGGGTAAATTTCTTTCAGTTTTACAAATCCTACAATTGTAATATCCTGTGTTTTTCATAGGTCTGCGCTAGTCTTGAATAATGACCGTTAATTCCCGAAAAGAAGTAGTCTAAGGACGGGTTGTTTCGGAGAATTTGAATAATTCTTCAAATTTCAAAGTTAATTTTCAAGTTCGGGGAAAGATTTTTTCCGAGTTCTGTTATAATTTCAGTTCTGTCAAGCAAGTAGCCTATAATTATACTATAACAGAACTTGAATAGGACTTTTACAGAACCTCAAAATGAACATTGAAATTTGATGAATTGTTCAAATTCTCCTAAACAACCCGTCCTAAGACACCACAAACACAAGAAGTCAATAAGTTTTAATCATATTTAGAAGACTTTTTTTACTTCTTTGGCCAACTGACTAAGTGGATTATTGTAAAAGATTTTTTCTTACTCTTTGTTCGTCCGTGTGTCCCAGTGACTTCTCGATGAAGTAGCGCTCCTCCTTTGAGATTGAGGGATGGCTGGCGGGCGAGCTGGCCCCCTGGAAGACCCACAGCAGGCCGGTGAGCAGCCCGAGCGCTCCGATTGCGTAGAAAACCAAAGGCCAACCCCACGCGCTGGCCGCCAGCAGGCTCGACAACGGCATTCCCACGATCGTGCCAAATGGGGTGCCTGCAAATGATTTATTAATTTTATCAATTCACGAACATTTTCCAAGAAACACGTACCTCAAGATCTTGTCTAGTGGTTTCCTCATTGCTGAGAATCGTGGACTCCTACTTCAATTTCCATGGTGGAGGCTCCTTCACTTCTCGTGGTACTGCGTAGCGAGGAGAGCCAACGATCCATCTAAACGAAAATCTCCTTCAACCGAAGCAATCTTCCAGGCCTTCCACTGATATGATTGTTGTACCAAAATACCTGAAAAAAACATCGACAGTATGCAGAAACGGGCAGTTTGTTTGATAGATTCTCCTATCTTTACAAAAGGATCTTTAGAGCACAGACGTCAGGTACTTGAATGCTGTACTTGTTCTACTGGTGTTTCAATGGAAGATGCTCCGAGGAACTAGCGTCATTGATTCCTTCCACACCAGTGCAGTCGGGAACACGCCAAACGAGCGCTCAGAATTCGTACACAGGACTCTGTGTTTCCTCCCTCCTACAACATGGGTATCTTCAAGACCTAGATTCACTCCTTTCTTTCCACAAAAATACCCACACACAGCATCCCCAAATATGACACGAGGAAAAATATTTTTTTTAGAGCCTCGTGTATGGAGTTGATGTAAAAAAAACATCACCGATGTTCTGGACTTTATGATATTAATTATGGCAGCACCATGAGAGTACCACACAAGAGAAATAAAACTATAGAAGAAACCACACTCTCAATTCTTCCCCGACTTCCTTGATTTATCCGACATGGGTACTTGTACTTGAATAAGAAGATAATACTAATGAATGAATGTCGGAACAAGGAATCGAATCTAGGATCTCAGTCTTACCGGGAAAAAGCCTTTAACCACTGGTCCATTGGAATCTGATTTTTTTTGTCGATCTCACGTCTCAATCTTATCTTATACTTCTTTAGATAGAAGCCAAAAATATGCAGCGGAATATAAAATTACAAAAATATGCAGCGGATTATAAAATTACAATATGTTAGCAGTCAGGCTTCTGTTTCATGTTTCGTTTCGATTTAATAGTATTCTTCTTCTTAATTAAATATAATAATGGTTGAAATAATATTTCAAGAAGTAGGTACTTGTATTTGTCGCTCACTGTGATGTTTGTATAATATCTTGTGTATTTGAACAATTTTGGTTATTCCATAAAGTTCTTCTTCAATGCGCCTATAATATCTACCACAAGTGATGACCAAGTCAATAATTTGCAATCAAATATCTTGGTATATACTTCGACCGTTATTTAAAATGGGACAGACATATTGAGTCGGTTAAAGGAAAGCTAAACAAGTTGATTTACTTTTTCAAAAACGTGAGAAATATATTAAACATATTTGATATAAAGAATATATACCTCGCAATAGCACAATCCATAATGGAATACGGCATTATTGCCTGGGGCTATGCCAGTAAAAAAAATACATAGACACACTGTATACAACTCAGAAAACCTTAATAAAAGTAATACTTAAAGTACCAATACTAACATCCACTTCAACCATATTCAAAAAATTCCCAGTGTTGAAGATTCAAAAATTATATTCAAAACAAATACTTTACAAGAACCTAAACACATTTAAAACTTCACAAACTTCTCGCAATACTAGAACAAGACATGCACACCAACTACTAATACCAAAAACCAACACATCCTTTGGACAAAAACACTACAGATTCCAGGCTATAAAACTATACAATTCACTTCCAACACAATATAAAACATCTAATCTTACAGAATACAAAAAACACATGGAACTGGCTACACTCCTTTTAATATTTAATTTTTAATATTTCACTTTTTTTTTGTGATAACTATGGAAAAAACGATTTTATATTTTAATTTTTATTGTTTCTCTGTGTAACTAACTCCGCTGTATTGTTTTAGTATTATATAACTTTACAATTGAAAAAGTCCTCCACAACACAGGTGAACTCCTAGCGTGGAGGATAATATACTATCCTTTGTTAATACGTTCATCATAAATAATTAAAATAAACCTCACGGAAAGATTGATTTCCTAGGCCTGCTAGGGCAAAGTCGACCGTAGGTCCGTCCATTACGCCGGGCCGCGCGCCCAATATTGTTTCCACAAGACTTCTTTAATTTAGAGATTTCATAGGGTAAATTCAACCGTAGGTTTTTCCAGTACACCAGGGCCGTGCGTCGCATATTTTTGTGCATGACTTCTTCGCTTACGCGAAGATTCCGACGTTCTTTTATAGTTTTTTTTTATTTTATTTTTTTTTATTTTAAAAAAGTTGTTGTTACAACATTTGAGATTTTAGTAATACGTTTATCGGAAATAATTAAAATGCGAGCGTCTAGCAAACCCTTGTTATTGGAGTCTTATGTTGCCTTAACCTATAAATCTATTGATCAGAAGTAATATATTTACCAGCAAATAGTATATTGGTCAGCCTGCTCTTCTCATGAATGGGTATCCAGCGCGCGGCCAGAGTGTTGATACTGGGGAAGAAACAGGACTGAGTCAACCCCTGCAGCATGCGGCACGCACAAGCCATCTGCCAGCCGCCCTGCGAACACAAATAGTATATTGGTCAGCCTGCTCTTCTCATGAATGGGAATCCAGCGCGCGGCTAGAGTGTTGATACTGGGGAAGAAACAGGACTGAGTCAACCCCTGCAGCATGCGGCACGCACAAGCCATCTGCCAGCCGCCGTGCGAACACAAATAGTATATTGGTCAGCCTGCTCTTCTCATGAATGGGTATCCAGCGCGCGGCCAGAGTGTTGATACTGGGGAAGAAACAGGACTGAGTCAACCCCTGCAGCATGCGGCACGCACAAGCCATCTGCCAGCCGCCCTGCGAACACAAATAGTATATTGGTCAGCCTGCTCTTCTCATGAATGGGAATCCAGCGCGCGGCTAGAGTGTTGATACTGGGGAAGAAACAGGACTGAGTCAACCCCTGCAGCATGCGGCACGCACAAGCCATCTGCCAGCCGCCGTGCGAACACAAATAGTATATTGGTCAGCCTGCTCTTCTCATGAATGGGTATCCAGCGCGCGGCCAGAGTGTTGATACTGGGGAAGAAACAGGACTGAGTCAACCCCTGCAGCATGCGGCACGCACAAGCCATCTGCCAGCCGCCCTGCGAACACAAATAGTATATTGGTCAGCCTGCTCTTCTCATGAATGGGTATCCAGCGCGCGGCCAGAGTGTTGATACTGGGGAAGAAACAGGACTGAGTCAACCCCTGCAGCATGCGGCACGCACAAGCCATCTGCCAGCCGCCCTGCGAACACAAATATTATATTGGTCAGCCTGCTCTTCTCATGAATGGGTATCCAGCGCGCGGCCAGAGTGTTGATACTGGGGAAGAAACAGGACTGAGTCAACCCCTGCAGCATGCGGCACGTACAAGCCATCTGCCAGCCGCCCTGCGAACACAAATAGTATATTGGTCAGCCTGCTCTTCTCATGAATGGGTATCCAGCGCGCGGCCAGAGTGTTGATTCTGGGGAAGAAACAGGACTGAGTCAACCCCTGCAGCATGCGGCACGCACAAGCCATCTGCCAGCCGCCCTGCGAACACAAATAGTATATTGGTCAGCCTGCTCTTCTCATGGGTGGGTATACTTTTAAGGTCTCAGCACGGGAAAGCCACCCAGTGAGGCCAACATTACTGGAAAACTTAGAAATGTAAAAAATATTGTACCAAATAAAAAAACAATATTAAATATTTTTATTTCTTATTATTTTAATTATAATTATTACCTTGAAACACATGCATGCATGAAAAAATACATGCCGCCGAAGAAGCCACAGCCTTCTGATTGCCTACCAACAGGTGCTACCAATGGCGCTACGTCAGCAGCATGTATTTTTTCCGGGAAGATTTTTTCAATTTATATCAAGTGTTTCAGGCTAATAATTATTGCTTAAAAATAATACGTTATCCTTTGTGCTATACATAAAACAACCTTGTCTCTTAAACATTGGTTTATCATTAAAAATAATTTTTATTTCCACTTTCTTCAAAATCTATTTTTAACATTCACTTTAATTTTAATTTTTAATATGATTTAAACCTGTTTTAAATTTAATTTTTTGGTCTAGAGAATATTAATAAATTGTCATGTAAAATTTATGTTTACTAAAAAAAGAATATACTCGTATACATCAACAAAAAAATAGGGCATGTATGCGCAGCAGCTGAGATAGCATCAGATTTTTAAGTGTCCAGTAGGTATATTATGCTTGACTGAACGTTAATAGTTTCTGTTAGCCTAATGTACATTTGAACAGACTACGCGAAGTAATCAACAGAACTGGCCTCATGTCATTAGATACCTATTGTAACACAACACCTGTCCTCTTCTACTTCACTTGCATCACCATCATAACTACAGAAGAAATAATAAGGAAAACCCGAAGCATGAGGCATGAGCTACTCACCAAGTGGACCGCAGTGGGGGTGAGCAGAGTGACCAGTCCGTTGACCATCATGGCTACCACCAGCAGCCGCTTGGCGCCGTACCGCTGCGCCAGCTGTCCCGAAGGCACTTGCATCACCATGTAGCCCCAGAAGAAAGAGCTCAGGACGATATCCTGAGTGTGCTTCGGCCAGGGGAATATCTAAGTAATGTATTTGAATAATATTAACCTTAAACAATATTAAAGAATTCAAAACACCATTAACAAATAATATATTTTTAAAAAGTAAAAACAAACAGCAACAACAACAATTTATGCGTAATTATGTATATCAAAGGACCTTTTCTATTATGAGTAAGACCGAATATAGTTTTCCATCAGCTTTGTACGGATGAAGGAAGAGAATATGGATGCAAGTGGAAGGATATGGGCAGGCGAAAGGGATGGAGAATTTACTTGAAAAAACGACGCTAAATATGCCTAATTCTTGCAACCGTTCTAAACGGTAGGTACTACGACACATCCTGTAGGATAATGTTATGAGCTAAGGGGCTAAAACAACTTTGAAAGAGAGTTGAGAGGCGCAGGAGATGCGATAGAGAAAGTTTTGGTAGTTAGTACCTTACCTACATGTTGAAATCCGGTCCCAAAATACGTGTAGCCCAATTTAAGCAACATTTCCATTTTGATAGGTAGTTTCTTACCGAGCCAACACCACTTTTAACCCAATGCAAATACACAGTACATTATTTAGTCCACTTCCCGGGTGCTCCCGCAACATATGAATTCGATGCTCTGCAATGGATGTCCTCAAATAATGAATATTATAACGTTATTTAATTAGTCACTTGCCTCAACGCCTTTGCCGATGTTTGATGTGTCCGTCATGGCGACTATAGCCACGCTCATGTCCACGCGCATGATGTACGCCACGGAGAGGCACGTGAACACCAACATCACTTGCACGTGGCGCACGCCGAGCCCGTGCCATTCTTCTACAACGAAAGACGCATATTTTTAATAAATCACAACAAAGTATTTTCTTAACACGCTTATTTTGTGGAAGGTGCTTCTTATTCAGTTAGGAAATCAAGTGAAAAAGATTATAATAATAATTGGATAATTTGTTCAGCGCCGTTCTTTGTGAAATATCACCTCAAGAGCGCTTATATTTTATAACAAGACTACACATAATTAATATCGAGATAATTTTGTTGGTTATTATGCCGTGTTGCGGTTCCTCCTTCTTTAGCCAACGTTTCGGACAGCGTTACATTGTCCATCATCAGCGCAAATGTATAGATGGGGGTGAAATGTGTTTTTATACATGTATAAAAATGATACCGTGCTACAAACTATCCAACACTAAACCAGTCTTTAATTCTGACATACACCAGCACAAAACACGATCACAAAATCAAATACATTTATCGTCATCTACTTATACGACCAAATTTGGAATTAACTCCTTACAATACATTGCACATAAGCAATATAACGCATTACCTAGTAATTTAAAACTTCCGGCAACGAACAAAAAAACATTGGCAAAAGCTCTTAAAACTATTTCCTCAGCAGTTTCATTAATGACTAACACAATCTTTCTCTGGAACTCCATAATAACAACTGCGTTTATTTATTTTAATGTATTTATGTTGTCTTGTCCTTAATCTAATGTTGTCTTTCCCGAAATGAGTTTTGTAAACTCACTCTTGTAATAAAAAATAAAAAAATCTTAATGTGGTTTTCTGCGTTTAGTTTTATGTCGCCGTCTAATACATGATGTCAAGAACTAGTAGTTAGGCGCGCCGATGCATTCCGAGATGTTGGCTGAAGCGCAACACGTTATAATAAACCAAAAATTAATCACGAAAATACATGGCCGTGAAATTCTCAAATCATATCCAATAATTCATATTATGTTCGTATGGATCAATCAATATCGATTCTGAATAATAGGATTTTAAAAGAGACCAATGTAAGTACATAATTCTTTTTTCAATAACTAACATAAATGGGATTAATCTGTTATGACCATTAATCAATGTTTCTGACATTGCCAGATGACGCTACCGCTTCAAATTGACCGTACATGAGATTTTAAACAATTTTTACACATAGATGATTTGAATGAAGGCTGTAAAAATGTTAACACTGTAATGTGTACATTAAAATGCTTTGTTCACGTGTAGTGGGTGTGCTTATCAGTGCATTTGGAAAGTGCACTTCTGATTTTTAGCTGCGTAATCTGCGAATACCTTTGTTTGACGATGAAAATTACGTATGTTTTAAAAATAAAGTCGTTGATTTCAAATTGATAGAATGGCATCGAATGTATGTTGGCGATTAAAAAAACTGCACATGTTCATGTATTTACTAAAAAAAGCAGTGGAAAAAAAAATCATTATTTCGTAAAACACCTAACTTAAAAAACGAATTTAATTTATATATTTAAACATTTTGCACAAACCTAAGTATTTTGCGTAAACGTGAAAAGGTCTTTCTCAGAGAGACGAAAATAACATAAAATGTGTAAGTTGTCCACTGGTATAGATACAATTTACACTCTCTTGTTACAAAAAGCACTTGTAAGAAAGTTCAACTCACTTTCTTCTCCTTTTTCCACCGTCGAGTATTCACAATTCAGTTTATCATTTGAAATCATGGTTGATAAATTGAGCTCTATTTAGTTATTGTATAGTTTCGACCAAGTGCTGGTACCTTGGTGTTGCCTCTCCGACGCCGCAAGGGATATTGATACTGGCGAGGGGAGATGGGATCTTGACTAGTGCTGGAATAAAGAATATCGCTGATAATATCCTATCAGTTGATTGCTTGTCACCTGTTAGTATTTTGTAGGCCATAATTAACAGAAGAATGTACACACCACACTTTCTGGTGACGCTGATATTCCTACCACGAATCAGAGTATGCCAAGCTACGAGTATTGTATTCCTACGACTACCTGTATTGACTTCTGTTATTATTTCATTGCGACGAACAACTGACTACTCACGTACTCTCCTGTCGAATTCTTACATTTTATAGATCTTTTGAGTTTTATTGTTATTATTTATTGGTTCTCATTATTTCAAGTGACAAATCACAAAAGCATCGATTGCATTGATATTATAATAACTGCAAATAAATTAATATCCCTGGGTGATTCGCAGCAAGTAAATATCGAAACAATATTAAATTAATTTCGAGACCTTGCGCTAACCGTGACATGACGTCACATGCCCACATGCCCAGATCCATTAGTAGCATTAGTAGAATAGTACTTATATTACTGCAGACCCGTGAAAAATTACGGGATATTATAATTATTGTAGGGTTTACGAATCTCATTGAATTTCAAAAACAAATATTGTCAACTTTCTTTATGACATTATTCGACAATGTTAATCATGAAAAGGCTTCATGAATTTGGAATAGCAGGGTATTTATACATGCGGTTTAACAGTTATTTAAGTAACAGGCAATTGGCCGTTAAAATTGATGGCTTTATTTCATATAAATTTATTGCTACCAGCGGTGTCCCCCAAGGGTCACATTTGGGACCAATTTTAATTTTTGATATTTGTGAACCTTGTGCTCACTATCTTCAACGATGTCGAAGTTTCAATGTTTGCGGAAGATATGAAAATATACAAAGCTATAAGAAATATTGATAACTGTCAAACATTGTCATATAACCAGACCCGAAAATAATATAATGAAATTTTCTTATTGGTTAATAATTTAGTTTGACAAAACAGAACTTATAAGAAGGAAGGAAAAACATAAACTTAACTTTCCTTCTCGTCTGTTTCTTATCTTCGGTTTTATCCGGTTACCGATGTCAGTAAATAGGATTTTTGTGATTTTGTTATCAGATTTAGATTGACCGTTATTTGCAAGGACTATATTTTTTTTTATATTTTCAGATGTGTAAAAAAAAACACCTTATTCAATAATAAAAGAAACACAGAGTATAACCAAATCATTTATTTGTCAGCACAAAACAAATTCTCAGTAGTTTCAATCATGATTCTTTACAAAGGCCAGTTTATCAGTCATTGTTTTATGTCAGTTTTTGGAAAGCAGCTGAGTTTTTGTTTCTAAATCCTTGTCTGGATTCTTCATTTCTGAAAATTAATAAATATATTTATTAGTGTTTATTTTGTTAATTAGTATTTTTAGTTTTATTTCAGTCGACCAGGTAAAGAGAAAGGATCTGTTTTGATCGATAAACTGGAATAACAGTAAAAGGGTAATCTCCTTCAACACATTTTTTCCCCTTTTCTTGTCTTAAATCATTAAGGCGAAAATTAATACCAAATCACTATATAGTAAATGTGATTCGCTCTCTCATAGTTCTATTAGTATCTACCATCAATTTCATTATTACTATTATATAAATTCTGTAACTGACGATGACAGTGGCAAGTCAACTCAGTCTCGAAGAGATATATAAAGTCATGTGACGGAAAAAACTAGGTAAAATAGGTTAGGTTAGGATGTAGTCCGGTTTATATGCCTTTTTTCATCACTTCTAATGATTTTATATCACTTTTCAAAAGTGTATTGAATTACCACTGTCCTGATTTGCCATGGAACCATGACTACTAGAATTACTAAAGATAGTTGTTTGAAAAAATTTAACCAATTCATAAAATTTAAAAGATGATTTTCAAGTTTTGTGAAGGTTCTATTCATGTTCTGTTATTATATCATAATCGCACAGTTGTTAAAAAAACTGAAATAATAACAGAACTTGAATAGAACCTTCACAGAACTTGAAATTTGGTGAATTGTTCGAAATTTGTGAAACAACCCGTCCTAAGACAAGCTTAAGCTACAACCGGAAAAATAACCTGCTGGTGTCTCCACAACATCAAGCACACACCCGTTTTTCATCAAACCTGGGATGCGTGCTGCGTGCTCCCTAAAACTAGAACCACATTCGCTCAGCGACAATATTGGTTCATCGCTACTAAAATATATCATATGTATTGAACACCGATATAAATTTAAATAATTCTATATCCCATTTTACTATCCGTGTTCAACATTGGCTAATTGAAAGGGGACGAGCTCTCTTTAAATAATACATGAGTTCCTTACAATATTTAAAAAAAAAAGTTTTAACTCTATCGTATATTTTTTTATATCGCTAAATTCAAATGTGACAGGGTGACCGTAAATAGGTATATTTCTAGAAAAGTAAGTATCTTACTTTTAAATTTTTACATTTTTTCTTTAAAATATCTTTTTATCAATCAGTTTATCCTTTCCCTTATATTTTATTACTTGTTCTACAAAATATTATTTTGTTTTTCTTACATAAATCATACGAATACCATTATACGGGCTGAGTCTAGACTAGTAGTTAAGAAAATCAACAAAATTGTAAAACTTTTAATATTTACATTTTTAAAATTTTTTCTGATTTTTTTCATTTTAACGTTAATGTTTTTTATTTGATATTAAATTATAAAAATTTAGCTCATAAACAATAGCTGTGAGCTAAAACTGAACTTTTATATGTCGTGAGTGCACTCACACACCCACGAATGAATAAACCTGTACCTTTATTAACTTATTCTTTATAACCGTATAGATATAGGAATTATAGTTTATTTATATTGCGGGAAAATAACAGTTCAATTCAATGACGTAGTCAGCGATAAGCGTCAGCATGTATTGTTGTCTTCGACTTTCCGAACGACTCTATCAAACCAAAGCGACACAATAACACAATAATATTATTTTCCTTGAAGAGGATAATGATGGCAATGAAAATGACACATTTATGAGACCACCCGAGGCTTCTGCAAACAAAATAATTAGAAAACCTATTCCACGATGGCAATTAAAGGTTTTTATCGTCATTCAAATAATGCAAGTCTTCCTAATCATAACATCTAATAATAGAAATGTTATTGTATTTGCTTAATTGTAAGATCATGCATTTGCATTCCCTTATAATGTATAACTCTTCATCGCTTTACTACAGATACGTACACTTATTAACTGGAAGCAGCTTCCATGGGCACAAAACGCGAACACATCTATTAGTTTATATAAATAGAAGGTCTGTTGCGGTGTGGATTTAATTGTTATACAAATCTAAAGTCTTATTTCAAGTGGTATCAAAATATAAGCGTTTAGAAAGGTCAAATGAAAATTAAATATTTTTTATGTATAGCTGATTAACTAGTGGAGAGAGAAATAAAATTGCGAAAACCGCACATTAGTTTCAGTTCCCCAATAATCCCGGAGCATACGGAACTATGGCATTCCCAACTAGAATAAGTAAAGACGAATGAAAACTAATTTCTAATAAGTTACGAACTCCCATTGTCAAGAAATTTACTGGCAATCAGAACTCTAAAATTTGAGAGCGCTGCCGAAATTGTGTATTTTGACATAAAATTCGAGTTTCTCCCACTAACTGTAAAGCAATTTTTAACCAAATCGTTTTGAGAGCTTGATTTACATAATAAAATATCAATTCTTTGTTCATATGCACAACTCTTTTTTTTTGAAGCTTACAAACTCTCCATGCCGGGAAATTTTGAACTGATAAAAAAATTTCCGGGAAAATTAAAAAAAATTAGCTCGAAAAAATAGTCGAAAAATTGTGGGGAAATTTTCTGAAAATAAATCTTAAAGGAAAATTGGAAAAAAATTGCTTTTGTTTTTTTTACATGAAAATTTGGAAATTTTTTTAATGTTGGAAATTTTTTGATCCCAACAAATTGGAAAATGGAAAAAATAGCTTGGAAAATGGGTCGGAGACAGTAGCGGCTCGTGACTTTTGGGTGTACTAGAGTGCTAATATTACAAAAATGGCTTTATTGATGTTGTTATAGCTGAAATTAAATTTCAGTTTGGCCGTGCGCCACATGGATTTCCTGAAAATTTTCATACAAAAAATCGAATTTTCGAAAATAAATAAAAAATCGTATTCAGCTACAACAATATCAATAAAGCCATTTTTTGTAATATTAACACTGCGGTTCACCCAAAAGTCACGAGCATGAATTTAAAATTTTGAAACTAAGAAATTCGAATTTTCGTAAATATTCTATTTGACACTTTCTCACCGGGGATGCGTCAACGGTTCTTTTTAAAAATAACAGAGGGCGCCACGTCCGCTTTCAACCAATCCAAAAATGTACAGTCATTAGAATAATAATCTGACTATTTGTATACCGCCGGTTTTTTGAAAAAAAAAATTTGAAGGCCGCCTTAAATATTACTGTACTAGTACTTAATAAGTACTGCGATTGTTGGACCCCAGGCCCGTTGATTTATACCTCCCTAAACCCCCCTTTCGGCGGCCCTTTATATGGGAGTGGCCCAGCAAGGGGGCCTCAGTCAACATTTGCTAAGTTAGATCCGCCCCTGCTCAAAGGTTTCAAGAGAAGCCCCTGCTCAAATGTCTTTTTTGAGTTAGGCTTAAAAACTTTATGCTTTACAACTTGAAATATCAGAATGTTTATCGTGTATTTTGAAATTACACATTACTGTTGCGAGTGTTTTTTATGTTTTGTTAAGTGTGTTTTATTATGTTTCTTAAACTATGATCACATTTAAAATCCATCTTACCAATATCTTCAGGGGTGTCGGGCTCATTCCAGGGTTGTACGTCACTTGTGCCGAATATTATGAATATCAAATTACATCCATTCATTATGACGCAGATCATCACGAATACTATTCTCCACTGAGTTATATCATGCTGAAAATAAATAAAACAAACATTAATTCATTGCAATAATAAGAGTGACGAGAAGTATGAAAAACACAAATTATAAGACCCCCCCCCATTTTGTAATCATCGGTTTTAAGAAGTATTTGGTTATAACGTTATAAGAGATCATTGATTAGGCATATTTTCAGAGGCACTCAGAAATCTGAGCAACCAAACTTGACAAAAAGTATGCCCTAGAAGTACCTATGCAACCTAACTTAACCTAACCTAACAATCGATGCAGCACAGCAGTTAACGGCCGGTATTTCATTTTTTTTGATTTTATGGATTCTTTCGTAATCCTCTAACTAGCTAGGGCTTATAACAATACCCTTTCATGTTTCTAACTAACTAGTACTGCAGCTGATTTGGCCTTACTTTTACTTGACTGATTTTACTGAGGAAAAATTCTTAACTGGATAAAAAACCTCATAAAAATGACAGGGAAAAGAAAACAATAAATTCTGAATCTGGTCCTGCTGCACCTGCATATCTGTGTATCTACCTGCAGAGACATTAAAAGGATACATTTTTAATAATCTCCTTCTTCTTCTTCGCTTTCGCTGTCATCATTCTCATGGAACTTCATGATGAGGTGTTTGTTTGTTTTGTCTCGTATGTTTGTGGCTGAAAGAGAGATCCGTTGGCGAGTTGTAATTAGGTACCCAGCGTTTTAATTAACGGATTATCCGGATTTAGAGTGTTGTATGCGTGCTCCTGTATTGTGGGTATATCTTCTCGTTAGTGTAGATTTTTGAGGTTTGCGTATCATGGTGTGTTGTAGGCGATTTTTATGCATTTGTTTTGTGTTACTTGAATTGTGTTATATGTCGTGTGAGCTATGTTACTCCACAACAGTAAAGCGTACGTTAGCGCCGGGCCGGTATGTAAGTCGCATTCTAAGCTCGATTTCAGAAATATTTACTTTCAAGTTGTTATCCGACTCATAACATTCCAGAGAATATTGAAAAACCGGCCGTAAGTAACTCTGCTTTTTAATGGGGAGGTCGGGCCCCTGTCGCCCTTTGGACAACATCAATCTTTAATGGAGCGGGAATTCATTGACCACAATTTCGGTTTTCTGCATCGCATTCACATATCGCCGACTCGTATGTGCGTCGTGTGGGCACAACGGCTACGAGAGCTCCTTATCCTATTAATGGATGAACAGAGATTACCAGTAACTCTGCCAACGCTACATAGGTATATTTCTACTCACGGGATCTTTGAGGATATACCCCACGGAGATGGGGGCCAGGGTGCCGATAGCATTGGCCGCCGCGTTGGTAATGCCCATCAGAGCACCCGCCAAGTTAGGGGCCAAGTCCACGTGGTTTAACTGAAAAACAAACAACATGTTTCTATAAACTAGCACCGGTAGGTACACGCTCAATACTGCAACATTTATGATGATGATGAAAAGCATCCTGATTTATTATTCTTTGAAAAAAATTACGATAAAGAAGGCAATTTGTATTTTTTTTTTTAAACGATTTTGACAAAGTTCGTTTTTGCTAGTAGGTATGGCGATGTTAACGTCAATGACAGCCGCCTTACCAGCCAGTAGCGTTTTCTACCTCATAATGACGTTGTAGCCAGTTGGAACCATTCGGGAATGAGCGGTTTTAGATCGTTTTTAAAATCAATAATTATGTACGAAAATATTAAAAGTACACATTTTTAGTACGATGATTAAAATAATGAAGTAAAATCTGTAACAGTTACATAAGTATGCTCCTGCAGTTGAGTGGGTGAAATTTTCAGCGGAATGTCAAAAGCATCCAAATAAATCATTAATTAGCACACAAAGTAAAAAATAAAGCACATATGTGAGGCAATTGCAATTTTGTTAAAAGGTTGCAACATCGGGTGACGATGGATCACAATTTATGTGTGTATTTTGATAAAAGGATTTTCGGCTTTTGGGTGCATAAATCATAATAATCATTATGATGCCACGCAAGGTAATATTTATTCGGAACAAATATGTTAGCCTCTGCCAGTGTTAATTATATACGTATCCAAATTTTAATTAGTTCATATTATAATATACCTGCTTCCGTAATTAAAAATATGTTAAACATTAAAATATTTGTTGATAAGCTAAAAAATGATGAGTAAGATGGAGGAGTAAGTGTCAACCGATATCACGAAAGCAATAAACGCAAAACTATGTGTAAAAAAGACAAAGGAAAACTTATGCAGGTTCAACATGATCTGCATACTCAATTTTTTTTTCAAATGAATTTTATATCTTTATTATTTGAGATATTCAAAATTTTACGTGTAACGTCTAGACTTCAGATGGTGTATTACGTCAGTAAATTTCTGGTATCTATTTATAAAATACCTCGTCTTCAAATATTGTCCCCTAGTCTTGTGCGCAAACACACCATAGGTATGATTTATATACGTACTTATATTTTAATGTGATGAACTGTCTGCCAGATTTTGGTTATTTGATTTAGGTACTCTAAAAGACTTTACTACCAAATACCCTATAATATTAATAATACGTCCAACTCCATTAAAATAGTGGCAATATCAACAACGGCCGCTAGAGGTGCATGTGTAGCATATTGTCTTTGACATTCCTGTAAATTGCAGCAAATTGAATTTATTTTGTACTTGGTGGTTTAATTTGTATTTTGATCAATATTGATAAGCATATTTATAAAAATGTTCCACAAAGTAGTTTCTGTGTGGAGTTTACGGATGATTATTACATTCGTTATAATTATACAAACAACAAAAACACTCCAAGCCGTTTTTAGGATGCCAAAAAACGTTGCAGGTTAGTTGGTAAAATATAATTCGATTTCGTTAAATCCTAGAAAATAAAATGTTCTTGATTACATAAAAAGCGAAATCTACAAATAAGGAATTTAAAAATGTAAAATAAAGAATTTATTACACACGAAATTTATTATTACACGCCTCTAGGTGCGCTAGTCTAGTATGTTGCCATCAAAATGTATGTGAATTATCAAAATTTAGAATTAGAAGTCAAAATATTGTTTTAGCATTTTGTACGCCAGTAAATCCACAAAAAATCTTCATTCCTAATACCGCCTTCATACGTTTCGGTTTTAGTTGATCTACTTCTATTAAACCACAAAAATGGTTTGAAAACACTTGATCAACTTTGTTAAAAGAGGGTTCCCAGTTGTCATTATGTTTTAAAGTGTCTTTCAACAGAGAGTTGATCAACTAAAATTGAAACGTTTGAAAGAGATATGAGCGATTCCCTTATCTATGAAGCACTTCTATCGTTAAGCCCAGAATTATACTATCACAATAATAATATAATAGTGCATACGCGTCATACACACATCAATTAGTAGGTTATAATTCTCACCTAATTGCCCGTTAGGGAATAATCAGAAATAATCCAAATAAATCCTTTGTTTCTATCTCGTTCAGAAAAAGTTATATTATTTTTGGTTCCTACCGTGGTGTTATGATCCAGTTCCTACCGTGGCGTTATTTTCCAGTTTCTACCGAGGTGTTATTATCCAGTTCCTGCCTTGATCACATCAAATGAAGACAATGCAAATTCGAGCGCTTTTGTTTTGAGCGTGGGGAAAGAACATGACGTGAGTGGTTTATTTATGAACATGATTGTCTTTGAAGCTAGTTGGTATTGTTTATTTATGGAAAATATCGTTTTTCCTCTTGTCAAGTCTTGGAGTATCGCGCTCTGAATTATTATTAAGCTTTTATTAAAACCATAAGCTTATAAGTTTGTGTGCCTTCAATATTTGTACTGAGATGTTACAGTGGTAAATAAAAGATTTTGTTATTATTGTCCTTCCCATATCTTGTTTTTTATCCTACATTCATTTTAATCGTTATTGTGAATTCATAATTTACTGTTTCCCGGCCCCTTTTTATTTTCCAAGCTCCACATATCATGATAATATCTCCACATATCCCGATCTTTTTCCGACACTTTCCATGTATTTTTTCCGATTTTCCAATTTTCCCGAAAGATTTTTTTTCAGAAAAATTATTATTATTTTTTTTTATTATTTTTTTATTATTTTTTTTATTATGTAATAATTAAACAGTTTACAATGTATAATAATATTTGCTAACAATAATGATATATAAAAATTAGTAAACAAATTTTTTTTGATGTTTCTCTTGTTTTCCAAACTTCACATAATATCAAAAAGAAAAAAGCCTTGAAAAAATTCGACAATTTTCCCATTTTTCTAGAACAATTACTTTTGAACCCAACTTCATGTACTACGATATTCCTGTCACGTTTTTTTTGTCCTGGTGCCTTTTCTAAGGAACCGGTTATATTTGGAATAGGTATCTTTTGGCTTTTATAAAATTCTAAAATTTGAACTGTGCCTAAAAAAAATGTATTCAAAATGATACATTATACAAGTTAACGGTAACATAGAATTTTAGAGCTCTCAAACTGATTTATTAAACATTACTATGGCGAATGTTAGGGAGGAGAAACTCTAATTTTATATGAAAACTCAAAATACTGATTGGCAGTAAATTTCTTAGTCAATAGAAATAATTAGTTAGTAGAAATTAATTTCCATTCGTCCAGTGAATTTCAAGTGAATCCGGGACAGAAATTTAGACTGGTTCTCCTCATACCTAACTGGCAGATCGCAAAACGTGAAAATTAACAATAGCGATGTAAGTAACCCTCTACCAATTCAATTTGGAGTCCCACAAGAAAGTGTCCTAGGCCCTATTCTGTTCGTCATATATATTAACAATCTCTAGTAACCTACCCATAACCGGAAAACTAATATCTTTTGCAGACGACACTGTGCTAATAGCTTGACATAATACTTGGAAAGGAACATTAGAGATAGTATAAACTGACATAGGCCTTATAAAAAATTGGTTAGATGACAATCTAACCAATTTGCTGGAAAAAACTAAATTTATAACCTTTAGTCTGTCCTCTGCTACCCAACCTACTAACAATAAAAAAATAATAATTCACTCCTGTCCAATTGATTGATTCCATTTGACCTGATTCTTCCTGTAATTAGCCAAATTTGGCACAAGTCACCAATATGAAATATCTGGGAGTCGTGATTGATCAACATCTACGTTGGGATCAGCACATAGTCAGCCGAACTCCCCACATCGCAAGCTATCTTATGTGTTTCGAACTCTTAGAAATATGCTTACTCCTACAACACTTAAACCAATATACTATGCTCTCTGCCAAACCTTATTAGCATACGGTATCATCATTTGGGGTGGCTGTGCTCAAACTATTATTGATCCTCTGCAAAAAGCTCAAAAATGGTAATACGTGTTATCAATAAGCGACCGACAAGATATTCCTCAATCCGACTTTTTATTGAGTATAATGAATAAAATATACGTCAACTCCATTTAAAATTTATGCTAACACATATCTTGTACAAATACAATAAAAAACAGACTCCTACAACACAATCATACCACCAGAAATATAACCAAACGACACTACAATGTACCTAAACCTCATACTACATCAGCACAAAGACAATTCACCTACCTAACTCCCAAAACCTTCAACCTTCTCCTTGATATCCTAATAAAAAAAACTCCTCTATGGAGTTTCAAAACACAAATAACTCTATGGATCCTAAAACTGCAATACATTTCAACTACAACACCCATACATTCTACACTTTAATCCCCTAATCTCCCTCCACACATCTTTCACATTCCTCAATTGATTTATTTCATATAAAAAATAGCAATTTTCAATGTTTAATTAATTATTTATCACATAAAATATTAACTGAATCGGAATTGTATAATTTACAGACTATTATTTATATTATTAAATTCTTCAATCTGTAAATTTCACCTGCCATAACACAGGGGCATCCCTAGCATGGCGGTTGAAATAACATTCAAAATGTAACTTCCAATGTAAATATTCTTTGAAATAAAAACAAAACATATAGATATTAAATAAGCATTCACAAACGATTTTTATTAAAATAGAAAAATTAATCGGAAGGTGATAAGAAAAAAATACACACATTCTAATAATTACTATTGTACATACAAGCGGGCAAAACTCTACTATGGAGAACTTTCCTAAATTGAGCAAAGCCCACCAAAAAGCCGTTGCAGGGCCTAGCATAAAAAAAACCTTCCGCAGCGGTTGTTTATCTTGCTAGTTTATTAATAAATACCTTCATCGTTTTTTCTAATAGTAATAAAAATATTTAGAAATAAACACTATAAAAACAACATTATATATATATTTTATTTTATTTTTTTTTTTTTAAATAAATAAGCTTTATTGACTGAAAATTTTACATTTTTTTTTTTTTTAGACAATGTATAGATAGTCCCACGAAGCTGCCACATGGCTGCTTGTCTGCAGGTTCTATCTCAATATACAATTATAATATAATATAAGTCTCCCGTTATATAAAATAAATAACAAACTCTTACATACAACTACACTAACATAGGACAATATAGCACACAGATAACACACATTAAAAAATAATACATATACGATCACACACATTGAAAGTGAATAACATCGTACTGTAACATAATGTAATAGAAATAAAATTCTAGTTAACTAAGTGAAAAATGTTATTTTAATTTTTTTTTTCTGGAAATAAAAAGCTTGTTAGTGAAAAAAAAAAAAAAAAAAAAAAAAAAATACATTAATTTATATTAGAATTAAAACTTTCAAATAATGTCTTTCCTTTTCTTCTTTGTTTGCTCTATTTTTTATAGATATACAGATTTTTCATTTATAAGCCACATCTATTTTATGATGTTTGTATTATTATTTGCCACATCTATTTTATGATGTTTGTACCAATTTTTTTACTGCTGTACGATATATTTTTACGGCTGTAAGTGATAATAGTCCTCATATAAGGACAAGAATTTATTTTTTCAACAATGAAGCAAACAAAAGTTACTACCCTCAGAACATAATATATGTAGAATAGATATTTCACAAGAAAAAATGATGTTTTTTACCTCCTTCATAATTTGTCCTGTAGACGGTTAAAAACTATGACTAGGTTATATAAAGTAAAAAGGTTTTACCAGAGAGCCGACGTTGAGAGCCGCGCAGGATCCTGAGGAGAAGATCAGCATGGCTACGGACCAGAATACCTGATCGGTCGGGATATACGACATTAAGATGATACCGCATCCTAGGCCGACGCATGCTGTTACAACACAAATATTACAATGTCAATAAATTATTCATATTATTCAAACACTAAAATGTCAACAAATTGTTCTTATTATTCAAATAATACGATGTCAACAAATTATTCTTAATATTCAGATATTATGGGGTCAACCAAAAATATTCTTATTATTAATATATTTGCAATGTCAACAAATTAATCACATAATTCAAATATTATAATGTAAACAAATAAATGATTTTTATTTTTATATTACTTTAATGTCAACAAATTATTCTTCTTATTAAAATATTACGACAATTCTCTTACTAATAATCAAATGTAATATTGTCATCAAATGCCAACCAGTGCCATTTTTTGCATTTAAAAGGTCCAAATTTACTGTCTATTATCAATTTAACATTACACGAATGGAAATAAACCACAGGTGACAGTAAAAAGAGAGCGCATAAGATTAGTATAGGTACATAATTAGAAAATGTACATAAGGTAGATAATGTTAAAGGTTTTGATAAAGTCCAAGAATGAGCTGGTCTTCTGTTTTTATTTTGATGAAAATGTGTTCTAAATGAAAAGTTACTAACGGTAGTCAAATTAGTTTGTCAATATCTCCAAAAATTATGTAGTTACGAAGTTGAACTTGGGTATACTTCTTATTTTTTGTATGGGTAAAACGTGTGCAACGATTCAGTGCAATTCATAATTCTATAAATGTACCGTGATGTCACGAATTTTTCAAAAATTCGCTGTAGTTAAAATGATTTCTAAAAAACATAAAATTAGGAAACGACCTCATTCCCAACAAATCAGTCCCAAATTTGAAAAAGATCATTAAAATTGTTTTCTTTTTAAAATAGGTACTACTTTAAGCTTGGTACCTACTTTATCGCTGGTCTGAATTTTTCACAAAAACAGTTTCAATTCTGAAAATGTCTCTTAAATTCAAAGCAAATCTGAGTTCTAGGGTTTATCGAACCAGAGTACAGACAGACACACAACCGAAATTAGTAGATAAATTAGAGTCATGTTGTCAGCAGACCTGGAATCGGCGTTTGACAGGAAATTTTCAAATGTAAAAAATGGCACTTCAATTTTTAAATGTAAAAAAAAATAATACAACGGCGATAAGTGTTGTTTTTACAGACCTTTAGACCTGTAGCCGTACCCAAACTGCATCAGTTTTAATTTTCGTGTAAATATATAATTTAACTCACCGATTACATTAGCTATTTTTCTGGAATTAGTTATAGATATAAGCTTCTTATTGATAAAGAAATCCGACATGAAGCTGATGATGAAACTGAAGATAAACATGGCGATGTAGGGAAGACCTGCGTACAGACCGCTCTGAAAGAGAGAAAGATATTTTAAAATCTGAATTCGACTAATTGCTTTCATAAAAAAAATGGCAAATAAAATATTCTACAGATATTAATAATACGGTGGAAACATGGAAACCTGCGAAATGTGGAGTTGGAGAAAAATGGTCAGGATTTCATGGACAGAAAGGCGCATTAATGTGTCGATTCTGGAAGAGCTAGGCATCCACAATAGGCCTTCTGTTTTCCTACAACGTATTTGAAGATACTTTGGACACGTTGTTAAAAATGAGGACTCCGATTTGGAGAAACTCAGAGTCACTGTCAAAGTGTTTGGCAGGAGATGTAGAGGAAGGTCAACAATGGGCTGGAGTGACCAAGTATCACTGGCGTCCGGTACGTCGGTGTCCTTGACTCTCCATATAGCGCAGAACAACGAGGAATGGAGTGCCCACCATGGAAATCGGAGTGGGGGTCACGATCCTCAGCAATGAGGAACCGACTTAAAAAGAAAAATTACCGCTACCGTATTGGTTAAAGAAATTTTGTTAAAGCGATACATTAAATGGTAACATTAGGTCAATTAAGGATATATTGAGTACGATTGGCTAGGGGGAGAGAAGCCCATTCTAAGACGCGCAATGCATGGAATGCACGTAGCTTAACGGCAACCCATGTAGCATGCACAAACTTAATAAATTTGGCACATAAATAGTGCATTACAGCCTTCAACAAATTAATCATTGGCATTCTCGTGGCACCTTCAGCAAAGCAGGCTCCTCGGAGAAGCTTTTATAGTTCACCCTGAGACGATTAAACAGGACTTCATACGACTCCAAACGTCTCTTTGGGGAGGTAACTTAACCCACTAGTGTAATTAGCAGCTAGTGATTAGGTGATCAGCTTCAGGCAGCATGAAGCTTCGGACAGCTCGAGAGGGATTAGACTCACATTCTCAGAGCTGACTCCCAGCACGAGCTTCAGGTAGCTCGGCGTCTCCAGCAGCATGGTGAGGTATCCCCAGTTGCATCCGGTGTGCGCGATCAGTAGTGCCAGGAAAGGTACTGAGGTGAACAGCTTCTTCCACGGAGTTTTGATAACCTACCCACACAATAAGCACGTTGAATAAAATAATCTTACATATTTGAAATTAAATATATTATACTGATCACAGTTAGCTGTCAATTGTGGTTCATGGTTCATTTTCAATGTTTGAATTATCTACGATATTGTACCTTGCAGGGTCGCATTTACGCACATGGTATCACGGCTGGTATGGGCCCGCACCAATGGCGGATTTAGGGGGATTTTAAAAATAGACAAGGAGGTACGGTCCCTCTATAATTACGTTCGTTTTGTTTTGTGTACTATGGATCTCATCAATGTGATCACAGCCAATCTGCAGAGGCAACGTGAAACTATCACAAACGCATTAACAAAACTTTTCAATATGGCTGAGGCTCTCGCAAACGAGATTGGTACAGAAATCACGGTCCACAGAGTTAAACGAATAGGTCGAATATTCAAACTCAGTCTATTGTCTACCTATTCCTTTTCTAGATTATTTTTTAAATGAAATATCATCCAGGTTCAAAGCTGCAAAGAATCGGACTGTTGCAAAAGCTGCTGACTCTAACTTCAGTTACTAAGATATTGAGGATGTTTTTCAAGGCGCTGAAGTATATAAAGAGGACCTTCCTTGTTTTTTTTTTGCTTTAAAGAAAGAGCTAAAAGTTTGACAAGAGATGGAAGAAAATATTATAATATTAAGTCTCCAGCAGATCAGACCAGCCTACAAAACAGCAAAGGCGCTGCCAAATATTAGAACTCTGTGTCAATTGTTGTGCACGTTTTCAGTGACTACAAGCACTGCCGATTTAAAACACATCAGCAGAATAACAGAAGATTGCTTGAAAGGAATGGCTTTAATGGATATCCATCAAGATATTGCGTCAAAAATGAACGTTAACGAAGTACTGGATATCTTCAGCAGGAAACATAAAAGAAAACTGTCGAAGTTATAAATGTATTTTTTTACTATTTTCATATTAATAACCTTTATATTAATGTACAAGTATATTTTTTGCAGTTATTTTTTAATGTTGTTGGTTAATCCCAAATATGAGAACATTTTTTGCCTGTCTGACTCTCCTAGAAAAAAACCTTGATCTGTCCTTTGCCCGTACCACAAAATGGTTTTAACAAATTGGATACATTTATTATTAATGAAGAGATAATTTCAGCAGCTCTAAACTTAGTGGAAACATTTTATAACAATAACTTAGATGATCAATTATTGAGAAATTAACTCTTTCAGTCAAGGCTTTTTACCACGAGTTTCAAAAAGATGAAGAGGAAAATAAAAAAAGTCAATTGTCAGAAGAGGAGGAAATCTCAACGATGTATTCTTTTTTTTAAATATAAACCCACTTACTTATAAACGAGGTGTAAATATTACGCGGCGCGTAAGGTCAGAAAAGTGAAAAACTTGACTCATTACTATGGTGTTTGGTTAAAACGGTCTTAAACCAGGATCAAGGCCCGCTTTACCATAATAATGTAGATGGGCGTGTAAAAATCGAATTAGTAAGACGGATAGTTTTCATAGGAATGTTAACGTGTTTATTACCTACCTGATCGATTTTAAATTATTTTCATTTTTATCTCATCAATTCATCAACTTCCAAACAGAGGAAAATTTTTTTGACTTTTGAATAAATGGCATATAGAGCTCCGGGCCAAAAAGGCCCCTTTCTCTTTCATCATGATTTTAAATATTGGTTGTAGGATAAATTTTAATTTAATTTTGGTTGTGTTTTTAAAATATTTTTGCAAGGAAACATGGCTGCAATATGGGGGATTTAAGGTTTACGGAGGAATTGTTTGGGTTTTTTAAAGGTAGTTATTTCATTTACATCATACTGTGCGAGGCAGTTGATGGACGCGTTTTCATGGGTGGGGAGGCCCGCATAAAATGATTCCGCGAGACTTAAGATGTGATCTTTAAGGAGGGGTACTTCAGAGTCCCGGTGTAGTTGAGCAACCCTCATCCATCTAGGAGCTCCCAGGGCAATGCGTATGGCTTTGTTTTGAAATGTTTGTAGTCTTTTTAACGGAGGCTCTGAAGCGTGAGCCCAGATAGGGCTAGCGTAAGTGAGTTTAGGTCTTATAGTGGATTTATATATTAGTAGTTTGTTCCTTGGAGATAATTTTTTGTTATTTTTAGATATCATGGGATAAAGGGCTGCAAGAGTTCTATTGGCTGAATTTAGAGTTTCTGTTATATGTTTTTTCCAAGTTAATCTGCTGTCTAGAGTTATTCCGAGGTATTTAATTTTTTTTTCCAAGGTACGTTTTCGCCGAACAAGTGGATGTTAGGGGGTCGTTTAGGGCGTCTACGGGAGAAAACACAAGCGGCGCTTTTTGAGGGATTGATGCTAATTCGTCATTGTTTAAAAAATGATTCTAGTTTCGACGCGTGGTCTTGGACGCGTCGTGTAGCGGTCATTTCGCTTACTGAAGTCGACATGACTTCAGTGTCGTCTGCAAATTTGCCTATTTTGGTTTTTTTGGTGCGAAAGTTATGGATGCTGGGGCGGGGGATATCGCTTAGGTATATATTGAAAAGAGCTGGCGAGAGAATAGAGCCTTGAGGGACACCTGCTCTTAGCGATCTCACTGTGGAAAAAATTCCATCTAATTTGATTCTAAATTTACGGTCTTTAATAAAATTAGCTATGAGTTGAAGCATTGAAAGGGGGATACCGAGGAGGTACATTTTATAAATGAGACCTCTGTGCCAGACTTTATCGAATGCTTTGCAGACGTCTAGGGAGAGGACTACAGTGTGTTGGCGAGAGTTGAATCCGTTTGTAATTTGTTCGACCACCCGCAGAAGTTGGTGGAGAGTTGAGTGGCCCGATCGAAAGCCGTGTTGAAAGTCCAGGATGATTTTTAAATCGTCGACTATTTTTTTCAGTCTAGCGAGGATTAACTTTTCAAGAATTTTACCTGCACTGGGAAGCAGGCTAATCGGTCGGTGGTTTATGGCCTGAAGGGGGTCTTTACCAGGTTTTGGGATAAGGATAACGTCTGCAGTTTTGTAGTCTTTTGGGAATAAACGAAGTCTAAAGGATGCGTTGCTGATGGCTGTGAAAGAGCAAATGGCTTTGGAGGGGAGGCATTTTAAAATTTTATTTGATATTAAGTCGGGACCGGGAGATTTTTTTGTTTTCAAGGATTTTATAATTTTAGAAATTTCTTGAGGGGTTGTGAACGGGATTGGATTGTCTGTGGGGGTTTCTGTCAGGATGGATGAGACTGTTGATTCTACTGTTGAAACGAATTGAGGGTCATCGTAGGTCGTGGTCGGGGAAAATTGTTCTTCGAGACTGTCGGCAAAAGTCTCGGCTTTATCTCTAGAGGAATACACTGTGCCTTTTGGGCCCGTAAGGGGACTTATTCTGGTCGGGGGTTTTCTAAGGGTTTTGGAGAGTTTCCAAAAGGCTGTTCTGTCGTCGTCAAGAGTGGAGATGAAGTCGTGCCACTGTTCGTCTCTGTATTTTTGGAGTTCGACTTTTACTTGGTGAGAGAGACGATTCATACGAATGCGATCGATCGGGTTTGAGAATCTTTGCCATTCCTTTCGGGCGAAGTTTTTTTCTCTTATAAGTTCTTTCAGTTCTGCGGGAAGGTCGGGTCTGTGTTTATCATTCGCGACTTCGACGGTGGCAAGGTCTACGGCTAATTTTATATCGTTAGTGAAATTTTTAGTGGCTAAATTGAGGCTTTCTTCGTCGGTAATTGATGTTTGAACTTTGACTGATTCTAATAGTTTGGGGAGTTTTTGCCATTGAATTTTTTTACGTGTAGATCTATGAGAAGGTACTGACGGTAGGGAGCCGTCAGATAAAAACAAGAGTATAGGATCGTGGTCAGAAGATAGTTTTTTAACAGTTTGAAGGGTGTAGAGCAAGGGGCAATTTTTCATTATTATTATATCTAAGACGTCTGGGTCGTGATTTGCGTTTTTGGGGGAAAATGTGGGAATATAGGGGGCAGATACTATAAGTGATTTGTCGGCTACGTAATTAAAAAGAATTCTGCCCTTAGTGTTAGTGGTTCGGGAATGCCAAGAGCCGTGTTTTGAATTTAAATCGCCTGCAATTATTGTGGGTAAGGAGTTAACAAAGAGTTTGTCGAGGTCCGGGGCAGTGAATTTTCTTTTGGGGGGGCTATACGCGGAAATGAGTTTAATTGGACCATTATTTAGAGTATTTATGACTATAGCGGTAGTTTCGATATTTTCTGAAGAGGGACAGTTTATGATACAGTGGTCGATTGAATATTTAACAATGATTGCGGTGCCACCGCCTGAAGAATGGGTGCGGTCGGTGCGGTAAGTTATGTAATTCGGAAATTTAATTGTTTTGCTGGGTTTTAGCCAGGTTTCGTTAATTAGGAGAACATCGAGATTAAAATCCATCAGAAATTGAAGGATTTCTCCTCGGAAATCTTTTACTTTACCGTCTGCATTCCAGTATGCAGCTTGAAGATTTTATGGTTTTCTACATTGTCTGGACATTTTAAAAGATTTTAATGGTTGTTGGAGATTTTAAATATTTTTTTAATGAATTTAAATAAAAATAAAATTAAAAAAAAAAAAGAGATTTTATTTTAATGATATTACTGGATTGAGCTGAGAAGGATTTGAACATTGGAGAGCAGCCTAGAGTTCATCTCCATGGCAGTTTTGAGTTGGGCGGCAGCGTTTTGGAGTGCTTTAATGAGATTTGCTGGGAGATTTTGGGGCGGGGGTGGTGGGGCGTTGGGTGAGGTTTGGGGCAGGGTGGTGGGTTCAGGTAGAGGCGGGTAGGTGACGGTGGTCACGGGCAGGGGGTTAGGCGCTGAGGTAGAAACGACGGTGGGGTTTACAGAGGAAAATTTTCTACAAATCAATCTATCTTTTTCTATTTATGTAAAGGAGAATCTGTGCCTTGTGGCTTGCGGGCGGGTGGGCGGCCGCGTGCGGACACCGGGCGAGCGGAGTGGATTTGATTTTTATACAAATCTACAGTTTTATTTTGCATACTTGAGCTATAAACCAAGAGAAAGATCATTGTATATATCCGATGCGAAAAACTCCATGTAAAGCCCAGCCAACGCCGGGCACTTCAGCAAGTAAATAATAAAGTTTAAGTGATTCTTTTCAGGTTTTTCAAAAAAAAACCTGTTTGAATTTCCGCCTTGGAATCTGCAGATCGTAAAAACGGCTCTGGTACCTTGTGTTCAGACTTCAGACTGGAGGGATCGAGCGATGACTCGATGAAGTCCCTCTCCCCCTGCGTGATAGTGGCGTGCAGCGCGGGCCGATCGCTGCCCATCCAGCACCAGAGTAGGCCAGTGACCAGCGCCAGCGCTCCGATCACCTGGAAGGACACGGGCCAGCCGAAGCGACCCGACAGCACTCCCACAGAGAACATACTCACTATTATGCCAAATGGAGCTCCTGAAACCATTCATTAAGGAAACCTTCAAAATTGTCAATTTTCGAAAATTTAATTGTCACCTACTTAAAATCTATCGCACACTGGAGGATTGTTCCTTCCAGTCCAATCACAACATTTTCTTCAATATTACAATTTTTTTATGTGTGTCAATATTCCTTGCAGATCAATGTTTAACGTCGATTTACCATGAAAATTTTATGTTTCTCACCAGTAAAGAAAATTATGCATCGGAGTTCAGATGAAGGTCAGAGGAAGTCTGATCTGATGAATTTGGGACATTGAAAACAAAGATTATGGATTTCGGCCGCCGTTTGTATCAATGAATGAGCCGGACCATTGTCCTGATGAGACGTGTTTTGTAGCTTCACAAGTAAATTGTATAATAGATTAGTCTCTGTAAGTAAGCAATGGTCTCAGTGACTCACCGGACATGACGAAGCTGCCAAGCCTGCTCCTTTCGCTGATGGGCGCCCACTTGCTGAGGAAGATCTGCACGCAGGGCATCATGCAGGACTGCAGCTGTCCCTGAGTGGCCCTCACCGCGCACGCGGCCTTCCAGCCTCCCTGCAGCAAACATAAAAATCTATCTACAATACATACATGCAAGTCCTTCATACAGACGGTAATGTCGATATTATAAAAGGACGCAGATATGATGAAATGGAATGAATATACATATATATATATATATATATATATATATATATACAACTTCATCTTTACTGTATAATTTTGTATTTTTCCAGGTGTTTAACATCATTCAGAAATAAAAAGTTGCTTATTTGACTATTTTCTTCATATTTAATTAATAATAATTGACTTTATTTGTTAATTAATAATTGCATCATAGCATACACTAAATTTCCCACCTCCTCATCCCTCTCTCATTTCGATTCCATTAATTCCTTCCTCCACACAGCACTTCTCAAACAATCTAATAAGAATTGCAAGTGTCCCGAAATAAGTGATTTCTTACCATGTGAACAATTTGAGCGAAGAGCAACGTGGCCAGTCCATTGACTATCATGGATACAGTGAGGAGTTTCTTAGCCCCGAACCTCTGCGCCAGTTGGCTGGCTGGTATCTGCATGAGCATATAACCCCAGAAGAAGGAGCCCAGCACGAAGCCCTGGGTCTTCTTGTCCCAGTCGTATATCTAAAACAAAATTCAAGTCAGAATAAATAATTGATTTCTTCGCTCGATAAAATGAATAATTTTGCATAATCAACAAAACGTGTTAGTATCTATTCGAGAGAGTTGTCTTCAAGATCTTTGACAATGGTATTAGTAAAGGAAATTAAAATTATTGTGGTAGATTTATCAGATCTAAATCCATGCTGTTCCTCAATCAGAACCTTTTTGAAAACAGGAGTGATTTTCTTTGTAACGATAGACTATTGGAATTTCGGGAATATAATTGCTAATCATCGTTCTGTAGTTTCCAAATTTTGACTTGTTCCCTAATTTAAAAATAAGTCTAATATAAGAAAGTTATATAACATACAAATTGGTTTAGATAAAAAAATTCTAATTAGATAGATTCTAAGGATTGGAAAACATCTTCAAATGAGATTCGACAATCATTCAAATTGATAGTATAGGCATAGTTAAGTGGAGCAATGGTAGACGTGGTATTATGGATTTTCTTCTTATCAAATATCAACTATTTCAGTTTAATGCTGAACCATTTAGGAAACTTTGGTTGGGAGTAAATTCCCAAATAAATAATAAGAAAATCATGGGACAAACATTCATAATATTTAAATACAGCTTAGTTAATATTGATATTCAAAAAGAGAGATATGCAGTCGTACTGGGCAAGATATTTGTTCATGCCACTATAGTCACAAAACTTTCAATTCACAAATCAAACAACTTTTAGATAAACCCAACAGTAATCACAAGTTTTAATTTCATTGGATACATGTTTCACATAATTGATTATATTAACACATTTGTAATTTTTATTGATTTAATCGTGTTATGAATGTAAGGATAATTGATTAATGATTAATTAAAAAAATATAAACAAAATGCGATATTTTAAAAAAACGCCATATATATATTTTTAACATATCCTCTAAAGTTATTTTATGAGCTTCCAAATATGCGTTTATTGTTGTTGCATTTTATTAAGTACCCATTTAATACAATGTTGCCAGCTCGGTCTTTGAACAATTTACAACCAGTTCTGTACCTACCTTCTAGTATTTCTTACCTAATAAGTACATTTTTATTTTTATATCTTATGTTTGTTTCTTTAAGTTATATTTTTTTAAAGTTTGTAATTAAATATCTTATATTCTTAATTATATTGTGTTATCAAATTTATCATATAGTTTTATAACTATTTGTTAATTTTTAGCTACATCAATTAATGAAATTTTACAACTTATAAACCATAATGACTCCCAACATTCCCCAATTCAAACACGAGAAATAATTTCTCAATTGAGTTGGGCAGTTTCGTTAAAAAAATATAATTTTTTCGCAATCAGCCTCAAAATATCAACATTTGTAAATTATTGTAATGTATTTGTAAATTAAAAAAAAAAAAACATAAAATTTGTAATGATAATAAATGTTTGGTTTTAAACTGTTAACCCTGAATAAGTTAGTAATGCTTGTAGACAAAGGTGAACGATAATTATTAGCCAACAATGAGTCAGTAGCTTCGCTTACATAAACACTGGGCATACTAGTGAAAATCAAGACCCAGACAAGAACCAAGACAGTTAGTAACAGTATTTAATTGAAACATATTCATATGCGCAAATAAATTTACTACTGTGAGCTTGCGGAGAAATCGTACCTAAGGGAGTTTTACACCTTGATTGGTAAATTATAATAATCACCACATATATATTTATAGAATCGGTGTTTTTAGTTACATGCTCTACTGATACAGTATGTGACTCATATACTTCTAATGAAGAAGAGGGGGCAATGTATACACAACCAATTAAAAGTTTTTTCGTACCGAGTATAACAAATAAAAACAACTGATCAGAAACATTATTAGATGATTCCAGAATATGGCAAGGGTACCTTTATTTATACCAATCATAACCCCACCTCATAAACCGATGTTACATCTAATGATACTCAATTTTGTAAGGCCACGAACATTTTGATGGTACAGTGACAAATCATTATTTATGAGATTACGATTCCGGTTCAGTCTAAAAAAATAACTGAATAATTCACGTCTCTCGGCAGGTTTTATGGGAGGCTGGTTTCCCGAAGAAGGTACACTGACACACACTGGAGCTTTCTCTTTTTGGGACACGCATCACGGCTATAATAATAATAACATAGCATTTATATAGCGCTGTTTTAGTGTCATTTAACAACTTAGCACAGTAGGGACAGGTGGGTATTTCTGCTTGACATTTGGAGGCTATGTGGCCATATAATTGGCAGTGGTCACATATTAAGCTATCAACCTTACACGAGGAAGTTTCCAGTCTACTGCAAGTTTAGTTTTAGAAGTGAGTGACGTACTAAATGATGGTTTCGGAATGTGAACACATCTAATATGACGGCCAATCACTGGCCTATGCAATGAGGACACTAAATTTGTTTAAGAGCACACACCAATATTGCTAGCTAAATGTTAACAAATTCACATCTTTGTTTAAAAAGGAACCCACATTCCACACAGTATCCCCAAAGCCGACAAAGGTTTCGAGTGTTCCCTCAGTGTGAAGTTATTGATAAAAAAACAATGTAGGTAAGGGTTACATCAACAACTTATTTTTTATGGTTGAAAGAAGATGAAATAATTGTTTTGCGAATAATAATTGTTAATTATGAGTTTTAAATAAGAGATCCAAAAAATGACGTAAAAAAAATCGGTCACAAAGGCCGAATTGTTAGAGGCGTTGTCCCGGTAAATCTTCTATGTCTTTATCTGTTTCTTGTTTCGTTTAGATTTATTAGTATTATCTTCTTCATTATATCGTATTAAAAATTTTGTGTAATTAAAAATGATGGCATGAGGTTGTACTTACTTCCACGTCTGTAGTATTTGAAGATGTGTCTGTCATAGCAATGATTGCCACACTAATGTTGGCCCTCATGATGTAGGACACGCAGACGATCATAAACACCAGGGTGCTCTGAATGTGCCGGTGGCCCAGGCCATAGGCTAAAATAGAAACCAAACAAAAATCGTCATTGTCAGTTGAAAATTTTACAATAATGGAAAATTGTGACACATTATGAAACATCATTTTTCCGAGGCCTCATCTGACTTTCATGATGTCTCTCAAACAAAGGTATATTACAATTTCTGAACCGTAACAACAAACCACTGTTAAAAGCAAATAATTCGATGACTCCAAGACGGAATTATTAATCGTTATTATAATTTGCCACAAAAAGTTTTCTAACAATATTGAAGTCAAATCCGTCCAATCTTGGTACAATCATTATAATCTGATGTGTTCGCTCGTTAAGTGAATACATTCTTAGGGCGGGTTGCTTCAAAGAATTTGAACAGTTCATCAAATTTCAAAGTTGATTTTCACTTTTTGTGAAGGTTCTTTTCAAGTTCTGTTATTATATCATGTCTGAACTGTCTAAACTGTCTAAACTAGTAAACTGTAAATATTGCTGAAATCAGTGAATCCTTATTATCTCTCTGGTCGCTTGTGAATTTACTAAGGTTTACCATACTATGTAAATATTTTAAACGAATGAGTTATGTATGAGATCTTATTAATTATTTTCAGTATCAACATAGAGGTATAAAGACGATTGTCCTATGATAATGTGAAACTAAGTTAGGTTAACATAGAGGTCTGGAATCCCATCAATGTTTAATGGAAAAAAAATACTATTTCCTCTCTAGTGAACAATTTCAAAAATGTGAACAACCAATCTTTGATTTCTGAGGTACAGATGTTATATCGGATGAGTTAGCTGAATGTTCTACCTATTGCGAGTTGGTATCTATTCATTAACCAGTGGAACGCCGATGGTTCTCTGGAAAACACGCGAGCATTCTAAAATGTTTGGGCTAATCAAACTTTAGGTTCTACTAATATTTTTCTGTTTTATTCTCCGGCCTTCAACACGTTAATCAAGAGGTTGGAGAGTTATCAAGAGGGTGGAGAAATACTTTTGTAAATGTTCTAAAACAATAAATAATTAAATGCATTATGAATTAGGATCGGTAGCTTTCGAGCTAGCAAACAAGAAGAAAGCCCAATGACAAGCATTATATATCAAAAGCAAGACCACCATTCAGAATTGAAACGTTTCTCGGAATGGCTTAAAAAAATATTACAATATTCTGAAAGAATTGTCGTTATTCTAAATAAAAAATTAAAAGTAAATGTGTTGCTTACTTTTAGTTGGTGTTTCCACTGCCACATTATTCCGTTCCTCTTCGTTCTTCATGGTTATGAAATTAGCCACTGTTACTGTTAAAATATATTATTAATAATCGGACCGGTTAAACAGAACTACTACGCGAGCACACCATGTTAAAATAATATAAATGATAAAAGTAAATTATTTTTTTGACAAATTTTCGGTCCGTTCCATTTATTATCATCCTATTTAAACAAGGGAATCGCAACTTGATAAAGACGACGCTAAGTACACATAATGATATGTGGCCTAAGACAGAAGCATTTAAATATGGTTGTAATATGATAAAACTGTTTGTCAAATTTATCTTGTAAATAAATTGAGCATGGTAATTTAAAATTTTCCCTAGCCTTGACCGAAATAGCTATAGACAATATCAATTCTAAAAATAGGTTTCATTACTTAAAATGATCCGCAAAGAAAAAAATTACAATTTTAAGCTTTTAAGCTTTCTTTGGTTTTCGAGTTATTGAAATAGATAATAAATAAACCTGTTCGTTAACATAATAACCCGTTAGATTCGCTGTTTTCCATGGGCCTGAGAAATATCTTATCACTCGTCATTGTTTTAATGAATAGGTTTGTAAGTCTCAGCACCATGGAAAATGATGGGTTTATTGTCCTTAAGAAGCTTTATTATTTTTTTATTTAGGAAACAAACAGTAATTTATATATTTAGCATAAACAGCAATTATATACAATATTAGACCAATAATGTTCCATTAATTCTAGTCGTTGATTCAATATTTGCACCTATACAATATATTTATAAAGATTAAACATTATAAGGAATTACAAAATGTTATAAAAACAAATAAAGACAGTTAGTATTAATGCAGTTTTGGCATGATTTTAATAAAAACAATAAAATTAAGTAAGATGATAGGTTTATTTCACAAAATATAAAATTAAGTTATCAGTTTAGTAAGTTTAATTTTATATGTTTTCAAGTTACTCTTGAAAATGTCTACATCTCTAGAGGCATTGTGAATTTTACAGATACGTCCTATTAAAGAGTTTTGCTCATATTTGGCTTTACAGTGTGATGTTCTAAATAAGTCTTCGATCTGGTGTTGTGTTCAGGTCAACGAAATGCAATCTTCAAGATATGATGAATCAACAAGACTGTTCACGATTTTGTACAAGAATAGGGCATCAGAAATTTTTCTGTGTTTATATAAAGCGGTAGGGTCAAACCGATGATCGCAAAGCGATACGATAGGTGTTTAATAAATTTGGATTGGATATTTTCAATACGATCAATGTATGTTTGATATTGAGGATTCCAAATTACTGAGGCAAACTCGAGTTGTGACCTTACATATGACATATATAGCAGAATTAGTGTATGTGTGCTATAGTGAAAGGCTTTGTAATGCGTATATTAAATCCCAATTGTGTATAAGCTTTTTCTAAAATATGTTCGATATGGTCCTTAAATAACATTTTAGAATCTAGCAGTACTCCAAGATCTCTGATTGATTCTACTCGTTGTAGGAGTATATGGTTTAATTTGTAAGTATAATTAATCGGCTGTTTTTACGTGTAAATGTAATAACGTAACACTTTTCTGTATCTAGATAAAGTTGATTGATATCGCAATATTGTTTCATTTTGCTTACGTCTTCTTGTAACTGGTTGCAGTCATCTGCGGAGTCAATAAGTTTATATAATTTTATGTCATCTGCGTAAAATAGGAAAGAAGAATGACCAATAATACGTTTTATTTCGTTTATATATAATTTAAACAAGAGAGGCCATAAATAGGAACCTTGAGGTACCCCTGAGGGAATAGTTAAAATTTGGGACATGTAACCTTTTAAGGTAACAGCTTGACTTCTTTTTTTAAAATAAGAAGAGAACCATCTCAGAAGATTTCCAAGTGTACCGATTTTCAAGAGCTTATTTAATAGTATTTCGTGATTTACTTTATCAAATGCCTTTGAAAAATCTGTGTAAATGGAATCAATCTGTTTCCCACTATCCATAGAGTTGAGAAAAAAATGAGTAAACTGTCCTAGATTCGACTCAACAGATCTGCCTTGAAAAAAAACATGTTGGTGGGGGCTAGTAATAGTATTTTTGCATAAGTTAAAAAGTTGGTCATACACGATTTTTCCATGATTTTACTTAAGATACATAGTTTAGAGATAGGTATATAATTTTCAATATTATATTTATCCCCTTTTTTAAAAACAGGTGTTACAAATGCTTTTTTCCAAATACTAGGAAATAGACCTTCTTTAAAAGATTTTTTAAAAAGCTGTGTTACAGGAATTTTTCAGCACAATTAAAATTGGATGTAATTTATCGTTTTTTTTTTTTAATGAATAAGGTTTATAAACTCAATTCTTGCGAGAAAGGCATACAAATACAATATTGTATGGATGAATTCAATCCATCAATTTTATTTCAGTTCTGTTTTATTTTGTTTTCAATTTATTATCTCATTTCATATCATCCGTTTATTAATTATTTTTTTTTAAATGTAAAATGGGGCCTCTGCATGGGTAAAGTGAGGCCCACATTATCAAATAATAACAACATTATAGTTTATTATGTTATCTTGTGTAGTATTCATGTACTTGCGATGCTTTTATAAATGTCGTGTTCACAATCTGTCTAAACCCATTTTGGATTTTGTTCATTTATTAATCTACAAAATCCAAAAGCATATGTTACATTTGCAGTTTGCTGATTTTCAGTAATTGCGTTTCTTGGTATACTTTTTTGGTGAGTGTATCTGGGTTATATATTTTTTTTAAACTTTTATCTGTTTTATTTGTAGGTCGTTTAAATATGTAATGTATGTGCTTTCCCATATTTCAATTAAATAATTTAGATGGGACTGGATTTTACTAAAGTATAATCCCTTTTTCTTTAGGTTTTGTGTATGCTGCTTTAATGATTTTAAATGAAGTGTTTATCGATATGTAGTTCCAGATATTTTTCACCATCTGAAAAATGTAGGTTTTTTCCTTCTATTTGCAATGGTTTATGAGATGGCGTTTTTATTTTTTGTGAGCTTGATCACGTAACTCATTTTTTAAAAATATATTAGCCAGTTGTTTAATATGTTAAGATCCAATTGTGATTTTTCTAGCAAGTTTTCTAAGTTTATGCCGAAGTAAAGTATAGCAGTATCAACTGCGTATACGAAAAATTTGCCATTTGGGTTTAATGGACACAAATGGCAAAATTTTCTTATACGCAGTTGATACTGCTATATATATATTTGAAAAAGGAGTGGCCCTAATATGGATCCTTGAGGAACTCCATAGTTTGTTATTGTGTTCATAATAATAATAATATTTGGATGATTGGAAAGAGCCGTTTTTGTGCAAAATCACCTTAAGGGCGCTGTAGAAATATATAATACATTTCTACAATGATCTATGATATTGCTAACTATATGTAGATAAAATAAAGTACCATAATTACCTGATAGGTAAGTCAGGCAAGGTTGACTGTTGTTATCTAAGTTGACATATTGCAATATGTTTTTTAGAAACGATTAAAACACGTTGAACGCCATGTAGGTCACCGGTGACTTCATAACGAAAATCGTCATTTTTCTCCCATAGCGCCATGACGTTCACCGGTGACCGCAGTTAATTTTCTTTATTTTCATGGAAAATTTTCGTCAAAAGAAAAAAAGGAATACGTTTTGATGGTCGCCGACGAGATCTGAGTATTTTTTTTTTCAAATTTAAAATGGTAATTTTTCTTCATTTCCACAATGGCGTTCAACGTGTTAAATGAGTTGGAGAGCAGGACCAGTTACACCTATTTTTAAGTAGTATCTCATGACTTTTGCTCAAAGCTTTTTGTAGGTCTACGAGGATTGCTATTGTATAATTTCCATTGTCTTTGCTGGTTCTTATTTAATTTATCAGGTCACTCGTTACCGAAAGAATATTCGATTATTTTCTGAAATCGTATTGTTTAACAGTTTTTTTTAATAAAAACTTGTTTAGCCTTTCATAAATGTCATGTTCATTTTTTTGATAATATTGGTAAAATCGGGATGGGCCGGTAATTTGAGATTTTACGTTTTAGATCCAGATTAGAGAATTGGTATTACCTTCGCAATTTTAAAGAAATCTGGAAAAATTCTCTCTTTAATACATTTAATTAGTTTTGGAGAAATCAGTAGTTCGGACAGATAAAGTATTTTTTGAAGAAATAATAAAAATGTGAGCGTCGAGCGAACCCCCATTTTAAGAGTCTTATGTCGCCTTAATTAGGTCCGGCCCAATGTGGCGCACTTGCAGCAGTCCGCTCCGGGCGCCGAATTGCCAAGCCATTGCCTCACCCAACAGTCTTTGACATTACTTGTCATAAAAATAGCGCTACACAAATACTACTACTATTATTGATTACAGTGATCACGCGCCTAGGCGTCTACTGGTTTTAGCAAGGGGCGCCAAAATTTTAGTTCGGGCGGCCCTGATCTTTAATCAATATTGTATAATTTATTTAACGTAATCATCAAGCTGCTGCCACACGCAAAGCTCACATCAACAGATAATATAAAGCACAATAGCGCTCGCCATACAATCCCATACAGACCCGACACACGTAAAAAGATAACGCGCTATAAGTGTGGTTCTGAACTTCGCTAACCGATTTTATTTTACGTAACCGCTCCCGACGCGATATTTGAAAAGTTATGCGTCCCCCTCTCCGCCGTAAAAAGGAGAGGGGGTCATTTTAATTACGGAGCTACCAACTAAGTTCTGTGTTCCCTTTGACAGCCATGACATAAGCAGCCTAATAATGCATTTCTTATTTATTGTGTTAGCTCATATATGGCTCATATCGTCATGTGTGCTAGTAAATTTAGAAACATAAAAAAAAAAACTTTATTTGGCAAACATACTTAACATATATTTAAAATATAAATATAATCAAAATTTGAAGTAAACAAATTTTCGCCCTTTCAAAATTAATCATATTTTTAATCTCAGTATGTTTATATGGTAATATCATTCGGTTTTTTGATAAAGTTGGACGGCCTGATACCTACATAGAGAAGCTTCTAGTTTGTTCGTTTGTTGATTGTTTTCAATTGTTTTCCTGGGTAATCTGGTTTGCTCTCGTCAGCTCTCGTGCTCTCTTCTCGTTCCCTGCCCTGGTGTTGGTCCTTGCCGCCATTGCCTTCGACATTTTTGGAAATCGACGTGAGCTTATTTTACAATAATTTATTATATGTCGCTTTCGTCGATCGGCGTGCGAACTGCGAATTTCCTGATTCGACGGAGAGGTTATGTCAGGTTATGTGAAAATGCGCTATTTACGCGCAGATTGTTTAAAATCTAAAAAGTTTATAAATAGCATTTATAATTATATAGTTGGCGGCATCATCATCTGAGGATGAGCTGTCCAACAGATCCAGCAATAGGCTACAAGTATCATCCATTTCGAAAACGTGCTCAAGCTGTCAGTAAGTAAAGTTGTCACTTTGACAGATGAAATTATGTTCCTCGGCCGCTCTCGAATTGAACTGACCCCCTCTCCTACCATAGGAAGAAATATTTGATAGCGCCGTGTGTCGGTAGAAAAGATGATGCGCTGTACATTAACTTTTGATGTGAGCTTTGCGTGTGGCAGCAGCTTAATGCGTAACAAGCACTCATCTCCCGGACGCATGTATTTATTTAATTGGTATTCAACTCTATGAATAAGCGAACAGCTGACTAGCGCCTCTTATTTATTCTATGTCGCGAACTTTTGGTACATTTTATCAGATTCTCTCAGCACTGATAATCAGCATACTGAGTAAATACAATAAATCTAAACTAAATTATTAAGTCTTTTTTTGATGCCGTAATGACGAAATACGAAAATATTATAATTTTTATGAACACGTGTTTCGACATCGCCATAAAACATTCGTGTTTTACTTGATAGTTTATAAGGTAATCTGTCAATTGATTCGTTAAGGGCCTGCACTGCTAGCTTCGCTTGTTTTGACTTTTTTTTACTGTGAAAATTGTGTGTGGGGAAATTCATGTGGCTCAGCTTGGCCTGGAAGCCTTCGATGATATTTGGCGAGTCCGAAAAGTCGTAACTCGGTTCAGCCGTATGTGGAAATCAATGGCTTGCCGGATCTGTCGTGTATGTGCATGTGCAATCACCGAGCCTAAAGTCGCTTAGTATGTATTCAGACATCGACTCGGACTGTTTGTCACATAGGCGGAAAATAAAACTAACCCCTACAAATATTTGACAACCTACGGATTTTAATTTTTACGGTCTGGCATCATTGGACATAGAGCAAAATGACTCAGTTCCTAGACTCGGTCATATAGGTCGTAAAATTGTTGGGACCAAATAGCTCTGCCGTGTGTGTCCAGCTTAGGTCCTCCATTTGGAGTTTCCTGCATTTACCCTTCTTTCTATATCAGCTGTCCACAAACCTACATATATTATTAGTAAGCATTGACATAAATACAAAAACGCGTTATGTTGATAATAATCGAACCAAAAATATAGTACGTTCCTGTTTCTAGATTGAAATCCAATAACGGAACTCTACATGAAATGGCTACAAATAACAGCATACATACTAAATGAACGGAAAGCATTATAAAGAGCCATTCAAAGAAAATGTGTACGGGTGAAACGGCTATATAATTATGAACGCCACTCGTTTTTCTTGCCTCCTCGCGACACTAGTTGCGAGCTTAAAGCGGCCCACTGACGGGCGAGCATGTCCGCGGCAAGCATGACGTCACAGGCGGGCGACGAGCATTTTTGTATCGACGTCATGCTCAGACAGCTCGCCGCGTACATGCTCGTCCGTCAGTGGGCAGCTTTTACCCTCATTCTAGACGAACAAACGAGCGAGCAGAGTAGTAGAATACGACGTACTGTCACGAGGTTGTCCTTCATACTCTTATGTGTTTCTGCGTTCGCTGTCTCACTTTATTTTATTCAAAAAGCATTGTGAGTAATTGTATTTAATGAAATAATAAGTGTTTTTTTGAGTACATGCGAATGGAAAGAAACTCCATCAGATTTTGTTTGGCTCGTGAATGATTTGTGCACATCTTAAAAGCACAGGCATTTTTTCACAAAAACGATATATTTGTGGCAGCCGGTGACAGCTTGTCTGACCGACGGACTTGTACCATACTAAACGCAGTAAATGATCAGTTTGTCCACTGGACCGCGTTGTTCAATAACCTATCTCCCATTTTAATTCATCTAAGCTAGTACGTAGTTACCGCATTCGAAAATAATACGTAGTTGGTCGGCAACAATATACAGAAGCAAAACAATTAGTTAGTTTTAACTTTTACGGCTTGATTATACCAGTAGGTAGTGTGATAGGACTGATAGGAACAATGGGTACCACAACTTCCATAATACACGTGTCAACACGGGTAATACTCGAACAAACAATAACAACGATCGAGGTGACGAGGTGTGCTCAAATAGCGGATAAAAATGATTTTCCGGTATGAAAACATGATTACTGTCAACAACTTTTTATATGAGCTCACATTTATTTTTCAAGACTAATGGCAACAATTCAACAATCAATGGAAACAATTGTGTCACTTAAATAGCTTAAAGCTATGTTGCTTTCATCAAATCAGTTTTTAACATTCAACATTTGTGTCTTCTGCTAAAAATGGATAATCATTAACACATTGATCGATCGATCAGTAAAATTTTCATTTGTATTTATGTGTCTTAGAGCATAAGTTTTGAGCCCAGAGGAAGTGTGTACGTGCCGAAGGAAGACTTGTATTTTGAGGTTGTCGATTCATTCTAAATCATCCGGCAATTTCTTGAACCGATTTCCCTGAAAAGTGATACATGTACGCGTTAAAATCAGTGCAATTTCGCGAGTTAATTTTGCCTCTTTCCGTTACAAAGATATGTTTGGTTTTTTTAAATTTATTTCAAAACGCTTTAAAAATATTTTTAGTTAGTTATTGTAAATTATTATAGTTGGTAGTTGACAAAATCACACTAAGCGTGTATGGGACGAACCGAAGGAACAACGATTTAACAGGTCTAGTGTGAAGTGATTTATTTCTTTCAGAGCGCTTCTCCGCCACCACATGGGAAGCTTATGGCGCAGACTACGCCAATCAATTAACAAAATCGTCACTGCCATGGTTGCCTGGATGGAGTCCCCCCTGATGGCCATCTGGAGACGGGAGATATCCAAATATCCTCCCTAAACGGCTACTTACCCACATTTTTGTGTTTATCTTTTTTTTATCTTTTTCCTCTTAAATTCCGCATTTTTTGTTCTTATCTATGTATTATTATTCTAATTATTTTCTATATTATTTCAAAATAGGGAATGTATTACATTGCACTATCCCTGCATATATTCTGGAATAAATTCTTCTAATTATTATTATTATATACTAAACAAAAATGGACCAGCTATCCCCAGACTGTACTCAAAAACTGAACATAAGATTTTTTCATTTTTGAACACAATTTTCGTCAAACATAAATTAATATTTTTTTTTTATTTGGTACAATATTTTTTACATTTCAAAGTTTTCCAGTAATGTTGGCCTCAATATACAGGGTGTCCGGAAACTCGTAGTACAAGCGGGAAACTGGTGAATCTACATCACATTTGGAGTCGATTTTGTAGTATATATTTTTTTGATTTGAGCTTTCGTTATCGAGTAAATCGAGTTAGAAGTTGATTTTTTTTTTTTTTTTTTAATCAAATTCTTATAAATTATTACTGAAGATCAAAGTACCCAACTAATTAAAACTATTTGAAAGTAAAACAAATGAAGAAACTCGGATTTGAAGCATTATTTTGAAATCACCCTTCATTTAATCCGGTGTAATCATAAAATATTTCTGCTCTGCAGGGTTAAAACATCTGTTGTTCAACCCTAAACACCAGAAAAAACTTTAACCCTAAAATAGCCGAAAAATATTTTTTTTTGGTTTTTTTTTTTTTGTGAAAATGCTCAAATCAAAAAACTTTATGTTTATTTGGGTTCCCCATGTAGTGTAGATTCTCCAGTTTCCCGCTTGTACTACGAGTTTCCGGACACCGTGTATAATCTTGTGTGTTTGTGAGTGATGTGTGTTTATATTGGTTTTGTGTGTTACGTGTAGGTTTTATTTTTATTTTATGCCATGACATTTTGGTAATATTGACTTTTTTGTTCTTTAATCCATTTTGTAATTTTGTGTGTGAATTTATTTTTATTTTCCTCAATTTTAATTTCAAGTTTTACACTGTTGAAAGCTTTTATAGCATGGTATTGGTAGTGTCTTTGTCCAAAGCTTGAATTTACTGTCGGAGTTTTTATGTTTTCTTTGTACGCTTGTATTATTATATTAATATTTATTGCTTTCAGATTTCTCGGATTTTGTTTATATACCAGCAGACACAAGCTCAATCCAACCTACAATATTACTTCGTTGATATACCTGGTTTGTTGTTAATGCGTAAAGGGTTCACAAGTAGTAATGGTTTTGACTACAAATTTCGCACCAAAACAAACAAAAACAACCCAACGAACTCCTACCTATTGAATGCAATTGAATGTTTGCGTTTCTCGAAATTCCTTCCCCCGACTGACATGCACACGATAACCGAAGGATTTTTTTCTTCGTTTTCTTAATGGTTTACATATTTTGATTCGAATTTTATCCCATTCTGTTTATTTAGTTCAATTTTCTAGTTTTGGAATCGGTCTTATTCGTATTAGTAAAATTTATTTATTTTATTTATTTATTCTTGGCTAATTTATATAGCGCCGCTTTTGTGAGAGATCACCTCAGGGGCGCTTTACAGTTGATGCAGGTATTACAAAAAATATAAATATTACAAAAAGAAGAAGCTAAGTTAAGTAAAATGAAGTACAGAAACAGGTGACACGAAGATAGAAGATAGAGACTGCAGCAAGAATCCTGGGTGTTGAAGAAACTGGACCAGCTGCTACAGCGAGAGAGTCCACCACGTCCACCAACAGCGCCAGCACGAGGTTCGTCATCCGTTCAGGTATGTGTCTGCTGCTGATAAAGCGCTGACACAATATCCTCACATAGATACCAGACCTTGGCAGCACCGCTGTGACGTTCGATGAATATAGAAGATGGAGAATCCGCAGCAAGAATACTAGGTGGTGAAGAAACTGGACCAGCTGCTGCAGCGAGAGAGACTCCACTGCGTCCACCAACAGTATCAGCACGAGGTTCGTCATCCGCTCAGGTATGTGTCTGCTGCTGATAAAGCGCTGACACAATATCCTCACATAGATAACAGACCTTGGCAGCACATAGATTTCATAAATGTCACCGTATTTTATTTTATGTGAGTATGAAAAGGTACCTCCCATTAAGATATACGTCATTTCACCGTTGAAAGTATTACTGCATATCGACAGAAGACAAAGGGCGCGGGTTCAGTTGAATATCGTCCTTCCAAGGGCGTAGGGACGCGGGGGTTGTGCAGCGGGGGTGCAGGAATCGCCATATGATTCTCATGTACGGGTCATCTTGTAAGGGCGATGGTCTTGGGCTATTCAGTGACCGACACACGGACAGGCTATATGGCCCACAGATGTCTATAACGGCGCCGGTGAAGGCGAGAATGGTGGCGGCTGCGGGGGTTGAAGTTTCAGTGTGGGGTAGGCGAGGGACACGGGAGGTTACTGAGACGGCCGATGGGATATCCACATCTGGTAATTTGACAGCATGCCGGATTTGGGCCTACTGACACTGCATTTACACCCTTGGGATAAATAATATTATTAATTATTCTTAAAAATCGTCATACTTCCACACCTGTCATGGTAAAATTATTATGAGTGCACTCACGCAACTTACACACAATAAGGAACATTTATGTACACTTTTAACGGCAGATTATACAGGGTGTATCGGCACGTACCCGACAAACTTCAACCAGCTATTCCTTAGCACATTTGGAGTAAAAAATGTTATGGACACTTTGCTGTAAAATTTCTTTTTAATAAAAAATTTACTAATCATATTTTCACCACATGTCACCACTGTTTTATCCTTTGTCAAAGTTTGAAAACCCACCTGGCAATATTTTATTCGAGTTTCGTTGAATAATATACGTACGTACCTACATTAGCGCGCTTTTACGATCACAACGGAATGGCATGGCACCATTCGTCTCATTTTTAGCTATTATTATTTAGTGTGTATGAAAGAGCGAACACGCTTTTTGACACACTTGCTAATAACAGCTGTTGAATACGAGAAACAATGCCAATGACAGTGACGGAGTGTGGATTTTTTTATCATTTTTTATTTTTAATTGAAAAAAAATGTTACCGGACAGCAAAGTGCCCATAACATCTTTTACTCCAAATGTGCCAAGGAACAGCTGGTTAAAGTTTGTCGGGTACGTGCCGATACACCCTGTATTAAATATCCCTATAAATTAGGGAAGGATAGTGTCCCGAGAGCCTGACAGATATCTATGACTCCATAAACTGAAGTTAATCCATCAGGTTAATTTGTTCAGATTTGCGAACAAACAGCAATTTGTTTGCTTTTTGAAACAGCTCTGGTTTCATAGAAATCATTGTCTCCCCAGCTGTTATGGTGAGATTTATTTATTTATTTATTTAACGCTCAGAGGGCTTTTACATTGTTGGTAGTATAATTTTAATTTGACAGATGCTTTGAAACATAAAAAATAAGAATAAAATTACATTTGATAAAAGCTATGCAACAAGTCATACAAACACAAGAAACAAAAACAGAAAATTATGAGATATATGTGTTAGAAAGAGAAAATACCATGTTTTATATTCAAATACAGAAGTTAACCATAGAAGAATTAAAATGTACCCTCTAAAAAACCTAAGGTTCCGACCGCAATTTGAGAAGAAATTATGAAACTTTTGAAATTTTTATTAATTATTTTTTATATGAAACAATCAAAAAAGTGAGGTGACAGTAATGTTTATGATACATTTGTCTAATAAAATGTTTTTTTATCATTATCAGTAATTTTAGTTGTTTCTGTGTTTAGGGGAAAAAAAAAGAAAGCGAGCTATTTTTTAAACATTTGCATTCAAAATTTTAATATTTTGAAAATTAAATGTTTATTTCCAATAAGAAAATTTCAAAACGTATTTCATCACCTTCAAAAATACTTTTTAGTTTTCGGATATGTACAGAAATTTTACATTTATAGGATTTTATTGCGAAACGGAAATACACAAAAGTTCTCCGACCTTCTGACAGAGTCTTTACGAAATATAACGGTTAATTTGCCAGAGGCCTGACGAATTAAAGTCAGCATCGTTGGGTCATTGGGTCACTCTTACGTAGTCTCACGTCTCGATTACTGCAACAACATTTATGCCAGCCTTCCAAAATATCAAATTGACAAACTTCAATCAGTGTTTAATGCAGCAGCTCGGCTCAGAACCGGGGTTTCAAAATATTCACACATTTCAGAGCACCTTCTTAACCTTCACTGGCTCAAGTGCCCTGAAAGAATCCAGTACAAACTGTGCTGGATGGTGTTTAAATCCATCAATGAAATGGCCCCACCCTACATCTCTGAACTATGCGTCCCGGAAAACACTGGTCTGAGGCAGTCAACTCTTAGATCAGCAACATCATCAGCTGTAGGCAGACTGATAGAACCTAAGCGCAAGCCAAATACTAAGTTTGGTGATCGTGCTTTCGGAGTAACCGGGCCGAAGGCTTGGAATAAACTCCCTCTGGAACTAAGATCCATAACAAGTCCAACAGAATTCAGGTGTAAACTAAAAACTTACCTTTTTAAACTGTCATACCCTTAAATTAAATATACCATTCCTGAGAGAAAGTCCAGTTATATTCAATTTTCCAATTATGTCCTAAATCCTGTATCTAAATTCCGCTAATAAACAATTAGATAATGTTAATTAAGTGTTAATCTCAAGTGACCTACCAGGTAAGTATTGTACTGTATATTATTTCCATAAATAGTTATGTAATAACATAGATCACTGTAGAAATGTATTATAAATTTGTACAGCGCCCTTGAGGTGATTTTGCACAAAAACGGCGCTATACAAGTCATCCAATTATTATTATTATTATAATAGTGATGATTTATGTTTAAAAACTGTATGTATGTATTTTATTAGATTACAAATTGTAATGCTCATTTATTCATACATTACCTCTGACCAGTAATCAGAAATAGAAGAATGGTTTCCGGCAGAAATTGCAATGCTACTTCTGCCTAATGGTGCTGCCACACGCAAAGCTCACATCAACAGATAATATAAAGCACAATAGCGCTCGCCATACAATCCCATACAGACCCGACACACGTAAAAAGATAACGCGCTATAAGTGTGGTTCTGAACTTCGCTAACCGAATTTATTTTACGTATCCGCTCCCGAAGCGATATTTGAAAAGTTATGCGTCCCCCTCTCCGCCGTAAAAAGGAGAGGGGGTCATTTTAATTACGGAGCTACCAACTAAGTTCTGTGTTCCCTTAGTAAAGTTGTCACTTTGACAGATGAAATTATGTTCCTCGGCCGCTCTCGAATTCAACTGACCCCCTCTCCTACCATAGGAAGAAATATTTGATAGCGTCGTGTGTCGGTAGAAAAGATGATGCGCTGTACATTAACTTTTGATGTGAGCTTTGCGTGTGGCAGCAGCTTTATCAGTGAGGAAGGAAACAAATAATCTAACTACTAGTTACGTGAACCTGTGCTTATACATATAATCAATAAACAATTATATTTATGTACAAACATTTACAGACTTTTATTTGACATCCTCCAAAATAATAATTTAATCAGTTTAACTAAATGATTATTATTTTTACTGCCTCGTAGTGTCATAAGTGTAAGGACCTAAGAGGGTAGTCCCAGAGAGAGATGTGTGGCAGTCTTTTCTGTTATGACACCGTGATGGTTAGTGGGCTGACTGCGAGTAAGTAGATACTTACAGGCATTCTCTCGGAATCCCCTCCGATGGGGAAGTTCATGACGGAGCGAAGGGTCTGAGCTCCATAATACTTGTCCGCCTCCACATCCAGCTCTCCAAAGGTATCAGACTCTTTCCGGATTGTATATGTATAGATTTTTTTTAATCATCCAATAGGTATATCGTTGAAATTTCATATTTCAACAACTTTTGAATCATTTGTTTTTCTTGCAAGATTTGTTCCAGATTTAACCCAAACATATTTAATATTTTTCTTGGATTTTCGTTGGTGTTCCAGTGCAGATTTTTATAGTATTGTATTAATGCCGCATTTAAGTAAACATATTGGGCTCCTCTCTGTTGATTTTTTTTATCGGATCGCTGTGTCTAGCAGCTAACATGTTGTATACTTTTTTGATATCTACGAAATTGATCATGATTTTTTTTTATCATTTGGGTTGGAATTTGTGACTTTGAATGTATATTCTGGTGAAATGGTAACTGGGGGTATATTGTCCTGTAATTTTAGACCGCTTATTACAATACTGTTTAATAAGGCTGATTGCTATTTGATTTAATTATCTGTCAGGTGAACTTCTACCGTATCCAATCTTTTTTTTATTTTTCTGCCAGTTCCTCCTAGAGTTTATTTTCTTATTTCGGTGTATCCATGATTCGTGGCTCTTTATGAATGATGTCGTCGTATTTAGTGTTTATGAAGTTATGTCGATTATTATCATTTTTTGAAGCTCACACTCAATTTTGTTAAACATAATCCTTTTCATTTACTCGAATTTGGAATTTATAAATTCGAAGATCGGGTCATTTTTGGGTGTTTTGTTTAACCTTCTTTCCATTATCTTAGTTGGCTTGGACATAAATAATTTATTATAGTCTCGATTTTAAGTTGGCCATATATATTGCTGATTACTAGTTAAATGAATCAAATGGTGGTGTTTTTATTAATTTCACTCAGACACTAGCCTAACTTAATGCACTAAATTATGTATTTTAATTATTGGGTTGTTTTGAAAAGTGACAGTTCACGTTTGAGGTTAGCTTCTTTTAGGGTTTTAAACATATTTAATAACTTCAATTGTTTTAATAACAACACAGAGACACTCTACCGGTTTAATTGTTTATTTAATAACGGTTTCATCTGGAAATATGTAGTTTTAACTAGATTTTTTAGTATTTTACCGCAGAGCTGTAGATTTTACTGTGCTGTATTATATGATGATACAAGGAGCTGATGTTGATTTAAACAGTCAACTTGAGAGCATAAACTATGGAGTTCCTCAAGGATCCATACTGGGACCACTTCTATTCCAAATGTATATTAATTAATGATATCTGTCAATTAAAACTAAATGGCGGAATCTTCTTATACGGAGATGATACTGCAATATTTTACTTCGGAAAAAACTTTGAAATTTTATTAGAACACTAATTGGTATTTGGTAAAATCGCTCATCTTCTACCAACAGAAGTAAAAAGGGGTTTATAATTAAGTCCCGAACAGTCCCGCCTAAATTATTTGATAAAAATATGGGGAAACACTTATTACATACTTATTTACAAATAATACAGAGTAAAATAATTTTTAAAAAACTTTTCAACTATAACCCAGAAACCTACGATTCGAAACCCATCCATTCAAAGTTTAGTCAGCCTCCTTATTAACAATTTAAAAAAATAAACTGATTAATTATATAATAGTTTAGATACTTCGTACCCTCGTCTGCCAAATAACAAAAATGAAATCGATAATATTATTAATTACATTGGGGATACGTGACACAGAATTTTCTCCCCACGATTCTCAGCTAAGCGACTTCTGACGACTCTTTTTCCGGTAACTTTCAAGAACTAGTTTATTTCTAATATTGAAAGTAAATATAAATATCAGCAACTCCACGAATAAATAAGATCAGTAATTTCAGAAACGGCAACATTTTTCTAAAACATGCGAACACATCAGCACAGGCTTACCTAATGGGGTTTTCACAAAACATTACTACTTACCCATTTACACACAATTACTAATTTGATTACTTTACACTCTTACCACGTTTTACATTAGGTACATGCTTGTATTACTTGCCCATAGCCAATAATGGAATACCTTTTTATCGAAAATATTTACAAAAATCGTTTTCCTTCATCAATAATAAAAAATGTCTTGGCATATTTTTAGACCTCAAAAAAGCTTTCGACAGCATATCACATAAAAAATTAATAAGTAAATTAAAATCAGTAGGGATTAGTGGAAAAGTCTTAGCATGGATAACTAGTTATTTATATAAAAGACCTCAACAAGTAAAATTACTCAATCAAGTCAGCGATTCAAAGTATAGCGACTTTTCAATACCCCAAGGCACGGTTTTGGGACCATTGTTATTTATTATATATGTTAATGATATATTCAATATTTCCAAATATGGAGACATTGTCTCTTACGCTGACGATACAGTCCTACTACTAAAAGCAAACACCTGGTCAGAACTAAATAACATAGCAAATACAGATATCAATGAACTAAAATTATGGTTTGATGAAAACCTGTTGACTTTAAATTCTAAAAAAACTTATTATTTACCATTTTTCATTAAAAAACAAGAAACCCCTAAAGAAATAAACATAATTATCCACTCTATGAAAAATACAGAAAACCACAAATGCAATATGTTATGCACAAACATAGAAAGCAAGACCGATATTAAGTACCTAGGCATAACAATAGACCAGCGTTTAAAATGGTCCCCACATATAAATATTCTGAACAACAGAATAAGGAAACTAACATATATATTTAGATGTTTAAGAGATATTTTAAACGAAAAATTACTTAGAACCACATACTTCGCTTTCTGTCAATCAATTATACAATACGGCATTATAGGCTGGGGCGGTACATATAAAAATCAAACTCAAACAATTTACATATCACAAAAACTAATAATAAAAACCATATTAAAAAAACCCTATTCATATTCGTCCGAACATTTATTCAAACAATTTAAGGTTAGAAAATTAAGTGCATTATACTTCTACCATGCAACATTACAAATTTATAAAAACTGTATTCAAAATAAAATTGCACCCTTTAAAAATAACAGAAATCTGAGACAAACGTCAATACTTCCTACTCCTAAATGTAAAAAAACAATAGGACAGTTCAACCATGAATATCTCGGAGTTAAATTTTTTAACTCATTACCAGAAAAAAATAGAAACATAAATGCAAATATAAACGAATTCAAAAGCCACCTTAAAAAGTATTCCGAACAGTTGAACTGAATCGTATCATATAAACCAATATAACAACACCCCAATACACACAAGCCCTGCTTATTTATGGGGGTACATCAAATACTTAATTATGTAATTAATAACCGTACTATATTGTGTAATTATATTATGTAATTGTTATATTATGTAATTCGTGTATCTTTTTTTTTACTAATAAAAAAAAAAAAAAAAAAATACTGTCATAAAATCGTTTAAAGCATAGTAAAAGAGTAAACATAAAGTCAGGCAAGGGGGTAATATGTCTCATATTCTATTTAATGTGTACATTAATGACCTCTTACAAGAACTGAATGATACACGAATTGGTTGTCATATCTGCCGTCAAGGCAGTAACAACATTAATTACGCGGATGACATGGTGCTGTTGGCGCCTTCGATTAAAGCGATGAGACGACTTGTGCAAATATGCGAAGAGTGTACAATCTCACATAACCTGCTGTACAATGCAAAAAAGTCAGTAATCGTGGTTTTTAAATACAACAAGGAGCCAATAAATATTCCTCCATTCTGTTTAGACGGAAAAGAACTACTTGTACCCTCGCAGGTTAAATATCTGGGACATATCCTAACCGAAGATATGAAGGATATAGAAGACATGGAACGACAAAGAAGAGCAATCAATATGCGGGCCGGAATGCTCTCAAGGCGGTTCTACCACTGTAGCGATGATGTCAGAAAATTACTTTTCAAGGCATTCTGCACTGCACTGACACATCTGAGCTGTTGACCCAGCAGCGCAATGGGGCAAGCTGAGGGTGTGCTACAATAATGCATACAGGCAGCTCATGCAACTACCGAGGTTCTGCAGTGCCTCCACAATGTTTACTGAAGGGAGGGTGCACTCATTCCCCGCCTTACTTCGCCACCGACTAGTCAGCTTCTGGGGTAGGACTCGGAAGTCAACCAACATTTCATCGTTGTGGCTGCATCCGAGTGGCTCAGTTCCCCACTCAATGAGCGATGGATGCAGATGATGCGGCGACCTCCCTGATGGACGGTTTTATTTAATTTAATCTAATTGTTTTTATTGTATTACCTATTTTATTTTTGATTTATATTTTAATTTTATGTTTAGGTACCTTCCTAATATATTTTTTTTCTCTTTGTCTTATCTTATTTCCATTTTTATAATTTTTTACTTTATTTAATTGTTTCCCTGTTTTACTGCATTTCATGTAATATGGCAGACTGGGATTGCACTATCCTCCCAGTCCTGCTGGATTAAAACTTAAATAAATATGCCTGGAAATATTATGAAAACATTCCTTTATAGGAAATATTTTTGTAAACAAATTTTCTTTGTCGGAAATATTCAAAAATTAAAACGAATATTATAATATTACGGAAAAAAATTGAAAATCAATAAATTTACACAACAACGAAAATATCACGAAAATCGAATACTTTTATGGAAAATATAATAAAAATTTCAGTCAAATCATACCGTGACTTTATCCGCTGTTTTATTTTATTTTTATTTTTTTATTATTATCAATATAAAGTTTCTTAACAGGTTTTTTTTCGATGTCTGTCTCACTAGGATAAACCTGTGTCGAGACAGACGTATTTGATACATGAATTAATGTTTACATATTTTTTGATACATAAAATATTTCATTACACTAAATGAAATTGTGAAAAAGATAAAAAATAATAAATAATAATAATAAATGATAAATTTGTTAATCAGCATCTAGTTGGAGTACATACTTATGTAGGGATTTTTATAAAATTTTTGATCATGGATCTGTCTTGGCTGATGATCCAAGACTTGATGTCTGTTTTATATTTCAAAAAAAATTCGTTCAGTCTAATGGCTAGTGGGAGAGCATTATATAGCCTTGTTGAAAAATATCTAAAATTTCTCTGGCCAAAAGTTGTTTTAGCGAAAGGGATTTGTAAGAAATTATGTCCTTTGGTTCTAGTATCACGAGCAGTTTGGATATTGTCAAAAGTAGTTTTCTGTTTGAAGAGGTATGTTAGTATATTGTTGGCATAAAGTTGTCTAATGTCCATAACACAGATTTTCCTAAAGATTTCATCCGAACTGCTTGTGATTGGTAGTTTGAGGATAATCTTTATTATAAGTTTCTGAGCTTTAGATATTGGATCAATGGCGGCAGCGTTTGCTCCTCCCCATGCTATGATACCATATTCTATTAAAGATTGACAAAGTGCATAGTAGATTGTTTTGAGCTGGCTTAGGTTGAGAAAGTTGCGAGTTTGTCTAAAAAAGTAAATGAATTATCTAAGTTTGTTTGCTGTAGTGGTTATATGTTGTTTCCACTTTAAATTGCTGTCAAAAATAATACCTAAGTATTTAATTTTAGTTACCTGTTCTAAATTAGGGCAATCACATATTATCATATTTATCAGGTTGCAAGCACATATTTTAATTTGATTTTCTAGGTTTCTTAAGGAAGGATTAATACTAAATTCAATGTATTTAGTTTTGGTCACATTCATTGTTAGTGTATTATTGTTTAACCATCTTTTAACCACAGTTATGCCCCTGTTAGCTTTTATGTATACATCATTCCAATTGCTTGATTTGAAGAGGAGAATCGTATCATCAGCGAAACTTACAATTTTGGCATCTATTTGAAGATTACATAATTCATTTATGTATATTAAGAACAGGGTAGGACCTAAAACATTTCCTTGAGGCACGCCGTAGCTAATTGGTAATTGATTGCTATTGCAGTTGTTGATTTTCACACTTTGCTTTCGGTTTGACAGGTAATCGCTAATAATAGTAAGTTCATCACCATTTATACCAATATTAGATAGTTTTTGTAAAAGTTTAGAGTGAGAGATAATATCGAATGAATGATTTATTTGTTATGTCCATGTAAAATAGTTCAATGTGAACGCCTAAGTATTTGATTACCCGAGGCCGTGTTAGTGGTTTGCATAGGCAGCTTTTTCGGATGTGAAGTCGTGTATGGTTAAGTTTTCATCTAGTCTTGGTTGTCGACTGGAATCTATGCTAAATGTCATATACTTTGTTATATTCACATTTATTGTCAGCAGCTTATTGTCTAACTAATATTTCTATCACGCTAGGTATTAAGAGCATACGTAAAAAATAAATTTTAGATTATTTAATTTTTTTTAATCTCTGGGACAATATTTTCACGTGGTATCAAAATAAATAAAATAATCTCATACATGTATACATCAATTAAAAATAGGCATTTGTTACTTAATCACCCAATAGAAGTAATCACAGTTTATAAATGTTAAATTGCTCTCCGGAAAAGTCGTAGTTTTCGACTTGTACTAAGCATAATCGATTTAATTCTGTTGGTACCTTCAGTAGTTACCATATATACAATTGTCCAAGAATCAGAAGTGAAAACAAGAACAGTGTCATCCGCATAGCAAATAACATTACTATCAATGTCTAACTGGCACAAGGAAAGATGTTTATATCCGTTTAGGCTTGTTACGTTGCCCACTTTTGATAAATAGGTGCGGTCAGTTATATATGATTTCAACCAGTTAAATGCAGTACGTTTATACCCACGTTTACTAGTTTTTATTTTTATTATATTTCTTATGGGATTATATTGATTTTTAGAAAATCATTATTATTATTATCAATTGAAATCTCTCCTCCTAACACAATAACTTGGAATAATAATTTACACTTCTTCATCTTCGTAAATGGGTTCATCCCAAGATTGTTTCTCGGCGGTCCCGAACACCAGGTAGAACAGGTTAGTGAAGAAGTATACGCCAGCCACGATGTAGAACACCAAATTCCACTGAGAGGGGTCAGTCTGGAATATACAACATAGAATGTATATTATATTTTAATCTCATACTCTTAACCAACAAACTCATTCTTAGTGTCATTAAACTGAAAAGAAGAAACAACTATTACTTTTCCAAATCTAATAAAAATTATTTATTTGATAGACTTTTTATAAAGGTGTGAAAATCATTTGGGTGTTTGGTACTTCTATTGACACTGATTATAATTGATGATTCTTAGTTTCTACACACCTAGTTAACTTTCATAAATCTGCCAATGTGTCCTCTGGTGAAGACCCGGATATACGCAATAATAATTTGGCACTCCTATATCTAAAAGTCCTCAATTGATTAAATATGCAAAAACGTATAATGTGTTTTACCTATCCACTATCAATAACTGTATTTTACACATATATTCTTACCGAATCTGTGACGATAAATCCAATGACGTTAGGAGCAATAAGTCCAAAAATATTAGCCACCATATTGGTGAGTCCAAACATGATCCCCGCAAAGTTTGGAGACAAATCCATGTGGTTGATCTGAAACAATGTGGAAATGGTTACCTTCATACCTTCATATTCTTCATATTCAAGTCTATAATGTATTATGAACTCAAGATATTTAGTTTTGCACTTGTGACATACTTGAATAACAATTATTTAAAGAACTCCTGATGATACTTCCTGCCAAAACACGGGATATTCTCAATTAGGGAGGTATTAATTAACATCAAGAAACATATAAATTAACATCAAGAATCATGTTCCGGGTTTCTCAGACGAGAACACAAAATGATTTCTTATTTCAATTGCTAGGAGAATGTTTGCTAACAAATCAGTTATTTACAATTCTTTAAACTTATTAAGGACCGAAGAAGAGATTGATATACTGATTGGACAAGAATTGGAGCAGACATAGGACTGGAGGCGAATGGCGCCTGCAGCCTGTGGATAACTGTGAAGGAGGCAAAATCCCCCACACAAGTGTCCAGTGAATGTGCTTCTTACCACAGTACCCGTGTTGATGGCGCCCGTGAGCCCCACAGTCGTGATGATGATGACCACCGCCAGAGTAGTTTGGTTAGGAGGCACCATGCACAGTATGACCAGGCTCACGGCAGGGCAGACGTTTGCTGCAAATAACATTAACAGCCATTATTTACCGACATGCATTGGAATCTTTTAGACTTTACAACCAACTCAGAGGACATTCGGTCATGGATAATACGTACTAATAGAAACGAAATTATCAGAATTGATGATGTCTGACAAGAATTTAAAAAAACTGTGGAATTTTCAATTCATATTTATTTAAAATATTGATATCGCTTGCTGACCTTTATAGAGATATCCCAATATCGGCTTGGAAATATGCACAGAAGAACGTTCTCTCGACAGTTAAACTTTTTGCTTCGTGAAAATAGTTATCGGAGCAAAGTACTCGTGTTTTGCGTAGAGTCAGAACATGCGAATATAACGCTGTAGACAACATAAATGTAGAATGCCATCGATGCGGATGTCGATAAGATGTTTGGAAGTATAAAACCAGCGTTATATTTACTACACATCGTTGCTTTAGTGCGGGTACAAACCAATAGTGTTGCTCAATTTCCGGACGTCAGACAGCGACATGATCTTCTTGTTAACGGCCAGATCAGCAATGAAGGCACTGGAACTGCCCACCACCCACATGGCCAAGTAAGGTAGCGATGTCAGAAGGCCACTCTGAAACAAACAAACAATTCGAAGATTGCTTTTCTTATCCACCGGGCAACACCGGCGGGTTTTGATAAATTATTTATTTATTTATATACTAGCTGACGTGTTGCTGGGGTTGCTTTTGAGATATATTATTTATTTATTATATAATATTCCGTAGTACGTAATTGTAATGTATCTCATAAGGTTTAGCCAGCGTTAGCAATAAAATATATTTTTTAAGACTTGATTACAAAACATCGACTTTTCTCTACTTTCTATAAATATAATATGCTTGTATTATATGTATTACTTATTAGGGAAAATGTTTGCGGAAAACTCGACCCTCGATGACGGAGGTGCTGTTCCGCCGTCGGTTCCTCACTGCGGCTTCTATATGAAAAAGCTGAGGATCCGGCATCGGGATGTACTCCACGTTATACGGGGGCTCGATGTTAACAAAGCTAGTGGACCTGATGGAATACCTGCCCTGGTATTGCAGAGGTGTGCTGCGGAAATAGTTCCAGTTTTGACAAAGCTCTTCAAAATGTCCCTGAAGTGTGGCACTGTGCCCTCTGGTTGGAAAAAAGCGGTCATTCACCCTATTCCCAAGAAAGGTGACCGCTCCAACCCGGCCAACTACCGCCCCATAGCGATCACATCAGTTCTGTCCAAAGTGATGGAACGTGTGATCAACGACAAACTGCTCACATACCTCGAGAAGAACAAAATTATCAACGACCGTCAATACGGATTCCGGCGGAACCGCTCGTGCGGTGATCTTCTCGCGTATGTGTCGCATGTTTGGGGGCGGTGCCTGGAACGTCACGGTGAGACCCAAACGGTCGCACTAGACATATCCAAGGCCTTTGACCGGGTCTGGCACCGAGGACTTGTCAACAAATTGCCTTCTTACGGACTTCCCGCATCCCTGTGTACGTGGATTGCTGATTTTTTAAGGGATAGGTCGATTCAGGCTGTTGCTGACGGTTTCACCTCATCCTCACACTCTATAAATGCTGGCGTCCCACAGGGATCGGTTCTGTCTCCGACTTTGTTTTTGTTGCACATCAATGACCTTTTGACATGTGCACCGATTCATTGTTACGCGGATGACAGTACAGTTCATGATAGCTTTTTGTTTGACAAGCCCCCAAAGGGCACACAAACTCCAACGGCTCGGAGGGCTTTGAAGCAGAGAATGGACGGTTATCTCGAGAGTATTTCCTCCTGGGGTAAAAATAATCTCGTCGAATTTAATGTTTCAAAGACCCAATCCTGTCTGATTACGTCTAAAAGGGATCTAAATGATAACCTAGTCTCCTTCAACGGAAGCAATCTTCCGAACAGGCCTTCCATTGATATGCTTGGTGTAACTATAAGTGACCAGCTCAGGTATGGGGGCTCCATCGAAGCCAGAGTAAAGCTGGCCTCTCAGAAGCTGGGCGTACTGTACAGGGCCCGCAGATACTTTAATAGTACACAACTGCTGACCCTGTACAAATCGCAAGTGCGCCCTACTGTCGAATTTGGCAGCCATCTCTGGTCCGGAGCCCCTAAATACCTGAAAAAAACCCTTGACTCTGTGCAGAAACGGGCGGTCCGTTTGATAGATTCCCCAATCTTAACAAACGGACTGCAATCTTTAGAGCACAGGCGTCAGGTAGGTATGCTGTCCTTGTTCTATCGGTATTACAATGGAAGATGCTCTGAGGAACTAGCGTCATTGATCCCTTCGGCACCGGTGCGTAGTCGGGATACACGCCAAACGCGCGCCCAACATTTGTACACGGTTGACATTTGTCACACGAGAACGGGTCGCTTCTACGATTCGTTCTTAAGTTCAACAGCTCGGCTGTGGAACGAACTGCCGGCCTCTGTGTTTCCTCCCTCCTACAACATGGGACTCTTCAAGACCCATGTTCACTCCTTCCTCTCCACAAAAAGACCCTCCACACAGCATCCCCAAAGATGACATAGGCCCTGAGGGAAATTATTTTCTTCAGAGCCTCCTGTGTGGAGTTAATATAAAAAAAAAAAAAAAAAAAAAAAAAAAAAAAAAAAAAAAAAAAAAAAAAATTAACTTTCTTGAAGAAATTCTTTAAATGATAATTCTTTAGTGAAAACTCTATCAAAATCCGTTGCGTAGTTTTGTAAACGCACAAACAGACAGACGAGGATAGCGACATTATTTTATACTACGAGTATTAAGAGAAGAGTCTACGCCTATACTATATTATATTTGATATACATAATAGTTCAGTACAACAGTAATCAAGAAATAAAAATTAGTTATACAGAAATTCAATGCAAAGAATAGTACCATGCTTAGCTAGGTTATTAATATTATCGAGGTATGTTACAAAAGATATTAGAAAACAAGTACGTTACTGTAGCTTTCTTGTAACTGTATTCAGTGCAGCTGAACACATCTACAATTTCTGCAAAATTGTTGCCAAATGCATGTAATATAGGCACAAGTGAGTGTCTTAGACTCAGTCGTGATATTGTTGTTGTATTTATAACAGGAATACCAATTTCCCGTGAATACGTTGGAAGTTCATCTTTCTAACGAAGTGTGAATCATCTGAAGGAAGTATTTTATTGCTACTAGGTATGAGAGTTTACTGGTTATCTGGGATCCTTAGCTACGAAACAACAAAAAGTTCTTCTCTTTTAGAAACTCCAAAAAATTATATAATCAAATCAAAAATGATATCACTAAGTACCTGTTTCATGTCGATACCGTGAACTTCTTTAAGATACATGGGAGTCTCCAACAGGAGGGTGAGGAAACCGTAGACTATTCCGCAGTGCGACACGCAGGTGGCCAACAGGGGCACTGAGGTGAATATGGCTCGCCACGGGGTCACCATCTTCCTCGCTGCATTGGCAGTTGCTTCCTGGAATGATATCTCTGTTTCATATGCAGCTATACATCACATCATAAGTTGACGCTGGCTTTCGGCTGCCATGGAATTATTTAGGTTGCGCACGAACACTACAATACCAACAAAAAAATACTCACATCCTTTTCTTCGAAGTTTCCCAGAGAATTTTCAATGTATTTTCTCTCTACTTCAGAAATAGACTTGTGCTGATTTGGACTGTCTGCTCCATAGTAAAACCAGAGCATGGAGACCAGGGTGCCAAGAATTCCAAACAGATAGAATAGGGACGGCCAGCCAAATGTACTGGCGGAGAGGTATCCTGAGATGGGCATGGCTAGAACTGTGCCAAGTGGAGCGCCTGGGCAACAAACGGAACAAATTCTGATGAGTCAAAATATTTTACTGGATGAAGAAGAACAACTTTTTTTTTAATATTAGGGGAGTGACAAATTCTTATCAGATGAAAGTACATTATAATGCAACTTTTTTGAGCCAAAACGGAATTCTGGATCAAAAGCACAGTATTTCTAATAATCCAACAGTATAATAGTATAGCGATGACCTGTTTACATTTTGTTTTCAAGCATTCTTCGGTTTAGCCCAGTGATCCCTAGCATTGTACGTTAAGTTAAAAAACTTTGGCAGATATAGAAACGCTGCCATCTTGGAAAATCTGAAGCCTTTTACGGTTTTAGAAAATTAATCGAAAAATATTGATTTTGAAAACTAAATTTTTTTTCAAAAAAACTATGAAAAACCCATTACAGAAATATATCGTTTCTCCAAGATTTTGTCCTGCTTTTCTATTTATTTTTTAAACTTATTCTTTGTGGTTTTTTTCCAGGGTCCTGAATTTGCTGTAGGTAGGTAACAAGAAAGCCATAAGGAACATAATATCTACCAAGTACACGGAGAAAAATTACGACTTTTTTATCAAAATAATGTTACTAATGTGACTGCATGCCCATTTCCTAATAAAATATTAGTCATTCAGAATATGTCTGAACACGTGTTCACGCGGGTGGCCTTGTCCTAATAAATATAATAGACAAGATGCGAAAATATTATAATTTTTAACAACATGTGTTACGACTTCCTCATAACACAGTCGTACTTTACTGAGTTTGTTATGAAATTTGTCAATTCATTCGTAATAGGCCTGTAATCCCATCTTTCACAGGAAAACTTAAACAGAACAATTTTAAAAAAAATTTAATAAATTTTATCAGTAAGTTTTCTCCGTGCATAATGTTTCGCTTACCGATAGTTATAAAATGATTGTTTTGAAGGATGAAGGATGTAAAGACTTTCAATCTTGGGTTCAGAAGGAGGAGGCACATCACTTAGATGATATACAATTGCACAGTAACCTGCAACTACTTACTCCTTGTAATCATCAATCAGTAGGACTATCATCACCACACATACCAAACCATGAAGCAGCCAAAATGCCGTAGAAAGAAAATTATTCTTTCCCTGTAGTAAATATAGAAATCTATGCTTTATTATTAAGAATAGTAAACTAGGAAAGAAAGTAAAAGGCTTAACCTGCGTACACGAGGTTACTGATGCGGCCTCTCTCGTTTAGCGGTGCCCACTTGCCAAGTAAGGTGCTGAGGGTTGGGAATACGCATCCTTGGGCCAGCCCCTGCATGAACCTCACCGCCAGAAGAGCTTTCCATTCACCCTTCAAATAAAAAGACAGTTGGAACAGTTTTAAAAGTTTTCAGTCTACCACCTCTTACCAGACGGCTCACTAGCAAACACCACCACCGAAAAGGCCAACTTATTAAATAAATGTTAACTAGACCCTAGATCAGGGATGGCCAACAGGTCGACCGCGGTCTACCGGTCGACCGCGAAGCTGATTTAGGTAGTAAAATCAAGTGAATACGAAAATATGACAAAATAACATTATTTTGAGATGTATTCTATACTATACTATAGTGAATAAGGTACCTACTCACACGCTTCGGTCGCATCGCAACAACGCAATGGCAGTATCGTTGCGTGCATGTGCGTGAGTCAGGCAACTAAATGCGGCTCGCCTCGCTACGCGCGTTTCCATTAAAAGATTCCATGCCTAAGAAAGGTAGCTTTATATTTGACGTCGTTTTTCGGTTCTACCTATCTTTGCGAATCAACATTTTCAAAGATGAATGCAATACAAACCAAACATCGTTCCCGCATAACAGATGCCCACTTAACTTCGTGTTTGCGAAGCGCATTTACTTCGTACACTCCCCAATATGATAAGCTTGTAGAGAATATGCAGTGTCAAACATCCACCCTAAAACGTAAAGCTGAATGAAATTTTTTTATATGTTACATTGCATTAATTCTTACAAATTTATCACAAAAAAGTTTTATTTTGTCACTTTTAAACTCTACCTTGCAGTTGTAATATTTTCATACTTCGGTCTTGCTTTTTATTATATTAAACAATATAAAATTTTCTTCTCTCTTGGCTATGATCGATACTTTTTTTTTTTTCTAAGGCTTTGCATATGTGTTCGCAGGGATGGAAAATTCCTCCCCTACAACACATAAGCCTCCATGAAAATTGGACCCTTAATTTCTTTGATAACTTCAGAAAGCTACTTAAAGCCCTCTTGTACTGTATATCTTTATAGACATATGTACTTAACTAATTAATACGTTATTTACGAAATTGAACGCAAATATTTTCGTATTTATATTGTAATTAAATTCCATCAAACGTTGTGTAATTTTTTGATTTATGATATAGGATTTTAATTACTTTCATTTTTGTGGTAACCCTCTTGGTTCTGATCGAGGCGTTGAGTTTCAAAATTTACTTGGTCTTTCCATTGCAAACCTAGACTTAAATGATTTCTCTGAATGAGCTAGCTTTCCTATTGTAACTATTCTGATTTCCTACACCCTAACAAAGTCGTAGTTAAACGCTGATAAAAGATATTATACATGTTTATTTGGACAGGTAATTAAATATAACTCAAATGGTTAATTGTTAGTAAGTTTGATTTTGATTAACTCTTGTCTGTTTGGCGCCACTCCTTTATGATTCTGCTGCTATAAGGTACATGTAAAGAATGATTTAGTAGGTTAATGTAATTAGTTAAATGTATATTTGACGAACTCGGAATAGCCCTTTGCTTGCAAAATTTGGCTCCTATCCTCCAGCAAGTAAACGAGATGATCGTGAGTCAACGAGAAATTCGCACAATCTTTTGACACGGCTCTTTGATTGATACCTAAGTTATCGCGTCCCAAAAAGCCTTCCACGTCATCATGCACTGCCTTCAAGTTTCCCCTCGGGTCCCGAAACCTCCAAATTCCATCTCCTCCAAGGTCTACTATTTACTTAGGGCGAACCGGTTTCGTCCTATATACAATCATATACTCACGGTTGGTGTGGACTTACGGGTCGTGAATCCTCATTCCACGTTTAAAAGAGAATGCGAGAGTGGTCTACCGACCTAAATGCAAGCTGTATGCAGGTCCGCATTCTCCAGTAAACAGTACATACGAATAAATATATGTATACATACAGTTTGGGAAAGGTTTATAACTCGCAATACGAGGCTATCTACCTCGCATTCCAAGCTCGGATCTCGCACAAAGAATTCTGCACAATTCTTAGCTTGGTAACCGAATAAATACGTAAGAATAAGGTTATACTAATAAATACTAGTAGAATAAGATCTTATTTGATATTTATTTTTCGGAATAACTTTATTGAGTAAAACCTCAAATTGTAATATTTAAATATTGAAGACAATATTAGTGATTTCTAAACGAAAATCTGAAACAGAAAAATCAGAAAAGGAAACGGTCACAGATGTGACCGTTTCCTTTTCTGATTTTTCTGTTTCAGATTTTCGTTTAGAAATCACTAATATTGTCTTCAATATTTTCTTATTTGATAGTTTGTTTTGGAGAGCTATCGAAATCCAGGCTTTTTGTTTGGTTTTGACGTTTTTATTTAAGAGAATCGTCATCTCTATTTGGTTTGGTTAATGGTCTTGTTATAGGAGCGACCACTGCCTCCTATTGGGTGAACTGTATTTGTTTTTCAATTTTACCTCCAGGGTTCAACATTAATTTTTGTTTATCCTATCCCGTGATTTCTCAATTGTTTCAAGTAGTTGATTGCCGCATTAGAGAGTACTCGACTCTCAAATGTCTCAGGCAACTGATGGGGTTTTGTATGAGCACCCAATCAATAACATTCAAATGTTTTGTATAATTATTCGATATAAATCTTACTAACCCGTGATTTTTTCAATTGTAGATTGTGAATGGTAGGTAATTGTAAGCACGCAGCTTCTAGCTGTTTCAGGTAACTAATAAAAATCTATGCGACTATCTAATCAATGGTATTCAAATGTTTCATGTAATATTTTGATATAAACTGGCTAACCCGTGATTTTTCAATCGTCGTTTGCGAACAATAGGCATTTGTGAATGACCCAAATCGCTGCACATTGCACAATGACATCCTGATGATTATCCTTATAACTCTAATAAATTATCTAGTTACGGCCAAGGTCGTTTTCAAACTATGCAGTTGACTGACCCAATTCTTCAGTGTATGCTTTTTTTATCAACAAATCGAATAGTATAAACATCTCATCTGACCCACTAACCCAGATATGAGATTGTTTATTTAAGAAATATTTCTACCTCTCCCTATGATTCAGTTTCGTTACCCCTATTGTGCATAGTCAATTTAAAATATTTGTAATTCCTTTATTGAAGTTAAACTATTTACTTCATTACCCGAATTTAGTAAATTTACTAGAAGTTAGGTGAAAAATAAATATAAATATATATATAAGTACACATATCTCGATTGTTAAAATACGTTAAATAAGATTACATATATTAATAAATAAATATAAAATATATGATTCTACATAGTCTTGAATATTAATAAATACATATTTTCTTTTTCAATAAAGTAGATATGTCCATAGGTAGGTATTTAAAATCGCTACCATTTCGATGCTTCGATTAATAAATAAAATACATATATATAAATACATTACTCATATATATATTCCTTATATACAATATATTATTTTATATTTATAAATATACATATATATATAAATACACAATACACATATTTTAATGCGTAATTCCTTTTGTTGTTTTAATGATTTAATTGGGATACCATAATCAGCTGTATATCCGCACTCCAAGGGCCTGAAAATTATTTATAAAAGGAAAACTCACCCCACCAAGGTTTTTCCGATTGGGTTCTACACAATAACCTTGCCGAAGAAAATTCTACCTAATTAACTGTATTTTCCAACCAATTTCAAAATAAATCTTTTCGACTATTTATTCCTATTTAATTTTTATTCTTGCTTGATTCATATAAATTAGCTGATATTTAATATTTGTGATATAGATGTGCCGGAAAATTATAAATTATTTAGGTCGAACTATTTTTGTTGTTTTCACTCTTTTTAATTTTTTATTTTTTATTTATATAAATTTATAAGAAAATTCATCCCGAATTGCGCAAACTTTTAAATATTTCGATTCTGAATAAATTAAATATCTGTTTAAAACTTTCTTCTAAATTTCACTGTTTTCACCAATATTTTAAAGTATCTACAATTATTTTTTTTTCGAATTGTTACTTTTAGAACAAAGGTTTGAGCGTTTATTATTATTGAATCCTTTTTTTTGTTTTTGTGTTTGATTGATGCAAAATTATAATCTATTTTTAAATATCAATCCGCGAACCCGTTCACTCTAGATCAACGATAAAACTCTCCATTAAATTCTAATGTTTTCACTTTGAATGAAATAATTATTTTTAAACTTTAATGATTCACTTTTAACACTTTTTGCACTATTCACTTTTAACACTTTTAAGCACTTCACACTTTACTTTTAAAGCACTGAGTTTAAACTGTATTTATTTTCACTGTTTGATTTAATTTAACTGACTTATTAAATTTCACTGACTCTAGCACTTGTACTTTTCACAAAAGTCCCAGGGACTTATTCAAAATTTAACACTTAAAGATTTTTCACTGTTAATCCTACCAAAGACGTAGTACTGCCACGTAACAACTTTTTGAATCCTCGGCGCGACTGTCTCCTGACTGATGTGTACCCTCTTTTATACCCCTCTCAGGTCCCAAAAGACGTATCTGAATTTCTCTTGATGCTTAATTCTATCTCCTATCAACTCGTAACCTTGAACATCCCTCTCACTAATATTGATTGTACATCCATACGATCTTTTGTCGTCCGGCTTTGGGTGGCGGTTAATTTTTATCTCACGTCGCTAACTTGATAGGGTCCGAATCGGGTAAGTCTGCGTTAATCGCCCAAGCTCCCTTTGTCCTCTGTTCATACAAAATGTAGTTAAAATCTCATGATTTTGCGTTCCTTTTTTTCCTCAATTCGCGATAGGTCCGTCCCCAATAACATATATATAGATCTCAATTTTATGCATCTCGTGCGAAAATTGTTTAAATCCACGTCGAAATCTTTACTACGCATTTTTGAATTTCGATTTGTCTAAATTCTACTTAATTTTATTGTCACTTATATGAGCTTTTCCATTTCCACCCGTACTTTCTCTCTTTATGTCGCAGATTCGTATTTTCCCTTTTTCTTTGAATTTTATATTATTAGCGACGTTTTCTTCCACAAATTTCTTCTTTATTCTTATCTTATTTCTCATAACTCTATAACTACTTATTCTCCAAGTCGTATTTATTTATTTCACGGATAAATTAGAATTGTATCGCTTTTCTCCACTAGGATCATTCCTTATCTCCGTTCTTTACCCTTCCTTTTATCTTTTTCTCACTTTTCCCGATGTGTGTGGTCTCCAGGAAAATTTCATACTTCATTTATTATTAATTTATATATATTTTTCCACACTTCTGTGGGAGATATACCTAATTTGGCTCTGGGATATCTGTCACTTTTATTGCCTGACCCAATCTCCGCCCCATCCTCCATCTTTGTCATACAAGATTTCACATAAATTATATGTCTGGACACCTGTTTACGTCTCGAATTTATGTACTACAGTCGTAAATTTAATTTAATTTCAAACCTATTAATTTTAATATCTTTTGCTTTAAATAAATATTCCATAAGCTCCGCGTTAAATTTTATTGGTCTTCTAATCGTTTATTACCTTAACGTAAATAAGAATCATGTTCGAATTTCGATTGTTTATCCTTCAGAATACACATGAGATCGTCAACCTTTTATCTTGTTTCGATCCCTCTGTAATCTTGTGTAACTCTAATATCTATCTACCCTGATAATTATGTAAAATGTCTACTTTTCCTGAATCTAATCTATCGCTATATGTTTAGTTTTATGGCCTTCCTTTGGTACTCTATTATCATATTCCTAGGACCTTTGTGGTAGCTCAAAATCTCTGTATTATCACTCCGTTCAGTCGCTCCACTATTTCTAAAATGTCTATTTTAATGCGAGATTTTCATTCCCAAATTGATTTTCCAATATGTCCGCTTCATCTTAAATTGATAACGATTAGTTTCTAATGTTCCTAACACTTTCGTTTTCCTTTAGTACGATTTTTATCAAACTTGACACCCTATCTCTATCATAAATAATTGCACTATAGTTGAAAATTCTGCCAGCAACTTTCTTTCGTTTTACCCGTCCTTTTTTATACTATCACGTTTATAGTTTTTTTCATTGCATTTTCGTGTGTGTGTTTTTCCAACATGAAAGGCCAAAAGCCCTCGATGTCAACGGTTCGCTATCACCTAAATGTCTCAGTTATTGTAAACATTTCCTAGAGTTTGTCGCCTTGAACGTCAGTGTTTATACCATAGTGCGTTCACCTCTAATTTTTGTGGGAACGGAAATGCAATTAATTATCTATTTTAATGTCGGGTCCAAGGTTCAATCCTTTGTCTGTAGTTGATGCACGCCTCTCCGTTCACTGATTGGTTATTCAAAATTTTTATAGCTCTCGTCCAGATCTAATTGGTCGACAACCTTAAATATTTGTTTTTAGGCCTAGACAGGGGGTTCTTAGTCGTTCCTAGACGATTCTAATGACCTCTGTGTTTATGCTATAGAATCTCGACATAATTCCAACTATTACAGGTGTCTACTGCAAGCAAGCTGGATCAATTCTTTCTCCGCCAGATGTCGTTAGCATGTCCGTTTTCATAAATAATTTGCATATTTTTAGCAGCTATTGTTTATCTGTTTTTCACTGTGATTTAAGCCTTTCATCACACAGTCGACCGCGAGAAATAATTTTTAACGCAAGTAGACCGAACAGGTCAAAAGTTTGGCTACCCCAGCCCTAGATGATCGGGGTGCTGTCCCACCGTCGGTTCCTCACTGCGGTTTCTATATGAAAAAGCTGAGGAGCCAGCATCGGGATGTATTCCAGGTCTTACGAGGGCTTGATATAATAAAGCTAGCATGCCTGACAGAATACCTGCCCTGCTACTGCAGAGGTGCGCTACAGAAATAGCTCCTCTCTTAACAAACGGATTGCAATCCTTAGAGCACAGACGTCAGGTAGGTATGCTGTTCCTGTTCTACTGGTATTACAATGGAAGATGCTCCGAGGAACAAGCGTCATTGATCCCTTCGGCACCGGTGCATGGTTGGGAAACACTCGAAACGCGCGCCCAAGATATACGAGTATATGTACATGTTTGACATTTGTCACATCAGAATGGGTCGTTTCTACGACTCGTTCTTGTGTTTCCTCCCTTCTACAACATGGGTCTCTTCCAGATCCATGTACGCTTCTTCCTCTCATCAAAAAGACCCTCCACTCAGCATCCCCAAAGATGACATAGGCACTGAGAGAAATTGTTTTCCTGTGTGGAGTTAATTAATTAAATAATTTATTTAATAGACATTTACAAGGCATTGATACATTGAATCACGTACATACATTATACTTATTTTGAATAAAAGGTAAACAATACAAATTAAGAGTTTGGGCCTTAAACTTGTACTACATCGCCTTTGAGATTATTTTTCATAAAAATTGCGCAACAGAAAAACACAAATTATCCGAAGATTATTGATTGCAGTGATCTCCTACCTAGACATCTACCGGTTTTGACAAGGGGCGCCAAAATTTTACTCGCGTAAGGCGCCGTTTGGTTCAGGGCCGGGCCTGGCAACAGTTGCAACACTTGTAACAGTAGTACCAAAGATATATTATAAAGCGATTCTGCAGTAAAAACTAAACAAATATTTTGTATCAAATACAAATTAAAAATTTCACAATAAATCATATTGTAGTGGTAATAACCTAATATAAGTATTCTTTATAGAAGTGATGAACCTAAGGAAGGTTTTTATAAATTACTGTAATAGACCAAAGAGACAAAAGCATGCTCCTACAACTGACCAAGAGACAGAAAGCACGGCAATTTCAACTGACCAGAGAGAGAGAGAAAGCACTGCTCCTAAAACTACCTATAGAGACAGAAAGTACTGTCACTCCAACTGACCAGATAGACAGAAAGCACTGCAACTATAAATGACCAGATAGACAGAAAGCATTTCAACTACAAATGACTAGAGAGACAGAAATCACTGCTAATCTGAGCATAGAGATAGAAATAAGCACTGCTACTAGGTATAACTGACCAGAGAGACAGCCCAAGGCACGACGAGGCATAACAGCCCATTGATCCCCAGAGCAGCGCCTAACAGCAGCTTTCCTCCCAGCCTGGTGGCCAATATCCCTGCAGGGAACTGCAGCACCAGATAGCCGAGGAAGAAAGACGAAAGGACCAGATTCTGCACGCGCTTGTCCCACGCGTAGTACTGAATACAGAAGAAACAAAGTTACATAAAAATAAATTCATTTATTTATTGTTTTTGTGTTTAATTCGTAGAACCCATTTAAATTTAATTAAAATCAAATTTAATAATATAATTATTAAGTTCTGCATTTTTTGGTTTTTGTTATTGTTACAGCTGTTTCGGTTTGCAAGGCCATTTTCAAACTGTGGTTTTGGCCACGTTTAGACGACTTATTAATATGATTCTATTTTACCCCCTCCCAATTTAAAATTAAAGTTATACAGATTTACTGATAGAATAATTGTGACAATAGATTTCATATTCTGTGGGGGTATTTTGAAGTCTGTTTTCCCCACATTAACGTTATCTTAATTGTTTAATAATGATGTAGCAGTTATTAATAATCTATTGTCACAATTATTTTATCAGTAAATTGGTTTAACCGGTAATAAATCATTTTAAATTGGGAAGGGGTGAAATAGAATCATATTAATAAGTCGTCTAAACGTGGTTAAAACCACAGTTTGAAAATGGCATTGAAAGCCGAAACAGCAGTAACAATAACAAAAACCAAAAAATACTTGCAGAACTTAATAATTATATTACTAAATTTGATTTTAATTAAATTTTTCTAAAAATATACTTTATAAATATATACTTTTTAAATAATCATGCACGTAATAAGAATGCGTTGATACCTTGATATTGTCACTGGCTGAAGTGTGGCTGGTCATGGCCACTATGGCGATGCTCATCATGGCACGCATGCTGAAGGCCAGCAGCACGCACAGGAACATGAGCACGGCCTGCGCGTGGCGCACGCCGAGTGCGAGTTCTTCACAAGATGTGTAACACAGGAACAACAGTTAAATACATGGAACAGGGGAATGAGTTTGTGAAATTGGGAAGTATGTTTACGAGATATGGGGAGGCAGATAGAGATATTGACAGAAGGATAAATGGATGTAACTCAATTAGGCGCAGTTAGCGCCAGCAGAAAATGTCCAAAGAAGCGAAGATAGCAGTCTGAAACACTTTGTATCAGTTAGATAACACTGAGAAACATCTATTTCCATAGCCAAAAATCGAAAATTCAATAGCTATTTCGTTAAAAAAACAAATAACTTGATTTTCTTTACGTCATGTTTTGACATAATAAAATTTAAAAAGTTTTTTTAGGCTTGTTTAAAAAAATCATTTCATTATACCCAAATTATGAGCCTAAGAACCTGTTTTAGGTTGTTTGGTTCATATTTTGCGTTAAATAAGAAAATAACCTCAAAAATTTCACATTAATAACAATGGCCGCCGAGTGAACAATAGATTTTAATTTTAACGAAATAACTATTAAAATGCATTATTTTTCGTTTCCTGAACCTGATATACTTACTTCTAATTATTATCTAACTACCACAAAGTGGATTTTTTTAAGTGCGTATTAACCGTGTGCCACTTTTCTGTATATTTACCAAATCGTATTTATTTATCTCACCGTAGTACGAAATGAGATAGCATAATACGCTGGTTCTGCGTATTTGACTAAAAAATGGTTCCATGACAACTCAGGACAGTGACAAATCAACGGTTCAATAATAACTCAAAACAATGACAATTCAACACACCTTCAACACAATTCAACTCAGGACAGTGACAAATCAACGGTTCCATGATAGCTCAAAACAACGGCAATTCAATACTTTAAAAAATCATTAAAACGATAAAAAAAAAACAATCTATAAACCCAACCTCCGTGACCCATTTACTTTTCACTTTTCACGACAATATAATTTATTTATATCATTTTTTAAAGGTGTGTTGAATTGGCACTGTGTTGAGTTGTCCGGTTACCCAAATTAAAAAAGACAAAAAGACCTTTCATCCTTTGAAAAGTGATATAAAGTCGTTCAAAGTAATGAAAAATAGTAGCCTATAAACCTAACCTAACGTAACCTATTTAACCTAGTACTTTGCAAAAGTGAATTGAATTGTCACTGTCCTGAGCTGTCCGGTTACCGTAAAAAATACGTAATTTCTTTTAATGACATTTTTCCAGCGACTTCTTCTAAGTACTCTTTTAATTAATTATTTAGAATTACAAGATCAAGAACAAGTAGGTAATTTAAGAAAATGTTACTTATTATTATTGTGAAATTTAAAACCTTGAGAAACAAAAGCGAGGAAAATTACATGACTTGCTCAATTTGAAACTCGATCGCCTTGCTTGACGTTTCAAAGGTAGTTTTTTTTGTTTATCTTTTAATCGGACTAATATCCCGACTATTAATAATTAGTATAGTAGGTAATCGCATACATTATTTAATTATCATTGAAATCCATTTATCAAGATAACTTGGGTGATTTGATAGAAACAATCAATTTCGGGAACATTAGGTACTGAAATATGACTGGTCAATGGCTGAGATGGCATAGCATTTGGGTCACACCCTGGTGTAGTGTGTTCAATTCCTCGGCTGGCCAAGTCCTCAATCACAAAATAAGCAACATTTTCCGCCTACTGTGGTGGTTGTAGGAGATTTTCAAATATTGTCAGGTTATGTGATGCGGAAATGTTTGTATTTCTTAAAAAAAACCAAATGCTTCTCTGTAACCCTTTAATAATAAACGGATGAAAAAAACTGACCTACGGTTAGTTCCAATGTTTATTAACTGTGTCACGAAAAACTTTTGAACAAAGAGAAAAGTTCGAAACTAGTAAGATTTCCAAAAAATATCACAATCAAATCACTACCAACATATATATTTTGATAGTGTCATGGTTTACAGGAAATAAATAAAACGTCAACAACAAAAAACATCATGGTTTACAGGAAATAAATAAAACGTCAACAACAAAGAACATCATGGTTTACAGGAAATAAATAAAACGTCAACAACAAAAAACATCATAGTTTACAGGAAATAAATAAAACGTCAACACCAAAAAACATCATTGTTTACACGAAATAAATAAAACGTCAACAACAAAGAACATCATGGTTTACAGGAAATAAATAAAACTTCAGCAACAAAAACATCATAGTTGACAGGAAATAAATAAAACGTCAACAACAAAATCATCATAGTTTACAGGAAATAAATAAAACGTCAACACCAAAAAACATCATTGTTTACACGAAATAAATAAAACGTCAACAACAAAGAACATCATGGTTTACAGGAAATAAATAAAACTTCAGCAACAAAAACATCATAGTTGACAGGAAATAAATAAAACGTCAACAACAAAAACATCATAGTTTACAGGAAATAAATAAAACGTCAACAACAAAAAACATCATGGTTTACAGGAAATGAATAAAACGTCATCAACAAAAATTTAAACCTTTAACTGGATGGGCCACGATATCATATTCGTAGGCGTAGTTTGGCCTCTTCACAGCATCTTTCGTCATTTTCGGCACTTTATCCGTCCCTTGTTTTAGACTTTTTTTAGTGACTTTCGTTTTCGGGAAAGTCAATACGAGGTTGGAATTAACTAACAATACACAGTGAGCGTTGGTAGCTCACTGAGGAAATTATTATTTTATGACAAAAGATCAAATGAGTGTGCGATTACAGAATTTATTTGAAGAACCATCATTTATCATCTAAAACAGGTCCGTATTGTAATATAATATGAAGGTTAAGGTATGTAACACAGGTTATGTATGTATTTCGCGTGTATATATTTATCAAGAGAACGCGAACGGTTCAAATTCAAAGTAATTCATTAAAATTACGTTGACTTGGCCCACTGAATGTTATGAAATTCTTTTAATCGAAAATCATTTAGAAAATGATATTAAAAAATATTTTTTTCTATTTCACTGAATATTGTAATATAAATCATATACCCGGGAAATATAATGAAAATATTCCTTTATAGGAAATATTTTTAAAACATTCAACTTTGTCGAAAATATTTTAAAAATCTGCGATTATTATTTTTTTTAAATCATCATTATCATCGGAAATATCACGAAAATATTATGAAAATTACTTAATTTATCGTATATTATTATATTATGAAAATCACATGCCATTACCGTAAGATTTATGAAATCAATTTACTGTATTTAGAAAATATTATGAAAATCAAATGCCTATATTGTCAGACATTTAATATCGTTCAAATTGCCTATTTAGAAATCCAATTGTATAAAATAAGAAATTTTATTAAAATCATTTTTGAAAATATTATATACCGTTGTGTAAAATATTGTGAAAACTGTTTGGCGCTATATCATTTTTATTTGGCTATTTTTGAATGGGTTGGGTGCGGGTTTTTATACCATGGTGTCACTTTTTTCACATATTCTTAAAAAGAGAAAATTTCATGTATCGACCTTATTTGTAGAAAAGTTTTCTCCTTCGTAGCACAGCGCTTTTTTGCATTTTTCAATGTTTGATGCATTTTAATGGTTTCCATTTTATAAAATACTAAAAGTTTCCTTTACTAAATTTAGTCCAACTTTCCGAAAGATAAAAATCAACAGTAGGTATTTATTGGTTTTACCGAACCTAGCAATAAAAATGCGTGCAGTGCAGCGCGTTGTTTCAGCGTTCTATGTAGTATTATTTTTTTTTAAATTATCACCTAAGAAAATAGATTTGCGACACCACCGACGGCAAAGTTAACCATGTCAAGCTGTCTGTATGTACCCTACCCCTTTGCGGTCCGCGAACACATTGAAAATTAATAAATTGGCCTTCCAGCTAAAAGTTTTGAAATCCTGAAGAGATAATGCGTTTTGCGTTCTGCGTAGTTTAATAACTAGTAACTTCTAAGTTCAGCTCTGTACTCTCGAAAGCTTCTGATTATAAATCATATTGAGATAACGGAGATGGTTACATATCAAATATTATATATGCAGGGCTGACTTTAGGTGTTATATTTTTCTTATTTCTGACTCTTTTTCTCGTTTCCTTCGCCGCGGTAATACTTCTAGTCCAAGCAATGACTGTAAAAATTATATCCGAAAGGCCACTTCAACCAAATGAGTGTTTGGCATTAACCCCAAATAAGATTAGTAAAAAAAAGCCATCTGCCAGATTTCTTCCATCTTCCCTCTTCACTAATATAACGTTTGCCCACATAATATTGAGGAGAACCCTTAGGCAGACGCGATTATTGAGCTAAATTTACCTTTCTCCTCACTTGCACTGTTAACGTATCCAATGAATTCACGGGTTCACCGCAATTCTTAGATCATCAGAATGATATATTCGCAAAGAGGAAACTTTTACCCAATGTCTGGAATCTATTTCATTCAGGTAACGGATAAGATGTCGTATTGCCAGGTGATCTTTTACATAATCCGCGGCACTTGTTACCTCCAGAAGCAGTAAAATATGTCATCGGCATTCGAACAAAACCGATGCCAACATTTTGATTTCCCTCTTTACGAATATATCATTCTTCCGACATTATATTAATATATTTATTTATTTATGTAAATATATATTTATTTATTATGCAAATTCGTATTGATTTATTTATGTAAATATGTATTTAATAATTTATATTTATTAATATAAATTTAAAATTATTTATTTATAAAAAAATATTTATTTATCAAAATTTATTTATTTATTTAAATTTATTTATATTTATTTATTTAACACCCAGTGAGTTTTTACATGTAGCTGTAGGTTTAACTTTAAGATGAGGACTAATAATTTTGAAACATAAGAAGAAATAATAAAAATAAAAGTACAGTGATCAAATACATTTACAAAAACTGCAACAGAAGGTTTAAGAGTAGTGTTGAAATACATTATGTGATCTACAAATTTCGCAAATTAAAAAGAAATAATAATAATTTGAATAATTTAAAATTATTAAATATGTATTGACATCACCAAGTATTGGTTTCCCTTAGTGTGAAGCCGCTGCATAGGGGAATGGGCAATATAGTTGCGTTTGTGTATGCTGCAGGATAATAGTATATTTTGTCGTGTTGTTATTGTTCTCGAGTTCGCAACAGTCAAAATTAAAGTGTATTTTTAATAAAATAGTTAAATCGTTTATTTTACGTCTATCTTCCAATGTACGTATTTTTAAAGTATTAAATAAGAAATGACAATTAACGTATTCTAGTGGGATATTATAACAAGAGTACAAAATAAGTTACTATAAGCAATAATTATTATCCTGAAACACAAATATAAATTGAAAAAATCTTCAAAAAAAATTGAACCCGCACCTTCTGATTGCCGGTCAGGTGCATGGAACCACTGTGCTACGTCGGCATTCAATAATTTTTGCTTTTTGATTAATACCTGACCGGCAATCAGAAGATGCGGGTTCAATTCCCGTCAGCGGCAGTTATTTTGTTCTCGGAAGAATTTTTCAATTTATATTTGTGTTTCAGGCTAATAATTATTGCTCATCATTTGTTAACCTTTGTGCTTTGCATAAAACCTTGTCTTGTAAACACAGTAAGAACTTAAAATAGGTACTATGAAAGCAGTTACAGAGCAATATGTAGTAACTTATAATAAACACGAAAAGTTTGTTACGTAAAGCACGTTTGTATTTAACGAACATTTTATTACGCAGATTGGGTGTTATAAAGAACATAGTTAAAGTTTGATAAGTGTATTATTGTAATTTAATAACCTAGTTAAAGTAAGTTCTTAACATATTTATTTTATCTGCAGAAGGTACACCGGGGACAGAATAAAAGCATCTTGTCTAACTCTCAACCCTTCAAGCCTCTCAAAAAAACATTGCTAGATTGTTGTAAAGCACGTTTGTATTTAACAAATATTTATTATGCCCGATTGGGTATTTTACAGAATATGGAAAAATTAATATAAAGATAAAATGTTCATAAAAAAAATTAATATAATGATAAAATGTGCACAAAAAAAAACTGTAGATATATTGCAAATATTCTAGTAGGTGACTTTTAGCTTGGACGCTAAGTGGTAGCGGTAAACATCGATTGAACTACATAATAACATTATAGAAAGCAGTCAGTATTGTCTTACGCAAGGTAATAAGGTTCGTTAAGAGGAAGCTACAAGACAAAAATGTGAATATTCTTGGTATACTTTATATTTTAGGGAGGCATTAAAATCGTTTGACAAACGGAGTCTAAAACATTCGATTTGAAGGACAAAACTGGTTTTTATTTATTTTTTATTATTATTATTATTTTATTTTTTTATTATATAAGTACATTTTTGTTTATTTGTTACAATATATGATCAAATATTTCAAGACCCCTCTTCCATAGAAGCATTAGCTTGTGGCTGGAAGAGGAGTGTACATTGTTTTATTACAGTAAGTAAGTAATTAAAAATAAAATGATTTTTAAACTTATTTGAAGAATGGAATGTTACTTAAGGAAACTAATTGAGATGAGTTATTCTTAAGATTAATTCAATTGGAAACATTTTTATTTTTTGTAAGTTTGTCTTTAAAATATTTTTTCACAGTGTTTATTATTTGGAAGTTATCATTAATGTTTCTAATTTCTTCAGATGGTCGATTGAAAAAAATTCTTGCCCGGTAAGTGTAATAATTTTGTGCAAAGGAAGTGTTTAATTTTGGGAATGGAAAAATATATTTAAGTCGAGTACGGTTTTCAGTTAGAAATTGATACTTGTCTTTTTCTTTTATGATTTGAATTAATGCATTTTTAGTAAAAAGATCTTTAAATGAAGGCACTTGAAATTCTTCGAATAATCGATCCGTTGGGTAATCGGAAGGTTTTTTTTATGCTTCCGATTTTGTTGTCCGGGTTAAATCTTCCCCATAGGAAAAACTAAACCCTTCCACTCACTTTTCCACAAATGATCAGCTAGTCAATCAACACTATGCAAGTGCATTACATAAGTAAAATAAATACAAAACAATACAAGAACAACAACACGTCAACTCACCAGAGATCAAATGGGAAAAAAAAAATTCACCGACTCCAGATATTTTCATATCAGAGGGTTCGGCTCGGTAGAACTTCTAACAGGGCCTATAAATCCTACTGATCCCTCAACATAAATATTTAAAAAATCTTTCGTTATCCTACATGTATTCAAAATGACCGACTTTTGCATCTTTATATATAAATTTTTTGATAGATCTAATACGCCTAAATTTTTAATGAGAGAGCTAGGTATAATGGTATAATATTATTTTAATTATTAACCTTTAAAATAATATAAATAATTATTTTGTAAATAATTTATTTTGTAAATAATTTTATAAGAAAGCAAAAAAGTTAATCAAGTTAAAGTTTCACAGATAATCTTAGCTATAATACTGTATTTTATAAAAATTGTTTCCTTTATGCGATCATACATTTCTATTAAAAAATTTTTTGTAGTTTACATTTATATTTTTAATGTAGTAGTTTATATTTTTATTTGTATTCTGCTCAAGCGAAACAATAGGAAAACCTTCAATTTAACTAAAGCATATTTTTTGGTATTCATAATGTACACCAATTCGTTATAAAGTCTTAATCAAAATAGTGATTTAGCATTAAGCTTTGCCCATGGCGTCCAATTTGACATTCGCCATTTTGAAAAGCCCACTATATCGGTAAATGTGCGCCGTGATGATAATTAAGTTAGTCCAATGAAAACGTGTAATTAAGATCTTCGATTGGAATTCCTAATTTATAATTAGCACCCCCGGGAAAACAGTGGCACAACTCAAAATGCTACTTTTTCAAGAGACCAGTTCAAATATTTTGTTTTAGTTTATTAAAAAATAAAAATAAATGTTTTACGATATTCGGGAAAACTGTTATGCAATTTTGTTGCCTATCTGAGTTTTTGAAATTTCTCACAATTTCAAGTTATTTATGACAAAAATCGGTTATCCGCCATTATTTTTACGAAAATCTTTTTTATTTTTTTACTTATGCCCCAAAGCAATATTACGAATCATTCATATTTTTTTTGGATAAAAGTGATGTTAGTTTTGAAACTGTGATTTAATAGGTAGCATCAAATAAAACATAAAAATGTTACTGCCTCTTGCAAAGTAGGATACACAGTAATTATAATCAACATCACCAGCTGTACCTGTATCAGCAAGTTCCATGATAACTCAACACAGTGACAATTCAACACACTTTTAAAAAGTGATATAAAGTCATTAGAAACGATGAAAAAAAATTTAACCTAACCTACTTAACCCAGTTAATAAAGTTTTTGTTTCATCACTTTCCATGACTTTATATAACTTTTTAAAGATGTGATGAATTATCAATGTGATGATTTATCCGGTCACCGTATTAGCATCAGCAATAGTGGAAACCCTTAAATTTTGGTAAGACTGATGATAATGGCTTGGAATGAGTTGTGCCTCGCGAATTATTTTACCTGCAGAAGGTACGCCGGGAACAGAATTAAAGCACCTTACTCTCAACTCTTCAAGCCTCGCAAAAAAAGACATTACTAGCCACAACTTTTCATTTTATGAGGCTGGTATGGGTACCACTGCCCCGGGAACCAGTTATTGGATAACCAACACCCCTGACATACGTCATTCCAAGTGGTTCGCTACGTTTGGTGACTTGGCAGGGATACCCGGGCTCATGGAGTCAGGTATGTCTAGGTCATGGCGGCGGATGCGTTTGTCCACCTACTGCGTGGCGGGCTGAATCAGGAGAGACTGGTTGATGGAGACCTTTTGACCTCTCCAGCCGGACTCTCCAGACCTATTGCCTTGTACCGCAGTGGGAGGGATGGATTCGTACGTCCGTCGCTCTTGTATACATTGAACCCCAGATTCCTACCCACCTCATACCTTTTTCCTTCCTAGAACTTCCTCATTCTATAAAAAGACCCTCCACACAGCATCCCCAAAGATGACATAGGCCCTAAGGGAATTTTTTATCCTCAGAGCCTCCTGTGTCGAGCTAATGTTAAAAAAACAAACAAACAAACATCACATTTCTTTAGAGTTTAGAGGCTCTGTAAAATCACCTCAATATAAAAGTATTTTTATCTTTTTTCTATATTGCGTAGATGTGCTATTTGTTCGTCGTTGGAAAGATAAATAATTATTCTCATCCTTTTGTGTCAAATATTTACATATGATTACATCGGTAAAATCCAAAAAAATATCAAGTGTATGATTACGGATTGGCGGGATTGTTTCATTGACAGTTGAAAGACAAAAATATAGTATTTTATTGTATAAATGGCATAAAAAGTGAAGTGTGTTTTCTTACTAATTCCCTACACAAAAGAAACGTGTTTTCTAAATATCGAAAGTTTATCATAATTTTCTTTCAATATCTGGTTGCCCTCGCCTTCCCTTGTTTCGTATGCTGCACCGGTAGAAAATTGGTCCTTTTTGGGAGGACTAAATTAATATCAAATAATTAAAAGTTATTTCAGACGCTCTCTTATTTTCGTAAGGTTTATGGTTTATGTAACTGAATACACTAAGAAAATTATTAATTGTCCAAAACAACCGCGCTTTCGAAAGCTAATCGAATTAATTGTTATGAACATAATCACCATTTATGTTCAAATACATTCGCAAGAACATAGGTACAACGTGAGATTTACGTGAAGTGGGCTCACTTGTGCTATCTTATGTTAAATATGTTCAGCAATAACAATGGCACATTGAACATTGTGCCACTATTTTTGCGATAATTCGAGTAAAATATTATAATATAACAAAGGCATATTCGTTTTTAAGGCCACAATAATATTTTTTGGAATTAAGCCGTTTTAATATAATAGAGGATAAAAAATATATCCAGGAACATTTCAGAATACTTAACTCAAAAATGGAATTTGTTGACCTGAGCCACGGTTATCGCTCAAGGGCGAATTAATTAATCTCAAAAACTTATCTGGAACTCTCTCAATTTTTATTTGGTGCATCTTGTTGAATTATACTCTAGATAGCTTCTTACCAACCCATTGAATAGAGGAATTCATAAATTTAAAATCTTTTACTGTCATCAAAACAAACCCCAAAAATTTCACGGCCTTGATAGTTATTTCATTTATATGTGGAAAAAAAGTAAATTTACTGTCAAAAATAATACCAAGGTGCTTTTTTTTGCTCGACCCTTTTTAGAAAAATGCTGTTTAACGTAAAGTGGGATTTTGATTCGGGGAAAAGTTATCGTTTGAAATTTTTCAATATTTAGGAATAGTCCATTACGGGTGCACCACTCTTGTCAACTCGCAAGATTAAACTGTAATACATTACAGTCATTGCGATTAGTAAGGGTTTTGTAAATTTTAAGATCATCAGTAAATAATAGTATCATAACTCTATCAAAAACGGTAGTAGTGTCATTAATAAACAAGAAAAACAATACTGGTCCCAAATGTGACGCCTGTGGAACGCCGGTGAAGATTTCAAACTTCTTTTTTCTTTTGTGCTGATAAAACTTTTAAACCGTCTCAAAATTTTCCCGGCTATTCTAATTAGGACGGGTTGTTTCGGAGAATCTGAACATTTCATCAAATTTCAACGTTCATTTTCGGGTTCTGTGAAAGACTTATTCAAGTTCTCTTTTTATATCATTGTAGGCTAGTTGCTTGACAAAACTGAAATAAAAACAGAACTTGAAAAAATCTTTCACAGAACTTGAAAATGAACGTTGAAATTTGATGAATTGTTCAGATTCTCCGAAACAACCCGTCCTAAGAGTTCTTAATTTATGTATTAGAATTTTATGTGAGACTTTTACAAAAGCCTTAGAAGTCAGTGTACAACTACGTCTATTTGAAGACGCTCGTTCATAGTATTAAATAAATATTCCTGATAAATCATAAAGTTTGTTAGAGTAGATCTATTTACCATGAAACCATGTTGTCGATGACAGATTATTTAAAAGATCAGCTAGCAATGCGACATCTTATCCGTCACCCGAATGAAACAAATACCAAAATTTAGATAAAAGTTCCCGATTTGCGGTTAACCTGTGAATTGATTGGATAAGTTTTTTTTTTTTTTTTTTTTATTAATATCAATAGCAAAATTTGTACATTATGTAGGTTTAAAGTATAATATAAGTATATTTTTTGTATTTTTTTCACAGTCCTCCTCACTAGGGTTTCCTGTTCTGAGGCGGCCTGTAGTTTTTCTTAAATTTTTGTATTTAGTTTTGAATTGTCTTTACATTGTCTTCATAATGTTTGTAAGTTGATTATTACTTTGATCTCTAAGCCATGTTTTGACTTTTGTTTTAAATATACTCATTTCGTTTATTTTTTTGGTTTCATTTGGTAGAGCATTGAACAATTTTATAGCATGGAATTTATTATTTCTCTGTCCAAAGGATGTGTTCAAACTGGGAGTAATCAGGATATTTTCGCTTTTTGCCCTGGTTGTGTATTTATGTTGGGCAGTGGAGTATTCGGATATGTTTTTTTTCAGTTTAAATAAAATATTTTTTGAATATAGTTTCTGTACATTGTAAACATTGAAGTTTTTGAATATTTCTTCTGTCGGAGTCCTAAGCGGAACTTTCAGTATAGTCTTTAATACTCCTTTAGTTAAGAGTGCAATTCCGCAAACAGCGCAAAACAGCTGTTTTTGAAGCAAAGTTTAGAAAATTTCAATTTTGATTAGCGCAAAATGAAATTAGGTTTTTAATAAATAATATGTTTTTTGATACCTCGGGGATGAAAATGTGTGTAACAATTGCGTAAAAAGTTTTTTTCAGAACCTCAAAAAATAGCTTATAGTTCGATTATATCCTTTAATTCTAATTACAGGAGAGTCATAAAAATATCCGGTGTTACAAAATCAACGATGTCCAAATCCCATATTATTTTTAATGTTTTAAACAATACTTAAATAAATAAAAACAATATTTTAATATACGAAAAGTCTTACATACAATTAAATTTATTTTCTAACAGCCTATCAACTTTAGATGGCTGGGATATAGTGGTTGATGGGGTAGAATTAATATTCGTAAAAACCCTAATAATATTGGCCAAGTACGTTATCCACACTGGCTAATTTGTCTTGAATATTTTCACGTCTATCAATACTAGCATTAATTATCGTCTGTAACAACATTTCCTTTGAGTTTTTTTTTTATACATAAATACATAAAAAGGTGTTCATCAGATATTAATTTTCAGTAGGCGAACTTCTTAGAATTTCCAAATATTGTTATCTGTTGAAGGCGGTTAAATGTGCAAAACACTGATATATCATATAACGCAACAAACCGTTGGTCACAGGAGACCATACTGACTATTTATTTTTATTTTTTCGATCTGTTATAACTTTATAAAGCAACAAATTGCCGAGTGGTGTCACGTCCAGAGCTGCGCCGCGTGTCGCGCCAGTCGTGCCGCGCCTACCCACTATTTTTGATGAGTAAGGAGTATAAAGGTAATCAATGTTATACATCATTTTAAAGCTAATTAAACTCGGGAAATAGTTTACTTGAAACAATTTTTCGTTTTCCTTCAAATAAAAAAATGAAATAACTTTAATTTTGTTTTTAAATTAAATATACTTTATTTAACGATAATCTCGTTATAATTTGCTAAATTTGTACATTATTTTTAGATAATTTTATGAGAAGAAATTTCTGGAAATAATTTTCTGATATATGTTTTATGTCTAGGGGATACAATGGCCTTGGTAGACCCTTCAATATAAATGTTTGGAAGGGCACAGTGGGGAAGCAAGCGGGGTAGGAGTGGGGACTTTTGTGAAAATACTCCCTGCCGTGGGAAAATTGAAGAAAATTGCGAAAATTCAGCTTTCCCCTAATTTCTTCCAGTTACGGTCAATTTTTTGTCTAGATTGATTGGGCTAAATGTCTCCCGATGAAAAAAATGCTAGATTTTAAGTATTAAATTCAAAATTTTTAAAGACTTTTGAATGTTATTGCTAAAAATAATTAATTTCAAAATTTAACCAAATCGTATTTTAAGATATTGGTTAGGTACTTTTAGCAACACTGAAGTTACACTACAGATTGCAGGTCGGCTTTTTAAATGAGTGCAGGCAACATTTGGAAAGTGACGTTTCGAATGTGACAGTGATAATTTTAAAACTGCTTATTTGTAATAATTTGTATTCCCTGCATTCATTATGATCAAGGAGTTGTCTTAGTTCGAGAAGTTTGATCTGTCGTTTCTAAATAATGGAGAAGATAAGTGATCAGGTGGGATATTTAGTTCTAACAGAAGACGGGGCCGTCATTGAATCGGGCGGCGAACTTGAAAATGACGAACGAGTAGCCAACATCATCATAGGACTCGTCACACTATCGAACAGGCGAGTTATCAGTTGTCAATCTAAATAATTCATAAAACATTGATACGTGTTCCGATTGGTATGTTTTTTTGAGGAACTTGCACTAATATTCTAGTAAATCTTCCTAAAATGCGAGCAATTTTTTGCATGTCGCTCAGTTCATAAAATCATTTGTCATTCAGTCGAAACTAATTTTCTGATTTCACAAACTCGATCCATATAATATATAGTGTATTTATATACTGCACTCGGTATCAAATATTGATTTGTGTAATACTGAGAAGTGAATTGCCTTAGTGTCATTTTTCGTGTATTGTTATAATATTATGTAAACATGACTCTAATCGCACTTCATTTAAAATTTGAATTCGGTGTTATGGTCAGACTAATTGTAAACCAAACGGTTTATAGTATGTATAATCCAGTCTCAATAATATGTGATATTTACAGAGTGGACCGAATCGCCTTCCCGACCAATGAATCCTTCAAGAAGATATCCATCACATACGACGACCATTGCTTTATCATCTGCATGTCCAACAAGAAGATCCACATCGTGAAGAAGATGCTCAGCGGTGCCGCGGATCACAGCAGCGACAGCATCGCAATAAACGCCTAAATAAATATCATATTATAACGTTAATTATTATAAAGTATCATAATGGCTCGAAACGTGTTACAGAGCAGTGTGGAGAATGCGTCGTTTAGCATAGTGTTCCAAGTGTTGTTCCGGTGTTTGACATTTATCATCAACGCGTGGGTGTTGCGCCATGTAGGCCACGCGGTCATAGGCATCATGAATGTGCGCCTCCTGCTGCTGGAGTCCTCAGTGCTGTTCCTGAGCCGCGAACCCTTTCTGCGAGCCTGCCTCGGCCACAAGCATGGGCCCTCCTGGTCTTGGCCGCAAGTGCTCAACCAGATGTGGCTGTGCGTGCCCCTCAGCGTGCTGTTCTCCGCCCTCTTCCTCTACATCTGGGTGCACGTGCTCTCGCTGGGACACCCCGAGTACGAGGCGCAGTACATCTTCGGCTGCTGGAGCGTGGCGCTCTCATGTGTGGTGGAACTGACCTCCGCCAATATGGCGCTCGTAGCTCAGATATTCTGTTTTGTCAAACTTAGAGTAGCATTAGACACTATTCACCTTTTAATCAGGACATTCATTTTCCTTGCCATCTTAATTTACGACACAGACAAAGCTTTGATTGCGTTTTCCGTAGCGCAAGTTGCTAGTGCTATCACTATTACGGTGAGTTACTACTTATTTTTTTATTGGTATATCAAAAACATGAACATTTATAGAAAGACAAAAGATACCCAAAGGAAAGAAGGCAGGTGGGATTCCTATTTCCGAAACATGGAGGATTTTACCTTTACTTCTCTTTGGGATTTCCTTCCCAGGCGTCTCGGGCGGTTGAATCAGTCATTCGACAAGCAGCTCTGCACTCTCACGGTCAGCTTTGCCAAACAAGGATTTGTGAAACAACTGTTGACTGAGGGGGAAAAATATGTCATGTCTGTAAGCCCGGTCTTGTCATTCAGCGAGCAAGCCACTTACGACGTCGTCAATAACCTGGGCAGCCTGGCGGCGCGATTTATATTTCGGCCTATCGAGGAAAGTGGATACTTTTACTTTACCCAAATGATCGACAGAAATAGCGATATTCAAAATCAGGAAAAGAAGAAAGTGTCGGAATCCTGCATCGTCCTTTCGCAACTGTGCCGTGTGGTGACATCCATCGGGCTAATTGTGTTGGTGTTCGGGCAGAGCTACGCGCGCACCCTCCTGCTACTGTATGGAGGTGAGGGCTTCGTAGGCAGTGGATTGCCGGTGCTGCTGATGCGCTGCCACTGTCTCGCCGTCATATTGCTTGCCGTTAACGGAGTCACTGAATGCTACAGCTTCGCCACCATGACGAGTAAGCAACTGGATAGGTACAATTACCTAATGGTGTTCTTTTCCATAAGTTTCTTACTTCTGTCTTACGTGCTCACCAATCTGCTAGGCCCTGTAGGCTTCATCCTGTCCAACTGCATTAACATGTTAGCGCGAATCCTGCATAGCACGTATTTCATCGCTGACAAGTTCAAGCTGACGGATTACCAGCCTCTGGAAGGGCTGCTGGTGGGACGCCTCTTTGGCGGGGCCCTGTTGGTGGCGGGATTGGCGTGCAAGGCGTCAGAGCTGCGGGTGTCGCCGCACTCGCAGTTAGCGCATGTGCTGTTTGGGGGCGCGGTGCTGGTGGCAGTGCTCAGTGCCTGGGCATACGAGAACAGGCCCTTGCTAGATTTGTTGTACAAAAAGTATGTAGAAAAGAAGAGTGACAATAAGGAAAACAAACAAGAATAGCCTTCTGGAAGTATTGTTTATTTTTTGTATTCTATTTTAAAATAAAGCTAGTTATACATTCTACTGAAGAGCTTTCATTATTAATACTAATACATCACCTTTTATAATTATATAATATTCACAACTATAATAATACAAGAAAACTATATTTCTTACAACCTACGTCATCCTGTATTCATATTAATAAGTTCCTTATTACAATCGATTTAATATGTCATAAAAGTTTGAGCTTTAACCCCTCAGGTTTCTGGCATATTGACCATTCATTTTCTTAAAGATGCTATCAGAAGGTTAGAGAATTTTTGTGTATTTTCGCATTGATGAAATAAGCCTTTATTGTTAACCTTCCAGCGGGCGCGTTGAGAAATTTCCCTTGAGCGGGCGCTTGTCGTAAATTTTACGTAAGTGGTGTTTTCTTTATACAAACGTTAGGGAATTTCTTTAAGGATATGAAAAATCATAATAGGCAGTACTTTAAAAAAAAAAAATTACTTTCTTAAAAAAACGAAGCAACACTCTAAACATGTTAATATTTCAAAACTAAATATTTTATCGACCTATTTAGTCAGAATCAATATTCTCATCCTTACAATTGTTACAAACCACCTCAACTGAAGAATGGTTCTTGCATGTAAAGGACTGGCAACGGCAACACTTCATTGATGCTGAGGATCTTTTCTTATCCAGTGCACATAACCGACAAACACCGCATTTTGGAAAGCTTCTGTTTTATTCTTCTGTTATCGGTTCAACTGCCCTACCATAATTCACTTTGAGAAAAGCATTTATATCTTGCGGTAAATGTTTGACATTTGATTTGACTCTAGCATAGCTCGAAGCTCGATGCTTACAACTAAGTCGCAAGAGTGAGGGAAGCGATAAGGCGCGTTTGTCGTAAATTTTACGACAGCGCGCCCGCTGGAAGGTTAAAAACAAACATAATTTTTGTAATATTTAAATTTTGAATGCAAAATATAAGTTTAAAAAATTGCTCACTTTATGTTTTTTCATCTCAACTAAAATTACAGATAACGAAAAAATTAGACAAATGTTTTATAAACATTACTGTCACCTCACTTTTTTATTATTTCATAAAAAAATAATTTATAAAAAAGTTAAAATAAATTTTTATCAAATATCGGTGGGAACCTTTAGTTTCATAGATTTTCACATTTTAATTGTTCCGTTGTTAACTTCTAGATTTGAATATAAAGTGTAGTATTTTCTCTTTCTAACACCGTTCGGATTGTATTTCTCACGACAGTAAGGGAGACATGATTTCTATGAGATACAGCGATACTTACCAAAAGCGAACAAATCGACTCTACGGTAATAGGTGTTTTTTTCGCAAAACCAAATAAATTAGCCTGAGGGGTTAACGCTAGGGTTTTGTACCTGTTCAAATTTTATAACAGGCACTATATTTATTGCGATCATTTGGAATTACAAACACAGTGATAACACAAACTGGCTTGCTCCAGAGAAAATTACATATTAGGTATTCGCTGATAGTTTAAGAAATACATTAAAAATAAAAATAATAATATTCAGGTTCCCAATTTTAAAGATTCCTTAAAAATATTTATTTTCAATTAAATATTCAGGTACCTACATTTTTCATAATATATTGCCATAACATTTGTTGAATTTAATGAAGTATACGTCAATGAAGTATACGTCAATAAATTATATTGAATTCTTTTTAAATTAGTAAGAAAATGACGATGTGCAATCGAATTTTTAACATTCATTTGTCACTATCCAACCCAAAATGCAAATGAACTTTCAAAATCTCAGTAAAATACAAAAATAGTTAATAAAAACTCCCACAAATAATCTAGATCCTTTCACAGCCTGCAATATGTTTAAATATCAGTTTTTATTTATTTTGTAATGTCTCGTAGTTAAGTGTTCCAACAACTCGGGCGATAGAGATTTCTGGACAATCGGTTTTCTATTCGGCCGCGCTCATTACAAAAAATCATGCCACCAAATATTAAGGTGAAGCAATGCTAAATCACTATTTTGATTAATCATTATAAAGAATTGTTGTACATTATGAATACCAAAGAATATGCTTTCGATAAATTGAAGGTTTTCCTATCGTTTCGCTTGAGTAGAATACAAATAAAAATTATAAATGTAAACTACTAAAAAATATTTTTTTTCAATAGAAATGTATGAACGCGTAAAGGAAACAACTTAAAAAAAATACAGTATTATGGCAAAGATTATCTGTGACAGTTTCACTTGATTAATTTTTTTGCTTTCTTATAAATTTATTTACAAAATAAATAAAAACTAGTTTTGTGCTTGAAATCGAACGTTTTTAGACTCCGTTTGTCAAGCAATTTTAATGCCTATTACCTATAATATAAGGTATACCAAGAATATACACATTTTTGGGTTGTAGCTTCCTCTTAATAGGGAAACATATGAACTGATGACTGCAGTTTATAGCCACTTAATCCACTTAGATTTCACCGCTTGTCCCATATTTTTGGGTTATATAAAAAAAAAGTTAAACTTATAATGCTTAAAATTCACTTACCCATATTTGGGTAGCTATTGCTCAAGTGGTTAAGAGTAATTTAATAGTAGTTTAAAACATACTAACTTTATAATATGCCACCTGAAACCATATTTAAAAAATATGGCAATGTGGCGAAGTTAGTTACAAAAAAAAAGCAAAGCATAATTATTACAATACACCAGAAACCATAGCCTTGTTGTACAGGTATGGTATATACCTTGTTGTACACTCTCACAGGAGCATGCCGCTGATATATCCAGGGCCGGCCCTGTGCAGGCGCAATTGGAGCAGCTTTGGGTTTTTACTAGTGCCAGGCGCCGTTTGGCTCAGGACCGGCCCTGGATATATCCATTGACTTCTTCCTCTTTCTCATAAACAACACACATAACAGAAAGAAAGGTTAAAATGGAGCTCTCTCAGTAACAGGATGTACAGCAAGGTTCCAGAACATAGTCATGAATGTATAAAATAATAATAGTCAATGTCTGAACATTCAAACTTGCAGCTAATGTGCAGAATTCACGCACGGATCCATCCGTGTATTCCTGCGACTACAAAACCAAAATCCCTAGATTTTGTGCTTTTCCCTTTTCCTTAAAAAAGTTTTTTTTTTCCCTAGACATACCATCCCTGTAATATGAGATACTTGCCGCTTGAATGACTGGATGTCCACATGTGTTGCCATCGGCGGATTTGCTCGACAAATCCGCCAAGCAAATATGTGTGTGAATTCTGCGCACTAACATGAAAGAACAAAATTCACATACAATAATAGGAAAAAATTAAGCTTTGGCATAAAATACATTAATTTTTTAAATGAAAGTCAATGTAACAAAAAATTGTTTTAATTTTAATTACGACAGCACAACTTTTAATAATAAGCATTATCAAATCTGATAACTTGTTTGGAAATTGATACATTTCAGAACTAACCTTATTCGGCTACTGAGAGATTGACATTCCAAATAAAAACCAATGCTTTTTGCATCTCATAGTGTCAATACATCATTAAACATTATGTTCAGTTCAAAGGCACGATAGGTGCCGCACGAATAACAATTTCACCATAATAATAATTATTTTTAGGATAATATGAAAAGTAATGTTCTCATATAAATCACTTTATAAAAAAGTTTACGAGTCAAGTAACTTCTGTGCTAAGACCTGGTTTTACAATCCGCGGTATGGTAACACATGAGGGAAAGTTAGTCAAAACTGCAGGTATTTTCAACTGTGTTCTGACATTTAAAAAGTTAACAGATGTTCCAATTTTTTAGTGACAGTCTCTCAGGGGTGTGAAGTCAACAAAAATTAAAATAAATTCAGATGAATTTACTAAGGACGGGTTGTTTCGGAGAATTTGAACAATTCATCAAATTTCAACGTTCATTTTCTGGTTCTGTGAAAGACTTATACAAGTTCTGTTTTTATATCATTGTAGGCTAGTTGCTTGACAAAACTGAAATAAAAACAGAACTTGAAAAAATCTTTCACAGAACTTGAAAATGGACGTTGAAATTTGATGAATTGTTCAGATTCTCCGAAACAACCCGTCCTAAGAGAGTTTTTTCAAGTAATTTATTGTTCTTCTTTCTTTGGGGCATACTTAGTTTTTACAGCCTCTACAGGCTGCACCCCCCTGGTGGTAACTCTGAACCCAAACACAGATTTTTAACTATCACTACCTGTAACACAGTTGAAACTGAGCCTTAGAGCTATGGTAAGCTCTCTTGAAAAGTGGTTCACTTATGGTTAAGTGCTGAATGTGTGTTGCTATTGTTTGTCTTGGTTTATTACAGTAAATTTTAACCACCACTAACTATAACACAGATGAAACTGGGCCTTAGAGCTATGGTAAGCTCTCTTGAAAAGTGGTTCACTTATGGTTAAGTGCTGAATGTGTGTTGCTATTGTTTGTCTTGGTTTGTGTCGGCTTCCATCTTGTCAGAGTCGGGAGTGTCGTAGTTGTGCAGGGCTTTACGCCAGATGAGGATGAGGGCATCCCAGGAGCGTCGCGAATACTTCAGATGCTTGATCGGGGTCTTAGGATGCTCACGAGACCTCATATTCCTGTAAAATACACTATTAGTATAATGTTCACAAACAGTCCAAACGAACCAGCCAACTATCTCTAAACCAAGGCTGCCCAACCTTTTTAGCAGTTGGGCCAAATTGACGATTTTGAATCACTGGCGGGCCACTGAATACCTGACAGTTCCTATTTCCATGGGGGGGGGGGGTTGTTAGAGAATTTCTATAAAACATAATTCCCCACAAAAAAAAAATCTAAATGAGTGCTCCCCACAAAATATTTTAAATCCATGGGGGGGGGGGGTTGTTACGGAACTTCGCTGAGAAAAAATTCCGAACATCATATGTGATACCCCACAGCAATTTTTCGAATTCCATGGGGGGGGGAGGGGGGTGGCTACAGGATTCCATTTCGAAGCAAAAAATATTATGTCGAAAACCCGTGTATTTTTGTTTCAAAAGTAAATTCAACAGGTTAGATTTTTTCGTCGCTGATTCTCGTTCTGAGTAGCCTAAATAGCGATAAATCGCCGTCGTTGGCAACACTGGTGACCGCGCGCAAGCTGCATTGTTTGTTTTACCGCGGGCCCGCGACACTTTTTCAAATTGGCGGATTGGCGGGTTTTTTGAAAATGTTACGCGGGCCACTTATAATTCGTTCGCGGGCCACAATGTGGCCCGCGGGCCTGGGGTTGGGCAGCCTTGCTCTAAACAGTATAAAACAAAGTCGCTATACGCGTCTGTCTGTTTGTGCGCTTAGTTCTTCTAAACTGTGCAACGGATTTTGATGGGGTTTTTACTATCATTTAGAGAATTTCTTCGAGAAGGTTTATATTTATAATACATGCATATTATATTTATAGAAAGTAGAGAAAAGTTGAGCAACGCCAGGTACATGTAAGCTAGTTATACAATATGGATAGAAACTCACTGAGGCTGTTAGCAATACTATTAACAGGACACTGAGGTGAGACCCTCAGGCAGAGCGTGCTGTCCATATAGACACAAAAGCACTGCCTACCCTACGTTAGTCGTACAAAAATTTATTTTTGGGGTACTTTGCCGGGTTGCGCTAACTCTTTATATGGCCAACATTTCAGACAGCATCGTAATGCAGTCCGAAACGTTACAGCAATAATAGCCGGTTTCAATTAAATGCTCAGCAATTGGCGATTTGTCAGGGTGGCTGAGTTTACATGCTCAAAAGTGTACACTTTAAATCTCAAATCTTATCTAAAATTTATTAAATAATTTTATTGCAAGAAATCAACTGAAACTTTCAATCGCAAGCCGTACCGACTGCACTACGGTACGGTATCAAAGGAAGAAACTAAGGACGGGTTGTTTCTGAGAATTTGAACAATTCTCCAAATTTCAAAGTTAATTTTCAAGTTCGTCTATGGTGTCAATATCCCACAATGATAGGAAAAAAGCTCAGATATCTAGTAATTTTTTAAAAACTTGAATACTGCTTGAATATGCAAGCAGTCCCAACTTTCTGGAGCCAATGAGACTATTGCATCATTGGGGTATGTTGTGAGGCTGAAGGTAGAGTGGAGGGGAAGGAGATGGAGAAGAGGAAGGTGGGGAAGTACCTAGTCACCAAACACGACTGAAGCCATTTCAAGCAACATTTCAATTATGAATGGTGGTCTTACACCAGATATCGAGAGTATCTTCTACTCTGGACTGTGCCATACATTATTTTAACCCATTGGCCTCCGAATTGTTTGGCTAAAAAATTGTCCTTCACATCCGAATTAATTTTGTACCAAAATTTTTAAGTGCAGTGGTGTACTAAATCTTGCATAACTTTTAAACTAAACATGCAAACGAAACAATCTTTTTTAATTTACTTGTACATTGAAACAAGGTATGTAAAAAACATATGCATTGTAAAAAAAAAAAAAAATAATATGATTAAACGAGGATATGAAAATTATTTTTTTTCAAAAACCATTTTTTTTTTAAAATTGGATTTAGAAAAGTTGTACATTAATCATACTTATTTCCATAATATATATTTTTTGCCATTTAGGCTCTTGTTAGCAGCCCATCATGCGATTTACGAACAAGCTTGTCAATTCCCGAACCACACGCCATTTTGAAAAAATTCAATGAAGCTGAAATATAACAAAATTTCAATCGTAAATATCAGGAAAAAATTGTACCAACGGAGTCCTGCCAATTACTACGAAATAAATGCTTAATTATCTACAGAGCGATTGGCATTTAAAATTTTAAACACAGATGTCAATAATGTATCCGTTTTTCGTTTTTAAGCCGACAGACATCAGACCCGCCGGGACGGCGTCGTTAGATTTTAAGACACATCGCCGTACACACGCCAGGAATGCGTCGTTTGAGGCCAATGGGTTAAATGAATAAATTGTGAAATTACATATACATATTAATCAATTAAAATGTACTTGCGCACACTGGGATTTGAACCTGCGACCTATAGATTAACATGGAGGCCCCAGAGTTAACTAGGAGAAATCGTTAAACACCCGAGGACAACAATGGTGAACTTCATTAAAGGGACTACATACTGCTACTGTCAAGTGAATTAGGTGAAACATGAGTAATAAAAACATTGTAAAATTAACATGAAATTAGCTGCAGTTTGTGTGAAAAATTGCCCGTTCAATAACAAGGCACCCCATTTGATTTCCAAGGCCCCGATTTGAATCATTCTTTACCACAAGTAGTGATTTACCTATTTGGTAAATTCAAGGAAGAATGTAACTTACTTTGGAATGAGTTTAATGTAGTTATCATAGCCAATGGTATTTTTCCCAAAGTCAATTTGCTTCTGTCTTCTCTGAAGCGTGGCCGGGTCCTTCTCATATTCACGTCCCGAGCTGCTGCTGCCACCGGAACTCTTCCTGAGGACACACACAATACAATAGAAGGTTAGAGAATTTGTGTGTTTCCGTTTTGTAATAAAATCCAAATAAATGGAATATTTCTGAACGTATCCAAATACTAAACACTGTTTTCGAAAGGTGATGAAACGCTATGTAGCGTCAATATGTATTGATGTGTTACCCAAGTTTGATAGCTCATAACTTTGTCATTTTCTCTATAACTCCAACTTCGTATTAACTCAACAGCAAAACTCAATGAATCACATTTGTGACTGTTGGGTATTGGGAACGCTGTTAAAATTACACATTATGATACTACCGTGAAAGGTAAAAAGAAGATGAACGACTCACAGATGAGTTTTATTCAGGGTGTAACATAATTTTTTTGTTGTGCTATTTTTATATTATGTTTGCTGTATGTATATAGGAGACAACAGTAAGTAAGAATTTTATCCAGCGATTCCTGAGCATGTTTGGAGTAAAAAATGTGGCTATCATTTTGCTGTCCGATGATTTTTTTTTTCCAATTAAAAACAAAAAAATATTTTTCTATCACACATCGCCATTGATCAGTCTGCTACACGTCACTACGGATCACGTGAAACATGTGCTGCCGGAATGAGGTGGAGTGCATATCACGTGACCCGCTAGTTTCGTCGAGCTTCTGACTCCCATTTTATGACTTCTGCAACTCTTCTAAAAATATCATTTCAACGGGTTGGACCCTTGAACGTACTCTCTCGTTCATTATGTATACATGGAAAATAGTAATAGTAGTATTAGTAATTTTCAGTATTTTCAAGCTGTCAAAATGTTGATATTTGCGGCTGGCCGATAAGCGTGTGATGTCATGGTACATACAATGACTGTTAATTAACTAATTCTTCTTTTTAAAGATTTTCAATTCAAGTGCGTTTTATGTTGCTCTTCTCCTTTCCTTCTTGAGCCAACGTTTCAGACATCCCTGCAGTGTCTAGCAATAATAAATTATAATGTACCTACAAGTAAATACATCAAGTATTGAAGTGTTCTTCGAAACTGGGATCAAAAAGATATTTAAATGTTTTCTAACTTCTGTGTCTCAACATTCTTCAAATAAAACCTCCCGGGTCAACAAAACACTTTGGACTTTCATTTAGTGATAGATTATAATGCAGCTTGGATAGTTTTAATAGCAGGCGGAATGATTCTGTGACCTGACCTTGGGCTAGCAATAACCACTTAAACTAATATCTTGAATACCACAAAGTGTAAAAATCTGGTTTCTAATTTTGCTTATAGCTTTCCCATTGAAGGTTTTCAATGCAAAATTAAACATTCATATAATAGATACCTCTGTTTTTTTGCATTGGCAGTGTTCTTATTATCAAAATTGTCTTCCTCATCATCAGAATTATGCTGCGAGTCATTCCCGATCCTCTTGGCTATCCGACTCTCTGAGGGGGGGGAGGTGTTCCTCTCGGGTGGGGGTGGAGCAAGGTCTGAGGACAGCAACCCCATGAAGTCCGTGGGGGCATGTGGGAACTTCGAGGGGGAGGGGGACAGAGAGGGAGCCTGCTTCTCCGGCTTGTTCTCCGCATAAAAGTTTTTAATGCGGATGTACTCTGAAACAAACAAATTAGAGTTGCAATATTAACCTAAATAAAATTAATCTTAAAACACTATATGTGGGTAGTTCGTGCGCTGGCGGCAACGCATAGCGGGCGAAAACAAAGGTTTGCTACAAAAAAATAGATTTTGCTAATCGCTATATTTTTGAAAATAATGTACACATTTGAATGAAATTTTCTACGTATTACTCACTATATCAGCTATAAAAGTAAAGTTGGTACCTTTCCAAAGATATTGGTATACAACATTCATATAGAAATATTGGATAGCAAAAGATAGATCTACCCTTCCCGCTGTCGAGCACCAGTAGATCGAACCGGTAGAACTACCTTTCCCGCACAAAATGTGTTTAATAAATTTGGAAATATCCACAACAATCAGCTTCTTGAAATCAATATTAAAATTATCTTTTATTAGAAATTTCAATCACAAGAATATTCCTGAAACACAAAAAAATGCACAATACAATCTATTGTACATTAAAATAGTAATATTTGCAGAATTGTGACAACTTGCGTGCTTGAATTTTATGAAGCTCAGGATTTGGATAAGTATATATTATTATAATATTCTAGCGTAAAATACCTGTGACATATTATTATTATAGATGACCTCAACGACATTAAGGAGATGGAGAAACAGAGAAGGACCATTATCACAAAGAAATCCATTAGAGCAGGTATGCGTCAAGGCATTTTTACTTCTACAGCATAAATGTTTAAATAATACATGGTCCGTGTAAATTCAATACTGCGCATGAGCCAATAATTTCAAAATTTTCAGTTGACCGGCAAAGGCCGCATTGTTTGGTGCTTTCAAATAATGAAATTGACCGGTAGACTGATTGTGCTCGGTTAAAGCCAATACTGCGAATGAAATATCTCCAGTACATAAGCAAGCAAGAGCTTGTATATCCCTAGATAGTTTTTTGTCCCATTTTTACAAATGGTTCTTCTGCGGTATTGAACTTACATCGACTATATTATAGTTTATGCAGTTTGCAGATTTCTATATATCGTCGCATTAATTCGTAGACTGCGTAACTCCAAATTTTTCGAAAATACGTTTTTAATGCCATCTGGTGTTAAAATTAGTCCCACATCGACTAGTAAAACTCGAAAATTTAAAAAAAAATTAACCTTTTAGATCAAGGCTGCCCAACCCCAGGCCCGCGGGCCACCATGTGGCCCGCGAACGAATTATAAGTGGCCCGCGTGAAACATTTTCAAAAAACCCGCCAATTTGAAAAAGTGTCGCGGGCCCGCGGTAAAACAAACAATGCAGCTTGCGCGCGGGCACCAGTGTTGCCAACGACGGCGATTTATCGCTATTTAGGCTACTCAGAACGAGAATCAGCGACGAAAAAATCTAACCTGTTGAACTTACTTTTAAAACAAAAATACACCGGTTTTCAACATAATATTTTTTGCGTCGAAATGGAATCCTGTAGCCACCCCCCCCCCCCCCCCCCCATGGATTTCAAATATTTTGTGGGGAATTATGTTTTATAGAAATTCTCTAACAACCCCCCCCCATGGAAATAGGAACCGTCAGGTATTCAGTGGCCCGCCAGTGATTCAAAATTGTCAATTTCGCCCAACTGCTAAAAAGGTTGGGCAGCCTTGTTTTAGATAAACACGAATTAGGAAACTGCGTAAAATCATGGTGCCATTTTTACTCGCGAATACTTCGAAACTCCTTAATTCAGTATTGGCCGGTGAGCCGTGCACGCTTGTTGTGTTTTTAACTGAGGAAATTTATTTACGGTGTAATAGTTTTACCGTGAAATTAACTGAGATAAGTTGATTAATCAATTTTGAACATTTTATAACCTTAATTTTAATTGTGAAGTCACGAATAGTGTTTTGTATCTGTAGTCTAAACTGACGTCTTTTGCATCGTGTGACGCTCTGCCGTAGCTCTCTTGTTTTATGTGCCTCTGCGGTTGCGTTCACCGCTTTTACAGTGGTACCTGCTTATCACCACACGCCCTCCTGATGTCATCATCACTGCACAAATTGATTTAACTAACCCGGAGCCCTTCGCGTCCTACCTAATAGGTCGTTGTTCTGTGATTATCTCTTCTTCAAGGTCACCATCTCTTTGCAAGTGGATCTCCTCCTGATGCATATCCGGATCTGGTTCTTCACTGTGTTGACGGAGGAACGTGCGGCAATTCCATCTCGTCTCTCCCTCAGACACAGTCCGTTCTCTGTCAGGCATCTTCGCGGGTCAAGCACATGTCTTGGTATGCCATCTACTTCGATGTTGTTGACTGAAGTAAGTCCTGTCACCCTTCCATGCACGATGTGCATCTCCCATCTACTGGCTTAACCGCAAGAAGATCGCCCACTTAGAACTCAGTCAATACTTCCTCTTCTATATTCACTTGCGCAGGAGGGTGTCTCCACGAGTAAGTGTGAACTATACTAGACAGCGCAACACCTTGATCATCCTGACTTTTTGCAGCCAAAGATTGTACCAAAACACTTCCTGCAGGGGATCGCTTCCACTTCTGGCTGCAGTTCTCTTTATTGTTTGATGATGTCGTTCAACTATACCATTTCCAGCTGGTCGGTATGCCGCGCGAAATCTTTGATGAACATTCCATCTCTTACACTTATCTGTAACACTGTAGGAACAAAATGCAGTACCATTGTCCATGAGAACTACTTTGGGCGGGCCTCTTTCCCGAAACACTTTTTCCAAATGTCTGATAATCGAAGCTCATTATCTGACTCGATTTCCCGCCACACGGCAAATCTACTTGGACCGCAATCGATAAATGTGAGTAAACATTTCCTACCGAAATGAGTAACATCAACTGCCAAGCGACTCCAGGTTGTCACAACATTAAGATTACCCGCTTCATGGGATGATGACGGACGGTCAATTGTCCTGCATTGTACGCAGGAACGCACGCATCTATCGACGTCCTTTCTTCTCGCCTCGGGATCGACCAGCCGGTCAAGATGAAGCGTTCACTTTACTCCAAAGTGATGCTGAGCATGAAGAGTTTCTACGCTTAAGGCGAAATAGGTAGACTTGACCTGAAATTTGGCATTTTTGAGGCCAGTTTTAGACGTATGGACACTTTTCTAGAGAAAAACACGAATTGATTTCGAAAGATCGTTATTTTATCTAGTAAAGTAAGATGTTAAATTTTGAAAAATAATATTATTTTCATACTATAATAAAGTGTTACCGTTGGACGATGCGCAGATTTGTTGCATTTTCAAATGCGAAGTTGTATTATACAACAAATATTTCAAATCATATAATAATACAGTATAAACAATCAATAAATTATCTATCATATGTATGTATAGGAATTTTGTTTTTATTTCAAATAAAATTACTAATAAATAAATCCGAGGACGCGTTTTGTGACGAAAATCCCTCAATTTGACTATTTATTTATGACCTTACAAATTGGTAAAGTTGAGATTTTTTTACAAAAATAATTTACTATGATATTATTGAAACATTAAAAATAATTTATGACCAAGAAATATATTCTTAAAGTATATAATAGTAATTAATTTCGATTCGCGTTTGTTGTTTGTTCGTTGTTTGTGATTACCCCGGCTCAAGCCGAAATTTTATCATTCCCCGCTGCGACAGGGCGGCGAGCAGACGTCTATTCCACGCCAGTCTACTTGATAACATTTTAAAGAAATTCCTCGTTTAAAAATGGGGAGAAAAATACTATCGGACAAAAGTTTTATAAGAAAACAAAAATTTCGTCATCAAAAACGTACATGGGAGAAATATTTGCAGAAAAAAAAGGGTTATTCATATTTAATTATCCTTGTACATTATATGTACTCTATATGCTACAGGGTCGTTCAAACGAATCAGTCAGAATACGCATATATTTTTTATAACATTTAGCGATAATTTTGTGTTGTTTAATTTTCAGGGAAAATAATCAACTACCAACGAATGATTGTGATTCTAAAGCAAATAGTGTCTCAAAAATTCCGTCGGTATGTGTAATTAACATTAATATTATTATTATTTTATTATGTAAATAGGTAATACCTACAATATATTGTGAATCATGGATATTATGGTGACCGAAACCGTCAATATCGGGGTATTTATAAACTAGCAATTAGTCCCGGCGTTACGCGAGTTACACGCACAAAACCATACCCTTGTATACATGGTGTCGGGAAACGCGTAGTATATTACTGTGACCGATTCAACTCTAATTACCGCGGTAATTATAAACAAGTATTTACTACCCGGTGTTGCGCGATTTACGCGCATGCAACATTACCACGTGTACACGGTGTCGGGAAACCCGTGGTGAAATTACGGTGACTGAAACCGTGAATATCGCGGTAATTATAAAATATCAATAATTCCCGGCATTACGCGAGTTACACGCACAAAACCATACCCTTGTATACATGGTGTCGGGAAATGCATGGTATATTACGATGACCGATTCAACTGTAATTACCGCGATTTACTACACACGCAACACGTAGCAACAGTACCTACCTTGTACACACGGTGTCGGGTAACTCGTGGTAAAATGTTTCCAGTCATGGATTCAACGTTGGGATAAGTATATCTCTAGTCAAACACAGTACTTCGAAGGAGATTAATTCCATTTCCATGTAAACTTATTTGTAATAAAATTCTGTTCTCTTATTGTTGTTTGTAATAAAATTCTCACCGTATTTTTTGATGAGATCTCGTTTTGATCATACGATCGGCATCTGTGCTCACCAGATAAAAAAACTGTAAAGATAACTAGATAACTCTGGAAAGCTGGAAAGGATGGCCATTCGCCTTCCAACGCACAAAGAACTCTCCAAATATTTATCTTTGTTTATTTATTTAATGAATCCAATGTCGTCTTCTCTTTTTAACTTACTTGCTTTTATTTTTACTAAAATATAAATTTAGAATCAATAATCTGTGTAGGTCGTCATCAAAATGAATTTGATTCTGAATTTACATGTGTTGCGCACGTGTTGGAGACAAATGTGCAAGTTGCGCGTGGGAACATTGGATCGCTTACATTGCGTGTTTATGGACGAGCTTATTGCCTGATTGTTTACTTATGTTGTTGTTTACTTATTTCATAAATTAGTGGAGCTGTATCAGTTGATGAACATTACCTGCCTGAATCTGACACAAGACAGCAACAAGAAAAGCAAAATGAAGAAGAAAAAAAACCAAACTTTTCAATGAGTGGACGTCGAATCGTTGATATGGCCTTTTTCTTTGAACAGCTCAAAAATATAGCCACTCATGGTCAGATATTCGGATGCTCAATTTTAAATTTGTGTTTTATTGCAGAAACGCGACATTTTAGTCTATGCGTATATGATTCCCGTCAAAATAACGGTTTTGATTCGTGATGTGCGATTCAAATCATGTTTTTGTTAAAAATTTCTATTCTATTGTCCAATTCCCTATTAAATTGGTATAATTCAACATTTTAATATTTTTAGTGTTACGTTTTGTCAGTTTCATAATGTCATATTGTGAATTGAGCTTCTTGTTTTAGGAGAAAAAAAAACGAGGTTATTTTGACATACTTACTTTAAGTATTAGAAATAAAACTTACAGGTAATACCTATCGTACAAACGGATAAATATGTAAAACGAGAGATTTTTTACAATCAAACTTAATGTTAATCACTTTTGTAAAACCTATGTAAAATAAAATTTTAAAAAAAACAAGTGAATAAAAATATTTGAAAAATTAAAAAAAAAAGTTTATTCAAATACCTACCTATTTTGTACCTACTATGTCAACGCACTGCATTTGTATGTATTTATGTTTACGCACTCCGACGTATAATTTACAAATATGTATGTAACTACTTATTAGGAAGAAAGCTACAACCGAAAATTCAAACACAATAATTGTTATTTCATCGGAACCATGCTGTAGGTTTCGACCGCCGTGCGGAGTGTACGGCTGGCAGTGGAATGAATATGGTATTTCTGTCTCGTTCTAAAAAAACGTCCATCGCAAGACCGTCTTTAGACCAAATTCGAATTCTCAGCCGCTGGTTAATACGCCTTAAAACACGTGTTTGCTCACCAGTTCCACTTTCAAGTCTCTCCCACCTATTTTCACACTCTGAGGAGTCTCTTTCACAACGTTTCCTGTCATGGCTACTCTTTGCCCGGGTCTTGCAAACCCTAGTAAGTACATCAGTTTTATTTCTACAGGACAACAAGGGTGATCGACAATGTCAGATCAAATTCTTCTACAATGTCCTTCATCAACCCCAAGCGTCACTTAACGAGCATCTCTTACACGACTACTCCCGGTCAGTGTAGATCTCACCCAGCACAAAACCGTCGCCGAATCTGTAATGATCTCCAGAGTTTGAAGATTTCACTTGAGAGTCAGATTTAATCCCTTAAGGAAGGAGGAGTACCAGCATTTACAAGACTTAAAACAGACATTAGAAAAGGATTACCACTCCTTTTACGATAACCTTCCGCATCATTAAAATAATGCATCTAAATAGACTGCCTCGACATATACATACATTGTTGTGTTTTATTTTGTGAATGTAAAATTCCTATCTCCCAAATTTTCCGCTAGGTTGCTCATAAAACTGTTCGCAGAAAAGTATGTATCTTTTGTAAAATACGTATCTCCATTCTCGGTTTTTATGTAAACTTCCTAACTCCGATTTGAAATAGAAAGCCTTAACTTACAAAAGTTTAATGATTGAAAATAAATTTCGAAATATATTATATGTTCGAAACATAAATAAAAAGAATGAGCCGTCTTTCATTTTTTTTCACTACGAGGTTTTTTGTGCCTCCTGTAAAATTTTACATTTGGTGGTTACGCATTCTACGAATTAATGCGACGATATGTTAAACTTATGGGAAAACACTGCATCCCATTGACATAAACTCAAGGTTACCTAGAATAACATCTATCTCTAAATCTTTTGGTTTACGAGTTACAGTGCTATGGAAATGATCACATCATTATTACGTTGTGGAACAGCCGTGTCGCTCTCGTCGCTCTCCTGCCGAGTCTCGCTGGTCCAGTCATAGTTCTCTGGGAACTTTATATCGGCTACGGAGAGTCTCTTCTTCTCTTTCCTCTCGTCATCCCCCTTCTCGGGCCTGACTGCTGCGGGGGCCTTGGGCTGGTTTCCTGTGAAACGTCGATTCTGTCTCTGGCTAAATAAAGTGTCCTGAAAACGTAACATTTTACAGCTTATTTAGTTATACACAGGCGCGGCACTCCTAAAGTCCTAATGTTCTTTTACACCTCATCGTATTCCGACATTGTATTTTGATAAAATTATAAAATTACACACAATCTTTAAAAAAGTATGAAATTGGTAAGAGATAATTGGGGCCGACAGGCACTACTTCCCGTGCGCCAGATATATCGTCCGAAGGAACCAACTACCAAAGTAGATTCCATTCTGCACGATAAAATACAATGTACAACGTACTTAAACCAAAACAATTCTTTTTTGTTGTTCGTCTATCCTTTTCATAATTTTTTTTTACTTATAACTTTAAATATCTACTTTCTTCCTAACCTGTAACCATAAAAAAGATTGTAAATGGTACTTAACTGGATTATTTTATACTCAACATCTTAAATGCAAAATTAATTCACATGTATAAATAAAATTACACACAATCTTTAAAAAAGTATGAAATTGGTAAGAGATAATTGGGGTCGACAGGCACTACTTCCCGTGCGCCAGATATATCGTCCGAAGGAACCAACTACCAAAGTAGATTCCATTCTGCACGATAAAATACAATGTACAACGTACTTAAACCAAAACAATTCTTTTTTGTTGTTCGTCTATCCTTTTCATAATTTTTTTTTACTTATAACTTTAAATATCTACTTTCTTCCTAACCTGTAACCATAAAAAAGATTGTAAATGGTACTTAACTGGATTATTTTATACTCAACATCTTAAATGCAAAATTAATTCACATGTATAACTGTATGTTACCTAAATAAACTCAAATAAAAAAAAAATAAAGACAATTGCTCGGTTTGGGTACAACAGATCAGTTAACATCTGCGTGATTTTATCTCATTATGCTCATTTTATACAACCTTTGGGATTTAGGGAACCAATTTGAGATTGATATTGTTATTTTTACAGTTAAAAAAGAACTTGAACTTGCGTGCGTTTCGGGAAAGAGCTAATTCAAATCATTCCCGATTTTAATTATTCCGAGCCATCGCTCTGAAAAAGGACTGAAAAATTTATTGGACTTCTCTATAAATAAGTACTTATCTGAGTTCAATTCATTGTTATTCATCAATTCAAATATTCTGAACCAGTACTGTCGGCCAATAAGAGAATTTAGAGCAGAAAATGGCAACTAGTCATAACATATTTGGCATTATAAATAGTAGACAGCATAAAGCTATACAATTAAAGGCGCTATTGCGTACTAATATGTCGTTGAAACGTGTTCCTCTATTAGAACGCGATAAGCAGTGTAGTTTAAATTAGAGCATTGAGAGTGTTGGAGGTCAACTTGAGGTAAAAAAATGGAACATATTTTTTCGCTTCATGTCTCATCTAAATATCAAATATCTCATCAATGGTAAACAGACATAATTAGGATTTTACATTGAAAGAAAACAAGAAACCAAGCATTGTGGCCGAATAGATCACAAATGAAATATCGTTGGCCCGACAACTTTGGTGGTGACGTTAAAATAAGCAGAAAAACTTCGAAGTACATTTTTTACAAGTTTCACTATTAGCACGAATAAGCAAAACGTCATTATTTCAAAACGTGCTCTCTTACAAAAATGCCAACGTCTTATCAAAGAAATGTTTTTAAATCTTACCTGAGGCCTTCGAGAACTTGCCATGGTGAATTGGAGTACTTAAATGATAAATTTAAAGTGAGGTATACGTAAATAAACGCAATTTACGAAAGATTCAAGGAAAGGAAAACATCAGGAATCCTGTGACGGCTTGACCACAGAAATAAAAACACTGGCGTATTACAAAGACGCAGCAAAAGTTCAGCTCTGAAAATTGTAATGGAAGTGAAGATTTTTGGTATTTTTCGAATACAGAGTAAAAAAACTGAATGTTTTAAATGAAAAACGAAAACAAACACACTTCTCACTGCATCACTGACACAATGGCAAACGTAAACGTCGGTAAACGCGCCAAAAGTTTCCTAAAAGTTTATAGACAAACTACTAATTATAGATATAGATAATAAGATATAGATACCCATAAACAAACCATTCTCTCTGGATACCCATAGATGTACCACTCTACTAACCATAGACATCAAGCATCAAAATATCTAATAATTAAAAAAACTAATTTACATGTAATAAAAAACATGTTTCAGGGGTGAAAACGCCATGTTTACCGTGTTTTCGGGGATAAAAAAAACATGTTAAAAACCAAGTTTTTCGAAAGCTTTTTATTGAGAATTTTAATTAGAAAAAACAATACCCAAGTAAATTATAGATAATGCTTTAAAAAACAATAATTGGTAATAATGCTTATTAAAAAACAATAATTGGTAATAAATCGGAATATATTATATGTATATATATATACATATATATATATATATATATATATATATATATATATATATATATATATATATATATATATATATATATATATATATATATATATATATATATATACTAACCTATTGCATAATATTATTCTATTTTCCCTATAATTAGTGTAACCTGCTCACCAAGCACAAGAACCCGTTTCTTCTTTGGTGAGATTGCGAATATAAATATATTTTTTTACCGATATATAATATATATATTTTATATAACACCACTGTACCCACTTAGATCTACCATCAGCACTGATTTTGTTATCACTTTACTCAAGGGGAGTTTAATATTAATACTATTCAAGTTAAAGAAAAGGAGGAACGAGTAAAAAAAATAAATTACTTAGTTCGAACACTATTAAAATTTATTTTTAAAAAATGTATAAAGAAGGGTTAGTCTTAATCTAGGCTTAATAATAGTCTTAAATTATAATTCTTATCTGGAACCGCGGATCTTCACGTTCGCACTTATCACCGACAACACAAGCGGCAACTTGGGTTGGATCCGAAGGGCGGAATTAGTTCAGCCTGGGCCAAGGCTCCGAAGGGCGGAGTCAGCAGGCAGCGACTCCTGAGAGGCGAGAGCGTCCTGGTAGGAAGATCCTGAGAGCAGGAAGTTTCTCGGCGGAGGCGAGACGGTAACTCCTGCTATTATTAATAATTAATTACAATATAGTCTAGCCTTGGGCGAAGGTTTTTATTGCCGGGTCGCTAGCTTAATGTGTATTTCTAAGTTGGTTTTCTAATTTTTTTATTGCGGGACCGGCGAAACTTTTTTTTTTTTTTTTTTTTTTTTAAAGTTTCTTTATTCTATAAAATTATTAGTTACATGCATTGAGGAATTTTTCGACCACCATGCTAGGCACATGCCCGTGTTATGGTGGTCGATTTTCTATACATTAACATAAAGATTGTGCGGGAATATAAAATAAAATAACATATTAATATAACAATACTCTTTGACAGTGCAAACGTCAACAATTCTTCTCCAGTCTAAATAATAAAAATAAACAATCTTACAGTATATCTGAACACTAAAACGTCACATAATATTAACAAAAAGTGCTAACTTTAGTAAAATAAAGTGTTAATATCTCAGTTTTTAGTGTCCCAGTGTCAACAAAGCAAAAAACAAAATCACCCATACAAACTACCTATCCAAAACTGTGTCAGTTAACAACATATAAAACATGAATTGTTTCAACTGTAATGGGGATGTTGTCAAGCCAGGAGTGGGAGTCACGTGTGATGGATGCAATCGAAATGTTTGCATTAAATGTTCGGGCTTATCCGCAACGGAAACCAGATGCCTAGAGCTCAAAAACCGCAGAATGAAATTCTTGTGTCCTGAATGTGAGAGTGGCCTTCAACAAATACCTGTACTACACAAACTAATTCGGGACCTCCAAGAAGAAGTCAACGCCTGCAAAAAACAGCAACAAATGCGATGCACAGAAGACATGATTAGTGAACTTAGCGATCGGCAATCCCGAGCAAAAAACATAATTATGTTTGATATCCCTGAGTGTGACTTACCAGATCCCGAACAACGCAAATTACGAGACACCGACGAATGCTGGAAAGTTATAGGAAGCATCACCAGCACAAGTCAAAATAACATAAAAGTGCTCCGTCTTGGAAAACCTTCTGCAGAAAAAAAATTCCCTCGCCCGATAAAAATAATCTTCCAAACACGAGGTGAAGCTTTGGCCATTCTCAAAAATAAAAATAAACTAAAAAAACCAAACTCAATCAAATCGGATCAAACTCCTATGCAACGGCAGCATTTAATTGATTTAAGGAATGAGCTGCATCAAAGAACAGAAAAGGGGGAGAAGGAATTGACAATCAAATACATCAAAGGATGCCCTAAAATTATAAAAATTCCAAAAAACATGTAAATAATTACATAGTCAATATCTCAATACTGTATACGAACCTATGCTCTCTCACACGGAAATTTGATCTTGTTCTTGCACAAATAAACCTTATCAAACCAACAGTACTAATAGTGACAGAAACGTGGCTAAAGGCAGAAATACCAGATACGTTAGTGGATCTTCCGGATTACACACTCTTCCGCAAAGACCGTCGAATTGAAAAACGAGGAGGTGGTGTAGCAATATATGTAAAGAAAAGGACCATAGGCCTGACAATCTCAGCCCAGGTGAACAAAGCCCTGGAAAACAGTTCTAGTAATTACCCACAAATTGACGCATTATTCATTGACATGCAAATAGACAATCTCAAAACTATCCTAGCTGGTGTCTACTGCCCACCAAATGCATCGTACGAAAACCACCAAAAACTATTACACCAATTAAAAATAATAGCTGACGTGTCAAACGTAATAATCCTTGGAGACTTCAATTATTCCAAATTGGTATGGCCCATTACAGAAGTGCGTAATTCAAACAGCCCCGAGGCCTTATTTGAGGATATGTACTTGAACAGTAACTATTGGCAATTGGTAGATAAACCTACAAGATACAGGGACAACAATACCCCATCTCTATTGGACTTAGTCCTGTGCAATGATGAACATCTCATTACTGATATAAAATATCTAGCACCTATAGGCAAAAGTGACCATATATGTTTGTTGTCAACTCTACAAGTAAGTACCAGCCATAACAACGGATCCTCCGGCCCGAGAGGCAAGAAGCCGAGACCCAACTATCACATAGCAGATTATGATAAAATAAATGAAACCTTAAGCACTCATGATATAATGTGGTCTCTCATGGAAACCACTACAACTGAAGAAAAGTGGAACTTTTTTACGAACATGTTTGAAGAGAAGATTGTGTCAAAAATACCACTATTCAAAGGCAATAAAAACCACAATAAGAACAAACCTTGGATCGACAAACACATACTAGCATTGATTAAAGAGAAAAAGAAAGCCTGGGATGGTTATAGATTATCCAGAAAACACCTGGGGAATGTAAATGAGATTGAAAATGAGTATTACAGAGAATATAAACTGAAAAATAACTACCTTTTATCGCAACTAAGAAATACCAGAAAAAAGTTTGAGCAAAAATTGATTGACAGCGGACAGAAACCATTTTACAGTTATATAAGGAAACAGATTGCCTCGAAAGTGTCTACTCCAACCATACTATATAACTTCTCTAACGAAACAGTTACCAGCGAGATAGACATAGCGAACATCCTTGCAACACAATTTGAAAAAACCTATGTCAATGAACCAGACACCAGTATACCAACTATTAGTCAAGATGTGTATGTAGATAGTTCACTATGCGAAATAGAATTCACTCCATCAGTAGTTGAGAATATTTTGAAGGGGTTGCGAGAAGATAGCGCTACTGGCCCTGATAATATTCCTGCTATTGTTCTCAAAAAGTGTGCAGCAACTCTCAGTCGTCCCATAGCTCTGGTTATGCAACAATCCTTTTTAGATGGGAAACTCCCTAAAGATTGGAAGAGAGCTATAATTACACCCATCTACAAAAAAAGGTGATAAACTCAAACCAGCAAATTACAGACCTATAAGCTTGACTAGTATTATCTGCAAAACCATGGAAAGAATAATAGTGGACGAGATACGCTCATTCCTGATCAAACTTGACATAATCTCAAACAAACAGCATGGATTTGTGCCAAAAAGATCCACGATTACCAATCTCATTCTTAACATAGATTACTGGACAAACGAGTGGGACAAACGGATTCCCACTGACGTAATTTATCTCGACTTCGAGAAAGCCTTCGATACTGTTCCAACCAATAGACTGTTGGCTAAACTTAAATTCCTAGGCATAAGAGGACGACTTCTCGAATGGATCAAATCCTTCCTCACTGAGAGAAAATTACAAGTTCGAATTGGCAACCAACTGTCATCTGAGCGAAATGTGACCAGTGGTGTCCCCCAAGGATCAGTTCTCGGTCCAGTTCTGTTTATTTTGTACATCACGGACCTGCATACTATAATAAAATCAGACTCCAGCTGCTTTGCAGATGACACAAAATTCTTTGCAAACCCACACACTCATCACAACCAACTGCAAAACGATTTAAACGAAATATATCAATGGACAAATGATTGGCTTCTTAAACTCAATGTCGAAAAATGCACTGTCCTACATGTTGGAAAAACTAACCCTACACTTGCCTACAAACTTAATGGAACACCTCTAAAAGCAGTGACATTACAACAAGACTTAGGAGTTACCATATCACAGGACTTGAAATGGGAACCACATATCGCTGGAATTGTGAAAAGAGCAAATTCACTAACATATCTAATCAGGAAAACCTTCCTTGACCTAACACCGGACATGATGTTAAAAATATATAAAACATATGTGCGACCTCTCCTGGAATATGCTTTCCAAATATGGAGTCCTTACTTCACAAAGGATATAAATCTGTTAGAGAGAGTACAGAGACGTTTCACTAAAATACCAAGAGCTCTGAAAGATCTACGATACGAAGATAGACTCAAGGAATTGAGATTACCAACCTTACAAGAAAGAAGAGAAAGGGGTGACTTGATCGAGACTTTCAAAATTTTATCTGGACATTACAGTTGCCCTAGCATCCAAGAAATCTTCACTAATAATAAAAATATAAATCTCCGTGGACACTCAAAAAAAATCACCAAAACGCCTTTTGCATCTAATCCTAGAAAACACTTCCTTGCAAATAGAGTAGTGGATGCTTGGAACAAACTCCCACAACATGTCATCGATGCAACAAATATAAATCATTTCAAAGCCCTATTGGATTCACATTTGGAGAGAAGAAAGGACTTAATTCAAACATAAAACACTCAATTGCTGTCAAACTAGTTGTGAAACCGGATATGAGCGCATCAGCAGAATGCTGCCTGCTCATTACATAATAATAATAATAATAATAATAATATTAAAAAAAAAAAAAAAATTTTTAATAATAATAATAATAATATTTAAAATAATATAAATGACTATAGAAATAATTGATAAAAATAAATATTAATTATTATTAACTTTATAATTGGAAAGCCACGGGTTGCGATTGGATACATAATTTTTGGTACAAACGTCTGACTACTTTACATCCTCTTTTGGCAAAAAATCTTTCAAAATTTGTCAGTCAACCTCAAAATTTTCCAAATTTTCTAACTAAGGGCATTACTTATATGTTACCCAAAAGCGAAAATATTAATAATCCTTCTCAGTACAGACCCATTACATGTTTACCGACAATATACAAAATTTTAACCTCTTGTTTAACAGATTTAATATATACTCATTTAGATGAAAAAAATATTTTATCTGAACAACAAAAAGGTTGTCGCAGAAAACATATGGGATGTAAAGAACAATTAGTTATCGATTCTGTAATTCTAAAACAGATTCAAACTCGAAAACGTAATTTACATACTTGCTATATAGACTACCAAAAGGCTTTCGATAGTGTCCCGCACTCGTGGCTGATCAAAGTATTAAATATATATAAAATTAACCCCATTATTATTAGCTTTTTGGAAAATATTATGTCCTTTTGGAATACCAATTTACTTATCAATTTAAAAGGTAAGAAAATAGTAATACCGGGCATTTCAATTAAAAGAGGAATTTTTCAAGGAGACTCATTGAGTCCTCTTTGGTTTTGCTTAGCATTGAATCCTCTATCTAAAATGTTAATTAAAAGCAAGTTTGGAATAAAAGTTAAGGGTAATACAAGGGAGAGTAGTACAATTTCGCATTTATTATATATGGATGACATAAAATTATTTTCGAATTCTGAACAAAATTTAGAGAAAATGATCGAGGTAGTTAAAAACTTTTCAGATGATATCAAAATGACTTTTGGTTTAGATAAATGTAGAACGATCCATATAGAGAAAGGCAAAATTGTAGATGGGGACGAGAGTATATTTAGAAATTTCCAAATTACTAGTATGAAAAGGGATGAGGTTTATAAGTATTTAGGATACCCACAATCAAATAGATTAGACCATACTAGTATTAAAAATGATATAAGGATTAAATTTCAAACTAGGATCAGGAAAATTTTAAAATGCAATCTATCTGCTAAAAATTTAGTAAAAGCAATAAATACTTGGGCAATACCTCTATTAACGTACTCATTTGGCATAATTAAATGGTCTAATACAGATTTAGATAACTTAGAAAGATTAATTAGAACTACACTAACAAAATTTAATTGCCATCATCCAAATTCAGCTATAGAACGAGTTAATTTACCTAGAAATTTAGGAGGTAGAGGCATAGTCAAAATAAATTCTTTGAAAAATAATCAGGTAGAAATGCTAAGAACTTTTTTCCATAGGAAAGCTCATAGCTCAGAAATGCACAAAATAATTTGCAAGGCAGATAGAAATATTACACCTTTAAATTTATACGATGAGAATGCCAACATTTTTATAAATCCCAACCAGGAACTATTAGATTCCTGGTCAAATAAAATTTTACACGCAAAACACTTCAATTATCTCAACCAAACGTATGTTGACAAATTTTCGTCAAACAAATGGTTGAGTATTGGAGAGTTGAGCGCAGAAATAGAAGGATTTATGCTTGCCATTCAGGATAGAGTCATTAATACTAAAAATTATAGAAAGCATATAATCAAAGATACAAATCAAATTGATGATTTGTGTAGAAAATGTTTGGCTTTTCCGGAAACTATAGAACATATTATATCGGGATGTTCTATATTAGCACCGTCCGAGTATACATTTAGGCACAATCAAGTTTTAAAAATAATTCACCAAAATTTGGTAATTAAACATAACTTGATTGACTGCCGTAATATTGTACCATATTATGAATACGAACCAAATTCATTTTTAGAAAACGAATTTTATAAAATATATTATGATAAAACTATACTGACAGATCGAACGATTAGTCATAATAGACCCGATATAGTTTTACATGACAAAATTAAAAAAATTACTTATATCATTGATGTCGCTATTCCAAATTCCTGTAACATTCAAAAATCTGTTAATGAAAAAATAAGAAAATACACAGATTTAGGAAACGAAATAAAAAGAATTTGGCATTCTCAGACTATAAAAATATTACCATTCGTTATTTCGGCTACTGGCATTATACCTAGCTCTCTCATTAAAAATTTAGGCGTATTAGATCTATCAAAAAATTTATATATAAAGATGCAAAAGTCGGTCATTTTGAATACATGTAGGATAACGAAAGATTTTTTAAATATTTATGTTGAGGGATCAGTAGGATTTATAGGCCCTGTTAGAAGTTCTACCGAGCCGAACCCTCTGATATGAAAATATCTGGAGTCGGTGAATTTTTTTTTCCCATTTGATCTCTGGTGAGTTGACGTGTTGTTGTTCTTGTATTGTTTTGTATTTATTTTACTTATGTAATGCACTTGCATAGTGTTGATTGACTAGCTGATCATTTGTGGAAAAGTGAGTGGAAGGGTTTAGTTTTTCCTATGGGGAAGATTTAACCCGGACAACAAAATCGGAAGCAAAAAAAATATAAGGAAGTATGGAAGAATACAGTAGAATATAAAAAATATAATAGCATAATATTAATATAATATAATAGTACAATATAATAATATATATAATAATATAATATAGTATAATAATATAGTAGTATAATAATATAATATTTTTTAGTTGTTGTAAGTGTTATTTTTAGATACATAATACAATAGTATTTTGAGGAAATCTCATTTAGGTAAATTACATATGTATTAATTAAACTATTCAGTAAATATTTAAGGTCTAATAATATCTGAACTGCCGCCTCCATCTGCGTGTGAAACTACAGAGACAAATGCTGGCGCACGTGTTTACTTTGGTCTTTCTGTGAATTCAAGTCATGTATATTAGGGTGGAGTGACGTTGTATGGGACTTTTTTTTTTAAGATGCCAGTACTGTAATAGCAAAAAAAAGTTGCCTTTATATAACACCTCTTTCGTCTAAAAAAATCAACTCGATCGAAACATTCCTTTATTCAACAACCAGCACATTTATATTTAGAAAAAAATTGTATGAAAAAAGTCGCTGAAAACTCTGCCAAGCATTATAAACAAGCGATATTCATAGCAAAAATACAATTTTATTAGGGGTTTTATAGCTAATAAGGTGCATAACACATCTGAAAATAAAAATAAAATTACCATAGTTTCAAGGCGGGGTCTATTTTTGGTTTTTTGAAGAGGATTATTGATTTTTTATTGTTTTTTTCGTGTTTTTGAGAAACATGTTTTTTTTATTAAATAAAATACTTTAACAAAGAGAATTTTTTTAAACATTATCGAAGTTTTATAATATTTATCGTGTTTTGAAATGAGATTTGGTGTGAAATTCGGGCATTATATGCCTAGATTTTATTGTCGCCCGAATGAATCCATCTCTTGCTTCAGGCCCAACTGTAGACAACGATGCCTGGGTAACTAATTTGATGCACCTCTCAACTGCTTGAGTGTGGCAGGGAAATCTGGGAAATTCAATACTGTCCTTTTCTTCACCGAAATTATTTATCATTTTGACTAGGTCGTCATTACTGATTTCGGATAGTATCGGTGGCGGTGTAACTTCGCATTCCTGCCAGTTGATAATATCGTAATATTTACTTGCTGAAAAGTTTATTGTTGGAATAATAAAGTCTCTAACAACAGATGGACTAGGACATCTATCTCGCGCCTTTAATATTCGTCTCAAACCCAATTCTCTTACAATAACGTTGTCATCCATTATCATGGATAGTAGCAGATTTTCCGGGTGGCAAAAATAGGCGTTTCTTTGAATTACTGGATTAATTATATCTCGTAGATCGGTGCTCAAATATCGGGTGAGTTTTATTATAGTCATGTAATGCCCCATCTTTACACGACGGGTGCCTCTTTATCTCAAACCATGTCGGAGCATATGCTTTAACAACATATTCAGCAAGAATTTTTAGGTTCACTGAAGGGTTAGTTGTTCCTATATATAATCGAAGTATTGAGTTTGCTGTCGTCAACCAGCGTGAGTGACAAATACTACCTGGATGACGGTTTGCTAAATTTGGTGGGCAGTGACCTGTTGTAACTGCAAAACATATTTCGTACAAGTATTTTTGGTCCGTGCTCAAATTTTTCAATTCCTCTGTGTTGAGTTTGTGCATCTCAAAGTGTATTGGTGAATAATTTATTACGGTGTTTTCAGAGCTGCTTGAAAGAAGTTTTCCAATAGGTCCTGAAAACCCTTTAGGTCCTGTTGTAGCACCATCTAAGTGTTGAAACAAGTGGCGAAGGGGAAGTTCGTTTGCATGCAGCTGACAGATAAACCATTGTAACGGATGACCTAATTCCAATTCCATGAATCTAATAGTTCCATTTCTTTTGCCTGTATTGATAGCAGTCCCATCACATCCAATCGCTGATAAATCATTCAAATTAAAACCGTTCACTTTTAAATGGTGTAACATGCTCTTTGCGATGTTTTTGCCAGTTCCTGATGATGGTGTAACATGTCCAACACATTGAGACCCCGGCTCAGATAAAATGGAATAATGTTCTTCTGAAATCGTTCTCCGATGATATCTATCCCCTATTTTTTCCTGAGACAGTGTTTTATCCTTCCTTCCATCGAAATATAGACCTCGAATTTTTGTTGACTCCGACGACATCTGCCATGTTTTTTATTAAAGAAGTGCGACACGTTTGTCTAGCTCGTCTGAGTTTGCTCCTATCAATCACCATTTTAGAGTCGTCTTCGGTTACTATGCCAAAATCTTGTAATGTAGCACTTGCAACAGCTGATGCCGACCTGTCTGACAAACCATACTGATCGCAGATTCTGGCCAAAGTGGGGAGTTTTAACATCATACGGGAATTTTCTGGAGGTTGCGAAGAATGTGAAGAAAATTATTGGTTTTCATCAAAAAAGGGTTGACGTGGTTTTGTCGCTGATGCTTTAGATGAGCTGACCTTCGAAGCAAGTTCAGATAAACGAGCTTGCATCCTCATTTTCCGATGTAATTTTTTTGTTGTGTCGGTGTCTATTGCTCCCAGCATCATTTTTCTCGAGGATCTTTGGTCTTCAAGGAATGCTTGTTCTTTGGTGGGTACCTTGCGCGTCTTTTCGCAGGAACACATATTCAGATTGTTACATTTGCATGAAGCAATATCGAAAAGTTTATTCATTTTGATTTTATAAGAATTTAACTTAACATAATAATGCACACTTTTTTCTGGCCAATTTTTAAGTTTTAAGTATTCGTTATAATGATCTTGGATCAGTTTCATCACTCGACTGTGTGAAACAATGGGAATAGAAGCGCGCTTCCAAATTCCTTCAATAATTGCAGATATAACACATTTTATTTCGAATACTGACGGTTTTTTTGTAGAGTTAAGATTACGCTCATATCGTAAGAACAAATAAATAATGTTTAATCACTTCTGAGACAGTAGGTAACAATTGAGAGTTCATTTCAGTTGGTGCCCCGAATATTGGACATAAAATTTTGCTTCTCGTGTAATTTGCATTCATTTTCACAACAATTATATGTGTTAAAATTTAATCGGACAAGGATTCTAACACGTCTACGGTCAGCGGTAGCCGAAACGAAACTAGATGCAAGTCGCATCTAGTTTCTGCGACGAAACAATAGGAGCGAAATTATCCCCCCCACCTCCACAGCGCTCACAAACTCACTAGTTTAAGAGAAATTTATGCAGTGTTTTTTTTTTATAAAACATGTAATGTTCAATAAGGTAAATGCAATTAAAAGTAATGGATATTATTTTATATTTTTGAGACAGTACTCAGATTTTGGGAAAAAAAGGATAAATTTACGTTTTTTACGTTACGAAATCGCTAGGTTGTTGAATGAAGACATAAGTTTAGATTTTTTAAAGTATTTTTACGAGAATATGAATGACATGAAGCATCTTTTGGCAGCTATTACAATACCGAGATTTGATTTTTGCAATTTCACTCCACCCTAATGTATATACCTAGGGACATATCAATTTAGCATCTATAAATATTGACGATCTACCGATTTTTGTATCTAATCTACCGATATTTTTCACTCAATTCTACCGATTGTCATTTTCGCGGTATGGCATCACTGATGATGGTATATTTATGTTTAAGCTGCTGCCACACGCAAAGCTCACATCAACAGATAATATAAAGCACAATAGCGCTCGCCATACAATCCCATACAGACCCGACACAAGTAAAAAGATAACGCGCTATAAGTGTGGTTCTGAACTTCGCTAACCGAATTTATTTTACGTAACCGCTCCCGACGCGATATTTGAAAAGTTATGCGTCCCCCTCTCCGCCGTAAAAAGGAGAGGGGGTCATTTTAATTACGGAGCTACCAACTAAGTTCCGTGTTCCCTTTGACAGCCATGACATAAGCAGCCTAATAATGCATTTCTTATTTATTATGTTAGCTCATATCGTCATGTGTGCTAGTTAATTTAGAAACATAAAAAAAACTTTATTTGGCAAACATACTTAACATATATTTAAAATATAAATATAATCAATATTTGAATTTGAAGTAAACAAATTTTCGCCCTTTCAAAATTAATCATATTTTTAACACAGTATGTTTATATGGTAATATCATTCGGTTTTTTGATAAAGTTGGACGGCCTGATACCTACATAGAGAAGCTTCTAGTTTGTTCGTTTGTTGATTGTTTTCAATTGTTTTCCTGGGTAATCTGGTTTGCTCTCGTCAGCTCTCGTGCTCTCTTCTCGTTCCCTGCCCTGGTGTTGGTCCTTGCCGCCTTTGCCTTCGACATTTTTGGAAATCGACGTGTGCTTATTTTACAATAATTTATTATATGTCGCTTTCGTCGATCGGCGTGCGAACTGCGAATTTCCTGATTCGACGGAGAGGTTATGTCAGGTTATGTGAAAATGCGCTATATACGCGCAGATTGTTTAAAATCTAAAAAGTTTATAAATAGCATTTATAATTATATAGTTGGCGGCATCATCATCTGAGGATGAGCTGTCCAACAGATCCAGCAATAGGCGACAAGTATCATCCATTTCGAAAACGTGCTCAAGCTGTCAGTAAGTAAAGTTGTCACTTTGACAGATGAAATTATGTTCCTCGGCCGCTCTCGAATTCAACTGACCCCCTCTCCTACCATAGGAAGAAATATTTGATAGCGTCGTGTGTCGGTAGAAAAGATGATGCGCTGTACATTAACTTTTGATGTGAGCTTTGCGTGTGGCAGCAGCTTAATGGTGCTGCCACACGCAAAGCTCACATCAACAGATAATATAAAGCACAATAGCGCTCGCCATACAATCCCATACAGACCCGACACACGTAAAAAGATAATGCGCTATAAGTGTGGTTCTGAACTTCGCTAACCGAATTTATTTTACGTATCCGCTCCCGAAGCGATATTTGAAAAGTTATGCGTCCCCCTCTCCGCCGTAAAAAGGAGAGGGGGTCATTTTAATTACGGAGCTACCAACTAAGTTCTGTGTTCCCTTAGTAAAGTTGTCACTTTGACAGATGAAATTATGTTCCTCGGCCGCTCTCGAATTCAACTGACCCCCTCTCCTACCATAGGAAGAAATATTTGATAGCGTCGTGTGTCGGTAGAAAAGATGATGCGCTGTACATTAACTTTTGATGTGAGCTTTGCGTGTGGCAGCAGCTTAATGAGCATTTATGAGTGAGCAAGTGAGCAGGAGCAGAGTCATAAAATAAGATAGAGACAGATAGAGAGTGCAGAGAGTGGTTTGTTTATGGTGAGATAGGTTATGTCGCATTGGCGCCAAACGTCAAAAAAACGTTGTCAGTCGGAAATTGTTTTTTTTTTGTATATATAAATTAATAAACATTACTATGAGTGAAATTGTTTAAAATAGTATGTTTTCTTAAATTATTTACTTGGAATACGAAGGCCTTGACTGCTATATTTATCCAATTTCGACGAATCACTCATTATGCATCCTAGAAATATGTACAAGGTCCCTCCAGATTTTTCAAAGTTGGCTATAAATTATCCGGAGTTCTTGAAAATATCTACGATCGTATGTATTCTATTCATGTATCCTCTCCATCTAATATATGATAACATATTTAACTATTATTGCGTATACTTCGAAGTTTGTGGTTATGAAATTCAATACCATATAATTATTTTTTCTGTTCTAGGATCTTAACGGAACTGTCAGGATAAATTTTAAGGAGGCCAATACCCTCCTTGTGCTTACAAAGTGTCTGCTTCACGCAGATTTTGGTTTAGATGTGGACATTCCCTCCGATCGCTTAGTTCCAACAATACCTTTGAGGTTAAACTATTTGCTTTGGTTGGAAGACATTTTGGATGCTGCAGGAAGAAAGGAAAACGTCAGAGGCATTGACATAGGTAAGCCAATATAATTTTGTTGAATTTTAAGGCCTTTGACACATTACACTATATTATGCAAGCTTAAATTGGGCGTTGCATGTACGTATTATATGTTGGGCTAACACACTACGCTATAATCTTCTTCAGGAAAGGGGGTCAGATCAATTGGGGCACTGCCGCGGAATATCATTTCTTTGCATGGGATCTTTCACTTTGACAGATGACATCCGCATAATTAGGGCGATCTGTAAATTGTTCTCCTGCCGTAGGTAGGAGAGGGGGTCGCATAATTTTCAAATATAGCCTGACTAGCAGATTACAGCGCATATCGTCGCCAAGCTAACACTTATAACATCTTTTTAAGTATGACTGGTCTGTATGGGATTGTATGGCGAGCAAAATGGAGTTATGCAAGACGCTTTAAACTTATAGCGTAATCTGTCACTTCCTTATTTGGAATAACACAATAAATATCCATCCATATCTGAATTATGGAATTTTGAAGTCGATTCCTTGTCGTTTTCTTTTTCCCATATAAAATATTTGTAATTATACTTCCATTCTCGTGTTGTGCGCACAATACACAACCTGCCATAAATAAATACAATGTGAATTTAAAAATGGTTAATATTTACCATTTGAAAATGGTAAATATTAACAATTGTTTTTAGGCACAGATTATAGAAATTACGCTTCGTTTCAATTTAATTACTACAAGAAACAACTAATTTCGTTTGGAGAGATGTTAAAAGATGCATTAAAGTTCTATTTTTATTCAATCAAAATTTCTCTTTTAAAACAATCCTTTTGCTGCCATTTTGGATTTTTTAGTATGGATTAACGTTTGTGAACGTTTCGATTCAATCTAAATGCCATAAATTAATTAAATCAAACTTAAAACCTATTTTGTTCATGTAAATAGTTGCTTATTGTAGTAATTGATTAAAAAAAAGTTTAATTTACATAATCTGTGCTGAAAAGTGTGGCGGTTAGGTAAATAATTACCCTAAAATGAAATGATCAAATTATCTCTAAAACTTAAATGAAATGCTTTCATATTTCACATTATAAAGGTGCCTGAAAACTAGCAAGATAAATAGTCTAATATTGCCCATTATCGAATAATTTGTCTTGCCCGGCCTGGAAAGGTGTTGGCCATCAACATTGCCCTGTCCTGTCAATATTGCTGTGTACCGCAAGAGTATTACTCAAACTTATTCACAGCACAAAAACATGAACTCCTGCAATAACTCCACTAAACTTGAATACACTTAGAAGCAAAATCCGAAATTATTTATTAATATTATTATAATCGGGTTCGAAATTATAACACTTTTGCTGGTGGGTAAGTGGCGAACAGAGATGCGCATATTTATTTGTTTTCTCTTGAAAGGAAATAGATTTGGCCCGGCAATGTTGTCGTAATATCGGTAGCCGAGTGTTCTCACTGGCAACACATGGCAATAAGCCGACAAGAATAGGCAATACACGAAAATCTTGTGCTAAATTGCCTGAAAATATGGAAATCTTGATGGCAATACCTTGCCGTAAAAACTTGCTTGTTTACGAGCTCCATAGTAAATGCTGCCATCCAATTTGAGTATTTGTATATTGTTTTGGTAAGGTACGGGAGCGTGCTGCATCTACCCACTGTTAGCCGCCACGAAATTGCAATGGCACATGATGGCCACCGAGGTGGACGAGAACAGTGTGAATATGGCCTTGAAGAATATCAAACAGAATGATCTCCAGAGATTTATTTCAGGTAAGCATATCTTTAACCTTATCTACTCGGCTGTCATATATGTGATCCATCAGCGGCCATCCCTGTATGCGGATATCGCATTTGTGTTCCATGACATTTCACTAAAACAGATATATTGTGTCAAAACGTGCTGCGTCATGGGAGAGATTGCTTTGAAAGGGTCAACTTTTAAAAGGTTAACTCATTCGCCCAAGCCTATAATACAGGGTTTTCCAATAAGAGGTGTTATTTTGAATAGCCCGCTATTTCGGTAGATGTTACTTTTGAAGCTGTCATTTTCTGACATTTGACAAGTAGAAACTACGCCATTAATAAAAATGGAACAATACACGCTTCAACAACGCATTGAAATTATTAAAATTCACTTGAGTGAATCAAATGCAAATCATCTTGAGTGATGAGGCCCATTTCCATCTCGGTGGCTTCGTCAACAAGCAAAATTGTCGCATCTGGGGCTCAGAAAACCCAAGAGTTATTGTTGAAAAGCCTCTCTATCCTCAACGTGTGAGTGTTTGGGGCAGTTTATGGTCCGGCGGAGTCATTTGACCTTACTTTTTCGAAAATGAGGCTGGAGCAACAGTTACGGTGAATGGATTGCGTTATCGAGATTTGATTGATGATTTTTTATGGCCGGAATCGGATGGTATTGATTTGGACAACGTTTACATTCAACAAGACGGCGCTACGTGCCACACAAGCAACGAAACCATTGATCTTTTGCGATTGAATATCAAAATAACATCTCTTATTGGAAAACCCTGTATAATGCACTAATAATTCGTTTCTCAAGCACTATATGTGTTAAAAAAATTATTGACTCTCAAAATGTGCGCACGTAGCTCATTATAAAAAAATTGTTCATAAACCTTACAGATGTGCACCTACTAAAAAGCACAAATTAGCTTTTTAATCGATAAAAATACTTGCCTAACTTCTTTAGCTCTATTGTCCTGAAATATCACTGTGCAAGTGCCGTGGAAGACAGCTACTGATACGTGAACTGGCCTTTTATACTCTCCATTCGTGTCGCACATTCATTACAGATTTACGTTCACTGTTATTTCATAATCTCCGACCTACATTCATTACACCTAGAAAATACAAATTTTCACAAAAAAAAACAGAAAAATAATAATTTTAATTACAGAAACTGAAAAGATAATACACACACACCTTTGAATAGAAATGCATTCCATGTAGATTTGAATGAATAACTAATGTCGCCACTGACTTATGCCGGGATCACACGAGGATAATACCGAAGACAATATAAAAGTGTCCTGTCCCTGCTCCGTGAACGACCTCTACCGTGCAGGGCTGGACAATAGGACAATACAACAATTTTACCGTATTTCAAATGCGGAATGCTGTCAAAATGGATACACAACGATGCTCGTTACTAGTGAGTTTGCGAAAAATATTATCTTATGCCGAGATGTATTGAGGGGTTCCATTTACGTGACATTTTTAAGCCGAAATACAAGATTCGAGCACCGAGAGTCGAGATTCGTACGTGCAGAGCAGCTGGCTATTGTCCTACTGTTTTGTCAAAACGCATTTACACAACGACTACGCGACTGGGCGCAGTGATGGGGGTAAGACACTATCCTGAGGAGATAGCTTGCTCTTCTATCTCTGTGACAGTGTTCTTGTTTCATTGTTCTTGTTTCATTGTTCTGTCTTCCAAACTACTGTTCACTCAAGGACAGTGGGTCCGGAGCTGGGACAAGACAGTGTTGTACTGTCCCTGTGTGAGTGATCACCGCATTAGTACCTTTTGACTATTAGATCGAGACAGCCAATCGAAATTCATTTTCGGAAATCGCATACGCCGTTCCATTTGTTTTTGATTTGTACTGAAAGACCAAATTTTGAATATTGAAACACGCCCACATAGCATTTCTTGTACATACACCTGGTCTGAAATAATTGTTTTAATTTATGGACTTATTTTTGTGAAGTGAGTTTTGAGTTTCAATTTGATAATACTAATGTTAAATTCTGTCTGTGCTCAGTTACAAAATAGACCTTTCTTTTCTTGGAATATTATTAGTGTTTATTTGTTTCCAGTGAAAAAAGTAGTCAATAACACCCAACTTCTCATGCACTGCTTCAAAACCTTTGGTGGATCTTTGGAGGAAGTGGACTTCTGCATGTGCAATCCACCATTCTACTCTTCCATCCACGATATGGATCTGGCTCGCAGTACGGAAAGGTAGGCACTATATATGTAATTATTAGTTTTTCTGTTACTCTTCCGTTCACAGTATGTGAATGAAAAGTGATTTTGTATCACTGCTTTGCCCAGTTACCGTTTTACTTTTTATACCTAACCTAACCTAACCTATTTTGTGTCACTGCTTTGTCCAGTTACCGTTTTACTTTTTATACCTAACCTAACCTAACCTATTTTGTGTCACTGCTTTGTCCAGTTACCGTTTTACTTTTTATACCTAACCTAACCTAACCTATTTTGTGTCACTGCTTTGTCCAGTTACCGTTTTACTTTTTATACCTAACCTATTTTGTGTCACTGCTTTGTCCAATTACCGTTTTTAATGTCTACTTTTTATACCTAACCTAACCTATTTTGTATCACTGCTTTGTCCAGTAACCGTTTTTAATGTCTACTTTTTATACAAAATTTTATTTTTTATCTTATTTGTAATACATAAGTGAAGTTGAAGTGACCTTACGCGGCTTCATAATATTTACACTATGATTATAAGTAAGGCGGATAAAGTGTAGTGAAAATCTAGCTAAGACAAAGCAAAGAGGTACTTGTAGTGATGTGCACTCGAGAATATTCCCTGACCTAATATAAATTCACCAGAGTCGGGAATTTATTTATTTTTTTACTAGCTGTACCCCACCATGCGCTTTTAAAAAAAAAGCGTGTTGTTACTTGTCACAGGTGACAAAAAGTATGTTTTTACCTGTCACAAGTGACATCTATATAATATAGGTTTATATAAACACACAAAGAAAAGTCGTGTAAAAATTTCAAAAGCAATCGGTGAAGAACTTTCCGTGTTTTAAGATTTTTAATAAACGAACATTTACATTTTTATTTATATAATATACTAGCTGTACCCCGCCACGCGTTGCTATGGCGTAGTCTGCCTGTGCAGATAGAGAAATAATAGCACATGTTGCTTTTACTTCCAACAGATGGCGCTGTTTTTTTTTAAAAAAAGGTTTTTATCTGTCACAGGTGACATCTATAAATTCAAATTCAAAAAAATATTTATTGTACAAAAAGACTACAAAGGGTATAGCTTATAGGTTACATCCTATTTCTTCCAGCTAACCCAACAAATACACATTATATTAGATGACCCAACAATTACATGTTAACAAATGTATGTAAATAAAAAATAAAAAATAGAGGTATTTAATTTATGTAAGGTATCCATTTAAGGTGTAGTGACATTTGTTTAAAAGAAATGTTTTTAGTGATGATTTAAATTTAAGTATGTCGGCTATTTGTTTGATGCTACGTGGAAGGTTGTTATATACTTTAATGGCCATGTAGTGTGGTCCTTTTTGAAATATAGTTTTCTTTGCTTTTGGGATTAATAAGTTTTCTGTGAACCTTGTAGCGTGTTTATGTGTTGAGTTTTTTTGTGGGAACTTTTCTGGAGATGATCGAACTAACAGGCATAACTCCATAATATATATATGTCCGTCACTGTCAGAAGTTTGGGATTTTTCAAAATTGGTCTACATGAATCCTGGTGATCAGAGTTTGTAATTTTTCATAGGCACCTCTTTTGGATGATAAAAACATCTTTGGCGTTTACTGAGTTTCCCCAAAAAACTATTCCGTATTTTATCATTGAGTATACGTATCCATAGTATGCGGTGATTACTGACTCGATGTTTAAGATATTTTTAAGGGTGCCTAGAACAAAAGAAAAGCTACTGATTTTTGTTACAACTTTAGATACATGTTCTTTCCAGTTTATATTTGCATCTAGTTGTATTCCCAGCAGTGAACATGTTTGGGAAGGTTCTATATGATTGTTATTAAAGTTAACATTTATGTTTATAGGTGTAGCTTGTACTGGACAAAATTTTAGAAGTTCAGTTTTGTTTGTGTTAAGCGACAGATTTTGTAATAACAGCCAGTTTGCTATTGATTGACAAGTCTCGTTAACATGTTTATTAAACTCGTCAACGTCTCCAGTACATTCAAATAACAGAGCAGTGTCATCAGCAAACATTGAACATTCTGTGCCAGCAATTATTGGAAGTTCATTTATGTACACAAGGAAGAGGAGAGGCCCAAGAATGCTTCCTTGTGGCACGCCCTTGTTTATGGTTCTCCATTGTAATTCTACCATGTGTTGCATCAAGATAATTTCATTATAAAATAAGTATATAAAAACACACGCGTATTTGAATGCAACCTTGTCTCCAAGTTTCAAAGCAATCTGTGAAGAAGTTTCGGAGATTTAGGATTTTGAAGAAACGATCATTAACATTTTTATTTATATAGATCATGAAAGTTATTCTGAATTATGTTGTTGTTTTTGATGAAATTTTTTTATTCCAGGCCTCCCCCGCGCACAGCTCGCACGGGCTCACTGAAGGAGATTGTGACGGAAGGAGGTGAAGTTGCTTTTGTCACTAAGCTCATTCAAGAGAGCTTGATACTGAAGAATAAAATTAGGTATGTAAACATCGTAGAATTGCCTCTATTCTAGAACCCTGTTTCCAGAAACATTGCGTTTTATTTTAGAATGTTTTTTGAAAATCACTTTTTCTTATTTAACTTTTTATTTGCATTCCTTTTAAATAAAAGACATGTATTAACTTCTTGATCGCTGACACCAAATTTTCGCCATCCGCCTGCTGATGTATTTTCGTAATACTCACTTATTTTCTGAAAAATTATGTTTTTATACATTGTACCTTCTTACCAGATAATGATAATCTACGGTTCCATAATAACTCCTCAAAATGACAATTCAACACATCTGTAAAAATATGTATATAAATATTTAACCTAGTTTTTGTTTCATCACTTTTCATAATTTTATAGGTGTTACACTTTTTATAGGTGTGTTGAATTGTCATTTTGAGGAGTTATCCGGTCACCATCTACAATAAGGTGATTTCCCCAGAATAGCTAATTATGTTCAGAGAAATGATATTTTGAAAATATCCCGAAGATGTGGGCGCACAAAAGGTTAAGACTAAAAGGAAACATATTTATGACTTATTGAAATTTATCCTTATTTTCCTAGTGATAAAGGGAACCATGGAAAATTTACTGGATAGTTGAAATTAATTGATTGGTTAATTTAAAAATGTGTTATTTTTTTTGTTCATTTGTATGTTTTCCCCACTGACGTTGGAAGAGATAGACTTGTCTTATGTTGAAATCCAGGTATCATTTCGACAAGCTGGAGGCAAACCAAGTGACCATATTTTTGGCAAAATGTTTTGAGTAATCTACGACATCAGTCGTACATTGAACGCCGAAGAGCACACATTAAAATAACCAGACCCTGCGCAGAAAAGTAAAGTTTGTTAAGGCGATGCCATACGTGGTAATTCAAAATCATGTGTTTTTGGTTTGAAAATTTGGTCGCCTAGAAATGTTTCAGATGCTTTAATTAAATACTGCGAGTAGAATACATCTTGGCCTTTGAAATAATCGAGTATTTTTTTAGATAAGTCCTTTTATAGGCCCAAAAAAAAATAATGTAAAGGCCTATGAAAACTGCTTTAGTTCAAAATCTCCTACTTACGAACCCATTTTCGGTTATGATTTTATTGTATAATGTGGAAAATTAAGTTATTTATAAAATAAGCGGGAATTTAAACCTTATCGCCATCTACGTAAGGGTTGTTATTGATAGCAGCTCAATTTAAAATATTACACGACTAGTGCATCGCCTTAAAGACAGTCAACGGTTTGCAGCGCAGTCCATTGTGGGACTTTTCTACACAGGATGTGAATGTTTGTTCTTGAACGAATTGCCGCCTGGTGTAGCGACGCTAAAATTGAATGCGGCGGGTAAAATATAACTCATTTGTAATAGTGTGACAAACAAGCTTTTGTTTACCCGATTTGGGATATTTAAGTTTTTTACAAAGCCAGTAATTTGCGCTCCATTTTAAAAAGAACTAGTACTTTGTAAACAGATTTTATTTTCGCGCACTAAATGGTGATACATATTACAATGCGAGGTGCTTGTATACTGTTATTATTGATAAATCACTGTCAGGGACTTGCCCACACCACTCCCCCTGCTCTGCGTCACTTGGTTTGTTCCCCTCGCTCTTATGGGTAGCTCTGTCTATCCTTGCTCTGTGGTTTTCCCAAACAAAATAAAAAAGACCTCAAGAGTTATCAAGGAGAAAACGGCCTTATCTTTGTCCTCAATTTGTTATTTCGATATAATTGTTAGTTCAATTATATTATGTAATCAATAAGTTAATTTGCAACTTAGTTTTTAACCTTTTTACCATATTCCTGATTTTTATAGGATAACGGTTGTACATGGCACTTTTTATGACATTCATACAAGTGTGCATAGCGCTGAGAGCTTGTTTTATTTATATATGTGCCTGTACAGGCAAAGAGGATAATGGGAGTACCTTGTTTTTTCCACAGGATTTACACTACGATGCTGGGACATAAAAGTTCGTTAAAGCCCCTCCTACGAATACTTAAGGATCGAGGAATAAAGCAAGTGGCGCAGACGGTGTTCTCTCAAGGCAGGACTACTCGCTGGGGCTTAGCTTGGTCCTTTATGGAATCTTCCAATGTACTCAACAGTGGTAAGTCAACAACTGAATACAAATTAATCCTTTGGTTAAAACACTTTTAATGCTGTTTTCTATATATGTATTATGTATAATCCAATAGCCCTGTCCCTGTCATTCGAGGCAGTTCCCAACCAACAAATAATTTATTTGAGTCATTTCAAACATGTGTACTTCTTCTTAGTACATCTCATCAATATGGTGCCGATGGCATGTCAAATTATGTTTTTTCTTTTGCAGGTCCCCCTCCAAAGAAGAACACTAAAGGCAAATGTATGAGCTTCGTTGTACCACCAATAGTAGGGATAGACTACCGAGTGAAGGAGATTACATTTAAATTATTGCAAATATTCAAAGAATTGCAACTACAATGGAAACTTCTACAGCAAAAGGACGTCATTTCAACACTCGAAGTTAAGGCAGCCAAAAACACCTGGTCCAATCAACGCAAACTCAGAAGAGAACAGATGTTTAAAGATCAACAAGATTCAAAAAATTGTGGAATTGACGCAAAGTCGAAAGAAGTGCTCTCTCCTGAAGATAATGTCAATATTTGCAGAAAACAAGACGGCCAAATCCTTTCCCCGCAAAATACAAACTTATTTACTGACAACAGTGCGATTGATACGAAAACTAACCAATTAAAACGCAAAAACGAAGACTGTTTAGATTCTAATAAAAATAATGTATTATGTTCGCCCAGCAAAAAATGCAAAATTGGTGAAAGCGCAAATGAATTAATACTGGTAAAAAGATATGATAAAGATACGGAAATATCTTCTGGCAGTAATAAAACAGAATCTACATTAGTTGCTGAATCTAGTCACTCTCCTTCCAAGGATGTTATAGTTGCACCTGCAGCGGGTTGTTCTTACAATCCAGTACCTGATAACCCTGACTATCTGACGGCTGCGGTGAGCGTGCGGAATAACGAGGACTACATCGTGCTGGAGATAGGTTACGTCAGCGGGGAGGCGGGGAAAGATGGAGTTCATCAAATTGTGCAGTATATAAAAAACAATTGGAAGTAGGTGATTAAAAGCAAATTAAAATATCAACATTGCAGCTTACTCTTCAAAATGACATTTAAAATTCAACATTAACTGCTGCTTGCACCAAATAAACTGAGCAACCAGTTTAAATGTTAAATCTCAGTGTCACCAATGCAAATGAGCATAATTTTCGCTTAACATCTCTAAAATATTAATTGTTTTATGTGAATACCGCATAAATGTTGCAAATGCTCCCTGCTAACTGGAGCCAGTGAGACTATTGCATGTCCAGTTAAAGGGCTGAAGTGGAGGGGAAGGAGATGAAAGAGGAAGGTGGGGAAGTTTTCTATTTAGATCTATTCTTTCACCAAACACGGCTAAAGTTTCTGAATTGTGGTCTTTCACCAGGGCGATACTGATAGTATCTACTATGCTGGAACGTGCCGCATGTATATTAAATTATATTATTTTATATTAACACAATTTAATTACATAAAATTTACATGAGCACGCCGGCATTCGAATTCACAACCTTCGGATTCGTAGTCGAGGATCTTACCCCTCAGCCACAGATGCCGTTTATTATCGACGAAGCCATCAAAGTTAACTAGTTAAGACAATAACTATTTTGAGAATGATGAATAAAAAGTACCTATGTATTGTTTTAATTCCTGTGATAAAAATATTAAACCATCTTAAATAAAAATAAAACAACGGTCTTTTATTTCACATTTATTTTAAATGTGTACCTTGGATATATAAGAACTATTTTTAAAACAATGTATTGTGTTGCTAGGCTGCAGTTTTTCACCCTGGCAACTCAACTTAAATGCTATTAATAATTATTATTTTGGTAGCCATGGTAGCGTTTTTTTGATGGTTGTCAATTTTGACAAAATACCTACACTCATTATTTTTTGTCCTGTAACTGTAAAAAGGATTTAATTACTAAATTATTGTGCAATGTCGGTCCCAAGATTACCAATGGTGCCGGGCCTATCCTTCAATTCCAATGTAATATTCACACTATTTTTATTTTTTTATTTTGGTTCTACGCCTAGCTTGACTTTTACATGGATTTTAAGAACAGAATATACCTAGTGAGCTATCGAAAATTATTTATTTATTATTTATTAATCTTAAGTTAGCTCACATCTTCGTGTGTTCTAATAGTTTTATAAACATATAAACATGTACATTGTTTGGCAAACATAATCTTTCTTTAAATATTTCACTAAAGTCACAAAAAAAAGAAACATTAATAATTGAGATAGACATATTTTCTTAATTCATTTTTGAACTTATTAATATTTTCTATCACAGCAATTTCCTTCGGGATTTTGTTATAGAGTTGAACGGCCTGGTACATCAGAGATTTTTGGGTGCTTGTTTTTTTTCTTGTTGGCAATCTAATTTGCTTAGAATTTCTCGTCCCGTGTCCGTGTATCTCGTTATTGTAATTTATTTTTCTTTTCAGTTCCTTAGACATCATCCCTAAGTTAATTTTATGTATAAAAATAAGTACATTCAAATACACAGTTTGCTTCACCGTCAAAATATTCAGCTCCTTTAACATGTCTCTTATCCGTGTGTATATGTTGCGCTTAAGTATTATTCGCATTGCTTTATTTTGCAGTATTTGCATTTTTTTCATTTTCTCTTTATTGCAGAGAAAAAGAATACTTGAACAGTAATTAAAGTGTGGTGATATAATTGTATTGCATATTATCTGGCATGTTTCTTTATTTACTTTGTTTCTGATTCTACCAAGAAATGATATTTTTTTTGCAATTTTTTTAATTGTATAGTCTGCATTTTTTGAGAAGTTCAATTATAATTATATAATTATACACAATATTTTTAAAGCATGATTAAACTGATAAACTGAATATGAATCAATGTTAGTAAAATATGTGTAAGATAAAATAAGGTAAATATTCGGAATTGCTGGACACGGATAATACGAAATAATGTCCAGCGATTCCGAATACGTGTCCAGCGATTCCGAATAATTACCATAATATAGAAACTAGAACAATAATACTTGTAAGACAAATCACTAAAACTACATTACCTACGCTTCTATAATTTGTAGGATTTAACAAAGTGCTGGTATAGTTTACGCTTAATTCTATAAATGGAGTCAATAAATATATCAATGGTACCCCCAAACTTGTTGCCCACATCATGCATCCTATTGGTTAGTGAGTGTGTCTGATGGTTGATTGTGTATGTATTGCAGAAGAATGTTACATTTTGTCTTGTGTTCCTAGTAGGCGCATGGAATTTACCTGTGGAAATGATGGCAGGACTGTCAATTAAGTTGTTAATGACTGTGTAAAACAACCAGGTCTGACATAATTCTCCTGTCAGACAGTCTTATTAGATGCAATTGATTCATCAAATTGACATAATTAATGTATTCAATTGGAATTCTGAACATAAAATATACGTACCTAAGAAACTTGTGCTGAACTCTTTCTATATTGTTAGAGTGAACTTTATACAAACGGGACCAAATAGGTAAATTAAATTGCACTTGACTTCTGACTAATGAAATATAGAGGGTTCTCATACCATCTAAGAATAATAAAGAAGTCTACTATCAAGTAAACTTATTTATTAATTATTGAAGACAATATTAGCGATTCCTAAATGAAAATCACATCTAGGACTCGAACCCAGGACCCTTGCCTTGCCGGGGCACCGCTCTACCAACTGAGCTAATGGGACCCTATGACCGTTTGCATAAAAGTGTTACAACAATTTTTTCTTCTTCCCCTTGTCCTATTCGAGTCGGGAAGTCCTATTTGTGTTGAGTCCTATTGTCCACTGCATCGACAAGGCGCCTCCAGGTGTCCCTGTCCTGCACTACTTCAGCGGCTTCCGTTCATAGCAGGCCCAGCGACTCCATGCACAGCCTCTGGTGTTTTCTTAACTACGTCTGAGCCGGCCCACTGGATGTCTTCCCTCTGGAAGCCACCTTACGATCATTTCATATTTAAATCTAACTAAAGCATTTTAAATGTAGTTTGAACTATTTTCTTAACATATTAAACATCCCTGTGGATGAAACGCATTTCACAAAAATTACATTATGTACATATATAAATTATATTCTTCCAAAACACAGAAATAATTATAGACCTGTAATCTACTGGTTTGTACATGTAAATGATTGACATAATGCAATGCTTAAAAACTAATTACACTATGGCTGATAAAGCTTCCTCAGTGGAATCATTGTCTGACTGATAAGAAATACATTTGAACCAATCGCTGTGAAAAATTACACTTTATCTAATCCCTATTCCTAACATCCACCTACCCTGATTTTAACCATTAACACCCTGAGAGGAGGGCAGCCAATAGCTTAATAGAGAAAAGTCCCACATGCTGGTAGTGGAAAAAGAAGGTTACGAGTACACGAGGAAGACTGGATTTGGAGAAGCAGATTTCTTGGATTCTCTTGTAATCCAACTTCTCCGGACTTGCCTATCAACCCACAGGCAACCAAATCTGTTAGCCACCGATAACTGAACAGCTGCCCAAATAATGGAATAGAAATGGAGAATTTATATCATTTCTATTAATTATTTATTATAATTAGTTTTTCTAGTATTGTTATTATATTATTTTATTCGTGTTTTTATTCTGTTACTACCAGGATACGGGCATACTCGTAATTTGGTGGGTACATTTTTTTCAATTAAATTAAATTCTGATGCTTTTAGATTGGGAGGGACTATTTTGGACGCAGCCAACACTTCTGTTTGGCCGAGTCTGGAAAGATCAGGATGCTGGTGGACAAGCCAGTTCCTGGGCCACCCTCACTTTACGTCAAGAGCCTGACTCCGTGTCAACCCTCTTGGCTACTTTTTGATAAAGAGGTTCTTTATTTCTTTAATAATGTCGTATTTTATGTCACCATGGGGAAAAAGACATTTTATGTCATCACGGACAAAATGCACAGATTATGTCCATCTTCTCACGGGTCGGTAGCAATTGACATAAACCGAATGCTGCAAGACCTTTTCGCAGAAAATTAAGTTCGCTGACGGAACTTTTCTGCGCAGGGTCTTACAGCATTTGGTTTATGTCGATTGGTTTATGGTCCCCAAGAGGAAGCTAGCACCAATTTTATAATGTAATGTTTTCTCACGTTTTGTACAAAAGAAATACTGAACTATTTATTAGATCTTGATTTCATAATTTACATTGTTTTCTTGGTTTTCACAAACATAAAACAATCCTCAGGCTTTAGTTTTTTCTGCCTACTACCAACAAACTCTAGAAGAAATGCGCTATGGCCCAGCATTGATTCGAGAAGTAAAGATATACTTCTATCTTGAAGATGGTACGATGAAGGTCATCGAACCGGTCACTATCAATAGCAGTCTTTCACAAGGTAAGATCTAAGTTTTAGGTTGGAGACACATTACGCTATACACATCGAAGCGTTTTATATAACACCATAAAATCCCATATAGGACTATATGCCGTGATCTGCTAGCGTCTGCCTACGGCAGGAAAGGGGATGAGATCAATTTACGGAGCGCCGTGATCACGCGGCTGTCATTTGACAGATCCCATACAAAGAAATGATAATCCGCAGCAGTTCCCCAATTGAACTGACCCTGAAGAGTAGGGTAGTGTGACACAAGCTGCATAGGCCACTCCCAAATAAACATTGATGCCTATAGCATAATGTGTCTCAGACTTTAAGGTTATCGCACACATATCACCCCAGTTGGTTGACGGCGAAGCGATGCTGATCCGTTGCCAAGCTAATATGTGTGAGATTACGTTAATGAGAATCAATAATTATTGCACTAAATTTTGTCTTCTTTCTGATCTTAATCAATTTTTAAATTATAAATCAACAGGAACCGTTGTGAGCCGTCAGAAAGTACCTCTGCCAAAATTGGAAAATTGTTATTTCGACGTACTTCACTTAAACATTGGAAAAGAGATTAATGTTTTCGGGAAAGTTTATTTGGTTGGTGCTCAATAATTTCAAGCTCTTTAAAATACTATTATAATAGAAAAACATATTGATTAATGGATGAATTGTTTTCAGATTGTAGATTGTGACAAATTCACAAGGTCTTTTCTGAATCGCCTAGGAATAGGAGTTCCCGATCCAATTGAAGTCCCGAAACTTGATTGTGTAGGGAGTGTTTTTGCCTAATTAATGATTGAAGTAATTCTTTGTACATACATATAGTTTGTGGATACATATTAATATTATCTTTTTCACAGTTGAAGCAATTCAAAGGAATACCAAAAGTGGTTGAGCATATAAAATCAGAAAAGCAGTTCCTTGAATTTGATAAAAAGGTTTTGAAGTAAGTTCATTGTGTCTGTAAACAGATTACCCCTTATTTTATAATATTGTTTTTTTGATTGAAATTGGGTTCCTGGACGTGTACTGTGGATTAACGATATTGTGGATTTCTTGGCAAAACAAGGAGCATCCAACCATGTTCTTACACTCATAAACCACGTTCCCCTAACTGACATTTTTTGCATCCTCAATTCAAATCAACAATTCCCCCATTCATAAGAAATTTCCTCACTTATTTTAATAAGATTTGGAAATTGCTCCGTTCTCTCTCACCTTTTTAAAATTCACGCGCTTGACTCTAGAGATTGTACTTTCTGCGGTCTAGAAGTGGGAATTTTAGATCACATATTTTATAGTTGTCTCTCTAAACAAATATCCTTTCTTCCAATATCTCATCTCTTCTAAGTCTGAACTCGACTGAAATTTTCCCATTTAAATAAAATAAATATATAAATACAGCTTTCCTTGAAGAGTGAAAGCAAGAAAGATTTGAAATAAGTAGATAAACCTTGTTTATAACTTGTAACTTTACTACTAATGAAATTTTAAACTAATATTAAGGTTCCAAGGATACTGGGATGACAGAGATTCAGAATATGGAAAGTTGTACCACCTCGAAATAATGTATTTCCTTGCCGATGATACTATAGAAATAAAGCAAAAGTTGGGATGTGATGAGAGTACGGATATCAAAAAAATCTTCTTACGACGAACTACATTACCTAAGGTATGTATCCTAATGGTGTGATATCCTGGATAGTAGTTTAAGAGGTTACTCATAGTTGGCAATGGTAACAAATAAAGTTGTTGATAATGCCGGGATTGAGACTAAGGACAGGTTGTTTCGGAGAATTTGAACAAGATCCAGGCCCAGAATGTTTGCTACCTCCTGCTAATAAGCCGTCTGAGATAATTGTAATCTATCACCAATCAAAGAACAAAGTGTTTTTTTTTGACCCCTGAGTTTTAAATAAAGAAAGAGAGAATATGAAAACCAGTGTGCGATATAGTTATGAGTGATGAATACTTGGAGCAGGTGGATGAGATTGTGTATTTGATTTGGGAAGTATGTTTACAAGAGATGGGAAGGCTGACAGAGATATTGAAAGAAGGGTAAATGCAGGTAACTCTATTAATGGAGGACTGAACGTGGTTTGCGCTAACAGAGGAGCAAAGCTAGCAGTTCACAATGGAGTGCTGGTACCTACCCTGGTGTATGGCAATGAGGCATGGAACTGGCAGAGGAAGAATGAAAGTAGACTGAATGCTGTAGATATGAGATCCCCGAGGCGTATGTGTGGTAAAACCATGTACATATGATTGTGTGAGAAATGTGGAGATCTGTAATGAATGCAAGGCTGATGTGAGCGTAATGAGTAAGATTAAGAAAGGGATGCTTACATGGTTTGGGCATGTAGAGTGAATGAACGAAGAAAGGAGTGTAAGGGGATTATATGATTCAAGTGTGAACGGTAGAAGAAGTCGGTGACGTCCGAGGAAGACATGGCACAATTAAGTGAATCAGATACTTGAGTTGGGCCGTGTAAAGAGTCAGAATAATAGAAGAGTATGTATGAGGTGATGTATGAATGTGAATGAGGCAAGGAGTGTGTTCCAAGACCGAGTTGTTTGGCGGTCCATCCTCTCATTTGCAGCATGTTTTATAGACTGAAAGATTCACTCAGTATTGCTCTGGCGTAAGACCACCATTCAGGATTGAAACACTGCTTGAAATGATTTTATCCTTGTTTGGTTACCAGATCTGAATAAAAATGATTGGAATATTTGTATAGCGCCCTTTTTTGTGAGAAAATCACCTCAAGGACGCTTAACAACTTATTTTATTAGACTTATTACTTATGGCTAAGTTTAATAGCTGGTGAAGTATAACCAGTGGCTTATAACTAAGAATGTCTAGTGATTTCTAACTAAAAAGCCAGGTACTTCCCCTCCCTCTACCTTCAGCCTCACCAATTGGAGATGCCATGTCTCACTGGCTTCAGACGGTTGGGACTCTAGTGCAGTACAAACATAAAAAAGTGTCAAATATCAGAAGAGTATGTATGAATGTGAATAAAGCAAATAGTGTGTACTGAGGCAGATTTTTGTAGCGATCTATCCTCTCTGCCTACCTCTGCGGTTAAAAACGGTGTGATAGTCAGTTCGTCAGTTTAAAATGGAAGATGTACAATGGTTGTTTTGGTTTTCAGGAGATGCGCTATGCCCTCATGTCACCTGACGCCATCCACCCCGAACCTCTGCAGAACTTTGGTCCGTCGGACCTCATCATCGGGGCTCCAATAAACGTATACGGCAGGATGGTCATTCTTTCGGACTGCGACGAGTTTACTAAAGAATATTACCGCGTCAAATATGGACTAGGTAACAATCCAACGATGGTTCCATTACAAAACAGAACAAATAAGAAAATGGAAGGAATAAAATCTAACCTATTATTTTATCATCATTATTATTTATGTTTTATCCTGTTACCTCCAAGGACACCCATTTTTTGTTGTTTATATAATCTCCTTTATTATTAAATGCTTATTTAACCCATTGTATTCTTAAAGACATAAGTGATGAAATTCTAAAGAAATGCATACACCAAAAAAAATGATGGTCCAAATAACTCGTTCCCGAGTGCCAAATATATCTATGTATGTACCAGTATGTAACTGGTGACAGTTCACAATTTAGAATCCAAAAGTTGCTTGAAACGGCTTTATCAATGTGTAGTGACCAAATAGCCAGATTCTTCCCAAGATTCCTTTTCTCGATCTCCTCTTCCTTAGTCTCATAACATTCCACCCAGTGAGGCCTACATTACTGGAAAACATAAATTGTAACAAAATAATGTACCAAATAAAAAAATAAAAAAAAAACATTCCCCATATTGGGAACGCCATAGTCCTGATGTTCTGAGACTGAAAGAAGTGGGAACTATAGGATGTGAATTTGTGAGGTTTAGAAGCATCAGACTATTCTCTACTGCTCCAATATTCACCGCTAAACCCATTTCGAGCAATGTTCTGACTGCATATGAAATATTGGTAACAGGATTAAACAGAACAGTGACAAACAACATAATATAAGAATCGGTTAGATTAACCCTAGATGGTTATAACTCGTCGAATCGACGACGCTCTCTTACTCTTTCTCTCATAACTTTTTTGTGCTTGCTCAAATTGCGCTCTTTTTTTTACACAATGTTAGTTGCTGACGAGATCTTGCTGTGAGTGGATGTGCGTGGTGTAAACATTTTGCGAACATAGAGATTTACATATGTACTCGTCGAACCGACGAGTTATAACTTTAGTGTGACTTTTTGAATTTATATGGGCACTTATTTTTTAATTTAGTTTGTTTCCACTTTTTTATAAAAAATAAGTGTTATAATTTGTATAATATAAAAACTGTTTTTAAGCAGTTCTGATTAATTTCCGGTGAACATTTTGAATTTTAATTTATTTTAGAACTGCAATATGGGCAGCAAAAAAGCTCTCACGGAGTCTGACATAGAACGGTTTTTATTGGATTGTGACAATGATTATCCCATTGATTCTGATATTTTCGGTCTTGAGGAAATTGATTTTAGCGACGACAACAATAACAGCAAAACTGCAGATCAGGCTGATGATATGGTCCCTGAATATGATGAGTTTCGTGGTGATGAAGACATGATTCCATCGGAAACAGATGATGACTTCTCGGATGAAGATGAAATCCCATTGAACGTTCTGCGCTCGTCAGCAAATAAAACCAGACTTCGTGGTAAAAACTTTCATAAGTGGACAACCAAAAAAGGCAAATCACATCGCCGAGCAATGGCATATGTCCATAAGGCAAGAGGGCCGTCCCGAGAGTGCAGAGCCATCGAAGATCCTTTTCAATGTTTTAAGTTATTTATTACGCCAGAAATTGTTGCTGAGATTGTACAATGGACAAATGTTGAGATCAAGAATCGTTGTAAACAAAACATCAATATAGAAACACAAATGCGTGAGACTGACGTGATCGAGATATATGCACTTATTGGACTTCTTGTTCTTACAGCTGTCAAAAAAGACAACCATTTAACAACAGAAGAACTTTTTGATTCTACATTTTGCGGAACGCGCTACGTATCCACCATGACGAAAATGAGATTCAAATTTTTAATGTCATGCCTTCGTTTTGACGACAAATCTATAAGATTGACACTGGTTCAAGATAAATTTGCTCCTATACGAAAAATTTGGGAGCTTTTACAAAGTACATGATAGATGCTCTTCCATACCTTGGAAAAGGTTCTAACACAACAACAATGCCTCACGCAGAATACTACGTAAAAGAGCTGACAAAAACTGTTCATGGAACCAATCGAAACGTAACGATGGATAACTGGTTTACATCGGTTCCACTTGCAAAGTCATTGCTTCTTGAGCCATATAAATTGACAATTGTTGGCACTTTGCGGTCAAATAAACGAGAAATTCCGAAGGAGATGGGCAATGTGAAAGGACGGAAACCTGGAACTTCCATGTTTTGCTATGATAACGAACTGACATTGTTGTCTTATAAACCAAAACCGAATAAGCTTATTAATCTTTTATCAAGCTGCGATGAAGAAGGTACAATCAACGCAAACAACGGAAAACCCCACATGGTTCAATTTTATAACCAAAAACAGGGGTTGACACTTTAGACCAAATGTGCAGCGTGATGTCCTGCTCTCGCAAAACCAACAGATGGCCGATGTGTCTCTTTTATGGAACTCTCAACATAACATTCGTAAATAGTTACGTAATATATACCCACAACATGTTTTCAAAAGGGAAAAAACCAAAAAACCGTCGCGAATTCTTAAAAGAGCTCCATGAATCGCTGGTGACGCCATTTTTGGAAAAAAGGCTGGAAATACCCAACTTGCGGTCCACCCTAAAGCATAATATTCAGCAAATTTTACCCAGTCCACAATCAGAAATTGAAAATGTTGACAGGGAACCAAACTTCTGTCCATCAAGCAAGCGAAGAATGACAAAGTCTTTCTGCAGGAAATGCGCCAAGAGTGTGTGCGGTGAACACAAAGTTGAGCTTTGTGCCTCATGTGTTAAATGAGGTTTTTTACTATAGTTTTTATTTATTTTTATATTCTTTTATATATTATACTCAAAGGCTGTGCATGAAATAAGGCACTTTACTTTAAGTTTTTTTTTATTCTGTATTTTAAAAAAGGTAGTTCCTTAAAAAAACTAACAAAGAGGCTGGAAACTAATGCAAAGATTAATGCGACAAAAAAAAAAAAAATTTGTTTATTATTATTTTTTTTTTACTCTTAAATAAAAAACATTACTAAAAATGATTTTGGTGTATTTTTGACTTGCATAGTTCGCATATAGGAATTTCTTAAAAACAAAGTTCGTTGATTCGACGAGTTATAACCTTAGTGTAGGGTAAAAATATAATAACCATCCAGGGTTAAGTAAGCTTAGGTTTGTTGTTCGTTTTTTCTTTCTTTCTTTTTCTTCGCTTTTCTTCAATGTTCTATTTTTTCACAGTTCTGTTTTGTCATAGAACCATAATATGATATCGAGGGCTAAAGTCAAATAACGTTATCTACAGTAAATTTACCAATAATTCGAAGGCTTAATGTCAATCAATATTATCTACGAAAAGACAGAGAAATAATAATTATTACTATTACATAATATAGTTTTTTGTAGATGAAGTTATTTGAACTAGAAGACCTAGAATTATTTGCATGTTTTTTTGTAGATATCGTTATTCGAACTAGAAGACCTAGAATTATTTTCATGTTTTTTTGTGAATAAAGTTATTTGAACTAGAAGACCTAGAATTATTTTCATGTTTTTTTGTGGATAAAGTTATTTGAACTAGAAGACCTAGAATTATTTGCATGTTTTTTTGTAGATAACGTTATTTGAACTAGAAGACCTATAATTATTTTCATGTTTTTTTGTGGATAAAGTTATTTGAACTAGAAGACCTAGAATTATTTTCATGTTTTTTTGTAGATAACATTATTTGAACTAGAAGACCTAGAATTATTTTCATGTTTTTTTGTGGATAAAGTTATTTGAACTAGAAGACCTAGAATTATTTGCATGTTTTTTGTAGATAACGTTATTTGAACTAGAAGACCTAGAATTATTTGTAGATTTATTATGTGGCTTTAAGACTTAAAATTATTTTTAGATAACGCCATTTGCCTTTAAGACCTAGTATTATTTGTATGTTTTTTGTAAATAACGTTGTTTGACTTTAAGCCTTTGATATATTGATACTTGGAACGGTGTATATCAATATGTGCATGTTTGCAGATAACTTTGAGCCGGTACCGCCGCCCGCCCCCTTCAAGCGGCCCGTCCCGCCGAAGGAGCGCCGACCGTTGCCACCCTGGAATGGGTACGGCACCCATGACGACTCCTCGGGAAACTGCATCGCCATCACGCCCAAGGCCGTTAAGGTGGATCAGCTCAAGTTCTACGAGAAAGACAAGTACGGCTACTTTCAATAAAAACAAAAACCTGTATCGGACAGAAACTTATACCCAATAAATTTATTTTGTTAGTTTACTTAGTTAGTTTGTCTACAATAATACTAGCCCAGACCTGTGAAAAATCTTGGGATATTATATTTACAATTTTGAAATCGACAATTAAAACAATTTTCTTTTTAAATATTAGGTAGATACCTACCTATTTTATTGCGTTTCTGAATCCTTCACATAATCAGTTTCAATTTTGCTTCATTTTCAAAATTGCAACTGATTGTGTGAAGGATTCAACTGCGTGTCTGAATCCTTCACACAATCAGTTGCAATTTTAGAGAGTACTTGGCGCCAAAAATATTTTTCTTTCTTGATCATGAATTCTTGCTTTTCATATAGTGTTCCATGTGGCCGCCATTGTTGATACGTTAAACAAGAATCCAGATGAATTTTAGATGTCTCGAATCTTTCTATGGCGTCTACAATATGTTTCCAGTCGTCATAACCTTCCATCGAAACATTTTGTATTTTTTTAGATGCCCGATTTGCGAATAACCTAGAACGTATATGGCCTTTAGTCGTGTCTAACTTAAGTTGATTTTATATACTTTTATTTATAATTTTTACTAAATTTTGCTAAAAATGTTAGGTTACTTCTGACTTCTGAGTTCGCGCCCCGCGGCGGCCGGGGCCCCGGCCCGTCGCGGGGCCCGCAGCATTTTGCCAGCCCTGCCACCCTGTAGTTTCGCCACTGACAATCGCATAGCATTGGTTTCTCAGATGGAACATTGTTATTCCAAAGTGTTATTCAAAAGTATTCAAAATGCCGCGGGGCCCGCGGCATTTTGCCAGCCCTGCTACCCTGTAGTTTCGCCACTGACAATCGCATAGCATTGGTTTCTCAGATGGAACATTGTTATTCCAAAGGGTCGATAAGCAGTGTTGATTTAATTGTTTATTTTTAATGTCACTAGATAGCATTCATCTACATAAATAAAAATGTAAATGTTCGTTTCTTCAAAATCTTAAATCTCTGAAAGTTCTTCACCAATTGCTTTGAAATTTTGACACTACGTTGCATTCGAATACGCATGCGTTTTTGTATACCTATATTATATAAATGTCACCTGTGACAGGTAAAAACATGCTTTTTTGAAAAACAGTGCCACCTGTTGGACAAACACGTTTTTTTTAAAACGGCGTCATCTGTTGGACATAAAAGCAACACTCGCTATTTTTTTTTTGTGTATTACAGATTGTGTGTCCATTTACAATACACATGTAACATTAACTACATATAGATGATACGAAACAATGAAAGAAAAAAGAATAGAAATAAAAAGTTATAAATAGTGATTTTTGGCATTTTGTTTTCTATCTCCACATACTGGTGGGGGAAAGGTAGTAATGCTATAAATTAGATCAAATATACATTAAAACACATTTTTACAATCTAATGTACGGGTCCTGGCTTGAAAAATATTATCATTTAAATAAAATGTTGTTTATTTCCCTTATTACATGTCACAATTAGGTTTATTCAAAGTTGAAATTTTAATTAACGCCATCTGCATTAGTAGTTGGCTGAATGTTTTGCCGGTGTACCGCAAGATGCATGGGCGTGACAATTTTAAATCCGCCCACAGGCCCCGCGTACCTCGTACTTCCTTACTGCAAGCTGGCGACAAAGGTCTCGTAGAAAATGTTCAAATTGCCATCTCCTCTCCTTTTTTTACCTCCATGGTCAAAGGGCTCGATAACGGTGATAGCTCGATATATTGGGACGAATGGCAACCCTATACCAAATGCATAGATAACTTTAAGATTGTGTTAAAAACTGTAACTGGATAAAAAAGAACACAATAAAATAATAGGTAAGGTTAGTGTTAGGTTATATAGATATCCACTTGTTGGAGAATCAAATTTTTTTTGTTCCTAGAATCTGAACAGTCGAATATAATATAGGTGTTCTAAAAATTTTTACTAATAACACTGGTTATTTTAATCCTATGTCTAGAATGTCTCGATCATTCTCGTAAGTAATATAACTTGTTTCAAGAGATATCTCCTCGATTTCTGTACCTAAAAAAAAACAAACAAATAGTGTTTGTTGATTTTTGATGGTTTGATATTTTCTATTATATACCGAATTTAAACATATTTTTAAAATTATTATGTCTTGTAATTTTTGTAATTTTAAGCTTTGTATAAAAAAATACTGATATTGTTGTGTTTCCTTCAGTGAATGTGCAAATGTGATTAGTCTAGGGACATTTATATTTGTATGTAAATTTATTTTATACTAACCACAAGAATATGATTTAAGATTTTCACGGCCAAAAGTATTTTTGTTATTTGTTTTTGGGGTGTTATGCCGTGTTGCGCTAACTCCTTCTTTAGCCTTTTTGGCTAAAGAAGGAGTTAGCGCAACACGGCATAACACCCCAAAAACAAATAACAAAAATAACCACAATAATGTATTTTAAATTTCCTGTTTGTGTTTCAAATAGAAATAAAACAAAAAATGTATTAATATAATGAACAGAGACTGTAAGTAACTGCATTTCAGACTTGGTTATGACTCCAATATCCTGAGGTTCTGTGCGCGCCTTGTCACCAGCATCCCAGAATACGCTCACCGCAAGTTCATCATCAGTCTCTTCCTCTTCAACGACAGTATGACAGTCTATGAAAAGGGAGACAGGAACTCTCCATATCCGGTAATACAACAATACATTGCAACCATTACCCACCCCAAACATTGACTTTCTCTGACAATCTGACAGGCCATTAACCCATAATTTGTTCACTGTCGATCACTCCCACCGCTAGTATTTTAACCTTCGAAAACTAAATCTGCTTGCAAACACTTACAAAGACGTCTTTTTTACCTGGTGTGTGAATTCCTCGCCGCCGTCACTAGGCATAAATAAAAACCCCAGATATCATGAAAAAGGTTTTTGACTTATTTACAAAAACTGAGTATTTAAATAGAAGATTAAAAAATTATGTAAAATAACGCTTGCCTGGATTGCAACAATAACATTTGGCTGTCATCAGTTGTTTTGTTTTGCTCCATCTAAAATTAATTTTTTACCATTCTTTTTTGTTTTCTGGCAAAAAAAAGTGTAGTGTGTTGTGCCTTGAGGTTTCTTCTCCCTCCTGATCTTCCAGGAGTCACTTTTCGCTGCTGATTTCCAGATATTTATAAACTTTTTTTACTTCTGTCATTTTCCATACTATTGTTGTAGTTGTTTACTGTTGTGAATAATGGAGGAAGATTTCCCTCCTGGACTCCCTACAAAGCCCCCAGATCCCTCTCCAGACCCCCCAGACGTGGAAAATGTAGAAATTTCTGACAGTGATTCTGTCATTTTGACTTCTACCAAAAAAAGGAAATTTACTCCTTCTTCCCCAATAAAACTTGATTCGCCTTCGACTTCACAGTCCCCACCAGCACTTTCTCAACTTCCTCCAACAAACTTTTATTCTCTTCATTCCCGTGGCCCATTCATTGTATACGCCCAAAAAACTGAGCAAGGAAAAACCATCCACCCTCTTGAATTTGGCAAATTCCTATCAAATAGCAAGAATCTTTCAATCAAGCCTGGAGGTGTAAAAGCCGAGGGTCGCTTCCGAATCTCCGTTGAATTCCTCTCAGGCTCAGCTGCTAACAGTTTCATCAAAAATATCTTCATTTCATCAAATTCAAAGTTCAAGGCATATATCCCTACTTTCAATGTCACTCGCATGGGCCTGGTCAGAGGTATCTCGACCGATCTGTCCATCGAAGAAATTCTGTCTTCGCTTTCAACCCCCCAACACATTGACAATCCCATAAAAGCCAGGAGGCTAAATTACAAGGACTCCTCTGAGGGTATAATTTCCTGGAAGCCCTCCCAATCTGTCGTTATCACCTTTGAAGGTCAATCTCTTCCCTCCCATATATATTTATTCTTCAACTCATTACCAGTTGAAATGTATACTTATCCCACCACTCAATGTTTCAATTGCTGCCGTTTTGGCCATACCAAAGCTGCATGCAGATCTCAACCCAGATGTTTTAAATGTGGAGAAAACCACGCAGCTGACCAATGTTCTTCTTCCTCCTCACCAGTGGCGGCCAGCTAATATGTGCTCCCGAGCGCCGAACAACCAACAATATTTCCGACATGGCTAATCACAATACGAAACTCGGATCGGTTATAATATCTCATTCAAAAGGTACCTACTTAGCGCGCAACTTGCAGACCGACTTGTGCCTATGTTCGTAGCAGTTCGTTTTCGATTGCGATCCAAAATTTAACTGCTTTGTCGCATATTCTGTGGAACAGTCGAAAGCGTGGGTACATACCAGTTCATACTATTCTTTGCAAATAATACCATATCATGAACGGCGTTCGGGGTTTTACCACCACATCAGAAGGAACGGTTTATTCAGTAGAAAGTTAAACTAAAACGCGTATGTTTGATGTTATTGTTGATATTGTGGTTTCAATTAACCATCTGCTATTTTCAGCGAATGTTTCGCTTCTTCGATACAAGCATTTAAGATAAAATTTGTCATTAAGATATGAATGATGGTCAGATTACTTATTATCAGTTCAGTCAGCCGTCGCCTTTGCCGGACACTGTCTGTTGAGTTTAAAACTTTTCTTACTCTGCGAAAGTTTTGAAGTTGCAGGTTATATCGATCTTGTATATCAATTTTATTAATAAGGCATATCAATTGCAGGTTATACCAATATATGTTTACTTTTGTGTTTGTTCAACGTATAAATTAAGAATGAGTTTGAATGTGGAATATATTAAGAACAATAGGTCGAGTTTTGAAAACAAAGTGATAATAAAAAATGCCGGTCCACCTAAACCTGAACTGATAATAAAACAAGAGTGCAAATCTGGATCGAAGAAGTTTACTCGATCATTTAACAAAACAATGTATAACAAAGCTTCTTGGCTCTGTGGATGTGATCAATTGAATAGTTTATTTTGTTTTCCGTGTTTAATTTACGATGTTGATTCAGTTTGGACAATTAGCGGTGTTACTGATTTAACTCACCTTTCTGAAAAAATCAAAAAACATAATTCTTGTCATTTACATTTGCAAAAAGTTTTAAGCTTAAAGGTTTTAGGAAAAGTTGACATCAGAATGCAATTGGATTCAGGCTACCGTGCCCAAGTTAAACACCATAATGAGCTAGTTAATAAAAATCGATACATCCTGTCCAAACTTATTGATTGCGTAAAATTTTGTGGTGCATTTGAATTAGCTATGCGTGGACATGACGAAAAAAGAGACTCAGTTAATCCCGGAGTGTATCGTGGTTTAATTGATTTTGTGGTCGAACTTGATATGGCAATGAAGCAGCATATGGAATCAGACTCTATATTCAAGGGTACTTCAAAGACAATACAAAATGAAATATTAGATGCAATTTTGGAAGTGTATCACAGCGAAGTAAAATCACAAATTTCAAAGTGTGAATTTGTAGCGATTCAAGCGGATGAAACGACTGATGTATCCACAGTTATGCAAATGGTAATGATCATTCGTTACGAACGGAATGGCGAAATCTGCGAACGGTTTTGGAAGTATTTAACACCAAAATCCCACTGTGCCGTTGGATTATCAGATTCGCTGTTTCAAGAACTTGGCATTTTAAATATATCTCGGAAGCAATTCATTGCTCAGTGCTACGACGGTGCTTCTGTAATGAGTGGGAAAATTGGCGGGGTTAAGGCCAAAATTCAAAATGTGTTTCCGTATGCGCATTACATCCACTGCTACGCCCATCAACTAAATTTAATTGTAGAAAAAAGTGTGTCCCAAAGTAAAGAAGTGAAAATGTTTTTTTCGAATTTGCACACATTCCCCAAGTTTTTTTCGCGGTCGTCGAAACGAACAGATATTTTAAATGAAATAGTGAAACGCAAAATTCCCTCAGTTTCTCAGACGAGGTGGAATTTTAATATAAGGACAATTAAAACCGTTGGTACTAATCGCGAATCCCTAATTGAGTGCATGGAGACGATTTTGGAATCCGACAATGACAGCAATACCATCAATCAAGCTGATATGCTCTTACGCTACCTCAAAGATGAAACATTTATTTATTGGTTGAATTTTTTCCAAAAAATTATGCCGCATTGTGATATTTTATTCCGACAATTGCAGTTAAAAAACTTAGATCCCGTTATAATCCGAAATAACCTCAATGAGTTTGAAAAATCTGTTCAAAATGTACGCAATTCTACAGACAATTTTCCTGAGCCACCTACTAAACGACTAAAAACCGCCAAATCAATTATTTGTAAAGAGGTCTGCGATACAATTCTGTCCGAAATGAAACAACGCTTTGAATTCAGTAAACATCTTTCTGCAGCAACATTACTCGATTGCGAAAAATTCACCGTGTACAGGTCAAATTTCCCAGAACATGATTTCAATGTGACTCTTAAAACATATGACTTCCTAAATAAAATTCAGTTAAAAGGTGAACTCTGTGCAATTTACGCCCGCGACGATTTTTCAAAAGCTGACGGAGCTTTATCAATTTTACAACTTTTTTATAGTACTTGTTTATTAGAAGACTTTTCCGAGACTGTGAAGTTACTAAAACTTGTGTGCACCATTCCAATGACTTCAGTTGAAAGCGAAAGATGTTTCTCAACGTTAAAAAGAATAAAATCCTTTTTAAGAAACACGTTTAGCCAGGACAGACTGAACGCTCTATCAGTGTTAAGCATTGAAAAAAGGTTTATTCAGTCTATGCCTGATTTCAACACGAGAGTCATAGAGGTCTTCGCTAAACAAAAGGAGCGGAGAATAGAACTTCTTTATAAATAGGTATGTACCTTTATTTAATTTATTTTCTGACTTAATGTTGTAATCCGGTGAACCGCCACATATTTTGACCACCGGCCGCCACTGCTCCTCACCCAAATGTTTTAACTGCTCAGGCTCACATACAGCTATCAACACTTCTTGCCCAGAACAATCTCGCCAAAAAAATATTAAAATTTCTATGGCCTCTCAGAACTTGTCTTTTCTGCAGGCTTCTAAACTATTCCCGCCTGTGAAAAAATCATTTGCTGAGGCTTTATCCAGCAACTCCTCATCCAACCCTCTTCCCTCCTCTACAACAACTTCTTCTCGTTCAACTAAATTCTCATACAAAAACGCTATCTCTAAACCGGCTCCTGGATACGATCAGCAACAACACAACTCACTGCTCTTAAATCCCAATGGTTCATCTCTTTCAAATGCCACAAATGGGTGTGCAAATAATTATAATCCGTCCTCAATGAACTCTCTAAAACTTTCTGAAAAACTCTCCCAAGACAATTCTTCATTTATCCAAACTCTTATTATGCTTCTAATTGAACTTATTTCTTCTCAAACTAATCTACCGTCCAACGCTGCTACTATTATTTCCACATTAAAATCATTTATTCAAAATGACTCTTCAAGATGTCAGAATACTTCAGTGGAATAGCCGAAGTGCTATTTCTAACAAATCTGATCTCCTTAACCTATTAAATTCCAACTTTATTTCTTTGGCTGCTATCTCAGAGACTTGGTTTACTCCATCCACCCACTTTAATGTGGGAGGGTATTCCTGTCTCCGCGACGACCGCCCGGAAGGTTCGGGCGGTGGTGCTGCCCTTTTTATTAAAAAATCCATATCATTTTCCCCAATAAATAATATCAAACCCCCCAATGCTGACTTCCAAATGGTTGCAGCTAAAATAAAGGACACATCCTTTATTTCAGTCTATCTTCCCCCAACAGCCCACTTCAACAAACAAACTTGGTTGCAAATTGTAAGTCAACTAAGCCCTCCTTTCTTTATATTAGGCGATTTTAATGCCCATTCCCCCGTCTGGGGTTCTGCTTTCTCCGACCGAGATGGTCGAAGTGTGATGGATTTCCTAGATCAATCCAACCTTTTCCTTTTGAATGACGGATCTCCTACTAGGATCTCACGCCCCAGCACAAACCCCAGTGCAGTGGATCTCTCGATATATTCCACTAGTCTGGCTTCTCTCTCCTCGTGGGTGGTGTCCCCCGACCCTTGCTCCAGTGATCATTTCCCGATCACCATTACTTATCAAACTTCTTTCCAATCGGACAAGTCTCATATTTCGACAAAGATTAAAACGAAACACACCAAATGGGATGAATTTAACTCTCATATGGACAAGTTCCTACTAAATTTACCCGCCACCGATATATTTTCCGTCAAAGATGACTATAATAACTTCAAATCAATGCTCATAACTGCAATAAATAAATCAAATCCTCCCCCTAAAACTAAATCTCTCAAAAAACTCCCTCCAACTCCCTGGTGGGATGAGGAATGTTCCAAAGTAGTAAGAATTCGGAAAGCTAAATCTCTTTCCTATCGTTACAATATGACTATGGAGAACTATCTTAAATACAAAAACGCTGAATCCAATGCCAAAAGGGTATTGAGGTCAAAAAAAAGATCCGGGTGGTACAACTTCTGCAGTTCAGTATCTCCGAACACTCCAATTTCGGAAGTTTGGTCTATGATCCGAAGATTTCGATCCTCCTTCAGTTCACCATCTCCTCGAGCGTCTCATTCTAAATGGATAGATGAATTCTTGGACAAATTTGCTGAAAAATTTCAAATTACCCCCTTCTGTTCCTAACTTAGATGAAATAACGCCCATCTATAATACTCCCATGTCTAATCATTGGCTAGACTCTCCATTCACCTTAATTGAGCTAAAAAATTGTTTATCGACAGTCAAGGACTCATCTCCAGGCAGAGATGGTATACCTTACAGCATAATCAAAAATAGTAATGATAATGTTCTAAACCACTTCTTAAGCATCTTAAATAAAATCTTCCAGACTGGTATAATGCCTGATGACTGGAGTTCTCAAATAATCATCCCTATTTTAAAATCAAACAAATCTCCAAATTTTGGATCCAACTACAGGCCAATCGCTCTTTCATCCACCCTCAGTAAACTTTATGAAAAATTAATTAAAAACCGATTAGAATTTTTTGTCGAGAGTAAACAGCTTCTCTCTCCATCTCAATTTGGATTTAGGAAAAAAAAATCCACTCAGGATAACCTTGCCATCATCAGCACTGATATTAATTTATCAATTTCTAAACAGGAAGTTTGTCTTGCCGTCTTTATAGATATAGAAGGCGCCTTTGACAATGTTTCCATCCCAATCCTGAAAAAAAAACTTCTAGGCCTTTGCCTTCCCCCCATGTTTGTCCAATCTATTATTAATCTATTTCTAGATAGAAAAATTTTCATTGAACTTCCAGATATTTCTCCTCAAAGTAGGTCTATTTGGAAGGGTTTACCACAAGGCGATGTATTGTCCCCCTTACTGTATAATATATACACATATGATATGCATGTCACTATTCCCCCACAAATAAAAATTATCGAGTTCGCAGATGACATAGCTTTCTTCTTATCATCCAAAATCATCCCTCTTGCCGTCAAATATCTTAACGAAACCATGAATGCCCTTTGCACATGGCTCACGTTAAATGGTCTTGAACTTTCAATCCAAAAGACTCAGTGTGTCACCTTCTCAAACCGCCATAAAACCCCCCCGTTCAAATTTTATTTAAAAATTCTCCAATCTCCAACGCTTCTGAAGTAAAATTTTTGGGAGTAACATTTGATAGGAAACTTAAATGGTCTTCCCATATTAATAATTTAGTTACTAAATGCGAAAAAAATTTAAATATCATCAGATCATTATCTGGCGTTTGGTGGGGAGCTCACCCTACTTGCATTAAGTTGCTTTACAATGCACTTATTCGAAGCCACCTCGACTATGCCTGCCCACTTTTTAGTACTGCCTCAAAAAATGTACTTAATAAATTAGACAAAATTCAATCTAAATCTTTGCGAATAATAACTGGAGCGATGCAATCGTCACCCATCAATTCCCTTCAAGTAGAATGTTCTGATCCTCCTCTTTATTTAAGGCGTCAACTATTTGCTGACAAATTTGTTCTTAAATGTTTAAATTCTAAATGTCATCAGGTTATCCCCAGCGTCTCGTTGTTCATTGAATCAACCCATTCATCTACAATCAGAGCTTCAACTAAACCTATTCCTGACATCTGTAAAAATTTTAAGTCTCTCTCAGAGCTCCACATCATCCAAAATGATCTACTTCCCTTATACAAACTAAAATATAGTCACGTCACCCTATCCCCGACAATATTAGAAGGGATCGGAATCTTTAAAAGTCATTCCAATCTCCCGGCCCGAACTGTCAATAATATGTTCAATGACATTATTTTATCTAAATGGCCCAACTTTTCTCTTTTATTTACTGATGGATCCAAATCTCCCGACTCTCGTAACTGTGGTATAGGTATTAACGTTTACCACAATAATTCTAATGATAGAATTAAGCTCATTTTCTTTATTAGTCATTTTTGTTTTTCATTCAATTCTGTAAAGAAAAAAGTTTAATAATTAATTAATTAATCTTTATTTTCATTATTTCAACAAGTTCATTTTCATAATTTCATAATTTCTACTTTATTTTCATTATTTTAACAAGTAAAGTAACCTATTTATTTGCTGATTGTGTTCATTTTATCTCATTAATATCAACAGTTTAAAATACGGTTGATGTACACTTGAGCAATCTACTGAACTGGGAACCAGTAAAAATGTTACCTATTATACACATACATTGCATGTAAGAAAAAAAATACTTAGTTTAACAAGTTATCAAATATTACATTTATATAATTATATAAACCTATGTATATAAATTTCGACTACCATAATACGGGCATGTGTCTAGTGTGGTAGTCGAAAAGCATGTAAAAACTGTACACATTAATATTTCATGAATAAAGAAAAAAAAAAAAAAAAAAAAAAAAAATATTTCATTCAATTTCAAATCAATTTTCAATATTTTCAGCTGAGTGCATTGCAATAATAGAATCTCTCAAATATATAATCAAAAATAATTTTGAACATTCCCTCGTTCTCTCTGACTCTCTTAGTTCCCTCCAGAAACTTAAATCCAGTCCTCTTCTTCATCCTGATGATCACTTTGTATGCCTTATTCGAGTGATGATAGCCTCCATTCAAAGCTCTGGTAAAACTGTAACTCTGATTTGGATTCCTGGACATGTTGGTATCATGGGTAATGATATTGCGGATGCCTTGGCAAAACAAGGAGCGTCCAACCCTGTTGTTACCCCCGTAAACCACATTCCCTTATCTGACATTTTTTCCATCATCAAAGAAAGATCCCGCAATGTTTGGGCAGAGTATTGGCACATTGCTAGTCAATCCAAGGGAGCCTGCTATGCCTCAATACAAAGGACTATTCCATCAAAACCGTGGTTTCAGCAATTCCCTCATTTTTCCAAAAAAGAAATTTCTTCACTCATTCGAATGAGGATCGGACATTGTTCCGTTCCTTCCCACCTTTTTAAAATTCATGTCCTTGACTCCCCAGATTGTACATTCTGTGGTCTAGAAGTGGGAACTTTAGATCACATATTTTTTGGTTGTCCCTCTCTAAACAAATATCCTCTCTTCTATCAAGCCTTAACTAAAATTGCCTCCCCTCCATTCAACATTTCATCTCTTTTAAGTCTGAACTCGACTCCAATTTTCATTATAATTTTGAAATTTGTCTATTTAAATAAAATTAATATTTAAATTCACCTTTCATTTCTCAATAATTTTAAATGATGGCCAAGAACACCCTTGAAGGGTGAAAGCCAGAAATAATGGAAAAAAAAAAAAAAACGCTTGCCTGTAAAATTTAATGCGGTATTTATTAGTGATTATTATTTATTTACACAGTTTGAATGCATGGGAATTCGTGCTTGCTGAGATATTCTGCAAAATGTTCCGATAAGCGTTAGATGACAGTAAAAATTCGAATGATGAACCCGGCTGGTGCCAAAATAGGTAGTCACTTGGTTGCTTCCAGGCCTTCGAAATGGAATGCAAATTTGGCTTTTTGGCAGGTTAATTTATTCCGATGTCAGTGCAAACACTGTACAAGGCTGACAGTGAACTTGTATCTTGTATGGTATCCAATTACTAGCTATAAGAACCTATGTTCAGCTAATTTTTATGCACTTACTATAAGCTATATGACCGTAGGTTCATAAAAACCACAGCAACAAAAAGGTGGCATACGTCAATCTTACCCAGTACAGTCTATTTGCGAGAGTCGTATGAGAGTTAGTTTTGTACTTAAGACTACAGTTTTAATATATTCCAGGGAGGTATGTTCTTCAAGCGCGCTCTAGTCCTGCTACCCGGCCAGGACCTGTGGGTACCGGAGAAGCCACGGAACTATGTGGCTGCTGACCTGTGGCTGGGGAACATCCTTACCATCAACCATCACTGTTTCCTGCTGGTAGATGCAGATGAGTACACGCTGCGCTATATGGAACTACACCCACATGAGGTTTGCTATTAACTATTATTTATTTGGTTGCATGACAAAATAGAACATACAAGAAGTGATGGAAAACATCACATAACTTAACCTAATCTAACCTAACCTTACTAACTTAATCAGAAACTCTACATTTAAAGAAACACTATTTTATGTGCCCCTTCTCCTTTTGAGAATATTATGTGTTTTATGATGACTCGACAAAAAATCATAACAGTGAAAATCAGAATGTTAACTAGGTTAGGGTAGGTTTTTAGGCAGTTAAAAAAAAAACCCACTTTAAATGACTTCTTTATATCACTTCACACAAAATTTCTGATTCACATTTGTCACCGTTCTGATTTGTCATGAAACTGTTTTTATTTATTTAATTTATGGTCATAATGTGTTTTATTTTTTCGTAGAATACTAGTATTTTTTTCAACAAAATAGACAGGGCCAGCCCTATGCGGGCGCAATTGGAGCAGTCCGGGCACCGAATTGTCCAGGTACCAAGGCGTTGATAATACCTAACACCTAACCAACCCTTGAGATTATTTTTCATTAAAACAGCGCTTGACAAAAATGTAATTGATTACAGTAATCACCTACCTACTAACCTAACCTAACCTAACCTAATACCTAGTGCCTAGTTGACTGATTAGTAGACTGGTTTTGTCAAGGGGTGCCATGATTTTACACTCCCTAGGCGCCGTTTGGCTTAGGGGTGGCCCTGGATATATCCAGGGCCAACCACCTATAGGAGAACCTTTATGCTTACCGTCAAGTTGGACAGTCAAAACATTCTACAAATCGTCACTCTAGTTCATTTTTATCCAACAGATCAAAACGTAAATCGGGAGAAATGCAGCTTCAAATTTTTTTTTACGAAAAACGCATATACAATGAAATTAGCCCATTCTAAGCTTACTAAAATGATTTAAAGTGATGGAAATTATTATTCTTAATTAAAATTCGTTCCAAATGTTTAAAATTACGCAGAAAACACGTTTTTAATTTGGATATAGGACAAAGTGTTGGATAAACACTCTCGGAATGTTGTTTAATTTTGATGGACTTAAGGCAAACTGCATCATTAAATATATTTAAAAAAAAATTGTTTCACTTGTATTGTATAATTAAATACTTTCTGAGAACAACTGCATACTTAACTCAATTTCGCCAAAAATGGTCTGTTGGATAAAAACGAACTAGAGTGATGAAATGTACAATATGTATTTCCTGTACTAAATAAATAAATAAAAAAAATAAGAAATAAATTAGTAGTTTATACTTTTTTGTATAAAAAATAATTTTCATTTGATTTTTTCAGTTTCCCCAAGCTGACATCAAACTCATCATGGCGAAAATAAGGAATTTCCTTCTATCCAAAGAAAATTTTTACAAAGACTTTGTTGCCAAGAACATGCCTTCATCTACCTCGGAAAAACCTCACATGATATCCAAATCTTGCATGGAGTGAGTTCTATTTATAATAATAATTGTAAATATTATTGGAATACTCACAATTAAAAGTAATAATTCTATTAATCTCTTGCAGTCGAGCGCTGAAAGAAATAATGTGCGATAAATTGTGCGAACACGAGTTTATGACCATCTGCCGTTTCTTTGCTGAAGATGAAGAAGCTCCTAAACCCAAGCGATCCTTAATCAGGTAAATTATATAATTCTACTTAGTTAATATGGGAAGTCCTGTTTCAGCTTGACCATTTTGCATCTCGTCTTGTCTTTAAATTTCGACGGTCCCCAAGAAAATTGTTGGATGTGCAAATTTGCAAATTATAACCTACTAATTTAATTGTAGAAATATATTATCAAAAACAGTAAATATGCAGAAATTACAACTACAAAGCTCTACTGCAAAACTACAAATTCGCACATCCGACATTGTTTTTCGGGACCGTCGATTTGTTTGTGCGTTCCGTTTTAGTTTTAGAAAATCTGCAGCATTCACTTCATTATTCAAGCAACCCTTTCTTTGACTAGGTTGCTTACTTTGACTATGGTTCAGTAAAGATTTCTTCGAATGTGAAATGGTTGTGTTTATTTGGTTCCTATCTGTCTGAAGAAAGTTTGAAAAAAGAATTGTCATTGAGATAGTGACAGTTTATTTATGGATAGTGACATATCTTTGAAGATAAAACTCTGATTTACCTAAGTTTTCAATTTCTCATCTTGATGGAAAGAATATTAAAACATTTGTTTTTATTAGTTGATTATTGGTTTTTCCGCTTCCAATAGCTGCTTGTGTCTCGTGAAGTGGCAGTGTCCTATGGACTGTACTAGCTCCCTGGTGAATTTTTATTAATACATATTGAGTAACCCGCTTTCATTTAATTTTTTTATATTTTATTTCACACCTCACAAGAGAACCCCTATCTTCACAGTGTAAAGACAGGGGAACCAAATCGCCACCCGGTTAGGCAGTGTTGTGAGGCGGGTTAAGGTAGGGGTTGTAAGAAGGGATTAATTAATGTGGGTCTTGAAGAGGCCTAGATTATATGAAGGAGGAACATATGCCGGTAGTTCTTTCCCCATGCGAGCAGACATACACAAAAATGAGTCGAAGAAACGACCCATTCTCATGAAACCAACATCAACTGTTAATGGATGTTCCGCTCATGTCCATTGAGTTTCACGTAGGTGCACCGATGCACAGGCGATCACGCTTGCTAGCTAGCTCCTTCGAGCAGGCTCTGTTAAAATATCCGTTGAATCGACTCAGCATGCATACATTGCGTCTGTACATTAGAGATGGCAAACGGTCTGTTAACAGTGGATTGTCAATCAGACGGACAGCCCTCATTTGCACAGAATCAAGCAGGTTTATTAGGTATTTTGGGGCTCAAGCTTAGAGATGGTTCCCAAATTCAATTGTTGGACGTACCTACTTGATATTTGTACAGAGTTAGCAGATGGTCATTATTGAAGAATTTGCTAGCCCTATACAATACACCCAGTGTCTTGAAAGCCAGATTAAAGGGTGTCGCGTACATGTCACCCTGGTACCAGATCAGCATCACCTCGGCTCGAGCCGTTCAGAATTCTTTGTATGAAACTCCATACTGCAACGCACACTAATCAGCATCGTAACGGCATCGCCTCGCCTTGGACAAACTTTTGAAATGAGACGACACTATGCTTATCCGATGCCGAGCTGATATGCGTGCGGTAATCTTTACTCGGGTTTCTAGAGAAGCCCTGATACTTGAGCCGGTCTGAAATACTTACTCCGAGCATTTCAATGGAGTCATTATTGGGGAGGGTGCTCCCGTTAAAAGATGAATGGTTTGGGCTGTGGGAACGTTGAATGGTCTCATTTCGGGTGTATTTCCCGTTCCTTCCAGTGTTGGGTTATTTACTTGTTCCAGGGCTTTGGTGTACGGAGAACTGGTTGGGAAGCTGTGGCAGAACCTTGACCGACTAACGGAGCACCTGTGCTACCTGGACGAGTACCAGACCGGGGAGCTGTCAGAAAAGGACATCTGGCAGGCCCTGCAGTCCATCCGCATTCCCCTCAAACACGACCTCATGAAGGACATGCTCTCCGTGTGCGTAGCAGCCTTTTTCTCTCTTCGTGTCATTTGGGTTTAGTCAAAATATATTTAACATCAACTTCGACCATGTCATGTCGGGGGTACTGTGTGGAGAACCCTTTTCCAGGAAAGGAAGGCGTGAACCAGTTGTATGAGGGAGGAAACACAGAGGTCTGAAAATTATTCCACAGTCAAGCTGTTGTGCACAAGAATGAGTCCTAAAAATTACACATTCTCTCTTGTGGCAGTTGTCAATAGTGAAATTTTTTGGCATGTGTTTGGTTTGTCTCCCGGTTATTTGAACCTCCTTCTGTAATAATAGTATAAATACCACCAATACTAGTATAAATTGTAAGTACATTTTTTCACAAATTTTAATCTCTATTTAATGGTGTTTCATTCCAGCATAAAGAGGAATGACAATGGAGATTATTGTTACGCTGATTTACTTGATTTCTTGAATTTTAAACTGAAACCACCAGCTCATTTCCAAGTTCCTCCCTCTAAATCTACCAAACCAGACAGGGTAAGTATAATTTCAATTACTTATACATTATTTTAATCTGTAAATGAAAATTATCAAATCTGTGCATGTTTTGTTCTCCATTTTCAGAAACCAAAGTTTGATGTAGATGCAAAAGTGGACTCAGAACTATGTCTAAACTGGAACGAATTTATCAAGTATCTCAATCTTGAGTACACCTTACAAGAAAATCCGTAAATTAATTAAAAATCAATTGTGTAGTTTTAAAAAAACTAGTTTTCATTTGTTTATTTTTGTATACATGTATACATTTTTTTTATATTTGTGTTTTTTTATGTGTATTTTTGTGTGGTATGCCACAAAATAAAACGAATTCATAATTTATAAAAAAAACATCAGTTCAAGTTTATTAAAATTATTGTAATATTACAGTCACTTCCATCAATTGAAAAATCTAAAAATTTACCTAAGTTTACTTAATATTATGGCAAAGACTTGAAACTAATGCAACATTTTCACTTATCGCCTATCGCGTCAGGTTACACGTCATACGTACGTACTTCATAAGTAGCTTACGATTAATATCCTACTTATTTATTAGATTTCCTAACTTTACGATAACTCCTTCCATTGAATCAATAGGCGGATTATCAGGAGACTAGAACTCCCATAAGGTATCTATAGACATACATAATATATTATTAATATTTCATTACATAATAATTTTATAATGTTTTATCCATTTTTGTGTTCGGTAATTTATAAAATATTTACGTTATCAATAATGCGATTTCATTTACAATTTTGGCAGGAAAATATGAATATAAATTTAATCTCTGTGAGAATATTCTTTTTATGCATTCGATTAATCCAATGCTTTATTAGTTTATTTGATTTATTTGCATCTTGAAAACAAAATAATGATGAAATTTAATGTTAACGTTACATTTTTTCTTTACTTAATTTTGCGCAATATTATCATTTGCATAGAAAAAGTAAAGAAGTTTGCAATCAAACATTTGTAAATTACAATATAAAGTCAATGTTTGCTTAAAATAATTTTTCCTGATAGTTTTATTCACTGGTGCGGTGAAAATATAAATAAATCTACATCCGTTACAATTATTCTACATATCCGTCTAATACTTTTGTCATAATAATTGATTTCAGATTACTTAAATTATTACATTCAAAATTAAAACATAATATATCACAATACAATTTTATCATGGTTTTTTTTTAATACAATGAAAATCTCCTTTCCGAAATAATCACTCGAGCCCTTCGTCTTGAATGTTTCCGTAAATAATTTAAAATATTTGAAATAGTTGCACTAAATGCACTATTCAGTCATTGGACTCATTTTAACTGGCCACCACACTAATAAACAAATGTTGTGAAATGTAATATTTAATCGAAAATCAAAGCTGCACCTTCTGCTTCCATATTCATATTTTAATTTCTAAATTTGCTAAATACCTTATAAAGAACATCTTAATTCAGTCAGCTCTTTGAAACGGCCGGGAAGTTCTTTATAAAATATGACATATTTAATTTAGGTTACAAAAAATTAAAATTGATGGAGAAATCTATTTATGTTAAGCCGGGATCTCAACTGATCTATTTCATAGAATTTATGAAATAGATCCGTGAGAATGGGCTTTTTTCTATGTTATAGAGACCCAAAGTTAAATGGACTTCAACTTTCATTCAATCACAGAGAGACTCATAGAATAGATCAGGTGAAAACGCACCATTCGGTAAGCGGAACTATTTAATATTTTTTTTTGATTTATAAGCTTAGATCTTCGATCGAATCACATTGATTTAGTAATACTACAAGCATTTGGTCGCTAGTGTGGAGGGCTGTTTAACATTGGGATGTTGTGATTTTTTTATTCTCTTCTAAATCATGGATGTTTACATAATACACAATTCAGGACTTGCATTATCTACAGCCTACCTAGATTATGAATAATGTTCAGTCACGTTTGACGACATCTTGTAGGTATAATGAGTGTCTCTCAATCGTACATCTGATACCCACAAAGTTTAGAATAAGTTTAGTTTCCTACTCCTAAGATGGCGTTTGTTTGAGCTCCATGAAGTTGCGGTTTGCAGACAGATGAACCAGCACCCGGACACAGACTTGTGATCAACTGGTGGCTGTAGTTGTATCCACTACCAACCAGCAGACACGTTGTTTTTCTTCTCTGCATGCTGCTGTGGATGCACCCTGGAAACAGAAATAACCGTGTTATTAGGTATCTGAACAGCCAGGTATTTCCCCCACCTTCCTCTTCCCCAATTTCTTCCTCAATCGGAGAAGCCAGAGTCTTGCTGGCTTCGGTTAGCAGGGAGCAGTTGGAACTTTTGTGTGGGATTCACATAATGCTGACTATCTCTTTGTTAATAACACCAAATACCCAAGAATATTAATAATACGCCAACTCCAGTAAAATATTGGCAGTATTTACTGTAGTAGTGTAGCATGTTGCATTCCTTCCCGACAACGGTGTCAAATAATTGAATTTATACGGGTTGTTACGGGACAAACAGTAATTTCCCAAAGTGAAATGAAATTATAGCAATACTCACTGATACGTTCTAGTGAGCTCCTTATGTACTGGTAGAGCGTCTTTCTTGACTCCTTGCAGCTCCATAGCCAGGGGTGATATTTTAGGCGTCTGGGGGACAATGCTGGATGCCATGCTGCTAGCGGAGTCGTTCCTCTCGTAGGGTGGGGGGATGAACGGCTGCTTGCGGAAGGCAAACCTCCACGGCGACTTGGGTGCGTCCATCTCGTAGGCCCGGTTGTCTATGCCAATACGGCCGGGTTTGATGGTCTCATTTATTGATGTGGATGTCGTCATGTCTCTGGTTTTGGATGAGAGACGCCTGGAAATTCACATAATAATAATATTAGCTATCTGCCAGATCTGCCTGCAAGGGTTCTAGGCCGAGCGCCAAGCCCAACTGAATGACAATCAGTACCTACCATCTGGATCCCATATTACCCCATATCTGGAAAGAGTGAATATCAAAATACCAGCTGTCTAATAGTATTATTAATATTAGATAATATTGGAAAATAATGAGAAGGCATGACACGACCCTTCATCAGACTACAGTTCGATAATACGCAATCATTTACAAACTCTAACCTAAAAAATTGGAAATGAATTTGTGCATTTAAAAAAAAAAAGATTTGAGCCACAATTATGTAAATTTATTATATTCTTCCACCGGAGAACACGGATGTTACTTCCTTGTAACGAATACGTATAGTTTTTAAAAACCCTGTTTTTAGCTCTTGACATCAAAAAATACAAGATTATTAATAATATTTATTTTTGTTTTTATGAAACTCCTCCACACCGCCTTTTTTATATAGCAATGGGGTCAGTTTTTCAATTTTGGCTTGTGTTTTCTTAACACTGACAATGACGATTTTTTGCGAGCATTGGCTTATAGTACAGTCACAAACTCGGTGGAGTTACCGTATGACGCACCATGCGTCGGTCAATTTGCCGCCCTAGCGAGCGAATACGAGAATTTTTTTTCATCACATCAGATTTGAAGGTGTCCTTAAGTAGGTACCTAAGTCTTTTGATAGCTCTAGCCACTGGCTTAACCTTTTCTTACCGGTGCTCTCAACTGAGTTGACATATCTCTAATTATTTCAATATTTCTGTAAGTATACTGAACACAGAGTTTACATTTTAGGTATTCCTTTGCAAGTAATTACGATAATCTAAATTTTAGTGAATATTAATTTGTTACCTTAATATTCTAGAGCCGAGGCTTTGTTCGTCTTTGCTGCCTCTCTTCTTGAACCTCGTGTCGTGGCTCTCCTCGATGATGACGTGCCGGTCGTAGGGGGTGTCATAATCCACCTCCACCAGCGTTGAGAAGCGGTGCGGGTACATCCAATCGATGATGGAGATGATGCTGCCCACGAGGATGCACAGGCAGCCTGTTGACAACACAACACAACGGTCAAACGTTACTCCTGTCCACAAAAGATATCTCCGACTGTAATAACCATACACCCTTGCATTCCTGCAATCATTCCCATACAGACACTATTGCAATCCCATTAATCCCAAACTAAAAAGGAGGAAATGTAACACTGCATAGTAACCCAAAAAGTAATCACGATTTAATTATTTTGGCCGTGAAAATCTCAAATATCTACCCTAAGGACGGCTTGTTTCGGAGAATTAGAACAATTTATCAAAATTCAACATTCATTTTCAGGTTCTGTGAAAGTCCTCTTCAAGTTCTATTCAAATAATAACTGAACTTGAAAAAATCTTTCACAGCACTTGAAAATTAACTATGAAATTTGAAGAATTGTTGAAATTCTCTGAAACAACCCGTCCTTAGAAAATAATAATAGATTAAATACTTTAGGTTTACAAACATAGTTAAATAATATGAATATCCTGGTCGCATGACAGACTTTATTTATTGAAATTGAAAGGTACATTAGGTATATAATGACAGCAAAGTCTAGTTTAATACAGTATATAGGTTAAGTTAGGTTAGTAAGGTTAAGATAGGTTAGTTAGATGAGGTTTTCACAAAAAAGCTAATCTATTACAGTCGTCACCAATTTCACCATGGCTGAAATGGTATAGGCTTTGTAAATGCGCATCCTGGTCGTAGGACAGATTTGGTTTTGTTAGATTCGTGAGTGGGTTGGTGGTCAACGTTTTCAAGAACTATAAAATAATAATAAGCCTCAGCACAAAGTATAATGAGATTATTATTAGAAGCCGATCCCAACTCCCGACCTCTAAAATATTGGAAAATAGTCCCACTGGCTCCGGGCAATTGCAACTCTAGTGGGGTAATCACAGAAAAATATTGCGCAATGCGTGAACTAAGTAGTCATATTTTCAGGTAATTTGAAATTGTAGATTTTAAGTACCTACTTCCGTAAACCAAGTCAATACCAATATGTGTAGCAAAACACACAACTTTTTTATTTCTTCATTTCAAATTCACTCTCCCATGAGATCAAGTAAAAATTAAATTGTTTTGACTACCTAAGCATAAAATTGACTTATTTTCCGCTCATTTACCTACCTAATTTACTTGGCTAATTTCTATGGTGCGGCATTTGTGAAATATCGCCTGGAGGGCGCTCTAGAAAATAACGAAAACTGTTATTAAATTATATATTATCATGCCTACAAGCAACATAGATACTAGAAGTCTTATTAATTAGATTCTTTCACACCCGTTCGGCGTTGGTGCTGTAAAGCCGTCTTCGAGCCTGTTTTAAGAACACCACTGGTTTTAACCAAACAAACGCCATGGTAATAAGTGAAGTTTTCACTGTTCTAACATAACGAATCGCGTAATATTATAAAACAGGAAATTGCTATTTAAAAAATCGAGCATTGTCATGCTGTGAACAGGATGACTAGCGAATAGCGAATACTACAGGGTTTTCCAATAAGAGGTGTTATTTTGTTAGCCCGCTATTTCGGTAGATGTTACTTTTGAAGCTGTCATTTTCTGACATTTGACAAGTAGAAACTACGCCAAATAAAAATGGAATGATACACGCTTCAACAACGCATTAAATTTATTAAAATTCACTTGAGTGAATCAAATGCAAATCATCTTGAGTGATGATGCCCATTTCCACCTCGGTGGCTTCGTCAACAAGCAAAATTGTCGCATCTGGGGCTCGGAAAACCCAAGAGTTATTGTTGAAAAGCCTCCCTATCCTCAACGTGTGAATGTTTGGTGCGGTTTATGGTCCGGCGGAGTCATTGAACCTTACTTATTCGAAAATAAGGCTGGAGCAACAGTTACGGTGAATGGATTGCGCTATCGAGAGATGATTAATGATTTGTTATGGCCAGAATTGGATGGTATTGATCTGGACAACGTATACTTTCAACAAGACGGCGCTACGTGCAACACAAGCAACGAAACCATTGATCTTTTACGATTGAATATCAAAATAACACCTCTTATTGGAAAACCTGTTGATTAATGTTGATTGATTAGTATTTACATGCCTTGTAAAATTATTTTTAGATACTACCTACGTTTATTTTTATGTTCATATTGAATCATTACGCTACACTATAATACCTACTCGCAGGTGTCTGAGAAGATTGGCAATCAATAAGTCAATATTGATGTTGGGAGTTGGTTTTCCAGGAAATATACATAATTTACGAGGTATTTTCTACGTTGGGGAGGTGGATATGACCTCCAAGGACACGGACATCAGGTAGCCCCCGTAACAGGTTCATCAGCAGCCGCGAAAGTACACGGTGCGTATATGTACCTGCAAGCAGCACGAGCCAGAAGCACCAGCCCAGCGAGAAGTGCAGCATGCCCCCCTCCAGCGGCACGGTGAGCGCGCGCGCCGGCAGCAGCGCCCAATAGCCCAGACCCGCCGCCAGCAGCCAGCAGCCCGTGCCCACCATCAGGTATCCTCCGTAGCGCGGCACCACCACCAGCAGTAGGTTCATCAGCAGCCAAGAGGCGAAAGCCACCCTGAAAGATAAACAACGATTAGGATCATGTTTTATTGTTCTGTCTTATGTCTCTTGGGGCGGAGGGCATCCACTAGGAAACCACTTCTATTAAAAAAAAATACAGTGTATGGCAAGCCTACGCACGACGGAAGTGAAACTTTTAGTATTCTTCTCTCTCTCTTTTCATTTCATTCTCTCTTTTTTCTCACTTCTATCTCATCACTACTCATTTTTGACACTAAAACTCTGTTCCAAATCGAATAAACCACAATCAATTACGTATTTCACTCGTATTACACTCACCGCGCAGTACACGAAGCAAGCAGCTGATGCCTGGCGTGGCGTCGTTGGCTAGAGAGAGAGGAAAAGAGAGAAGAGAGAGAGAGAACGTTCGTCAGTGGCTCCCTCACCTCAGTAAGCTACTACGGTGAGAGAGCGACAGTTAACGGTGAGCGGTGGTGGGGGTCCCGTACCCAATGATCACGGTTTTTCGTGACGGTCAGAGTCGGTTTTACTCCGGTCCTCGAAAATGCATGACGCGCGTAAAGAAGTTTCACTTCAAAAGTTTGATAACATCGGTATCCATGAGAACTTCTCAATCGAAATCCTATTTATAGCAGTGCCTTTGTGGGTTTTCCTTAACTTAGGGTTTTCTTTAACATTTCATATTAGGAAAAAGAAAAATCGAAGCTTTGTCACTCGAATGTAACCTTCTCGGGTTTGTTGTTGCTTTCATCGAGTCTTGAGTGAATCCCAGACCTATTTCAATGATTTTACTTTTTGTTATGAGTGAATCGTTTATTTATATGAATCTACTCTCCGTACTTATTTCAATCTACTATCCGCTAATTAATTAATTTGTATTTTTGTGCAAACTGACGTCGCGAATAATCTGCAAAATATATTATTAATCCGCAAATCTGCGAGCATTCGGTATGAAGTAGGTATTGTATTGTATTAACCTGCGCTAAGTAGCTTGAGGCCCGCGGGCGCTGCATGATTGTTGCTAAGCGGATTCTGATTAAATCTCTACAAATTACGACAGAAGTCTTCAACCTTGGAGCGAATTAAGCGAAGTGAACACAAATAATGCTTTATCGTGTTCAATATCTAAATGGAAGTGAATTCAGATTTCTGAATCAATATTGAAATAGATTATTATGATGTGGCCGTGGCGTAATCTAATTGAAACTATCTCAAGTATTATAAATTTATGCATTTTGGTGAATTTTTAGTATTTGCATCAAAACAAACTTTGATCTAAAACGATGTTTAAAAGTTTTTATTATCTTTTCTGTCTAAAATGGATCTCCATGAACCCTACATCGATCTGTCTAAAATGGCTCCAAGATAAAATCTCCAAGACCCCTACATCATTTTGTCTAAAATGGCTCATTTCCAAGACCCCTACAAAATTCTGTCTAAAATGGCTCATCTCCAAGAGCCCTACATAATTGTGTCTAAAATGGCTCATCTTCAAGACCCCTACATCATTCTGTCTAAAATGGCTCATCTCCAAGACCCCTACATAATTGTGTCTAAAATGGCTCATCTTCAAGACCCCTACATCATTCTGTCTAAAATGGCTCATCTCCAAGAGCCCTACATAATTGTGTCTAAAATGGCTTATCTTCAAGACCCCTACACCATTCTGTCTAAAATGGCTCATCTCAAAGACCCCTACAAAATTGTGTCTAAAATGGCTCATCTTCAAGACCCCTACATCATTCTGTCTAAAATGGCTCATCTCCAAGACCCCTACATTATTTTGTCTAAAATAGCTCATCTCTAAGACCCCTACATCATTTTACAAAATTCCAAAAGTTGACTTTGCTAACCCTTAATTTTATTGTACAATTGTGAAATATTTTTTGTTGTTTTCTTTCCAAAGACGACAGAAAGACAGCCACCATCCTACTCCTTTGCAATTTTTGCTTAGGGTAAACAGAAATATGTCAGTTTCACATTACCCTTAAACAAGCCACGTTAATTTCAGAAGTCCCTAGAGTCTGATGTTAGTTGCAATGTAACAACAAACGAAATTTTATTTAATTTCTATTAGTTAATTATATTATATATCCGCAAATACATTTAAACACCGCACAACTATCTTTTAAGAGATTTTTTATTTTTTTTATTTATTTTATAAAATACAGTATAATTATTTAAATTTACATAGTAAGAACATATTTCAATAAAAATTAACATGTTTACCTTTACAAGAGTCTAAAACTCGTGTGAAAGGGAAAAAAAAACTTAACATACATATGTAAATAGAAGAAAAAAAGAATCATAAAAACATATAAAGTGAAGAGATTTTAGTTTTTTTATACAATAATTTATAAAATAATATAGTGAGATATCATCGTCATTCTAATTCGTTAAATCATTTAAGATTGTGAAGTTTATTTTATTTTTAAATTTATTATAATCCGGTTCTAATCTCATCTCTGTCGTTAGTTGATTAAACCACACCACTCCAGTGTACGTGTAATAGTGTTGTGCAAAATGCTGATGAAAATGTATACATTTGCTTTTAAAAGCTTATACTCAATTTGTTCATCAATAATGACTTAAAATCATTAATCTAAAATCGTTTTAGGTCATTAGTCGTTGGGCATCAAACTTGCCTGTCTCCATACAAGATATTTAAAAAAAAACATAACTCTCAACTACATAGAACAAATAATAACCATTGTTGAATTAACCCAATGCAAATAACTCGCAATTACATCTTATCAATAACTTGCAATTAGCTAATATCTCCATGGACTTGTCTTATATTACCGGAATAAACAATCACTTCTAATTTCTACACCAGGTCAACAATCAATAGTTCTCTTTATACAAACGAAACTTTTAAAGCTTAAATTGCTTGTAATTTCCAATCACAACAATGAACGGAAAAAAAACTCTATTAGGAATTTTGTATTGTGATACTTTAAAAAAATCCATGTAATGGACATTGGGATCATTTCTACTAGGCTGTGTCCTTTACTGGTCAGGTAGGTACCTTTTCGTTAAATTAGATATACGGGTAAATCAGTTTAAATAGACTCTTGATTGTGTAGTGGTGTATACTGGATGAGTAAAAAAATAATTGAATTTTACATAATTTTGTTTTTGTTAAATCGGACATCCAGCGATCAAATGTTTTCAAAACATCGGGAAAACAAAAACATTGGGTGGGGGTTATAACTTTTTTGTTTTCCTTCGGTCAAGTAAAACAAAAAAAATGCGGCCCTGCCCCAACGTTTCATGTTTGCACAAACATTTGATTCAATGTTTGTGGTAATATTACCGCTGGAGATCCGCCACCAGGAAGCTGGAGAATGAAACAAAAATATTTTCGAATTGAATAGAAGTCTAAATTTAAACGGAAACATTGCTACGCACCCAGTACAGTTGGGAATTTGCGGGGAAATAGATACTTCCAAATTAGTAAGAAAAACTTATTCGAAACATTACTATCTGCGTGCAAAAATACATTAAAAACGTGTCCCATTTAAAATTATATTATATTATTATAATTATAAAAGATTACGCCTTTAAGTTTTTAAATTTGGATAATCTAACACTGATTATGTATAATTGTATATACGTGACCATATATAAGTCGTTCTGGAAAAGTTATAATATGAACAAAATGTCCAAACGCTCCAGTTGTCATCGGACTGTATTGATGATGACAGTTGATTGGGATACAATATTTGGCGGGTTTTGATAAGATTGATCTTCAAGAGTTGAAAGTTCGTGAAGTTAGTTGGCTCTGCTAGGGCCAACCTTGTGCGTGTTTTATCAATGGCATTGGACTAACAGCTATCAGCTGTGCGATGTTGTCACAATGCCTCCACTAGTTCACTGGGATAATGGGCGATTTGAAAACATTGCATAAATAATGTGAGCCGACATAAATATAAAATATTAATGCATTCGTCGTGATGGTATAAAAGCTAACAACAGGGAATCTAATCCATTAAATAATATTAATCCTATAAGATCGAGTTCAGAACACTTTGGAGAAGCCTCAATTTAATATACCTACCAATATTGTTGTTTCCACTGCAAATAATATATAATTGCCAAATATCCGTTTACGTCATTTAAAACCACAAATATAAACCCGTAAAAAAACAAAGCTTTTCTACTGTTATATGTACACCTATTCTTATGAACAGACGCATTCATTAGTTTTTATGAACAGACTTATTCATTAGTTTTTTATGAACAGACGTATTCATTAGTTTTTATGAACAGACTTATTCATTAGTTTTTATGAACAGACGTATTCATTAGTTTTTATGAACAGACTTATTCATTAGTTTTTATGAACAGACGTATTCATTAGTTTTTATGAACAGACGTATTCATTAGTTTTTATGAACATACGTATTCATTAGTTTTTATGAACAGACTCATTCATTAGTTTTTATGAACAGACGTATTCATTAGTTTTTATGAACAGACGTAGATATTCATTACAGTGGGTGGCCAAATTATTATACTCAAAACTATTTCTTTGTATTTTGTCAGTTTGTTATGAAATAACAAACAATATAGACAATATATACTAGAATATATTGTTTTAATTCTAGTAAGTGTATTTAGGAATAAAAATTAAACATGTGTAGATAAGTTGAATAGTCTATTAAAAGAGAAATACATATTATTCAGTATTTGGTTACTCCGCCTTTAGCTTCTATGATGGCTTGAACGCGGCGTGGCATGCTTTCAATGCATGATATGGCTTCTTCTTGGAGTTTTGGAGTGTTGTGCCATACTCTAATGATATTCTCAATCAGTTATTTTTTGTTTGTTATAATTTTATCCCTTGACATTTCAGTTTTCAGGACTGCCCACACATTTTCTATAGGATTCAAGTCGGGCGAGTTTCCAGGCCAGTTCAGGGTATTAATCTGTTTGTTTTTTAGGTATTCTGTGATAGATTTGGCTTTATGACAGGGAGCAGAGTCTTGCATGAATATAAAATTCCTATTAGGGAACCATTCTGCTACCTGTGGGATCAATTTTTTTTCCAGAACTTTCTTATACTGATCCTGACGCATAGTTCCTTGGACGATGTACAGCCTTCCAGTCCCTTTACTGCTGATGACGGACCATATCATCACTGAAGCAGGATGCTTTACACGTTCCACAATGCAGTCTTCATTGATTTTTTCATGCGTCTTTCGCCGAACAAACTCAGTTTTATCTTGGAGAATCTGTATTGACGACTCGTCCGAGAAACAAACCTGCAAGAAATTGTTTTTTTATAAATATGTAAAAAACGATACTCTAAGCATGTGTATTCTTATTATTAGGGTTATTCAAACCTTGCTCCAGTCTTCCTGTGTCCAGTGTCGATGCTCCTTGGCCCAGGCCAGACGTTTGGCCTTCATGGCAGGAGTGAGTTTTGGTTTTTTTAGTGGCCGACAACATTTCAGTCCCGTTTCTACAAATCTTCGCCTGAGAGTCCGCTCTGATATTTGTACTCCATTATCATTAAGAATTTGTTTTATGACGAGCCGTGGCTTTCGACGGTTTTCAAGTGTAATGCGACGTATTTCTCGCTCAGTTCGAGGTGTTGTAATGCGTTTTCGCTCGCATTTACCGACTCGATCCTCCTTGATCGGTATTTCGGCGTCCACTTTTTGCTTGATATTACGAACACTGGACTGTGATACATCACACAAATCAGCAATTTGACGCTGGTTATATTGACAATGCCGTAACATTGTCGAAATCTGTGCTTTTTTCCTTGGTGTTAGGTCAGCACACTTCCCCATATCTGTTAATAAACATTTTTAGGTTAGGTCGGTTGACAACCAATAAAAAAACAAAAAAAAAACAAAAACTAACTAAAACATGATCACAATGTATTGATCGAGTACTAGAATAATTCTAAATGTAAAAAAATCGAACACTTACTGAATAATAAGTCGATAACACTGAAGCCAAGATTTTTTTCGAAGACTTCTCACAAGCCAGCACAGTAAAATTTTCGACATGTACTGATACTAGCAGCCGCCATTTTGATAAAAAAAAAACATTTATGTGTTGCCACACTGATGAAAGTGTTGCCAGATATAGTGGCTAATCAGTAAATTGAAAAACCATAACATTTTTCCAATAATAAATTAATTATAGCCACCACTTTCACAGATAGCGACGTTTTTTTGTTTGAGTATAATAATTTGGCCACCCACTGTAGTTTTTATGAACAGAAGTATTCATTAGTTTTTTTGGTTTGATTGAGGATTAAACCTTCCTCCCCAGGGAGTGATTAAATAAGTGAACCGTGCTGACACTTAAACCAAATCCTAATTGAATGGTACCGAGATTTATTTCGTATATTAACTGCAGTTAATTTTAACTTTAACTGGCAGATAAAGGATGAAAGTAGACTAAATGCTGTAGAAATTAAATCCCTGAGGCGTATGTGTGATTATGTATGATCGTGTAAGAAATGTGGAGATCCGCAAAGAGTGCAAGGCTGATGTAAGCGTAATGAGTAAGATCAAGAATAGGACGTTTAGATGGTATTTGAGCAGGTACAGCAAATGAGCGAAGAAAGGAGTGTAAGGAGAATATATTATGCAAATGTGAATGGTAGCAGAAGTCGGGGACGCCCGAAGAAGACATGGCACGATCAAGTGAATCAGATATTTGAGTCGGGCCATGTCATGAGTCAGAATGATAGAAGAGTATGTATGAGAAGATGTATGAATGTGAATGAAGTTAGGAGTGTGTGCCAAGACAGAGTTGGTCCGTCCTCTCTGCCTACCGCTGCGGGGAAACGGCGTGATGGTTAGTTAGTTAAATTTTAACATATTCATCCAATTTTCAGAGATATGCGTGTGTACCACCACTTGAATAGAATGTATTGTCAGCTTCAGCTTGATTGTATGTCGGGAAGTGGGTTAAATTGCACTTCCAAGATTCCACATCATTCATTAATTTATTTATTTATTCATTCAAGAAAACGAAATCGAAATTGAAATAGATGAATTTAAAAACTAAAGTACCGAAATTGCCGCTGCGTAAGAAAAAATAATACAATATCTGACAAAATATGGTTAAGTTACAACAGTATAACTAAATTGAATGGTTTGTATTTTGTATGCAAAAAATCTGATTCACGCGATTTTTATTCGTCACAGTTTTTCTAATGTATTCAATAATAATATTATTCAATCTTTAATAAAAAAAGTTTATTTATAAACAAGTCCTGTTGTGTAATTATTATTACGCGTGACGACTGTTTCACAGTTTGGTAATGCCTTAAGAAGGCGAAACAGCTGTCACGCATAGTAATAATTGCACAGAAAGAGGACTTGTTTGTAAATAAACTGTTGATAACAGTAAAAATAAATCGTTACGCATTCATTTTGAAAAGTGAGAAAATATAATGATTTCTTATAAAAATAGCAAAAATTAATTAATTGTTACTGAATGTGCTGTCCATTGTGCGGAATTAGTCCGTGTATGAAATTAATGACCATTAATCATCTCGGAACATCATCAGCCATTAGCGGAATGACTTATTCAGCGCTGTATGGGGAAGAGGCTGGGAGGAGAGAGGGTGGGGGTAGTGAAGTAAGTGCTTCAGAAGAAGGTAGGTCCCGAGTCGGCGACTGCACCCAACTACCAGACTCATGTTCTTAAGCTTAAGTCTGAACTAGTAATAATAAGATCACGTTCAGCGTCCAGAAACGCTGCTTGAAATGACTTTATCCATGTTTGGTGACTAGTTCTGAATAGCCAGATACTTCCCCACCTTCCTCTTACTATCTCCTTATCCTCTTCATTCAATTAAATTGTGATGAGCAGACAAGCATAACAACATAATAACAAATAGATTCGGCATTTTACGGGGTCTTTCAAATGTCAAAAAAACAAAATGGTGCGGATTGACCACTTGATAACAATTTACATATAAATTTCTGTGAAATACCCCACCCCTGGGATATTACGATTACAAAACTCTCGAGATTTTCAAATGTTACCATAAGCCATTACATTTTCCTAAAAAATACATAAGGCGATGCCGAATCAATAACAACCATTACGTAGATGGCGATAAGGTTTAAATTCCCGCTTAATACCATCCGCCTGTTTTGATTGATGCAAGAAAAAAACATGGCCAAAAAGTGCCTTTTATTTTATTTTGTGGATGTTCAGGTATAAATATTTAATTTTTTTTCGATCATTTTATAAATAACTTAATTTTCCACATTATACAATAAAATCATAACCGAAAATGGGTTCGTAAGTAGGAGATTTTGAACTTTAAAGCAGTTTTCATAGGCCTTATACATTATTTTTTCTGGGCTTATAAAAAGACATATCTAAAAAATACTCGATTATTTTAAAGGCCAAGATGTATTCTACTCGCAGTATTTAATTAAAGCATCTGAAACATTTCTAGGCGACCAAATTTTCAAACCAAAAACACATGATTTTGTATTACTACGTATGGCATCGCCTTAATTAGTATCCACTGAAAGAGGCAGCAAAACAGGAATGTTCAAATTTCGAACCATCGAAATCCTAAAGGATTATTTTTAGTAGGTAGATCTGTGTTTAATGTATTCTAGGTAGATTCCTACTTACCTACAATTATTATCCGAATTAAAGTTGTTGAATTATTATTCCACGTTTCAACTGTGTTAACGGCGATTATGAAACAATTTACTTCAATGGCTTGTTTTGTGGCATACAAATCACCTTGGTATTATTATAAGAAATAATTCAATTATTTGATTTATTTATAAGCATTACGTAGACGGCAAATGCGAAACATCTCTTAAATGCGAATAATTGAGAACATTGAGAGAGGTACGTATTTTTTGGTGCCTTAAGGGCTATTTATTTTGAGCGACCCATTAAATAATATATTATTGTTGGTTGATTATTACTTCGGCAATATTTGAGCAGTGGCGGTTAGTAAATTTTAACTAGATATTAGCGGGGACAGTGTTCAAAGAAAATTTTGCTATTTTACAGAATTTGAACAATTTATCGAAATTCAAAGATAATTTTCAAGTTATTATTTCAGTTATGTGAAACAATAATTGGTCTTCAATGATACAAAGAGAAAATTGAGTATTGCTATTTTATTAAGGATCTCTTCAAATTATTGGTGATCCGGTTACAAACGGGATTGCAGGCCATTTCCTTATATATATATATATTTTTTTTTTTTACAGTAATACCGCACAAGAGTCCCAACTGCTCCCGTCTGGAGCCAGTGAGACTATGGCATCCCCAATTGGGGTATGTTGTGAGGCTGAGGGTATTGGGGAGGGGAGGGAGATGGGGAAGAGGAAGGTGGGGAAGTACCTGGCTATTCAGATCTGGTCACCAAACACGGCTAAAGCCATTTCAAGCAACGTTTCAATTCTGAATGGTGGTCTTACACCAGGGCGATACTGAGAGTATCTTCCACTCTGGAACGTGCCGCAAATATACTATATATTATTTTTAATTAATTAATTGTGAAATAACACAAATTAATCAAATAAAATTTATTTGCGCACGCCGGGTTCGAACCCGCGACCTTCGGATCTGTAGTCAAAAGCGTATACCACTAGACCACGCCGGCCGTCAATATATGGAAATTATTACTTTTAGTGAATTCCTAATATATCGGAAAAGAGTGTTCATGCTCCTGCATTTGCCTTGATAGTATATAATTACGTAATCCTTAAATGAAATTCAGTTTTAACTGGAATTACGATTGATTTGAAGAGATTCTTAATATGTAATTATTATTATTTTTTTTTTTTAAATTATATTTATTCAATAAAAAAATTTACAATGTGTGATATACATATATATATTTCACTAGTAATAAGATGAAAGATATTATGATATGATTAATATTTATTATTTTTCAATGTTCTCCCATAATAAGCAATTGCTTGTGTGTATGGGATGAGGTATTATTTGTTTAGTTTCTTAGATTTTTATTATATTTTTAAAATTTTTGTTTTTGTTTTTCTTTTATTTATTTACGTTTATTTATTTAGTTTAGGTTTTCAGTATATTTTTTTAATTGTGTTTTGAATTCTTTGAAACTATCATTTAGTGATCTTATATTTTCTGGCAATTTATTGAAGAAATTTGTTCCTAAGTATTTGTAGTTTTGCTGACCCAAAGTTTTTTACAAATCGGAATTGGTAACATGTATTTTTGTCTGAGATTTGCTGTGTTTTTGAATGGTACGGTTTTGTTTTACAGGATATCATCTTTGTAAACTTGTAAGGTTGCGTGATACAGGAATAAGATAAAAATAATAATAATATAATATACTATATTGAATAAGCTTGAAGAGAACATTCACAGCACTTGAAAAATGAAATTTGATGAATTGTTTGAATTCTGTTAAACAATTGGCCCTTAGCAATTGAAGAGAAGTTTCGCCTTGTTTTAAAAAAAATCTAAATTGTGCTTTACATAGCTAGGAATTAAACTTATAGTTACCATACCAAAAGTACTAATATATTTAAAAAAAAGTTTTTTAAAATTACATGTACCGACTAGGAAAACAAGACAAAATCTAACGTTTTTCTGCAACACGTACACAACCAACTATCAGACACACTAGCTAACCAATAGAATGCATGATCCGGGCAACAAGTTTGGGTGTACTATTGATATATTTACAGACTTAATTTCAGAGTTAAACGTAATCTACTATACCAGCACTTTTCTGAATCCTACAAATTATAGTAGCTTGGGTAATGTAATTTTATTGATTTGTCTATTTTATGTTACTGTTACATGTTTTAATAACATTATTTCATATTAGTATAGGTACCAGTTTACATTACTGCATGCTTAAAAACTTTTTGCATCATTTTCGACAGCTCATTATATATATTCTGTTCTTAGGTATAATCTATACAAAAGCAGCTGGGCGTAAAATACAAATAAAAAAATGCAACAAACGATCACTGCTACGAATTTCCAAATTTTCAGAGAGCTGTGAAATTGTTCCGATTTAAATGATAATCTGTCAATAACGATAAACTTACAGTCAAATAAGATCAAAATACGTAACGTACCGCAAACGGAAATATTGTTATGAAATTTTTACTGATTAATTAAGGCGATGCCATATCTAGTAATGCAAAATCATGTGTTTTTGGTTTGAAAATTTGGTCGCCTAGAAATGTTTCAGATGCTTTAATTAAATACTGCGAGTAGAATACATCTTGGCCTTTGAAATTATCGAGTATTTTTTAGATAGGTCTTTTTATAAGTCCAGAAAAAAATAATGTATGAGGCCTATGAAAACTGCTTTAAAGTTCAAAATCTCCTACTTACGAACCCATTTTCGGTTATGATTTTATTGTATAATGTGGAAAATTCAGTTATTTATAAAATGATCGAAAAAAAAAATATTTATGCCTGACAATCCACAAAATAAAATAAAAGGCACTTTTTGACGATGTTTTTTTCTTGCATAAATCAAAACAGGCGGATGGTGTTAAGCGGGAATTTAAACCTTATCGCCATCTACGTAAGGGTTGTTATTGATAGCGGCTCAATTTAAAATATTACACGACGTAGTGCATCGCCTTAATCCAACTAAAAGCACAAACATAGTCACTAGCCGCCACTGCAAATGAAATATAATTGTCTTAACAAAATAATTAGACAGTTTATGTCGTCATTGTATATAATGGATATTGGTCTGTCTGGGACCGAGGAGATGAAATTATGTAACTTGGTGACATCCGTTTTCTTTCAAATCGGTATAGATCAGTAATTCAAAGAACATCTTCCACTCTGTAACAAGATATAAATACAGGTACGTACCTACATCACCCACAACTACCGATATTTGAAAAAATCAAAGATATTTATTTATTTATTTATTTATTTATTTATTTATTTATTTATTTATTTAGACGCCGTAAAAGGCTTTTACAATATACATGATTTATGTTTACAGTGGTTCACAGGAGCGAAACAGTATTATGTTAAACAGAATAATTACTGAGAAATTATGTTGAAAATTAAACAAGAATAACATCTGGTATACATAGGTACAATAGCATTTTTATTTTCAATCCGTACAGTAGTTTAGTATTGAGGTTATTGTTACCTTCAATATTGAATTTGGTTGAATTTGCTGAGAACTAAGAGTTAGCTCTATTGAATCAGGGCTGTCAGTAAGACATCTCATAACAATTTTGGGAAAAATTATAGTTTTGATTAAGTATGTAAAATTATTAGATAACACTCTTCTGTCTGATATCTGATGTAAGTGCATAGTTTAGGTTCTGTGATAACTTATGAATAGAGTGGTATTATGCCTAATAACATTGATAATTACGACAGAGGTTTGTTATTATAGCCTTCTTATAACTATATTCCGTGCAGTTGAACACATCTACTACTTCTGAGAAAGCATTGCCAACTGCATGCAATCTAGGTATAAGCGAGTTTCTAAATGACTCAGTCCTGATATTGTTATTGAAATTAAAAAGAATTTTGGATCGAGTGGTTCTAGTGGGTATATGGAAGGTAATTAGGCTTAATATATCAGGGCTGTCTATAATACCATTGACAATTTTAAAAATAAAAGTCAAATCGGAAATAAGTCTTCTATCTGAGAGTTTAAGTAAGTTTAATTCTTTCATCAAGTGATTGTAATTTATTGATTCTATAGGTAGACCGAGTTTATAGTTAATGTATCTTAGGAATTTATGCTGAATTTTTTCAATAGAGTCGGAGTGGATTTTAAAGTAAGGACACCAAATAGGAGAATTATATTCGATTTGACTTCGAACAAGTGAGGAATATAAGATTTTTAGTGTTGAAATATTTTTTAAGTCTCTGCCATTTCGGAGAATGAAGCCGAGCATTTTTAATCCTTTGTTGGTGACTGTTTATACATGTGAAAGAAAGTTAAATTTTGAATCGAAAGTAATGCCGAGATCGTTAATTTCACTTACAGAGGCGAGAGAAACATTATTAATTTTGTATTGATAGTTAAGGGGTTGTGTTGTTCTGAAAAATCTTATAATGTGGCATTTACTAATATTGAGATAAAGTTTGTTAGTTTTGCACCAATCTTGAAGTTTATTTAAATTTAATTGAATTTGAATACAGTCATTTATTGTTTTTATAATTTTAAATAGTTTAAGGTCATCGGCAAAAAGTAGCACTTCAACATTTTTATCAAATACAGTAACAATATCGTTTATGAAAAGGAGAAACAGTATTGGGCCTAAATGTGACCCTTGGGGTACACCGCTAGTAGCTATGAATTTGTGTGAAAGGTTAGAATTATTTTTTACTTGTAGATTTCTATTTGTTAAGTAGCTTATTATCCATTCCAATAATTTACCCTCAATTCCGATTTGACTAAGTTTATTGAGAAGAATTTTATGGTTAACTTTGTCAAACGCTTTTACAAAGTCTGTATATATTGAGTCGACTTGGGTTTTGTTTTCGAGTGAACATGCTATAAAATTTTCATATAAGGAGAGATTTGTTAGTGTGGATCTGCCTGGCATAAATCCATGTTGATTAGTTACAATGATGTTGTTAATATGTATGGAGATTTTATCGAGGATAAGTTTTTCAAACAGTTTGGGGATAGTTGAGAGCATGCAGATGGGTCGGTAATTAGTGACATCATGAATATCGCCTTTTTTAAATACAGGTGTTAGATAGCAATTTTTCCATAGGTCGGGGAAGCAGCCAGAATTTAATGATTGGTTAAATATATGACATAGTGGATTGGCTATTATTGATGCACAGTTAATTAGAAAGGCAGGACTAATTTTGTCAGGACCCGCTTTTTTCTTTAAGTCGAGTGTTTTTATTTTGCGTATAACATCAGGAACATTTATATGTAAAGCGGGAATGTGGACCGATTCCTTTGGATGAAAGGGTGGAAGTTGAACATTTGGGATATCATTATCGTAAACATTTTTGAAGAAGTCGGCAAACAAATTAACGATGTCATTAGTATCACTACTACTTTTCCCTTCGAAATACATGTATGTTGGTAGGCTAGGTTTGTTTTTTCTTAGTGAGTTTACATGTGTAAAAAAGTTTTTGGTATTTGGAGGAATAGACTTTTCTGTGTTGAGTATGTATGTTGAATGAACATATATCATCACATATGAACATATTTTGGTGTCCTGCGCCCTGCTTTAAGGTTAAACGCGACGATCGTTATATTGCACTATTATTATTTGTATAGCGCCGTTTTTATTCAAAATCACTTCATAAATGGCGTAAATTAATTAATATTATTAAAATACGCTTTTTACAGTGTGTCGCAATATTGTACATACGCAATATGAATAAATTTATTTATAATTTACGTTAACCATATGTTTAAATTATCACTTAATGGTAAACTTATATCCTTTGCTGACGACACTGCAATAATTATCGAAAAAAAGACATGGAACGAAATTACCAATGCAGCCAATCAAGATATGAAGGTTATAAAAAAATGGTTCGATGGCAATTTATTATCACTCAACACAGAAAAAACATATTGTATTCCTTTCACTCTACAAGAAGATTCGCCAAATAACCAAATTAACATAACAATTCATTCTAAAAATTGTGTAAATAACGGTACATGTAATACGGACTGCGCGAAACTAAATCATAAATCTAATATAAAATATCTTGGTATCTTAATAGATAAAAATGTTAAATGGAAAGACCACATTAATCTCACTGTTGAAAGAATAAGAAAACTTATCTATATTTTCTATAATATACGAAATATTTTAAATAAGAAAACTATCAAAATTGTCTATTATGCATTAATTCAGTCCATATTGCAGTACGGGATTATCGGGTGGGGAGGGGCTTTTAAGGCTTCTTTACAGCCCATAATTACAATTCAAAGAATAATTATAAAAATCATCCTTAGGAAACCATATGACTCCCCTACTTTAGAGATATTTCGGGAATTTAATGTACCATCTGTCACAGAATTGTATAAAAGAATCGCCTTATATCAAATTTATAAAGAATATTTTATTTATAAAATTCACCCCTTAGATAGCATAAGCAATAGATTCAAAACTAATGGCTTAATAGCCATTCCTATGCTTAGAACGACCACGGCTCAGCACCACTATTCATATTTAGGTGTAAGATGGTACAATATATTATTGTCCAAAAATAAAATTAGTGCAACCGAAACTGTGAATTATGAACAATTCAAAAAGTTAATTAAGTCCCTAAAATTGGATACTGATATATTGCACCCCTAATTTTCTTACACTTACTCAATTTGTACAAAAATATATATTAATTTAATTGTTGTTAAAAAACTATTTTTCTAATTTGTTTACCTGATATATTGTACCCTTAATTTCCTCACGCTTTCTTAATCTGTAAGAAGATATATTATTTTAATTATCCTTAAAAAGACACTTTTCTAATTTGTATACCTATGTTAATATTAGGGGAGACCGGGGACAGTTGTACCAATTTGACTTTCAGCATTTTCTACGTCTTAGGTATAAGTTTTATGAAAAAAATACTTATACTCAACGGCAGATAATTTAGTTGTCTACCAAAATTTTACTCTATGATTTTTCTAAATCTTATAGAAATTACGCTATAAGCGCATGAACAGATCGGGGGAAATGCTACAACTGACCCCTACCCCGGGGTTAGTTGTTCCAGTAGCGGAATTTAAATTAAAACACAGAATTTATGGATAAAGTTGTTTAATTTTAATAATTTCGGTGAGGAAAAACAGTTTTTTTGTTGGTTTACAAAATTACTTTTCAAATTTTCAATTACATTGAACGTAATATACGATTTGTCTAACCACAAGAAAACTCTTAAAGAATTCGTCAGTTGAAGTGTTATCAAGCACCTTAACTATTGGAATATTTTAAAATGACATTTCAAATATATATTAACACCATAGCATGTTTTAAACTCAAGAAAAAGGGAAAAAAAATAATTAAAATTTTGTATGAAAACATTGTGGTACAATTGTCCCCGTGGTACAATTGTCCCCAAACAATATGTATATATATACATTTTGCGATAAAAGTATTTAATATTTTTCTTTGACAATATAAAATGAACAAATAACTTCTTTGGCTCAAACGTTAACATGCTAAAGTCTTATATAAATTAAAATAATTATAATATAAACTTGTAACCATAAAATACACGTATTCAAATACGACTTATTGTTGAAAATATAACATTTATTGCAAACAAAAAATAACAAAAATGCTGGCTTGTTGAGTGATCGGTCACCTAAAAAGACACACAAAAAAGAAATAACAAATAACCTCTTACCATATTATGGAAAGTAAAAATTGTACTACGAACAAATATTAGCTAAAGATTTTACATGTTAATTTTTTGTAGGAACAAATTACAAAAAAATATATGAATACGAAAATGTAAACTTGTAACCATTCAATATACATATGCAAATAAACTTAGTTTTGAAAATACAACATAATAAACAAACTAAAAACGAACAAACAAAAATAGCAAATATGCTTGGCTTGGTGAGTGATCGGTCGCCTAATAACTTATAGAAACTATAATATAGTCTTAGTCAAGAAACAATAAACATTTTAATAATAAACAACCTCTTACCATATTATGGAAAATGGTCATTATAAATAAAGCAGAAAATTATCAAAAATCAAAAGAAACCAAATTGTAAAAATTATTACTTAGATTGACATATATGACAAATGTATCCAGGTTCTCGCTGTGTGCAATCTTCGTGGGACCAGGATTTGCACTGAATACATTGAACCCATTCTTCACCGGGCTTGCTTGCACTGAATGATTCTAAGCACACCAGACATAAATATTCTTCATTTTGATTTTGCTGCTTTCTTGCTGGTTGATTTTTTGGTTTATTTTTCTTTCCAAGCTTTTTTAGGTTTTTTTTGGCTGATTTTGCTTTGTTTTTCCTCTCCCTTTCTTCCGTTTCTAATCTTATCCCTTCTTTTTCGGGCGTATCTGTATAGATAGTAGCCTTTCTCTTCTTTCGACCTCTGTTGGTTATTTTTCGAGGCGGAGCTTTGTTGAATGGCCTCACTATCTCCGGAGAAAAGCACATCTGCGGGGCGGCAGACGTTGAAGGAACATACATTCCGACCTCGGTCAATGGATTTACGTTAAGGCTTATACAATCTGAAATATTTATAATATCAGTTAACGGATTTTCGAGAATCGGTGTCGTCAGCGGATCTATGTGCGATGAATTCATGTTAAAAGTCTCTGTCTCAGCCCAGGGCTCCTGCATTTGTAGGCTTTCAATTTCAATCTCTTCCGATGAAGTATTTACACTGGGAAATGCAATGATTATTTGTTGCTGGTTATGTTCATTTGAATCTGTGACTGGTGTTGGCATAGGCCTGTCGGTGACATAGGAGGGTGCGTAGTCCATCTCAGTAAAAATACACCTATTAAAGGGGTAGATTCCTGTACATCTGAACCCAGACTGGATATTTATTTGAGTCAGTGATAACGGTACAGCGGTCGCTACAATTCCCGGGATGTGATATATGGTCATTGTATTCCCTGGATTACTTCTCATCCAAGCATCGCAGGCAGAATTCACAGCTTTTTTAAGCGGTCCAAATACTGATCGGTCAAGTGGTTGTAGCTTATGTGAACAGTGGGGTGGGAATGATAACACTATGATTCCATTTTCCTTACAAAAATCCAATGCCCGAATTGAAATGTGCGATGAATGGTTGTCCAACAGAAGCAATACTTTGCGTTGAAGAGATGATTGGGTATGGTTCTGGAAGTGTTTTAAAAACATGAGAAAGTCATCTTCTTGCATCCATCCAGATGCGTTCGCTGTACCAATACACCCAATTGGACCATCTCTTACAAAAGCATTGTGGTATTTAATACGAGGAAAAATAAACATGGCAGGGATAGAATTTCCTATTGCGTTTACTGCTATGGTTACGGTGACTAGTTTTCCACGTTCGCCTGATGTTAAGGCTCCTACTTGCCGCACTCCTCTTTTGGCAACTACCTTGTCAGGTTTTTGGACGGTAGTCACACCAGTTTCATCAACATTATAAATGTCTTTAGCTTCGAATTTTTCACGGTCCATTACCTTTTCCAATTTGTCGAAAAATGACCGAACATTGCTCTCGTTGAAGCTCGTTGCCCTGGATAAACTTGTTGCTTGTGGACATCGAATCGACAACTCTGGGTTTCTCTTCATAAAACCCGAAAACCAATCTCCTCCTGCCAAAGCGTTTATATCCCACGTAGAAGGTCTCTTTAGGTTGTATTTAACCGTTAACTCATATGCAAGTCTTCGTATTTCTTTCGGCGATAAACCGTAGTATATTTCAGCAGCTCTCATTAAATATTTTTTCATTTGGGATTCCATTTCTTCCGAGAAAACCCTATTGGCAGGTTTGTATCCCATTGTTACAGCAGCCGTACGACACTCAGTGGCATCCGCAGCTTCTCTCTTTTGCTTATATCGTATTAGTGACACGTGACACAGGTCAAACATCCGAGCTGAGGAACGTATCGACCTACCAATTTTGATTTCTTCATATGCTTGCTCATATATTAAAAGGTCCTTTGAGGCTCGATCCGTTAATCTTTTTCTGTTTCGCGGCATCTGAGAAAATAAAAGATATACATGTTTTATTAAAATCTCGATAATGCGATAATCTCGATAAGGTCATTGACACGATAATTTAACCAACATAAACATGTTTATTATGACTTGGGAACTGTACTCACAGAATCTTTAAAAAAAACCTCGGGGTTAGTTGTACCACTGGGTCGATTGTACCGGTACTATCGCCCCCGAAAAAATGGTACAACCATCCCCGAGGGGTCATTTTAAATTAAAACGCAAATTTTTGGTCAATCCCTACCCACGAACCCTTCAAAACCAGTCCAAAAATAAACTCAATTATCCAAAGAAATGTGTAGATAGCAAAATAATAACAAACAGAACAAAGTAATTGTAATATTAGAGTATGAACGCAATCGAAAAACTTACGTTTTGGGCTCGAAAAATTTCTTTTTCCAACTGCGAACGACCGGCTTCCACTGCGTCCCGCGGGCTACTGACGATTGTCCGCGCTTGTCCGGGCTATTGCTTGGCGATACATTAGTATACGTACCTATTATAGTTAGGGAGTTATTCGCATTGGTACTACTGACCCGTGGTACTACTGTCCCCGGTCTCCCCTATGTTTGTATTTATATCAAAAGTTATGGATTATTGTTTAAAAAATCATTAGAACTAAATGTAAATACTCCTCCCATAAACACGAGCTCCTTGAGCTCAACTTATGGAGTAGTAGAATAAAAAACGAAAAAATTATGTATCTGTCTGCATATTGTTATCATTTATAATGTTGAATAATTTACAAGTAATAAATAAAAAAAAAATAAAAAAAAAATAGTTTTTTTAGTTTAAAAACTCAATTCTTTCGAGAAAGGAATACAAATACAATACTGTACCGATGATTCAATCCAATATTGTATTTGTATGTCTTTTTCGAAAGAATTGAGTTTTTTTACGGACTAATATGTTTATTCAAATTCATATTGCGTATGTACGGGCGCAAACAAATAATGTGTCTTAATATTGTAAAATATTAAGACACATTATTGTACCTTGCAAAAGCGTATTTTAATAAAATAAATTAATTAACGCCATCTGTGAACACGTAGAATATAGCGAGCGTCGCGTTTAACCTTAAACCGGTGACTTCAGAACTTTCGAAAAATATTGATTAAAAAAAATTAGACTTGAATCCACATTACTGATCAGAGTAAAATAATTTGGATACATCATTTTGTTCATTAAAATTTGATTACAATAAACTTCCTGAACCTGGCCAGTATACAATAACTAACAGGTAGCACGTAGAACGTTGCCAGACTGCAGATGGTAGATTTATCTATTATAGTGAAGCTATGATCTGAATATAGCTGCACAATCTCCTCGAAGAACTATCTATCTACCATGATTTATTAATCCTTGTTTCCAAACTGGGCGCCGATTATTATTGCTTCTGACGGATTTTACCTACCTATATACTGGTGTACTAGGTAGGTACTTTAAATGATAATTAAGTATTATACGAGATGCTGACTGACTACCAACAATTACATTTGACCGCTACTTTTGCAGCTTTAACTAATTACCCTTTATATAAGAACCGACTGCAAATCATTATTATTATCAGAAGAAAATGCACTGAACACAACGACATTTTCTCAAACCCTTGTAATTTAAACGTAATCGCAAATTATTACTTATATGGGAAATGGAAATCACGCAGTACAGCCCAGGGCAGCATCGGGATGTGTGATATGTGTAATTGGTCGAGCTACATATCATAGATGGCTCTGGTGCTAGTAGCTAATAAAGTTTATATTGTTGTCCAAGAGATGTATCTAGTATATAGGTTCGCCCCTCCAGTTCAGAAGCAAGATGCGCTAGCAGTTAGGTTTCTACCATCATAGATATTTTGAGGGCATAAGAAAAGTTTCCTGACTGTCCTACACACTCGTTCCCAATTCCTAGTTTCTAGTCTAAATAAGAACTAGTGGCCTTACTAATAAACATGTTTTAAATTTTACACACTGATCTACTAGCGTTTACCATACATAAATGGATGTTCATCAGTTGTACAAGGTTTAAAGTATGTTTTTTTTAAAGGAATTTTTATTAACAAGAACCATTTACAAAAACTGGCGCAGCCGGTAGATTACGAACCTATGCTCCCAAAAGGAATCTGATTTCCAATCAAACACCAACATGGAACCTATTTCACGTTAAATATTAATTTCCCGATTTTCTTCTTTCCTTATAGATATCATTAACGTAAATAGTACGTTACTTATAGACCGTATTTATGGGATCACCGCAACTTCGCCTGTAAAAAAAGTGCTTGCCAACGAAAGGCAAAGACGACCCCCGGACATTCCGCACAAGTGAGACAAATGCGTATACAGTACTGTGCGTTACTCGAGCTACGCGAAGCATTGGATAAGCCAAAGAACATAGAATGTAAAGGAGCTCACCAAAGCAGTATGCCCGCGTAGTATCCGGCGGCGCGATATTGTCCGCCCCAGGCGAATCCCTCGAGGCCCAGGGAGAAGTACTCGGCCACGGTGAGGATGGGGAATGGCAGGCCTCTACGAAGGGCTTGCGCATAGCTGGCCGCCATGGCCCCCGCGCCCAGCCACGCGAACCGCTCGTTGAAGTCGATGTCGGCGGGAGCCGTGTAGTTGTAGCGGGATACGGCTGCAACAAACAAACAAACAAACTCATTCAATATTGAAGGCAATACATTTAATACCTAAACGTTTAGGAATAAGATCTAAAAATAATCATTACATAAATATCAGGCAATGCGTGACTAATTTAGTAGAAAATAATGAAGATACAACCCACTTTTCACAAACTTGGGATACCGTTAATAATTTTGTGGAAGATTTAAGCAAACTTTCCGATTCTGAAAATCAGCATGGTACTAAATTTTGAAAGATTTTAATATTTTCATTAATAAATACTGATTTTACACATAATATCATTGATCCTTAATTGATTCGAACTACCTACAACGTCATTATGATGTAGCAAATGCTAATGGCTAGTAAAACGGCTGTCACCGACGTTGGACGGCGTGACTTCAACAATGCCATATTCATGAATAAAAACAAACATGTTGTTATGACGGCAAATCAAAATTGCACATTTTAAATGGTTATAGAAAATTTATTTATCAAACTAAAAATGCTATTATTCTCTGATATTGATTTTGAGATTTTTACGGCCAAAAGAATTATCGCGATTTATTTCGTGACCTTTTCAGCTGTACCTATTCTCAACCATCGTCCTGCACCGCAGTTGGAGGGGTGGATTCAAACGTCCGTCACTCCTGGACACACTGAACCCTGGATTCCTATACGTCCCTCTTACCTTCTTCCTTCCAAGAACTTCCCTTCTTTAGCAACCTTTGCATTCCCAAAGATGACAGAGGCCCCGATGGAAATTATTTTCACCGGGGCTTCCTGTGTTGAGTCAACATAAAAAAATGTTAATCCTTTCACGTAATTCTGCACGAAACAACAAACTGTTGGCACATAGAGCATCTACATACACTGTTTTCATAGTGAAGCGATAACCTATACGTTACATCAAGGGTTTACAATCCCGCAATCCTGCGGGATTTCAGCAATGTTTGATCCTAGTACTAATGAGGAAGCAGATAGAGCGTTTTCCGCAGCTGGGCTTTTTTGGTCTCTCTATAATCTATATTTTTTACGATCTTATTTTCAGTCTTCAATACTTACGTAACGTTTTCAATGTTTTTAAAAAAATAATATTACTAATACCAAAGATATAAAAAAAATACATAAAATATGACTATTTAGTCATATTTTATGTATTTTTAAAAATCAAAGTCTTTTTAAAATACTAATTATGTTTCAACATCTTTTTAAAACAATAAATGATCGATACGAAAAGTCACATTAAATTACTTACTTATATCTTTTGAATGTATTTTTTATATAGAATCAAAGATAATTAATACCCAATAACATAATTTTTTTATGAAATGTTGGCATTATTAAAAATCAATTTATAAAAATCCTGCGGGATTGAATAGACTTTTGTAAATTCTATCCCGCAATCCCGCGGGATTTTTGGAAAGGTGCGGGATCTGCAAACCCTAGTTACACCAGAGAAATATAACCCGTGGTTCACTTTGTTCTACATTGACCGCTTGCCTCATTAACGAATTGAAATGTACCTACCTTCCCACAATAATTCATTCCTTTCAGTTTGTCCCATAACTAACTATGCATTTGTTTGCCAGTTGTTACTTTCCGATGTCCGAAGAACGCTAAGAAACCAGTCATTCTTAGCCAATTCAGTAATCCATTAAAACCCAACTCTTAGCTAAGAACAATATCACACTGTGATTCAAAACATCTGATGCAACGCAATCATTAATATTATAATCGGTTATTTTAGAGTTATGTTAACACTTCTAGATTCATTTAATGATGCAAAATTAAGTCATGTTGAGAGTAGACATTATTTGCTAACACAATATCGAAGAATATTATATTATGAACTTATTAAAATAAGCAATTAAAACATTCAATTCAGGTTGGTAGGTACATTGGCGGGATCTTAATTACATTCAAATTCTCGGATATAAAAAAGGTCATTTATTTAAAATGCGCCACGCTTGGCGTGGAATCCCGACAAAAACTGCAGGAAACTTCTAATTATTATCTCAACAGGTAATAGGTACCGTAAAATGGGGAACATAAACAATATTTACATGAAAACTTTACTACATATTTTTTGCATATTATGTAAAATGTGTTTGGGGATTCAAAAAAAACATTGTGATTAAAATCACAATTTGAAGTTGAGTATTTTGGTACACCGTTTATATATATATATATATATATATATATATATATATATATATATATATACAGGGTGTATCGGCAAGTACCCGACAAACTTTAACCAGCTATTCCTCAGCACATTTGGAATAAAAAATGTTATGGGCGCTTTGCTGTCCGGTAACATTTTTTTTTCAATTAAAAACAAAAAAATTTAAAATTTCCACACTACATCACTGTCATTGGCATTGCGTTTCGTGTTCAACAGCTGTTATAAGCAAGTATGTCAAAAAGTGTCTTCGCTCTTTCGCACACACTAAATAATAATAGTTAAAAATGAGACGAATGGTGCCGTGCCATTTCGTTGTGATTGTAAACGTGCGCCAATATAGGCACACACGTGCATTATTCAACGGAATTCGAATAAAATATTTGCCAGATGGGTTTTCAAACTTTGACAAAGGATAAAACAGTGGTGACATGTGGTGAAAATATGAATAATAAATTTTTTATTAAAAGTGCACATAAGATTTTTTACTCCAAATATGCTAAGGAATAGCTGGTTAAAGTTTGTCGGGTACGTGCCGATACACCCTGTATATGGATATACACTGATATATTTTGAAATAAAAGTGTCACGAAACTATTATTCTTCGAGGAATTCATAAAATACATTTAATTTTTCTGTCCGAAAATATCTAAAAAACAGATTCACAAATTCAACCATCAATATGTTTGAATATAACTAAAAACCGACTAATTTTTAGTTTTATATTCGAATGGTCAATTTATCCACATACCCGAAATAAATCATTAAAAAAAAAACAACCCATAAAAAAAAAGTTTTTTTAAACTGTAATACTACATCTATTTTTAAATGTATTTTAATTTTTTTTTTGTGTGTTTCGATTGAGAATATAACCTTCCTTCCCAGTAACTGGAGTCGATAACTCTACCCACCTCGGGAATGAACGACATTTATTTCGTATATAAACTGCTGTAATGTCATCCAATTTCAGAGAAATGCGTATATGTTTGCGTGTATATAGTTCGCCAACAATTGATGTATTTATAGAATACGTTGTCATAGACAACGAGTCTATCTCAGCTCAGCGTTTCAGCTCGATCGGATGTAGGGAAGTGGGTTAATTTCCGCTTCCAAGATTTGCATTAAAGAAAACAAAAGTGAAATTTAAATGGATATTTTTAAAAGAAACGAGTAATTTCTGAATGATAACAAAAATTATGCAGGTATCAGTGATGACCAAAGTCACCCCATATTAACCGAAGCGTGGGCCTAACCACGGATTATGGGAAAGGATGAAAGGCTTTTCGCGGTATTTGTGGTTGACATCTTTTAAGTGAATTAATTAAGCACAAAAAATTGGACTTTGTTTCATGGATGTGTTAAGGCCCTTCAAGTTAAAATAAACTGACATAGGTGTCCTTCTGATCCTTTCTCTCTCAACAGTTTATTTCCCCTCACCTTCAGGTGTTCGAACTGTAAGAAATTTGAAAGAACGTTTGGTTTATCATCTGCTAATAATGTTTAGCTACCAATGTGATGTTTATCTTTCCTAATTTGTATTGGCAATGCCAATTTACTAGCGATTTCATTAAGTCAACATGTTTAATATATTACCGTATGAAAATTTTCGATGGTTTGTGTGATTTTTAGGCATGTTTACCCACACAACGCTTAAAAACACAACATGTGGCAAAGAGGGGTTCCCGTCAAGCCTCAAGTTCGTCGAACTTGTGTAAATTCTTCAGAAAATCACATAGAAACTATGCAAATATTTTCACGTATGGTTTCGTATGTAAACTATCGCTAAACGATATGCTGCAACCTAATAAATTGTATTCAGTCTACTGGTTTATGTCAGGTTGCGTTATTGCTTCCCACTTCCCACATAAAGTTACACAAATAGCCTCTCTTAAACCCATAAACACTGTCGTAGTCTGAATTAGCCATTGAATATAGAATAAAGGTATTAGTTATTGACAACTCATGGTCAAAGGAATGGACAGGACTTGTTCACGTCGCATTTTACCATAGCGAACAACAGCACTTGCAGCTTGCATTCTGTCGATCTAATTTCTGTATGGAAGTATACACTGTATATTATATATCTGTGTGCAGTGTTCGGTGTATTAAAGTTCCCGATAGAATCTGTAACACGGAAACAGCACGATATCCGCCTTTACAGACGCGAAAGTGAAACTTGTTCGATTTGAAGTCGCGCCAAGTGGCACTGGCCAGATGAAACAATACAATAAATGGTTAGGAATTATACCTGTTTAGTAGTAATTCAAGATTACTATATAACTAATAATCAAGAACAATAGTCAAGCGATCGAAAGCTTTACTATTGACGTTTAAATACTGCTGAAATTAATTTTGTTCTATTCGTAGGATTTGGTAAAAAAATTTGCGATTGATTACATTATCGCTGTATGAAGATGTAGGTACTTTATGGTTATTTTAGAAGAGCCATATATCTGTCTGGACGTAAGAATTTTATTCGTGGATATCACATTATCATAATGCTGACTAAGCGGGGATTTTAGAATTCGTCTGACAAAATGACTTAACTGATTTGCTGGCTTAAACGTCAATAATGAATTAACATAATCTCCTAACAACTTCTCACCAATATATACACCACTGTATTGCTGATTGCTGTCAACGAGTGAAGATTAAAGATTCGTTCAGTTTACAAGAATAGAAAAATTCACATTTGCGAGACGGTCAACGGTATATATTTAAAGTTTTTATCTTCGATAATCCGGGATTTATTCAAAAGAGAAAACTTACGACTCCCGTGACAGAAGTCCGAACCCAGATGTCGCGGGTTATAAAATATGCACCTCGTTTCAGCGGAAGTGTAAAAATACTCTGCATTTTAGATTTTGTGATAGACCTAATTATTTCTTGAAATGGCTTTAATTATGTTTAGTGATCAGGTTTGAATAGGCAGGTATTTCCCAATCATCCTCTTTTACTTCTTAAACCCATTAAACCACCTCTACTTCCTTCCTTGTTGGAAGTTTTTAGTAAAATCAAAAGAAAATTTCCCATAGAAATTTACAACCTCGATCTAGCCTTTGTCTTACTTTAGAAGTATCTGGTCAGTCCCACACACAAGATTATAATAAGCACCCTGTACTAAAATAAGCTCAACCATTTATTTCATTTTTCGTATCCTGTTTGACGTAACTGAAATCATCAAAATCAAAACAATCTAAACAAGAATAGCTTAGTTATATTATTGTCATGAATATCGTAATGATGTCTTCTTTGTATAAAAATAAAGGCGAATTTCCCAATCCGTTCCGCTTTATTAAGGTGATTCACACGCACCCACAATATGCATAGACTCGACGACTGAGGGTATACAAGATTATACCTTTAGTAACCCAAAGTGACACTATGATGATAAAATAATCTTTCTTCCTGTTACACGCGTCGAGTCACGAGAAATATTACAGTGGACCTATCACGAAAATCTGTAGTCAGTTATTTTTGCAAGAAAACTAGACAACTGTTGGTTGTCTTATGATTAATCGTTTGGAAGTCAGTGGATGCAGAAATGCTTAAAATTAAATAGTTTCGTTCTGAACTTCAATTTCTAAAAGCTGTTAGTAAATTTAAAGATCTGTGGGTACTTCAATTTCCGTTCTGTCCAATACCTGTAACAAACGAGAGGAAAGAGTTAAAGCTCTCTTTTGGTAAAGAAGGGTTCACCTAGTAGAACTGAACAGAGAACAGAGAAGAGTAGGTAGTCTGATAGTCTATAATAGGGGGGAGGGAGACGTGACAACAATCGGCGACAAACACTTCGCGACATGAACCGCGCTCGTTTACCGCAAGTTGCAAAACTATTCGTGATGCAGCCTGACGTATCCATGTCAGCCGTACAGTCATGCAGTAACACATTCATATATCTCACGGTGGCGGGCAGGACTCGCTCCTTGCTCTGGTGGTATTTTACCAGCCTTCAGGATAATATGGATTCTAATTAAGCTGGAAGCAATCGTGTAATTCTGTTGGACCTAAAGATAACGATGGGCTCAACATTGAACATGTGGAATGAATACCAGATGAATCCCTAGTGGAAAGACTTAGAGGCAGACTTCTGCCTAAAGGCAGAATGTAGCAGAATGAAAAGGTCCGTGAACAAGGCGAATGGCTGGGGATTAGAGCCAGAGTAGAGCATTCCAAAAGTCAATAATGATGATGTTGATGAAATATCTGACAAGCTAATATCACTTCGATAAGGAGGTTCAATGCACAGCACGTCGTCTTGTGGACGGTTAAAATAATGTTTGTTTTATTGAATACGGTTAGATAACATTTATCGCTAGTGTTTGATACGGTCCTGCGCTCACAGCTTGTAGCGGGATCCGTGTTCGTGATGTCATCAGCGTATACACACCAGAACGTGGAGAGATTCCAAATTACTGCGACATCGTCACTCCGTGCTCTGTGGTGTGGGCTCATTGAACAATGAACATTGAAGGCGACCATTGTCTTATAATGTCCTTCGTGCATTTGCAGGGGGAATAATCACGATAGGGTTTACAGTTTATTGAACAGTGATAGTAAAATTATTACTTCATATATAAACGGAATATTATTGATAGGGGTAAGTTGTGATTGTTGTATGTTGTCATGGGTGCATGTTGTGATGGGTGTATGTTTTGATGGGTGCATGTTGTAATGGGTGTATGTTGTTATGAATGTAAGTAGTAATGGGCGTATGTTGTGATGAATGTATGTTGTGATGGGTGTAAGTTGTGATGGGTGTATGTTATGATGGGTGTGATGGTTGTGATGGGTGTATGTTGTGGGAGGTGTATGATGTGATGGGTGTATGTTGTGATGGGTGTAAGTTGTGATGCGTGTATGTTGTGATGGACGTAATTTGTGAAGAGTGTATGTTATGAAGAGTATATGTCGTGATGAGTGTTAGTTGTAATGGATGTATGTTGCGATGAGTGCATGTTTTAAAGAGTGTATATTGTGAAGCGTTTATGTGATGATGGGTGTACGTTATGATGGGTGTATGTTGTGATGGGGGCATGTTGTGATGGGAGTATGTTGTGATGGTCGGACGGACTCACCTAACAGCGTGATGTTGACGTGGTCCAGGCCAACATGCGCGCCCAGGCGGGCTACAACCTTCTCGGTGGAGAAGGCGCGGTAGGAGGACTCAATGGTGGCGGAGGCCACGTGCCACCCAGACCCGTGGCGGGCAACTGCAACAAACAAGCATTTACAGATATTACTTTTCTGGTACCGATTTTTTTTAAAATCGTAAATCATCAACGAAATAGTTTTAAAACAAATAACAATTCTGAGGACTTGGGTCAACATCGTTATAAGTGTGAAAATAACCTTAAAAAAGTCATTGTCACAAAAAAAACTCTCTGCGTTAGGTATACGAAACGAAAGAGGACGCAATATATATTGTAAATATCTTACCCGTAGGTACGTATCACAAAATTAGAATTTACACAGTTTCTCATATCTACTTGAACGTATGATTAACGTGTTGTTCCAATTTATACCTGCAGGTTCTGTCACCTCAGTGCACTGCACAGTAATTCTAGTAGACTTTTAAGAATGAAATAGGACCACAATACCGACTAGGTTATTCAATTGCAATGTAAATGTCACTCATTTTATAATAAACTTTCATTCCGTCTACTTTTTTAATAATTTATGAGTGGAATAATGTCTTATTGTTTTTCACATTAAGTGCAATAACTTAGATAATCAGGGTCAAATTATTATTTATGTAATTCTTGAGATATCAAATTTGCTACATTACAATTGAACCCGTAAATCTGGCATCATGACCCAGAAAATAACGCACCTATCTTTCTGTTCTAACAGCATTATAATAATTCTAATTCTACCTTCACCGTTTATGTAAATCAAAGAGAACAAAAAAACACACCTCAACCTATTCCTTGGCTTTCGAAGCCTATTAAATTTCAAGCTAATTTATCATTGTCATATTTTTATCCATGCATATTTAATATTTGAAAATTCAAACTAGTTTGAGGGTCAGACATGATACAGCTTCGACAATTTAAAAAAAAAATGTTTGCCACTAAAATGGTTTTATTGGAAAGCAAGAATATTGAACTGTATAACGAAATCGTAAAATATAATTACACACGGAGAAAACCTATATGAAAACCGATATATTATATTTGTAATTTATTAAAAATCTCTTCAAATTATTCGTAATCCTGTTAAAAACGGGACTGCAGGCTCTAAACGAATGAATTGATGGGTTTAGCTTTTAGTAAAAAAAGGAATGTACCTATTAACGCGACGTCGAACCACGTAAAAACCATTGTATTTTCTCATTTCGTCATTACATATTAACAGGGCAAACGCATGTGCATGAACACGAGTACCGATATATTAGGAATTTACTAAAAGTTAATTAGGAAACGGCCGGCAATCCCGTTTTTAACCGGATTGCCAATAATTTAAAGCGATTCTTAATAAATTAGCAAAACTCATTTTTCGTTATTGTCGCCACCGCGAGTTGAAAAGTATGGTTTGATGATTATTGACATTATGTGATCATTTTTTTCAATATGTGATCCATATAGAATTTGTTGTTCAATTTATAATCATGTGTAATTTGTTGATCAATATATAATTCATATATAAGTTCTTAAATGCATCGGGTTTCCGCTAACAATAACGGAAGTATGATATATTATTTTAGGTTATTCGTAACCCAGGACCGGTTGTCTTTTCAATTCGACTATGTGAGGAACGTGATACAATATTAATTATTTTTAAATAGAATTGAGGTTGTTCTCGTCCACCATGTTAGGGATGTCATTGTATTATGGCGGACAAAATAGATCTCATATGGATAAAACCAAAATATGGACAACTTATTACTGTAAGCATCGATGCATATTTATAGAAGTGAATTGTAATTTATTTATTTATTTGTTAAGACATACCCACACACAGTACAATAAGATACAGTTAGATATTTTTCGTTATTACATAGTTATAGTAGGTACCTATTACGTATGTCCATAAAATATCATTACGTAATTTCGCCTGAGATTGTTATAAAAGGAAGGAAGTGTGTGGATAGATAATAATAAATGAATTGAAAACAAGATTTATAATGAGCTCACGAATTGTAGTTAATAGATAGAAGTTTTGAAAAATTATGTAAAAATATTTTTGAAATATGTCATGCTAGGAAATTTAATAAGTTAGTTTTGTATGTTAGAAAGGAATCATGAAAGATGTGTAAATGTAGTAATTTTTCGTAATGGGTGTATGTTGTGATTGCGCGAGTAATTACTGAGTTGTTTGCTGCATAGGTATTGTTGGCTTCAATATGAAAAAGTGTAGTGTGCCTGGTACGCCTCGTTGTATATTTTACATATTTCAGGTAAAACTCTTTTTTAACTGTATCTACTCAAAAATGGTCCGTTATAATTATGTCTAAATATGCGCATTTTAATACACTAACATACATAATGCTTCAAAAAAAATAATTAATATGTTTTGAATACTTTTCAAGCGCTAATCAGATTTAGAGCTTAAAAAAATAATTAATACAAATGATAGAGTTACCTTATATAATATTCTATAACGAGGAATATTTACAGATATCAACATATAATCAACATATAAATAAATATATTTACTACAATAAACTGAATACAAATTATAACTTTAAAAAATCATTATTCAGATTATGGGAAAACGTTTTGTTAGTAAAATTTAACACGGTGGAATATAGATCGTGATTTTGACTATCCGAGATTGGAGATAAGTATTAACCTGTGGCCTAGGGAGGTCACTTTGTATTCAACATTTACAAAATACCATCATTATTAGGCTGTCTATCTAGTAAAGTTCAAATACAAATGATTTTTTTTTAATTACACAAATTGTCGCTGCCAATAGAGATGTTAATTACTAAAAAAATCAATCCAACAGTTTTCCCAAATAATATTGACATTCATTGACGTTTGGCATATTCTTTCAAAATATCTAATCAACTTCTTTATTAGTTACCCATTCATTGAAGAAATGTTAGATATATTATACTTTTGAATGTACATGTAAAATGTAACATTATGGTTGTTCATTATAAATAAATGAAATAATAATGCTTTGTTTGAACCACTATTTTTTACATCAAACCCCACCGGACAATCCCTCCTTCCTCAGGACAAAATATATACGAATATAACGTTACAAAATAATCGGTGAACATATATACTATTGAGTGTTGAAGTGGGGGTCGAGGTGTGAAAAAGGATTATTGAGGAGTGGGGGAGGAGATAAAACGAACGTTGAATACTAACATATCTAAGATAATATTTTTTGTTTATTGATAAAGGACTTATTATTTTTAAGGGATTTCTTAATTTCCAAGTTATCTAAATGTTTTCCTTTATTATTAATATGGAGAATATTCATTCCAGTATTTTTCAAAAGCATGATTATTTGCAATGATTGCGATAATAAGGTTAGCGAAATCGGAACAAAAATATAATTATTAAGACATCTTAAATGTTCTTTGATTTTAATGTCGAAATTACGACTTTTGATATAAAATGAGTAACAGTTAACTAAATAACAAACCATTACGCCATTTCCCCGCAGGGATAGGCAGAGAGGACGGACCGCCAAACAACTCGGTCTTGGCACACACTTCTTGCCTCATTCACATTCATACATCGTCTCATACATACTCTTCTATTATTCTGACTCTTGAAATGGCCCCACTCAAGTATCTGATTCACTTGGTCGTGCCATGTCTTACTCGGGCGTCCCCGACTTCTGCTACCATTCACATTTGCATCGTATATTCTCCTTACACTCTTTTCTTCGCTCATTCGCTCTACATGCCCAAACCATCTTACGCTTACATCAGCCTTGCACTCTTTGCGGATCTTCACATTCCTCACACGATCATACATGGTTTTACCACACATACGCCTCAGGGATCATAGTTATATGCTTATAATTATGTAATTTTGTTTATGGATAAAGCTACTAACTGAGTTAGAGTGCCATTAAAAATATTCGATTCATTGTTTAACGTCATTTACCTAGACCAAATAGTTGAATACACAAATTAAATCAGTATTATCACGTTTCCACAATAAAATAATAGAGTGATTAAGGTTGTTTTAGAACAATACGCCAGTTTAACACGGTCACGTTGCTTGGTTTCGCAATCCACCAAATCCTCGCATATCAGAGTCGTGCAAAAATACCGAGCGATTTATAATTATTTCCTGGATCAGTATTCTCTACGTGAATCATATCCCACATAGAAGGCAGTCATTGTTTTGTTGATTTTCATTGTTTTCTGATGGCATTCAATGCCATTTATTTATATTTTTGACAATTGACGTTTCCAATAGGACATGTTTTCTTTTACGTTACGTGTGTGAAATCAGGTAAGTTCTGTAAGGAAAGGATTGCATTCAAATCTTTGAATCTGAAAGTAAGTAAATAGCTAGAAATTTATACAGCGGTAAAATTTACGTCACGGATTTCAAATCTACGTGATAACGTGACCGGCTTCCGGGCTTTGGCTTACAGGTTAATGTTTTACATGTGATAGCCAACCTCCGATAGGAGACGATCTCAGTAAAAATGAAAAATGATTTTTTATCAGATGTTATCTGATAAAAAATAAGTTACGAACGCGTAATTGGTAACTGGGTTTGGTTACCGCCGACCGGGGATCATTTATTGGATAACCTCTGTCACAGGTCACCCCTAGTGGCAAACTACGTTTGGTGATTTAGGGGGATACCTGGGTTCATGGGGTGAACTTGACTAGATCGGATGCATCTAGCCTCATGCTGCCTAAGCTCTCCGTTGCACCGAAGTGGGAGGAATAGATTCATACGTTACTCCTGGCCACGCTAACCCCCAGATTCCTACCCACTTCTCATACATTTTTCCTTCCCAGAATTCTCTTTTATTTTCTTCAAAATAATCTCCCCACAGCATCCCCAAAGATGACAGGCCCTGAGGGAAATTATTTTACTCAGAGCCACCTGTGTGCAGCTTATGTAAAAAATTGATGTCGTATTTGTTCACTGTTAAATTTTGTACTGCTGAGTGTTAACTGCCATAGATATCCGTGTCCCTCTCAGATCTTTAAATCTACTCAACTCCACCATCTTTTCCACCGTGACAATCATAACATTATCTATGAACATAAATCAACATTATCGCGATTTCACCAAACATCCAATATATAAACGTATTATACATTTTCGACATATATTGAAAACCTCTTCGTCCTGCATCAAAGTAAAAATAATTATTCTGATTTTATCTAATATGTATTTTGGCAATTTTAAGTATTTAACCAACTAATGTACCTACTATTTTTATCTTATTATTGTTAGACATCTATTATTTTATTTTAATTTTTTTTTAAAGAAAAACAAACATCCCCGGAGTACGAATAACCTGACAATATTTGAAAATCTCGTACTACCACCACCACCACAGTAAGCGGATTATTGTTTCTTTACATTGTATATTTTTTTACGTTAGAATTTTTAACCTCACTAGGACATGCCTGTGTTGAGGTTATGTTTCACATGTTTGTAAAAAACCAACGGCCGTTCAGTAAATAACTGTTCTGAACATAAATTATAAAAATTAAATAACTTTTCTTATACTTCTTCCTAACAGTAAATGAACCATAATGTAGTTTCAGAACCCAAGACTTACGTGAAAAGAGTATTCCAACACTAATGGCCACAATAGGGTATTTTTACTGTTTTTTTTTACCCTCGAAAAAAATTATGATGAGGAAGGTGTTTTTAGTTTATTTTTATGTTGCCGAATAATTTTTCTATAATGATTTAAAATGTGTCGTTTTCGACATGCCGCCAAAACGACATGTTCATTTTTATTCGTAAATTTGACAGCGTTGACGTCACACCGAGCAACGTTTGTAACTGCCGTCTTATAAGCCAGCTGCGGCATCTACGTCATAATGACGTTGTATGCAGTTGGAACCGTTTCAGAATGGGAGGTTTTTTAAACAAATAATTATTAATGAATATATTAAAATTTCACATTTGGAACACATTGATCAGAAACAGAAAAATAAACTTTAAATCTTAATTAAATTTTTAACGGTATTCACATTTTGTGCAGTTAACATTGACATTTTTTCGGATTCACTGCCCAAATTCAAACGTGGCATCATGTCAATAATTTAAAGAATTCAATGCGCATACATACAGACACACACATACACAAACACTCACACACACATTACACACGTCACACACACACCTATAAACTACACAAGTCACCTGGTAATTAAGGAATAAACATACCACTTAGCAGACATTACAAGGAAACATATCATAGGTACACAACATGAAGTATCTTATTCCTGTATATTGTTTCTGTAAATTATGTACTGTTTGTTTCAATAATATAAAATAAAATAAAATAAAATAAAAAGTTGTTAATTGATAAAAGAATAATATTCATATTAATGCTAGTTTATGTATAAGAATTTATACATAAAAATGCAAAAATCAGTCATTTTAAATAAATGAAGGATTACGAAAGATTTTTTTAAATATTTATATTTAGGGATCAGTAGGATTTATAGGTCCAATTAGAAGTTCTACTGAGCCGAACCCTCTGATATGAAAATATCTGGAGTCGGTGAATTATTTTCCCATTTGATCTCTGGTGATTTGACGTGTTGTTTTTGTATTATTTTGTATTTATTATGCTTGAATAATGCACTTGCATAGTGCGGATTGTCTAGATGATCATTTGTTGAAAAGTGTGTGGAAGGGTTTAGTTTTTCCTGTGGGGAAGATTTAACTCGGACATAAAGTCGGGAGAAAAAATTAGTAAGTAATTAACATTTGAATCATATATACAAATGGTGGATAGCTATTCATGATTCATACAAAATGTATATCCTTTTCAAGGATCTACTCTGCTGTTTGTTTACATTACATTATCAGTTATCCATCCAATAATTTATCAGTTAGTCGATAAATTATTGGATGATCCTAATTTAACCTTGTCTTGTCATTTTAGTTATCTAAATCAATTATTAACTGCCTCTGCCCTTGAATTAACTGCCTCTGTATTAAGACCTGCAAGAGGCAAGGATAATTGAGATTTTTTTTATTGAAAGTGCGGACACGTCTCATCGACACCAACGGCTCTAGAATACAGCGCGACTGACCTCTCGGTGACAATAAAAATGAGTTCGTTAGTACACAGTTAGTAAATTCATAAGCTGCTACCGAGAACATTATTTATACTGTTAAGGTTCCACAGTTATGCGAGGCCAAATCTTTTTAGGTCTACACAAATGATTATCTGTATTTTTGCATGTAAGTATAGGGTTTTCAAATAAGAGGTGTTGTTTTGAATATTAATTAAGGAATTAATGATTTTTTATGGCCGGAATTGGATGGTATTGATCTGGACAACGTTTGTTATTTTTCACTATTAACGGCATACCTTTCTCTTTAAAATAAAATAAACATGCGATCATTTATATTAAAAAATTGCATTTTTCTTTGAATATCAAAATAACACCTCTTATTGGAAAACCCTGTACTTATTATAATTATCAGATCTAATGGTCATTGTGTTGCTTACTTAACAGTCCGTGGACAGTAGTGGACAGTGAAAGATATGTTATTACTTCAAATGACACGTTTGCTTGTAGTAAGCTATCTGTACTTGGTCTTAGATAAAAGGTTCGTGTCATGCAACCTATAACGCATTATTTTATAGAATACATTCGCTCTCATCTCGACTCCAAAGCATTAACCTGCACGCAAGTTTTTTTTAGTAAATGTTAACAATCTCAATAATAAGAGATGCAATTAGCCATGACCAATACAATGTTACTACCTATACCTACTTTAGTTATAGGAAGGTCAGTTTTCTAAGCAGCTCTTCTTTGAAAACATTCTTTGTGTACATTTTCGTACATCAGTTAACGGTGGGGTTGAAAATCTCGGGGATTTTAAGAATTTGTTGGTAGAATAACAAGTTGGTCGTTGAAGAATAATTTGATGATGGAATCTTTTTTAAATACAATCTGTACTTGCTGAAATTTCGGTGCATTTCATCGTAGAAAACATATATTTAACGTCATATTACACATATCATATATCAATCTTATTATGGGCGAATTTACTACTTCTAAACATTTATAATCAAATAATAGATATCTACGTTAAATAGAATGATTTTTTTTCAGCAACAAGAAATTAATCCCTGGGGCCCCTGGCATATTCTTCTGTCGGAGAGTTTTCGCTTTGCAATAAAATAAAAATAAATGTAATATTTTTGAACCTATCCGAAAAACAGAAAAAAACTATTTTTGGTGATAAACGCTTTAAAATTTTTTTATTAGAAATTTTTTTAATGCAATTATAAAAAAGTTTTAAAAATGGCTAACCTTACGTTTTTTGTACAAAAAAAATTGACAGCGAAAAAAAATTTACTAGACAAACTTATTATACAAAGTTATTGTCACCTTACTTTTTATCTTTTTTATTAAAAATAATGAAAAAAAATTCACAAAGTGTAGATTTTGTTTTTAAATTGAGATCGGTACATTATATTTGTTCTGTGGTAAACTTCTAGATTTGTATATAAAGCGTGATGTTTTTCCTTTCTAATACCGTTTAGATCATATTTCTCACCATGATAAGGGAAACACAACGATTTCTATGAGAATATATGAGCTGTTCCCAAAAGCGAACAAATTAGGCTGAGGGGTTAATACTAATACTTATCCGTATATATCGAGAGATCATGAACACGTCCTTATTAGGGCGGTCAAAGGCGTTACTAACACAGTGAATACTATTTTAGAAACATTCCTGAAACTCTCTTTTGAAATCGCCGTTTGTTTTCATTGATAATCTAACTGAAATCCCCGTCGTTGCCCTAAACAGAGTTTATCGAAATTAGATGTATTATATAAAACCGTAGATTTGCATAAGAATTAAATTACTCTTCTTTATATAAATATAAGATACGCATCGTCCACTTTTACCCTTCAGTACTTTCATCACATTTGTTCAGTTTGCAATGTTTTCTGTGTATTTCAAATGCTCTATATATATATTTTATTTTTTTAATTTTCCGTAAAAAAATACTGTTGAAGAAATTGGATAAAATTATCTTCCCGGTCTACACATTTAAAATAAACACAACTCTTTCTAAATAATAAAACTTTAATATCAAACGTGAAAAATGTTGTCAAAAACGCTAACCACATTTTTAGTTATTTTAAATATTTCGAAAACACATTCGTTTTGTTTGGAAAATTTGTAAGAAAACTGTACCTTCACTTTTATCTCATTCATATAATAAAATAATAAAAAATAATTTTTAAAGTTAAACCGATTGTTGTGATAACGGCTCGAAATATGAATTATTCATTTTGGTTATTTTTGCGATTTTATTAATGGAATCCAGTAAAAATATTAGAGGCAAACTGAAGAGAATAATTATATCTCTTTCTAACGTCAAAAAAATTATGTATTTCCGCATGAAAAAAAAGATAAAAATACCATTATAAAATATGGACGCCCGGTCATATATGACCCTTAAAAGCTGGGGGGGTTAAGACAACACGCGTGTATTTTAATGTACATTTAGGCAGTTAATTCATACACATAAAATATATATTTTTAATCAACTAATAATAATGTATTTTTCCATTTTAAAGATCTATATTAAAAATATTATTATTATTAGAATGCCATTATTGAGAAACCGACCAAATTATCCAGATGTACCCTGTTGGACCTTCACTACAAGGACAGTCTCATCGTCTAGTCTGCGTGATCCTCGCTCAGATACAATCATTGCAGGTATTAGTATTGTCGTTGATCGATCGAGATGATAATGTATATATTGAGATTGTGATCAAAAGAACGTACTGTATCCCTAACAAGGCCTGACGTATCGTTTGAATCTCTGAAACTAGGTTTGTGTTATGGATGAGATAATTTAACATTCAACCACGTGTAGGTACTAACCTATATCTACATAATATCTAAATATTGACGCCTGTGCTACTTAGCAGTACTTACTAACTGTTATAAAATATTGCTAATTTATTAAAATTATGGTCAAATCATCTCTATTCTTGTTAAAAACGGAACTGCAGGCCTTTAACGAATGCATTGACAGATTTACTAAGTATGAGTAAAACGCGAATGTGTTATGAAGGTGGAGGAACACGATTTCATAAAAAAAACTAATATTTTTCAGGAAAAGCACACCTGCATGAAAACGTGTTTCGACATATTCTGAATGGCCTTATATTTTACCAGGAAATGGATTGCCATCACGTTTTTAACAGAATTTCAATTTTTCTTCGTGTATGCAGGTACGTACCGAAAGACTGACTGAGAATATTGCAGTAAAAAATGTAAATTGTAATTTTTCTGTCCGATAACATTTTTTTAAAATGATATCTATGTTTTTTTACTACAATGCTATGGAATCGCTGGTTTAAGTATTTTAGGTAAGTGATGATACACCCTGCCCAAAAATTGATTACTTACTTTGTTTAGTTTTTATGACTACAAAAATAAAGCAATACTTGCTGTACCTAATAAAACTTCCCATCGACACTGGTGACAGGACACAGTGATAGCATGTCGATTTCCTGAAAAAATATTTAAATATAAATATTTATATCAAAATATATCGATAACACGTGTTCTTTTCCCAATAAAGATTATGACGGAATGCTATAAAATCAGTATTAATATCAATATTTTTATGAACACTTGTTCCGCCGTCCTCATAAAACATTCACTTTTAACTGATACTTTGTTAGGAACTCTGTCAAATCATTGAATAATTGAATAATTTAACCAGATTTTTAATAAATTAACAGTATTTTATATCAGTAAGTTTTCTCCGTGTACAACAAAGATATTAGAAGAACGAGATATGCTATGTTGGCCGCCGGACCGTAGTCGGAGTACTACCTAATTAGGGTACTTTGAACGGTATCGGGACGTGTACGCACAGAAATCTGTTCTATGTATTAGTGCGGATACCTTAGCGATGCCTTAGCGTAAGCGAAGGTGTGCAGTAGTATTGGTGAACAAAACCGGCGACACTGGGCAAAACAATTCCACTCAGTACGAACTGCGCATAGCACATCTCGTTCTTCTAATATCTTTGGTGTACAAGCTAAAAATGTCAACTTGTATGCATTTGACAAATTCGCTTAAAAACGGGTCGTTTTACTGGTTTTTACGTTTCAACTGGTCATCAACTCTGTAAAAGCTATGGAAATTCTTGCGGCTTTAATGTCATATCATTCATAGAACAGCGCTCATCCAGACTCTGCTTCCCTACTTTCTCTAGATTAAATGACTCTCTGCCCAGTAACTTTCAAATACAGGATATCCGGGGGTAACGTGCGCTAACTTCAAGGGGTGATTCTACATGATAGTACAATAAAAAAGTAAAATAACTTTTTTCGAAATTCCAACGTTTTAAGGTTAAAAAGTTGAATTGTTTGTATCGAAAAATAAATATTCTTCCACGAAAAAATATATTTGTATTGGAAAATAAACATTGGAATTTCTAAAAAGTTTTTTTTCTTCTACCATCATTTAGAATCACCTCCCGAAGTTAACGTATCTTAACCCCATACACCCAGTATATTATTTTGAAACATTTTTAAAAATGATTTACCAACTTTTGCAGACCAAAGGAAAAATAACATTATTAATACTAGATGGCTAAAAATTAATACTAAATTACCCGTTTCGATCTCCTAGCAAGTAGGAAAATTTCAATGACGTGATTTTCAAGCCTCAATTTTAATACATTTTATTCGCTCACATATGAGATTTTCTCTAGCTTCAACAATTTTAGAATTTGCTATAAACTATTAATCATCAATGCTGTATATCATGTATACGTAGGAATCTGTTGTTCAACCTGCTGATTATTTCTAAGCGATTCTATTTTCATCGGTTTCATTCGCTAAAGCTTCAGTCATCATTTCGTGATCGAAAGATTGAAAACGTGATGAGAATGCATCGCGGTGATCCTTAATTGGTGAGTACGGCCAGTGTCTCTTTGTTGTTTGTCACCGGGTATTAGTATTAGTAGCGAAAGAGGACAAGGAGAAGGATAGGGAGAGGACAAAGAGAAGATGAGAGGACAAAAAGGGGACAAGGAGACAGGGAGGTCCACCGGGCTGGAGCCTGCTCGCTCTGCCTCATACCTGCTACTTGCTAACCTAACTGCTAGGTCAAGTACACATCATTCACGACACTAATCCACAAATACTTGTTGATGTGTAAATCTTGTACATAAGGCTGATAGACAAAATTCTATTTAAAAACTGCGTTACTATCAAAGAAAAACGTTTTATAAAAAAAACGTTTTTCTGAAAAAAACGTATTTTTCATAAAGCGTTTTTTCAGAAAAACGTTTTATGAAAAAAAATCTTTAAATGTAGCAAACTTAGTTTGTGGCACAATTTGAATTAAAATTATTTAAAAAAATAAATTGTAATTATATTTATAATTATTTTCCTAATTAATTTAATAATTATTTTTACAACAGTTGTTTTTTTTACTGTCCAGGAAAATACAAAAAATGTGTTTCGTAGAAACCAAACGACGTTAATGCAAATGCAAATGTATCTTGTCGAAATTTTTTTTGTTATCACTGCCCCTGTTAGTTTCATGTGCTCGTTTTTTTGAAGGCAGATGATCATATTCTTTTTGTCTTTCTCGTCTCGTGCGCATTCATAATATTTTATAAATATTCTAAATTAATGTTTTGATTTGAAAGTTCTCACCTGCTCTGATGATGGATACTGTAACGTAGTTTGAAACGTTGGCTAAAGAAAGAACACTGAATGATAATTTGTGTTTTTAAAAAAAAAAAGTAATACAATTTTTACTGAACTAGGTTTCACTATTTATTTCACGAATAATTTAAAGCAAATTCGACTGAATTTATATTTGATCAAAAGAAGGCAGCAAAAACTGCAAATATAGAAAAAATGCTCATTTTGAAGTGACTGTCGTGGGAACGTCAGATTTTCTACTATATTTATAATTTTTTTAAAGCAAACATTCCCAGTTTGCGAATGACCTGAAAATATTTGAATTTCTATTACTTCCTTCAATTTGGAAGGTGGATATAGACACCGCCGCCTCGGGAACCAATTATTGGAAACATACACCTCTGCCATGGGTCACAAGTGATTTGCAATGTTTGGTGACTTAGCAGAGGTACCCGGCTTCTTGGAGCGAGGTTTGTCAAGTTCTTGGCGGCGGATGTGCCTGTTTTTTCCCAGAGGAAGTTCTTTCCCAGAACTGCCTCTAGTTACTTTCCCGAAAAAGACCCTCCACAAACACAGCATTCCCAAAGATGGCATAGAATCTGAAGGAAATTATTTTTCTAAGGAACTCCTGTGTGGAGTTAATGAAAAAAGTTATCTTTGGGGATGTTGTGTGGAATTTGAAGAGATATGTTCCTGTGTGAAGTTAATGTTAAAAAAACTCATTGTATTGATAAAAGTATGTTTTGTGCAATGACGGAGTTCAAATCAAATTTAGCTAGCAGATGATGGAACCCGCGGCGCCTGGGTGGGAACCCTAAGTTTTGGTCTACTCGGCTACTCACTTACTTCCCTAATTGCTAATACTAAATAGCAATGAAGGAATGCGGCAATGAGGCTCAGTCCAGAAAATGGGCTTGTTCTGATGACTGAAAGGGAAACTTTGTGGGAGGCTAATGACACCGGGCGAGCGGGTAAGCACCAAACCCGGAATAAACTGGGAGCATGCAAAACTAGAAAGCAACCGGTAACTGCCCTACAGACATCATAATTTATATTAGTATTGTTTTAAACGGACATTGACAAATACTAATTCCTTCTAAGAAAATAATGAATGTGTAGGACGGCCTGGAGGCCAATTTCCTTTTATGCTCTCAAAATATTAAATTATAATTTATATTAAATATTAAATCTCTCACAGATTTAATACTGTTACAAAGAATACTACATTTTAAAATTGACTCTCCCGAATTACTTCAATGTATCAATATCCATGTTACCAAAAAATCATGCCGACATTTCTTACCTTTTTACTTCAATAACACCAGGACACTAGCTTACCAAAATTCTCCGATTCCGAAACTTCACAATATCGGAAACAAATATTCTGATCTGGGTGATATATTTAATTTGAAAACTAATCAGTATAAATGTTGTATATTCTATTACGTTTATTCTTCTAGACACAAATAGACCTATGTACCCATATAACTTCTCCGCTTCTACTATTTTGTTTTGTTGAATCTTTTAAACTCAATCATATGCGTGAGGATTCATTTTTGCCATTATGTTTACATTCTTCTTTATTGTATTAATTTTTAACTGTTTACTCTGATACAAAATGCTTGTATTTTTTTTAAAGAAAAGCCCACTAGGGCGTGTAATAAATAAATAAAATCTGTCGCTAGACCACCTTGGTTTTGAACAACTTTATGAGATAATAGCACCATCTAACTAAAACAGATTTATTTATTTATTTATTTATTTATTTATTTATTTTTCCATGTTCTCCGTAAAACGGTTATTCACCAATACATTATGGAGAAGATTACAAATTAGACAAAAAGTATAGCAAAACACATAAAAAGGTCAGTTTCACTACTTTGTGACATACGTCAAAAGATAATTGTTAAACTGCCTGTAGGTTACGTTAAAAATGTCGATGGTCAATGCAGACTCGTTGAGCAGTTCAGTCGCTCTGTTGACTGGGGCGTTCTGATAGGCAAAAGTCCTCGCTTTTGGAGCATAAAAAAGGGTATGGGACCTTCCACGAGTATACTTGTCTGGAACATATAAGTTAATCTCTTTCAAAATAGGTGGATTATGTATAGTTCCAGAGATTATCTTAAAAAAATGTTTTCCTAAAAATATTTTTCGGCGGGCTTCTAATGTATTAAGATCGAGCATTCCTGCTAAGAATAAGGATGGATACAGGAAAGGGTAGTACATATATTCCCTCATATATAGGTAACGCATGAATCTCTTTTGTACTTTTTCTATTTCGAGAATATGGTTTTGCTCAGAAGGGGCCCAAATAATGGAGCTATATTCCAAGATACTGCGAACAAGTGCTTCATACGTTCTTCGGATTGCGATTCCGTTGGTAAATGATCTTGAATTACGAAGAACAAATCCAAGCATTTTGTTGGCACGGGAGACAATATCAGATATATGGGATTTGAAAGAGAGATTTGCTTCAAAAATTACGCCAAGGTCTCGAATCTCATTTTTACGTGTTAATTCATGTTTATTAATGTGGTAGGGGAACAGGAATGTATCTTTGGACCTTGTAAATGTAACGATACTGCATTTCTGAATACTGAAGGGTAAGTTGTTCAGTTCCGACCATTTGACAAGAGAATCAAGATCGTTCTGCAGAAGAATGGAATCGATGTAACTTTTGATTGCTTTGAAAAGTTTTATATCGTCAGCAAAAAGGAGATATTTTGAGTGGTTTATAGTGTTGCCAATGTCATTGATGAATAAGAGAAAGAGAAGGGGTCCTAGATTCGATCCCTGGGGAATCCCGGAGTTAGTTTTGTATTCGTGAGAGATATGGTGTCCGTAACTGACATACTGACGACGATTGCGTAAGTAGCTAGCCACAAAAACGAGGAAATTCTGAGAGAATCCGAGGTCACTTAATTTTTTTAATAAAATATCATGGTCGACTTTATCAAATGCTTTCTCGAAGTCTGTATAAATCACATCAACAGGTACAAAATTTTCAAATGAATTATTAATATAGGTAATGAGATTCATAAGATTCGTTGAAGGTGACAGTGTGGGGCGAAATCCGTGCTGATTTTCAGTGAGTGCGTGTTTTGTTTGGTTATATATCTGTGAATAAATTATGGTTTCTAAAAGTTTTGCGGGTGCTGACAACACAGCTACAGGTCTGTAATTATCTATTTCTGACTTTTTTCCTTTTTTATGTATAGGCGTTACTTTCGTTAGTTTCCACATTTCCGGAAAGATATTTTTGCGAAGTGATAGGTTAAAAATATGTTTTAGAGGTTGAACAAAATAACTTGCATATCTTTTGAGGATTATAGGTGGAATACAATCTGGGCCGACGGAGTATTTAGGTTTTAGCTTATGGAAAGCTGTAATAATATCGTCATCGTTAATTTCATGAATTTGTACAGGTAAAGAGTTAAATGACGATGAAGCTATAGAGGATATGTCAAGTTTGGGGATATTGTCGCTAAATACTGATTGAAAATAGTGTGCGAAACCTGCGGCGATCTCAGACGATCCATCATATTTATTGTCTTTGTAGTCCATGTGGTTAAGTTTGTCACAGCCGCGGCGTTTATCGTTAGTGTAAGACCAAAATCGAGTTGGGTCTGTTATTATACTGTTCTCGGCCTCACGTGTAAAGTCAGTGTAGGCCTGACCAATTAACCGTTTGATTGATTTTCGCAAAGTTTTAAAGTTAGCTAAGGCATGTTCGGATTTTGTTTTTTTCCAAAGATAGTGCATTTTAGTTTTTTCTCGTATGAGGTGTATGATTTCCCCATTAAACCATTTCGGATATTGTCTAACATCTTTGAGCATACGTGTAGATCTTTTCTTAAAACAAATGTTGAAAATATTATTGAGCTGTTCATAAAACATTTCGACAGCTAGATTTACGTCAAGGCAATCGTAATGATTCCAGTGATGTTGTTCTAAGGCCTTCTTAAGTGTGTTATCTGAGCTTTCGTGGAAAATCCAACCCATGTTTATGTCTGGAGGCAATGTGTCTGTTTGTACATGTGATTGAGTTGTGTAATCGAATGTGAATGAAAGTGAAGGGTGATGAATATCCTCTCTGACTAATGGGGAGTCATGACGGCAGATAACAGCATTTTTAGAATTTACATTACTTAATACTAGGTCTAACATGTGTGCATTTATGTTATAAACAGTGTTGAATTGTGTTAAATTATAAAAAGAACAAAAGTAATCGAAAACGTCAATTGGGTTTTTCCCTGAGGGGAAGTTAAAGTCACCGAAAATAATAATATTTTTTGATTGTAACTTTACACTTTCACTTATAGTTTTGTCGTAAAATAATTGATACTGTTCAGATGTTGTATTTGGAGGAAAATATACAACACATATATAAATGATGATATTTCTATGCGATACTTTCACCCACAAGTCTTCACCTTGGGTTTCTATGCAGTCCATTCTTTCCGCGTGTGAGTGGCTGTCAGCTCGGAGGGCTAGGAGAGTCCCTCCTCCGCGACTGCCTCTATCCTTCCTGTAGACGTGGTATAGGTTTTCGAATAGCTCCGACGAAAAGGTGCTTGAAGTTAGCCAAGTTTCGGTAAGAGCAATCAGAAGTGGTTTCTGGTACATTACGTTTGTCATGAAGTCGATAATTTTATTATTCAGACTTCGAACGTTCTGGTATACTCCACTAATGTCTATCTTTTTCGGACGTCGTATCGACCGTCCTAGTTTGGGGTCGTGGTCTCCGAAATGACCATTCGTTGAAGGCCACGTTTTCAGGCCAGATCGTGGGGTCCAGGAAAAAGTGGAAGTAATTTTCCGGTATGCCTATTTTGAAGGCAGCATAACGTTCATGCCTCGTAACCAGTTTTTCGACAGTGTAAATTAAATCCGGCTTCATCTTTTTTAAGAATGAAGATATATTTTCTTCTGTGGTATTCGGGTGAAACATGAATACATGCAGATGTAGGTTTTTGGGAATAGTGACCAAGCTGTCGTCGATAGACCCTGTCCCTTTACAGATTGGCCGAGATCGTCGTCTACCGTTGACGAGGGCATCGCTATACGATGTTATTGGCTGGGTTGGCAGCTTGGGCACAACAGGCTGTATTGTACTCTGTGGTTGTGGAGGAGAAGACGCCGCTGCAGCAGATGTGGAAGCGGAATGTAGATCTTCCTCCGGTTTTCCTTTTTTAGCAGTGGATCTTGTGGTCATTTTGCGGGTAGTGAGCGGCTGGACGCCGCTAACGGGAAGGTGAGTCTGGCCGGCTAGAGCGGCTAAGGTAATAGCAGGAGCGGGGGCGGGGCCGGGGGGGCCGGGCGGTGGAGGTGTCTTAGACGGCTGCTTAGTGATATCGCCGTACGCTGAGCGCACACACACATTTAAGTCTGGCGCCGGCGCTAGTACCTGGGGAGTACCTGCAGTTACGTTGTACGAGTACTTGCATGAAGGGCACACAATTTTAGCACTACCGTCACTTAAAATTGAACGAATCGTGGTCAGTTCGCTACCGAAACCCTCGATTTTGCCACTCAAAACATCGACCGTTTTAATCAGGGACTGAATGATATCACCAAACTCTTCCATTTTGTAAATAGACTAGAACGAACGATTAAAATGAATACTATCGAGAGCCGATGACAGAAGACGTGCGTCGCGTGTTGCGTGCGTATTATTACTATCTATCTAACTAACCATTGTAGTAAGAGAGGATAGACCGCCATATAACCATGTCTCGGTACAATCTCATCACCCCATTTACATTCACATTAATATGATATCGTCTCTCTTAATCTTTTGTTATTCTAACTCTTGTTTATGAGTCATGACTCTAACAGTAGTGCTTTGTCCACTGGTGAAGTATATTAATTTTTATACCAAATTTTTACAACTTTCGCGTCGTAATATATTCTTCTAATATTCCTTTTCTACGCTCTACATTTCCAAACTCAATCTTTGTGTTTTACGCCTCAGGTATCTACGTACTAACATACAAATATTAAAATAGTTCTATAATATGTATCGAAATGTCATTAAATTAATAGATTATTTTCTACTAGCGCAGAACCGTGAAAAATCACGGAATATTATAATTATAGGATTTGTGAAGTTAAAAGTATTTATAAAATATTTGCATATCAAAAAAATAATTTGAGATGAAAACCATCAATAAACTTTAAAAATCAGTATTCAAATTTTACATTTGTCGATAATGTGAACAAAAGAAATACACATAATAAATAGAGAATTATAATTATTAATTATCAAATTAAAATAGTTTTTTTAACTAGGTACTTTATCGCTTGTCTGATGTGATTTTAAACCAACTTGATTTGAACTTTTACACATTACGCATGCATATTTCAAATCACGCACGCATGTACCGACACTGAGTATGCTTAAATTTTAAATAACAAACACGTATATTATGTTAACTGTGTCTAACGCATAATTTTTTAAATGGGATTTTGATAAGCAGTTTGTAGGTACCTATTAAGAAAAAATTAAACGGAGTGACTAGTTACTAACTGATGTAGCACGCATGCTCTGCTCGGTAAGGTATGTGTGTTGTGTATTATTATTAGCACTCACCTATTGTGGCTTCAATGAAGGTCACAAGTCACAACAACAAAGTGTCATTAAATTGCATAACATGCATTCAGTACCGACTTGCATTTCGCTATAGGCCATAGCGGCTAGCTATAGGTAACAGATATTGCTTTAATTTAAAAAAAAGTTTATTTTAAGTAAATCAAAATTAATAATGTTTTATTATTAACTTCTTTAAATATGTATTTTAGTTTTTATTATTGTGATCAACAATAAAAATCAACAATGAAAAAAAACGTTTTTCTTTACCATAATACATCTATTTTTAAATGTCTTTTGAAACTTAAGCCCCCGTATTCCAAATAACTAACTATTTATAATATATTGCTCTTGAACAACTAAAGTTTTTAAGTTCTCTTAAAAATATGTGTTATTTTAAGATAATACCTATACATTTATAGAGCCAAAACGGTAATTATATGAAACTAGCAGTTGATAACCCGCTCCGCGGGTAATAATAAAAATACATAATGACTTTTGAATAATTTTGAAAAATTCATGTCTAAAAATACTTTACACGGGATATAAAGCATCGCAAATAAATTATTTTGAAATTTTAGAAATAAGAAAACATGTCAATATAAAATCAGATATAATTAATGAGGAAAGGTAAATATTTTCCCACACAACTAATCTTTCCCGTCTAACGATATTGTAATTCATAATTCTGATAAACTCCACCCACTTACCCCTCCCCCCTACTTCCACTTCTTCTTTCCAATTTTAATCTATATTTAATTTTTGACTTCAATGTATACTTACTCCTGATGAGGTGAACTTCGTTCATGTAACATGTAGAGGTTGTATGAAGTGATGTAAACAAAGTTATTTATGTTTTAATAAAATAAATAATGCCATCACAAAGTGATAAGCTTCCAGAAGAAATCTTCTTACTAAACGCTTGTTAATTGTTCAAGTAATTTTGCGTATTGTTAGCTAGATATTTAAATATTCGCGCCAGTCATTTGTTTCGTTCTTATACCGCCAGAGGGGAAGAGTGGTCGAATTTTGCTTGCAGACCCCCATTCGGGATTTACCCGAAACACACGATTTGAATTCGACCAATCAGAGGGCCTAGATCGTCCAGACGCTAGCGTAATAATACTATCAGAAGACAAGCGTAATAATACTATCAGAAGATTACCTCCATAGAAAAAAAATCGCATGCTCCGAAAATTATTTATAACACATTTTCTTCTGTTATTTAATATGTTATAGGTATAAAAAAATTTCAGTGTATCTTCAAAGAAAACTTAGGAATTTATCGAGAGATTTTAGCTGTATTGTAAACGAGTCATTTTTATTAAATATTTTCTTAATTATTTTTTCTATTTTATTGATTATTTCGAGCTTTAAAAAAAATGATTTGACTGAGGATTGAATATTCCTACACAGGAATTGGAGTCAACAGCTCTACCAACCTCGCCAAATGCCATTATGGTAGGACAGACATTTATTAAGAATATTAACTGCTATAATGCCATCCGATTTCATAGAAATACGTATAGGTCCACGTGTGCGTACGTGTTGTCACAAAAGTTGATAGAATGCATTGTCATTGACGACGAGTCAATCTGCCGAGTTTCAGCTTGTTTTGATTTCGGGAATTTGGTTAATTTAAAATATTTAAAATTATTTTTCACTTATATCCGGTTTTAGCACACATTTTATCGTAAAGTGAGTATTCGGTGTCTTTGTAATAAATAATGTGGATACAAGAGTCTATAACAACTTCTTACTAGCCAGACGGTCTATTGCATCCCCAGTTATCGGGAAGGGAAGGAGATTGGGAAGGAAAAGATTGGATAGTACCTGACTGATCAGATCTGGTCACTAAACACGGTTAAAGCCATTTCAAGATTGAATTCACTAGAGCGATAGTAAAAGTATTACCATTTTGTGCATTATAGGTAACTGAAGAATATATCAATATAAAATCTCCCCACATTGGCTACTTGATAAGTAATTTTATAAAGCGATAATAACAAAGCATTGCTTTAAAGCTTCCAAAATGATGTAAGATTGAAAATACTGACCTTGATATCTGGAAAAAAAATTAAATACTTCCCTGCTAAGTTTTTATAAGTAATTATAAAATATAAAACAGACTATTAAAATGGCAAGTAACTCAGCGACCCATGACGTACTCGATGCCGTGACGTCACAGGTGATGACGTCACACACTTGACTTATGTATGTTGGCACAATGGGAGTGGAGCGGTTCCTTAATGGAACTTGTTGCCGCTGCGTTCAAGATCACGGCGTGCGGAAAGTGAAGCAATCATAATGAAGGCATTTTTATATATTTTTTTTTATTGACGAATAAATTTCGTAAATTAACGTCAAAACGACATACTGATTTTTGTTCGTGAATTCGACGATGCACTGGCCAATTTCGCGTCGATGACAGCCTTCTTACTAGCCAGTAGGGCTTTCACGTATTAATAACGTTGTAACCAGTTAAAACCGTTTCGGAATGTGCGGTTTTACGAATGAAAATATGGGATATTAAATTTTAATATATAAAAATTCAGACTGAGTATGTTTGTGTTCGCAAAATTTGAAAAGCAGTCCACCGATATCGTAGAAATTTTCAAAGTTTGTTCTTATAAATGCCAGGGGGATTTAAATAAGGTTTGAATGGTAGAATAAATCGTGGACGCCCGAGGAATACTTAACGCAATATCTCTGCAGTGGAATGAGATACGGAGTCAAATTAAAATTGATGTAATGTAGTTTTTTAACAGTTACATTGTGGTATAAAGTAGTAATGGTGAAAAAAGTCGAAGACGTCCGGGAAAGACATTAGCAATAGCAAAGGATTGCGGGGTCTACTAGTAGTTTGGTGTTATTTTGATATTCAATCGTAAAAGATCAATGGTTTCGTTGCTTGTGTGGCACGCAGCGCCGTTTTGTTGAAAGTAAACGTTGTCCAGATCAATACCATCCAATTCCGGCCATAAAAAAATCATTAATCATCTCTCGATAGCGCAATTCATTCACCGTAACTGTTGCTCCAGCCTCATTTTCGAAAAAGTAGGGTCTAATGACTCCGCCGGACCATAAACCGCACCAAACAGTCACACGTTGAGGATAGAGAGACTTTTCAACAATAACTCTTGGGTTTTCCGAGCCCCAGATGCGACAATTTTGCTTGTTGACGAAGACACCGAGGTGGAAATGGGCCTCATCACTCAAGATGATTTGCATTTGATTCACTCATGTGAATTTTAATAATTTCAATGCGTTGTTGAAGCGTGTATCGTTCCATTTTCATTAATGGCGTAGTTTCTACTTGTTAAATGTTAAAAAATGACAGCTTCAAAAGTAACATCTACCGAAATAGCGGGCTATTCAAAATAACACTTCTTATTGGAAAACCCTGTACCATCAATCATCCATATTAATTCTCAGTTTGACTACACCACTACATTTTATCGAGAAAATGATTGAAAAATACTGTTTTTTGATTATTGAGATAATGATTTCAATGTGAATATTATGCTAACGTATTATTATTTTTAAATGTTTTTAACTCAGATGACTAAAAAATATCGCGAATCAAGTCATACGAGAGTAGATGGAAAGATTTCTAATTAATGCTTGGTAGATATATTTTCTAAGGAGGGAGAACATTGTTGAACCATGTATGCTGCCTGAGCTCACTTGCATTAGTGTACAAACACAGAGGACGCGGGTTTCGGTTTTCAGATTATTGGTGCTCAGCAAAGATATTAGAAGAACGAGATGTGCTATGAGCAGTTCATACTGTGTGGAATTGTTTTGCCCAGTGTCGCCGGTTTTGTTCACCAATACTACTGCACACCTTCGCTTACGCTAAGGTAACCGCACTAATACATATATATAACAGATTTCTGTGCGTACACGTCCCGATAGTATTCAAAATACCCTAATTAGATAGTACTCCGACTACGGTCCGGCGGCCAACATAGCATATCTCGTTCTTCTAATATCTTTGGTGCTCAGTGTCTGAGTTCGTCGGCGGCATTTGGCGCCACAACTCGGACACGTTAAAGCGGGTAAAATCTGCTACACCTGCGCAGTGGCTGTCAGTTTTAACAAAATGTCGAGCTCGTCAGATGAAGATTTTTGGAGAATCCTTTCTTGAAATTAAGAAATAAAACATGTGTAGAGTGTTTTTTTTATCCCAGACTGGCGATTTGTTGAAAACAGCATCAATTAACAGGTCGCTCATTTTTACACTACCTTCCTGCTCAAAAAAATAAGCGTCACTAACCGGCATCACCGGCGAGTAGGAATCAAAAATTTATTCCGGTAAATCTTATCGGCGCCGCTACGCGCGTACACAAATCTGAACCTGCCTTCACTATGTGCCGTCTCATATGTTTACATACAAAAATTCACGTCGGAGCGCCTGCTCCAGTCGGCCACCTACGCGCCAACTAATCAGAAAGCCGAAATCCGCGTCCTTTGTGTTCGTACACTTAGATAGCAAAGTATTTAGGCAAAATACCCTACAGAAAATAAAAAGGACGGTTAACCGAAAGGAAGGGTTTATTGCCGCAGAACTGTGAATCCAATAAATCGATTTTCTTGCAAACAAAAGTAAAAAGATATTGCGATACTCTTTTCTTCATTTAGCTTTTTTGTTCCCTGGCACCGTTGGACAGTTTGAAGAAAATCAGTAAAATTCATTTGCGAAATAGATGAAATAACAATAAAAAATAAGGTTAGTAATTAATCATTGAATAAGAAGATAATATTAAAAAATCAAAGAACAAGACACAGAAAATATAAAAAAATAACGGACACAACTAGAAATCTAACCCAGGATCTATTTATTGTCTTGCCGGGACAGCGTTTTAACCACCCGACCATTGGGTGACCTAGTTATTAAACATCATATTTCAAAATCAGAAAAAAGACAATATTATCTTGCAACTAATTTTTTCCCATATTTTTGGCAGCTACCTTTTTGAATGGTCACACATTTCTAATGAATTATAACCTTGATTGTGTTAATAATAATTGATATACCGGAATTGAAATTTTATAATTTCAAAAATTATTATAAAATTTATTTTAAATATGAAACTTACCGAGAATCACGGTTCCCACGAAGAGGCTCAGGCTAACTGTAGTGAATGTGGTAAATCTCTGGAAAAAAAAGTTTTTTTAAATAACAAAATCCACCATTGCTGTAGCATAATTTACAGTCCAATTCAAAAAAAATTAAATGATGTTCACCATCTAAAATTTAACTAACTAACTAACCATCATTTCCCTCAAGGTTAGGCAGAGAGGACGGTCCGCCAAAAAGCTCGGTCTTGGCACACACTCCTTGCCGCATTTAAATTAATACATCGTCTCATACATACTCTTCTATTATTCTAATTCTTGACATCGCCCGACTCAATTATCTGATTAACTTGATCGTGCCATGTCTTCTTCTATCATTCACATTTGGTTCATATATTTTCCCTAAACTCCTTTCTTCGTCCATTCGCTCTACATGCCCAAACCATCTAAGCGTCCCTTTCTTAGTATTACTCATTACGCTTGGATCAACCGTGCATTCTCTGCGGAAGTTCACATTTCTCACACGCTCATACATGGTTTTACCACACATACGCCTCAGGGATCTCATTCTAAAGCATTCACTCAGCTTTCATCCTTCCTCTGCCAGTTCTATGTCTTACTACCGTACATCAGGGTAGGTACCAGCACTCTATTGTAGACTGCCAGCTTAGCTTCTTTTAAGATTTTTTTTGTTAGCGCCAACTGCGTTCAGTTCTCCATTAATAGAGTTACCTGCATTTACCCTTCTTTCAATATCTCTGTCAGCCTTCCCATCTCTTGTAAACATACTTCCCAAATCAAATACACAATCTCATCAACCTGCTCCAAGTATTCACCATTCACAATTATATTGCACACTATTCGTATTCTCTCTCTCAAACTCTTAAATTTAAATCGTCAAATAGTTATATTGTTTATTTTAAAGCATGTTTTTAATGTAAGAAAATTAAAAATAGATTTTTTATAAACTAATTAAAACTGTTCGGTTTTTATCTTTAAATAGTATCAAGAGATTCTCTATCAAATGTCTAAAGTTATTAATCTAGTCTGCCATGGTGTCCTGGGCGGTATTCATGACATCAGAGCCATGCCGGAGCGTTCATATATAGGTACATTAAATATTTTATTATTTAATATATTTTCACGACCAATTTATATTAATTGTGTGTAAAACTTGTAAAACAATAACACTTATATAGTTTAGATTTAACTTTGGATGTTATTGAAAATTTTAAAGTAAAGGCGTACTATTTATTGCACGGAGAAAATTTACTGATAAAATTATTGTTAATTTATTGTAAATCTTATTCAATTTCCTGATAAAAATGGGACTAGAGGTCTATAACGAATGATTTGACAAATTTCATAACAAACTATCAGTAAGCACGAAAATGTAATGAGGAGGTCGGAATAAGTGTTCTTCAAATTAATAATATTTTTTGCATCTAGTCCATTGTATTCATTTTGACCAGGCCACCTGCGTTGAACACGTATTCAGATATATTCTGAATGACTAATATTTTCTTAGGAATGGTCATACACTCTAATTTTTAACAGTTTCTTGATAAAAAAGCCTAATCATTTTTCTCCGTGTGGCTCTGTTGCAACCTCTCCCTGTTTCTGATATATTATGAATCTAACATCTAACAGAAAGGGACGTTGCAACGGTGTCGTTTCAGTGACAGGACAATTAGTATGCAAAGTATTCCAAAATTTTATAATGATAAACTAATGTTTATAAGACAAAGTTTTTTATGCACAGCATAAAGGATAACAAATTATTATATGCAATAATGCCGTCGGGAGATATTTTCAATTTGTATGGATATTTCAGGAGACTAATTATTGCCAATAATAATTTGTTAAGGTTTTCCTGTCTCACCTCTTTCCTCATCCCGGGGAAGACGACCAGAAAGGCGAAGTACAGGGTGGCGAACACCACGTAGAGCGTGATGAGCGCCACGTCCCCCGTGACGGGCGTGCGGTTGTTGAAGCTGTACAAGGTGGGCCCGCCATCGCTGCGGAATGCGTCGAACCATCCCCTCATGCTGGCAGCTGTAGCTGTGGCTGTTTAGCCCCCTGCCAACAAAACAAATTAAACCTTTAGACTTGTACAAATAACACTATTTTTTTAGTACTTCTTCAAACCAAATTATTTTAATTTGAAATACATACAGATTAAATTATATATATACAGATTTACAGAAGAAAAGCATTTGGTTCTAAAAACTAATTACAATAAAATGTTTTCTTTTTAACGTAACTACCCAATTCAAAAGAGAAAAAACGTTTCTCGTGTTTGAGTTGTGGAGTAGTGCCATTAAAGTATTGAGAAGGTAAAGAAAAGAAAGAAAGTTTTTATTTATAAAGTAAGAAAAAAACAAATTTATATAGCATGATAACAAAAGTATACATATTGAAATATACTAATAAAGCAGTTACTAAATTAGATTTTTACACAGTAAATGTAAATAAATTTAAGAATATGAATGCAGTAAAATAAAAATAATATTATTACATTTCGATTAATAAGTAGGTGGCAAGTTCATGGAGTTATTCTATTTATTTATTCAAATACAACCCAACTCATGAAAAACTTGTGTGATTGATGGTCCCTTCTCTTTCTTTCTTTACAATATACTTTCATACTAACCGACTAAAGCGACTGGTGTCATAAATATACATTTACCATATTATTTAATTAATAACATTTCTCAATATATAAATATGGAAACACATGAAAATGCGTACAGAGGTTTAAAGCCAATGATTCCACCGTATATCCCATTATTTATGTTCTATAAATTTAGCACATTATGGCAAGCGATAATAATAATAATATTTGGATGATTTGTATAGCGCCGTTTTTGTGCAAAATCACCTCAAGGGCGCCCAAAAGTTTTTGCAAAATTGGCATAATATGCCAAAAATCGCTACAATTCAGTACCTTATTCTTTTCAAGATTTCCTCAGAACACTGTCTCTTAGGATGGGTTGTTTATTCATCAAATTTTCAAGTTCTATGAAGGTCTATCCATGTTCTATCACTATTTCGGTTTTGTGAAGCAACTGGTCAATAGTGATTTAGTAATAGAATATGAATAGAATCTTCACAGAACTTTAAAATCAACTTTGAAATACGATGAATTGTTCAAGTTCTGTGAAATAACCCGTCCATAATAATGATTCTAAAAATGTGAACACCTCAGCACATGTTCTCAAAATGTGAGGTGTTTGCGAAACACTTTAATATATAAATCATTTACAGTACACATCACTCTTACTTTATTCTTTTTAAAATTTTATTTATTAATGAATGTAGGAATTATATAGTTTTTGTGATTTTCTCAAATACCACACTAGGCTCTTGCCCGTATTATACATAGCATGGTACTATATCATTATGGGCAATCTATGTACGTAATGTGTACAGGGAAATAATAAAATTGATTTAATTTAACTGTCAAATAATATAATAATAAATTTGCTATGCATACAATACAGCAAAAACATAAAACCCTGCAAAACAATGTCATTCGACCAATACTGAACGCTCAGCCAATAAATATTTACCAGATAAGTGAATGAATTAATTTTCTTTCTGAGCCATTTTATTTCCGATATTCCGGCCATAAAAATTTTACGATAAATTCGCTATCTAGTTATAATGCAAATTCTACATGATGTACAATACCGAATACGATCCTCCGAGCGGAGTAACTCCTGCAGCAATTCTGCACTTTTTAGTTTTTAGCATATTTTTCTCATTCCCAAAATTTGAAACAAACATCCAAAACGTTAAATTCAAATTGAAATCCTTTAATTACACCTGAACGACATTATATTTTATGATAATTATGTTCTAAATTGAAAGTGAGATCAAATACCAAAGAGTCCCAAAGTATCTAAGTAACCGAGATAAAATACGCGACTTGTCAAATAATGATACATTGATTTTTGTAACCGCTGCGTCATCGGTGTTCTATATCGGGCGTGGCTAACTGCTCGCGTCAGCAATAATCATTGCGCGTGGCTGACCACCCGTGATTATTTACACATTCTCTCTGAAAGACAATGACCGCAGCACTAGGACAATACGCATTGCATTGTCACGAATCAACCGCGTTGCAAACAATACGATTCGATTTGTCCAAATCCTATGCACTTTAGAGGACAATAATGAAAGTATTTGTTATTTTCTAAACTACGTTGCTAAAATAAGTGTCCCATACCCGTAAAGCCATTTCAAGCAACTCAACGTTTCGAACCGAATGGTGGTCTTTCACCAGGATAGAGTACAATCCACTCTGGTTTTACTCTATATTTTCATGCCTTTAAAGAGAAAAATGAGTATTGCTGATTTAATAAAATAGTGTTAAAAAGGTGACAGGAGGCAATTTCCTAATAAACTATTAGTACTTACATAACATACCGGAAAACGTGTTCATGCAGCTGCGTTTATCGTGTTATTATATAAAATGACGAAATGCGAAAATATTAGTATCTTTATGAACACGTGATCCAAGATCATCATAACACATTCGTGTTTTACTGATAGTTTATTAGGAATTCTGTCAATTTATTCGTTAAAGGCCTGCAGTCCCATTTAGGGGGAATCCGAATGTGAAGAGATTTTTAATAAATTAGTAATTTTTTATGTCAGTTAGTTTTCTTCGTGTTGCATGTATGGCACCTCACACGCAATTAAACGATGGTGCCTACAGAAAATAATTTAAATTGTTATAATAATATCCACAAATCAGCGGCGGTCCTTATTTGCCTCTAAATTGCTTAATTTTAAAAACATTTACCATAGTAATAATTTTAATAACAAGCTGGTATTAGAAATGGCTGCAAGGAATGTTTTCATGTCCAACGTAACAATAGTTATTTCGATATTTCTCAAGCTCTACGCTAAAACTGGCAATTATACGTAATATTTCAACGCTTTGTTTGTGGAGATAAGTGAATGCCACACTAAATCCAGTTCAAACTTCGGTTTGGCTTCGAGCTCGTCAGCTTTTACTTCGGACAGCTTTATCGTAACTAGGAAGTATCAGAGTTGGCATTATAACGATTCCAGTTATGGTATTTAACTCAATTTGTAAGCAGTACAAGGGAAATTATTCTTGCTTCTTGCGTCAAAGAGAAATATCGCATTTTAAACAAACGTATCCTGCTTCAACATTCCGAGACTTTTGCGTAATGTTCTACATTTAGCAGAGCACAAGGACTTGAGAATAAGTTAAATCGTATACAACCGGGAATTAATAACGGATCTTTCAATAGATGCACGGACTGGCTTGTTGGGTGTCGAATCGTGTTACCTCAAAGAGGAGGAAACGTTACACTATTGCAACACACTTAACCGACATAATACTTTTGGCCGTGAGAATATTTTATAAAATGTTAAATAAATGTACCCGAAATTTGACGATTTAAAAAAATACAGGGTTTTCCAATAAGAGGTGTTATTTTGATATTCAATAGTAAAAGATCAATGGTTTCGTTGCTTGTGTGGCACGTAGCGCCCTCTTGTTGAAAGTAAACGTTGTCCAGATCAATACCATCCAATTCCGGCCATAACAAATCATTAATCATCTCTCGATAGCGATCCATTCACCGTAACTGTTGCTTCAGCCTCATTTTCGAAAAAGTAAGGTCCAATGACTCCGCCGGACAGTAAACGGCACCAAACAGTCACACGTTGAGGATAGAAAGGCTTTTCAGCAATAACTCTTGGGTTTTCCGAGCCTAGCCAAAAATAGAATAAAACTAGTTTAAAATAAAAAAAATAAAAAAATAGCCAGATGCGACAATTTTGCTTGTTCACGAAGCCACCGAGGTGGAAATGGGCCTCATCAATCAAGATGATTTGCATTTGATTCACTCAAGTGAATTTTAATAATATCAATGCGTTGTTGAAGCGTGTATCGTTCCATTTTTATTAATGGCGTAGTTTCTACTTGTCAAATGTTAAAAAATAACAGCTACAAAATTAATATTCAAAATAACACCTCTTATTGGAAAATCCTGTATATATATATATAAGTGAGCAAAGCCTGAGGGTGCTTTGGACTCTTTACTATAATAATGTGGATTATAATTAGAAATATTCATGATTTGATTCTGCTGCAAAAAATATGCAAAGCTTGTTAAAATACAATAATTCAAATTAAATTCTCAAGGTGGGCAATTTACGAAATATGATATTATTTTGAATCATCATGATCACAAGCAATTACCGTAAAGTATTCGTTCTTTGTTTGGTATTTAGGTGTCCGAACTAAAAACGTGCTGTTAGTGCAAAAAAACATTATGTAAGCACATTATGATAATAGTACTTGCATGATTTTACAAAATTACAAACATTCGTTTAGCCGTCACGTTCAGCAGAATAACGAAATGGTAGATTGGCGAGCCTAACCCGGAACAGATGAACAGCCTGCGCCGGATTGTGAGATGTGGATTGTGGATTGTGGATTGTAGTTTTCAAGGCTAAGCTGGGGATTTTCTTATTATGCGGCCGATTTCCTATGTAATCACACTCAACTGACGCAAATCAAATACTTGATGAATACGAATAAAAATCAAGAAAATTAAGTTTTTATATATGTAGATACCTACCCATTAATTTTTTGATAGTTTCCTATATTGCATATTTTTTATTTTATTTCTTTTTATTTAGGAAGCAAACAGTCGTAAAGTAAAAAATTATAACAATAAACATTCATATGTTCTAGACCAATTAAGTTCCATTGAATTAAATGTAGATTTAGTATTTTTTACCTACACAACATATTAAATGGCAAAAAAATAAACATAATAAAGAAATACATAAAATTAAAAACAAAAAGAAAAAATACAACTTTTCGCATAGCTATACTATTCACTACGGGTGATAATAATGTACTTTTCACAACAAAAAAATCGAATAAAATAAAAGTATTTTAATTTATTAATTTATTAAGCTGAATTTTATATGATATTAAGTTATGGTTGAAAATGTCTACATCTCGTAAGGCATTGTGAGTTTCACAGATACGTACTATTACAGAGTTTTGCGCGTATTTGGATTTACAATGTGGTATTCTAAATAAATCGTTCGGTCTGGTGTTTTGCTTGGGGCAACGAAATGCAATCCTTTCTAACAGATATGATGAATCAACTAGGCAGTTCACGATTTTGTGTAAGAATAATGCATCAGAGATTTTTCTGCGTTTATATAAAGTGACAGGGACAAATCGATGGTCACTAAAACGATACGATAGGGGTTTCATAAATTTGTTCTGAATATTTTCAATGCGATCAATATATGTTTGATATTGAGGATTCCAAATTACTGAGTCGAATTCTAGTTGTGACCGTACATATGACATATATATATTTCCTTTGTTAAATAGCATAAAAAATAGCATAAGCGTCAGTAAGTAAACTAATCTGAAACTGTAATTATGATTCATCATTTTAAAGTACACAATTTTTGTGCTTTTGGAAAAAAGGCAATTATCTCGTCTATGTTTGGCCCTCCGATTTAACACTTAAGGCGAAGCTTAATGCCAAATCACTATTTTGATTAATCTTTATAACAAATTGGTACACATTAAGAATACCAAAATATATGCTTTAGATAAATTGAAGGTTTTCCTATCGTTTCGCTTGAGTAGAATACAAATAAAAAATAAATTAATCAATAAAAAATATAAAATTAAACTAAAAAAAAAATATTTTCAATAAAAATGTATGAACGCTTAAAGGAAACAACTTAAAAAATACAGTATTATAGCTAAGATTATCTGTGAAAGTTTCACTTGATTAACTTTTTTGATTTCTTATAAAATTATTTACAAAATAAATAAAAAAACAGTTTTGAGCTAGAAATCGAACGTTTCTAGACTCCGTTTGTCAAGCGATTTTAATGCCTATTACCTACAATATAAGGTATACCAAGAATATACAAATTTGTGGCTTGTTGTTTCCTCTTAACTCTGGTATAGATATTTTCAACTACGTACACGGTATCCATGGGTCTAATTGGACCCAAATTCAATTATTTATTGTTAACATTGTATTGGGTAAGTTTTCTAATTTTTTATTTAAATTTAAATTTATTGTAGCATAATATTTGACACCTAGTGATAACATTATCCAATATTAAGTATATTGACACAATAAACACAGTTGTACAAGAAGAAGACACGCTTTTCTTGATATGAACTCAATAATTAATAAATTTTCTAATAAAATCTTTTGAATTCAAAATAATTAAAATTAAGACACATCGAAACATAAAATCACTTAATTTTTCTTAATAAATAGAAGTAGAGAAAAAATAACAATCAACCTCTTTCATGATGTTTTAAATACTATCCGGCTTACTAATAAACGTGATTTAAATTATATAACTGTTTACCATACATTAATGTTGTTTATCAGCTGTGTAAAATTTAAAACACGTTCATTAGTAAAGCCTAAAATGTAAGAAAACATTATTTGAACACAAGCCTTCACTAAAAAAAGAATAGGGAATTACAATTTTTTTTTGCATATTGTAAGAATACTGCAGTGAACTTTATATAATATTTCACATCTTATGATTTCACATCACAGTTTATGTAATACTGGGCACGGGGTTTGTGAATATCGATGTTCCTGTTCGATGTTTGATTACAGTCGGTCATAGGTTTGTCCGGGTCTATTTTGACCAATGTATACATGTTAAGTGTTAAGATTACTTTTCATACAATATTTGATTTTTGAGATATTTTAGCCTATGTATCTTTTTACAACGCGCGAATTACAAATTTCTTTAAAAATATCGTTGATAATTATTTTTCGCATGCTATTTTGGATAACCATCAAATTTAATAAAGATTTTCGAAAGATTTCTTGTAGATAGTTAAAACACATGTTATCATGAAAATTAACAAACGATTCATTTTTTATTGTTTAGATACAACCGACATGTGTCTTGAGCAATGCTCACCTCATCAGGACTTACTTAAAAATAAATTAAAAATATGGACTTGAAGATGTAGCGGGAGAAGAAATGATTGAAGATGAGGTGAGGGTGTTTAAAATGCGAAAAAAACGGAGGAGCATTCAACACTTAAAGTTCCTCGAAGTTTTAATTATATACAAAAATTCACAAACTTTACAATATAGTTCATGGAATCCAGATATTTTCTTTTTTTTAATTCCTTATCTAACATTTTATCATTTCAACAAACGAGTGACAATCTACAAAATATTAAATCGTGCATGTCGTTAGAATGATTATTTAAGAAATATGATATTATCTTTGAGTTATAATCTAAAATGATGACCTCTATCGGTGAAAGGATAACAAACAATTATCCAATTAGATTCGCAAGAAATGTCGTGGACTGTTTGGTCCCTTTGTGGTCGTGGATTGAAGAATTCAACAATTCTCAGTAACCGAATTCGGCCAGCCTTGTCAATCTTCTTATAGAAACTACTTGGCATTGGTACTTTAATTAAAATCAGCTTGCAAAATACAGCAAAATCTTTCCACTCACAAGTGCTATTGGTATTGAAGAGCTGGGTGAAAGGTTTTAAATCATAAAGGACCTGTTTAATTTATTTGATATACTTACATACACAAAGGCTAATGAGGTATGTAGTTATTTAAATGTTCCCGATAAAAAGTCTCCCGATTTTACACCATTATTAATTAATTGAGTTTTTTTGCTGTGTAGGGTAGAATTATACTCAGGTGGAATTTATTTTGTCAATATTTAAAACAAGTTGAAGTCCTTGGCGTTGCCAGGGCATTTGCCAGGACAAAATAAGATGTAGACAGTAATTAGAGAGCGGAGAAAAAAAAATCCTCTAATTTTGAACGTCATTTTTGCAATTCATCAATAAGTATAAAAATTCTTCTTCAAGGGGTGGGGAAAAAGGGATAGGTGCAGTTACTCATAATCTCATGTAAACAGATTTGACCTCTTTTTTTGAAGGTCAGGTGTGCTAAATTTCATCAAACTTGGAATAAAAGTGTAGATATGTATAAAAATCAAATCACGCCGCCCGCCAGAGGCACTCTTCTTTATATAAATAAATTAACTTTTAATTTTTAACTTAAATATGGCTCAAGTAAAATAGTTTAAAACTGCAACATATTTATTAATGTTTTTTAACATTTTTAATTGGAAAACATACAGTAAGAAGATGTTGTTGGGTCATTTAGGTACCCAATGTTTTGCATGTGTTTATAAAAATGTATATGATAATTGTAAAAAAATTGTTTTTTTTGTCGTATTTTTTCTTCTTCTTATTTCGGTGACCATTGGGTGAAAAATATTGAAATATATACCAAATACGTGTGTTGTTAATTTTAAGTTAAGCAAAAAATTACACTGTTTAATTTTAGGACAATTATAATAAGTTTATGCTTAAGGATATCCTTAAGCAGAACCGGAATCGCCCCTAGTACGTTAAATTCGTTAATTTTAAGGTTAAAGACAATTGTTTGTCCTTAATGGAACCGCAATAGGTCATCTGCTCAGGCACGGGGCCTCTATCGAATATCGAAACCACAGTTAAAATATAAATTTAAAAATACATTATTTTAGATAGAAACGGCAGAGTTAAACATGTTAGACCAGCTGATAGTTATAAAGCAACTAGACCATAGAGCACATAGTTGTTTCTTTTGCAGGCATGTCAATATTTCTGGCGTTTCATAAATAATACTGACCTTTTAGCGGAAGAGTACCAATTAAAATAACAAGAAAATCATATAGGTACTTATTTATTGTTTTCTTCTTGGACAGTATTTCCTTTTCAACAAATCATATCTTGATGCCCTTAAGCGTAAGAGACAAGTTGAACATCTGTCTACTTTTGAGTGCTTTATTTTACAAACCATCTTATAAAATGATCGGTTTTATAAAAGTTTTCCATAGATAGCTCTATTGCAACATCTCTTCCATTCTGTTTAAGGACGAATAAATCTGAAAGATTTTGAGTTCTTATCGGCTATACTCTGAGACTATCCATAATTTGCTTTTTAAATTATTTCTTTTTTAGCACTTGGAACCAACTTGCGTATTCTTTTTGTTGGTGATATTAAAATAATTTTCATATTTTCAGTTTAACAGTTTTACCACCATTGTCATTGTAGAAAAAAAAACAATACCTCACAACATCACAAGGTCAGATGGTAATGGGTCCGAATCCCACACAGTGCAAACATATATTAACCTTATTTTTTAATTATAAATAAAGGTTTATTAGACAAGTTTTTTTTATACATAGCACAAAGGATAACAAATTATTATAAGCAATAATTATTACCCAGAAATATCCATACATTTTATAAGTACATCTATTTGATCTTCGATTTTGTTTTCTTGATTGAATGAAGAGGAATCATGGAAGTAAAAATTAACCCACTTCCCGAATTCCGATCTCGCTGAAACTCGGCAAATAGAATCGTTGTCGTTTACAATGCATTTAATCATCTTTTGGTGGTACTTATTCACACACACGCGCGCGTACACGCATTTTTCTGCAAATGGATGAATTTATAAAAAAATACAGTGTGTGGCAAGCCTACGCACGACGGAAGTGAAACTTTTAGTATTCTTCTCTCTCTCTTTTCATTTCATTCTCTCTTTTTTTCTCACTTCTATCTCGTCACTACTCATTTTTGACACTAAAACTCTGTTCCAAATCGAATAAACCACAATCAATTACGTATTTCACTCGTATTACACTCACCGCGCAGTACACGAAGCAAGCAGCTGATGCCTGGCGTGGCGTCGTTGCCTAGAGAGAGAGGAAAAGAGAGAAGAGAGAGAGAGAACGTTCGTCAGTGGCTCCCTCACCTCAGTAAGCGACTAAGGTGAGAGAGCGACAGTGAACGGTTAGCGGTGGTGGGGGTCCCGTACCCCCACCACCAAATGATCACGGTTTTTCGTGACGATCATGAGTCGGTTTTACTCCGGTCCTCGAAAATGCATGACGCGCGTAAAGAAGTTTCACTTGAAAAATACTACAGTTAATGTACGAAATAAATGTCGGTACAATCAAATTGTAATTTTACTAAGTCGTTAGCGTTGATGACTGCAGTGCCTGGGAGGAAGGTTCGATCCACAGTAAAACAATAAACAAACATTTATTAATAAAAATAGATGTTTTGTAGTAAATAAACTTTTATTAAATATTTTGGACCTTCATTGCAGTAGAAAGTAGAAAGGAATCTTTAAAAGATAATATATTTTAATAAAAATAAACATTTCGGTTGACATAAAATATAGACTAAAAAATTACGAACTTGTTAAAAAATTCCTAAGTTTCACCTCCCACGGCTGAGCGAGGTTGTTAATTATTATGGACAATTAATTGAAACTATTACTTGGTTTTCAACGGCTCTATTTTGCTCAAGGTGGGTCAGTTTAGGTTAGGTAATATTACCTAAACAACGTAATTAATTGACAGAATATTTTACGCTGATTATTAATAAAGTAGTGATAACATTTCAAAAGTGCTACATTTAGAGTTTCAAACTAGTTACTTCGTCATTTGACTGGTTTACGTTAATAACAGAATTTGATTCTACATAATAACTTCTGTACCTTACTACTGCATTGATTTGTAAAAATCTGATGAAATTCTGTAACATATTGACTTAAATAAAAGCGTTTGTTTGTATAGATGGATGTCAGAATTATTTAAAAATCGTCATTTAAAAATGTATGAATTTTCGCAATACGATCTATGATTGATCGGATGAGTTTTAACGTCATGATAGTTAGAGTGACAGTTGAATTGGATGCCTACACACTTCGAATGATTCCGACATATATGACGAATGATTTGGATATCCTCGACGAATGATCTGGATAGGTAGATATGACGAATGATTTGGATGCTTTTGACCAATGATTTCGATACTTTTGACGAATGATTTGGATACTTTTGTCGAATGATTTGAATACTTTTGATGAATGATTTGGATACTTTTGACGAATGATTTGGATACTTTTGTCGAATGATTTGAATACTTTTGATGAATGATTTGGATACTTTTGTCGAATGATTTGGATACCCTTGACGAATGATCTGGGTAGGTACATGTGACGAATGGTTTGGATGCACGTGACGCAATTTACCGTATGTATGTTCGTTTGGGCGGGTTATAACAAATACTTTTTGGTTCGCAATAATTGAGATAGGTACAATCAATACAACCGGTATATTTTTCTAACAAATTCCTTAACCTGCATAGTCAATAGGTACACATGAGTATTTTCAGAACTGCTTTTCTTTCCTTGACATCAAACCAATGAATAAGAAATATTCATGAACAATTACCGGTTTCGTTCGTCACGGAGTTATTGACAGGTTCGTCATTTATAAATTATAGCTTTAATACATGTCGCGGGAAATACAAGGTTACGGTAATGAGATAATCTAAAGAGCAAGTATTTCACGAGACGGGGATTAGAATACTTGTGAGAAGAACAGATGCAAAATAATGGAAGCATCGAACATCATTAATACAAGTACAGGATACAAACAAAGATTTATTTAATTTACTTCTTGTTATTCCGATGTTATCTATCGTTATCGATCGTAAGGACGATCATATAGTAGTTCGATCATCAGCCAAAATGTTTGCTCTCACCAATAAAATTTATTATCGCCAACTCAAACATTTAGCATAGGGTGTAATTTATGCTTGTCACCTGCTATAAAAAAATAAGTATAAGTTTTTTACGTGTATCAGTAGTAATAGAGGAAAATAGCCCTGACCTGGTGAGTATGATGAATTATCATGTACCCAATAAATACAACAATAGACTCTGTGCTCCATTTAATGTAGTTGCTTCTCGCACTAATTTTTTGTTTTCAGAGAGTGCATCGTTTGGGGAATGAAACTTGCTCTGTCGACATATTTAACTAGATGTAAGAACATGGCTTCCTTTAAAAAGCATACTAGCTGACGTGTACGTGGCGTTCCGTAGTTTAGAAGAACTAAGCGCACAAACAGACAGACGCGGATAGCGACTTTATTTTATACTATATTTAGAGATAAGTTAAGATATGTAATAAACCCTCTATCAGTTTTGTTATTGTGCCTATAAGATTATTATAACCACTGTGTACTTATGTTCTGTATAAAAAAGGTATATATGCATTTAAAGTCAAATGGGCGTTTAAATAAATAAATAAATAAATAGTAATATTATCCAACTTGAGTATTAAATTACGAGTTACACTTTTATTACTTTTACCTTTATTTATAGCTAAATTAAAGTAAAGTTAGTTATTTTTGCAAAATCAAAACTGTTAAAGTCTTTTAATTTTTTTATGTAGTGTATCCTCACGCTATTTATATCATTGAATTACAAACACATAGGTTACGTAGGTACCTATACATACAAAAAAACTATGCTTCTTTTTAAAATAATGGTCGGGATAAACACCTGCAAAAGATTTTAATACATGCAATAAATACCGATATTGTAATTTCAAAATTGAAAAGGCAATAAACTTATTGCTTACATACCTCCTCGTAATGCAACAACTTCATATAGACCCGCCCAGATGCGGGATACAGCCCGGGGCGAAATTCGAGTTTGACCTTCTCAACACATTATCTTAAGGTCTAGGTTTCCATATGGCTTCTCGTAGTGTTTATGCAAACAGGTGAAATGAAACTACATTATTTCCGGAGAGCGTATATTGACATAGGTCTGCATTTTAATCTACGTAGTCATTTACGAGTACCTACATTAGACATAGCAAGTTGAAGCAGTTTTGTCGATTTCGACGACTCAAATTTCGCAATACTAGTTTACAATTATCGATATTATCTCTGTTTGTATTGATTATGCGTTACACAGATGCAGTAAGTTAGTTCAATTCAAACCTTTATTTACGGCTATCGGTTTCAGAGATGCATTCACTGCATACGTTTTATTAGCAACATACGGTAACTATTTTGCATATCTACACAGAACATTATATTTGGGGGCTTATGCTTATGCTACAGGTGCCTATGTCAAACACGTAAATTGTTTACATTATTTGTCGATTTCTTCGTGTACAACATGTCGACATATTATTTTTACAGATTGGTGATTATGTTAGACCACACTTTCATTAATCTAAAGCGACGCTTTTGGACGTTTGAAATAAGGGTTCCATGATATTTCATCAAAATGAAAATTCAACACACCTTTAAAAATTGATATGGAGTCATCAAAAGTGATGAAACAAAAACTAGGTTTAATAGTTACCTATGTAACCTATTTAACCGAGTTTTACTTTTTGTAGGTGTGTTGAATTATCGTTTTGATGAGATACCCGGTCACCTGAAATATCTATATTTTAGAGTACTTTTTGATACCTTTTCTCAAATGATCAAAATCTGACTGAGGAATTTCTAGCTTAAACCTCCAGATATAACACTTACTTTCCTTGTTTTTACTTTATCATTCATGATGTGCGGTAATTCTTTTATAGTAAATAATTTTCGAACCAGGATCTTCAATATTTCCACCGGAGAAAGGAATCACACGGAAAAAACATGGCAAATGCCAAGTGTAGAATGTTGGACACGCATTTGGCGTAAATGATAATTGTGATTGGCTTGTAAGAGCTCGGAGCTTGTTTGTTTCATTATAACAATACCATTATGCTCTACGTCTTAATAAATTAAAAATATATTATGAAAAAATTACAATTAAAAATAAATCACCACAATAGACTCGTTATTTCAAGAGGATTTAAGTTTTCGTACACCCTTAGAAATTTTTCTGTAAATACAATTGAAATATCAGGCTTAGCACAATGTAGATGGATGCACCAAGGGGGATTGGATCGAGACTTGCGAAAAGCGATAATATCATAAAAATAAAAACCGATTCTAAGTGGCCATCGTTGTTTAGGAGGCATTAAGCATACAATTAGCGTATGTACTATATTGTGTTCAAAGGTTATTCGTGTGTTTTATCACCATTTTTAAAATAAAATATTACATCTAAACGTGCTGTTTTACAAAAGTAAATTTGATAAAAACATTATAATTGTTCTAACAAATGATCGAGCGAAGATTAGCGTCAAAGATTAAAGTGATTAGGTATACCAATTGTATCTCGTGATCGTTGTAGGGATCTAGCTAATGATTCCATATTTCTGTGTATCGTGAATCTTCGAATGGTTAGTACTTTACGAGCCTTCATTCTGCTTCAAGGTTTTGGTAATAATTGGTCTGAAATTATGTAGGTACGCACAGTTTTATTGCCTTGTTAATGCTCCATTATTTATAATCCTGGGTCTACTTGTACAGATGTAAGGCTTCGTAAAACACCGTGATTGGAGTCTCTCATCTAATATCTGATTACTGCCACTTGTTGGCCTTGGGAAGATAAGGATATTGGAGCTATACAGACTGTTCAAAGGAAAAGGGTAGGACCTCTGATATTCTTCATCATTTCCGTGATCCTTCACAGGCTACCACCACTTACGTCATTTTATATATGTACTTGTACATATTTTTTATTAATTTAACCGTTCTGTTGGGCTTTTACATGATACATATTTTACATGATTTACTGCATAATACAGTGCTAACAGAAGGTTTTTATTTGTAAAACTACAACAAAATAAATAACCCAAAACATAAAAAAATAAACATAATACATGGTACATATCATTTTCTATTTAGATGTACATAATAGAGAGAAAAAATTAATAAACCAGTTTTAAAAGTGTAGATGGCATAAAATTATTATAAATTATTAGAACATGTTAATAATACGTAATTTACAGGTGAATGCAATAAGAAGTAAATGAGAAAATAATATAATTGCTACAATAATAATAATAACATAAAAAAACATCATTCAGATATTTTTTTTACATATAATGATAAAATTATATTAAATGTGTCAATATTTGAGGTGAATTTATTTCCAAGTGCACGAAGGCGAGATATAGGTCTGGTGCGTGTGTGTTGTAGTTAGACCCGGAATTATTATTGTAGGGTATATTTTGCCTGGTTGGTCGATTTGGTACTTAAGTCGATGAGATGCAGGAGTTCACAACTGTCTAGTTTGTAATTAATAATTTCATACAAAAAAGTCATTTATTTTTCTTCTATTTTCAAGAGTATGTATTTTAAGCGTATTTATTATGAATGTATACTTTATGTGTTGAATGGGTATGTGAAGTTTCAAGTTAATAAATCATAAAAAATTGTGATTATCAAATGCATATAAGAAATATATAAATTTGAGGGTGATATTGAATTATTATTTACAATTCCTGCCACAATACCTGATAATTCTTGCCTAGTTCAAAGTAAGTCGAATCTCAACTACTCGGATAATCTTAATGAAAAAAAATCAATTATACTTTTGTGATTTTTATAGCGCCATTTTTCGTGAAAAATCACACTTTTTCAAACTAACACACGATTCGATTGATCGGTAGGTGATACAAACTGTTATTTTATTTTCTATAATATGTTCCACTGACTTCAATTTTCTTAAAATATTCATGATAATATTATTATTATTAAAAAAGTTTATTCATAAACAGGTTCTGCTGTATTATTATTAAACTGTATAATAATGCCCTAGGAAGGCAAAACAGCCATTACGCGTAATAATAATTGCACAGCAAAACTTTTTTATAAATAAACTCTTTTTTATACATTAAATAATAATATTATTACTTATTTAATAAGAAAAACTTTAAATTAAAACCGAGCTCTGCAAATTAAAGTTGATAACATAAAATAGGTATTCGGTTACATAATGGAAAAAGCCTTCACAAAAAATGAGACATTGTATTATGTAGCAGAATTTCGTCAAGAGTCCCTGGAGTCAATGGACTTTTTATAAAATACAATACAAAAAGACAATCAAATGACACCCGATCAATAACTTCCTTTCCAATTGATTCCCGATTAAGCAGTGTTCGGTATTGGTAATATTTAAGTAACGATCCGATTAAGATAGCGATTAACGAAATCCGCCACTCGGAATGTTTCAGTAATAAGACATTGTATAAAACGCCATTAAGAAAATACAATGTTTAACTTCCGTGGGCGGCAAAGTAAAACGAATAAATGACATTCCCTTTTGAAAACGCAACAACCAATGATAAAGAATACATCAGATAAGTCACTTAGTTTTTATTTAACCACTTTTATTGTCTAGATACAGTCGACACGTTTCACGAGCAATACTCACCTCATCAGGGTTTATTTGACGATGAGCATTGCTAAGTGATTATTATTTAAAACTAGCTGAATTTTCTCTACTTTCAATAAGTATAATATCCATGTTTTATATATATAAACTTTCCGGAAGAAATTTTCTAAATTATAGTGAAAACTCTATCAAACTCCGTTGCACAGTTTATATGAACTAAGGGCACAAACAGAGAGACGCGGATAGTGAATTTGTTTTATACTATTTGGGGATACCAATGTATTGTCACGATTAAAAATTTTCTAAAAGATTATCAGGAAACGGCCCGTAATCACGTTTTTAATTAATTATGATCTGGGATGTTCCGGGAGGTTCCCGAACGTTCCAGACTATTCCCAAGAATTCCACAACATTTCTGAATGTTTCGGGAATGCTCTCGAATACTCTCGAATGTTTTGGACTGTTCTAGAAATTTCTAGAGGACGAAACTTCCAGCCCTTATATCTTCAAAAGCACGCTCTTCAGGTAAAACGAGAACCTTCTTCATAGATGGGGGATAGAGGGCTACCACATCATATAAATCCCTTGATCGTACTGGGACTCGTTTCTGAGTTTTAGCGGCACGCACATTGTACACTTACTTGTATAATATATATTGAATAAAATGGTGCCACAAATTAAATTTACTGTGTTTGAAGATGTGATTTTTATTTTACATCATACCTCTTTTTTATAAATTTGTGTTTTGTGTTCTTTGATGTTAGAGTAAAAACCTTATATTTCTGCCATGTATCTCGATATCGAACCAATTGATACACAGTATATTCGGTGACGTTATTACAAATCTTGCGTACTTTATATCAGTGGAAACTACTAAAGAACGCCAACTTAGGTTCCAGATTAGTCTTGAGTCGTGACCACCGAAAGATAAATGTAAGGGCGTTGAATGGGAAATAACAATAATTTAACTCTCAGTAGGTAATTCTGCATCGCCTGTTGCGTTAGCGAATTGTTATATGTGCAATGCAAGTACAACGCAATAAAACATGCCTAACCTTAGACGGACTGACGGACACAGCGAGCATTGCAGCTAAAGCGCAACGAGCTTGTGTTATTTTAAAAACAAAGTTAGATTATATCAAGAATACATAAACGAAGTGATTTTAAAATATTCAAAAGAATATGGTTTAATTTTGTATCTATTTTAATTTCGATTTCTTGGAAGAGGAAATAAACCCATTTCCCAACATCTGGTCGAGCTGAAGCAACGCCGCGTACACGTCAGCTAGTTTATTTATAACTAGCTGTCCCCGGCGTTGCTCGACTTTTTTCTACTTTCTATATGTATAAAATGCGTGTATTACATTAATAATTATACATAAACTTTCCGTAAGAAATCCTCTAAATGATATAGAAAACACTATCAAAATACGTTGAGTGGTTTAGAAGAACTAAGCGCACAAACAGACAGACGCGGATAGCGATTTTATTTTATACTATTTAGATATTTTGTTTTAGCGAGATATGAATTATTTTAAAACTACTTACAGCATATAATATGAGTTAATTAATTAATTAATTAAGTGAGCATATAATTTTTGATTTCAAAATTTCTCTTCAGTTCTCCACACACTCTCTTCCTTTTATTATGATTACTCACATATGTATTCATTAGTTAAGAGGAAGCTACAAGCCAAAAATGTGTATTTTCTTGGTATACCTTATATCGTAGGTAATAGGCATTAAAATCGCTTGACAAATGGAGTCTAGAAACGTTCGAAAACTGGTTTTTATTTATTTTGTAAATAATTTTATAAGAAAGCAAAAAAGTTAATCAAGTGCAACTGTCACAGATAATCTTAGCTATAATACTGTATTTTTTTAAAGTTGTTTCCTTTATGCGTTCATACATTTTTATGAAAAAAATTTTTTTTTAGTACTTTTCATTTATATTTTTTATTGAGTAATTTATATATTTATTTGTATTCTACTCAAGCGAAACGATAGGAAAACCTTCAATTTATCTAAAGCATATTTTTTGGTATTCATAATGTACACCAATTCGTTATAAAGATTAATCAAAATAGTGCTTTGGCGCTTCGCCTTAAGATTAAGAACCGTTCTCATCTCAGGCAAAATAATAAATACAATATGTACTTTTAACATGTATAAACTAATATACTTTATCACTTGTACTATAATGTTCTGTGTATGTCTAAACAAAACAAATAAATAAATGTGAGTAAAATTGAATTGATTGCGTTGCCCATATGTAATGCTTACAATTATTCTGATTGCAGTTCTATTAGGGTTAACAATACACAATCTTAATTAGATGCACTTATCTTTTAGCTAATTGTCGTAGCTTTGAGCCTGCTCAGAGCTCACAGTCAGTGATGTTGTAATTGGATTGCCCTACTTGGAGAATGAACGTTTGTTTCTCTTATCTCGCTTTACCCGCATAGGTTCGGCCTTGTGACTGAGCATTATAACATGAAGTTTTTAATTATTTAAAAACCCACGAGAGATGATATTTAATTCCTGCTTTTGTAAAATGTCCATCAAATTTAATTAAATAATTGGATTATTAAACAAGACCTAGTTGAAATCCTTGCGGTAAGCCATTTCTGTTTTTGACGGCTATTTGAATCGCAGAGCGCCGGATGCCCTTTACTTTCTCTACATTATACTGAATGGAATTATCATTCATTATTCTTACTTGGTTTACTTTAACGGAAATAGCGTACCGAAACAAAATGTAAAGTACACAAATGCGCAAGTATTTATACCTGTACCGTAGGTGACTTGATGGGGGACTTCTTCATTGCCCTTTACGATTTTTTTTATATTTGTTACTAGCTGTACACCACTACGCGTTGCTGTGGCTCAGTCTGTCTGTGCAAATAGTGAAAAAATATCGCGTGTTGCTTTTACGTCCAGATGGCGCTGTTTAAAAAAACATGTTTGTCCAATAGATTGCGCTGTTCTTCAAAAAAAGCATGTCTTTACCTGTCTCAAGTGACATCTATATAAAAACACGCTCGTATACGAATGTGACAAAATTTCAAGGCAATCATTGAAGAACTTACGGAGATTTAACATTTTGAATAAACGAACATTTACATTTTTATTTATATAGATAGATAGAAGATTACATGAACAAAATTGTTAGAAAAAGCGTTAGTTGATATTCAATAAAACCTGTTCAATTTGTATTGTACATTAATTCGTGAAAAACTCTATTACCTAATTCCTTATTCAACTTTCTTATACACCTAAAGTCGTAACGTCTGCTCTTAGGTACATATAAAATCAATTAAAATCCATGAATCAAATGCAATCATTGAAACCAAATTACATATTTTTTTATCTCATTACATAGGTATTTATCATTATGATCTTTAATCAAAACAAAATTATATAATAATAATAAATAATACCCAATATCCTTATTGTTCAGCCTTGTATTTTTTAAAGAGCTATCTCAATATTTACCGGCGAACCATCTTCAGTTCTTGGCTATCCTTGGCCCTGAGATTTCAGACTAAAGTATGGGTCATTCGTTACAAAAAACGCGTATTATGACGTCATCAGTTATGCATTAGAGGAATAGATGAAGAGAAAATACTTTTTTTGTGAGTATGAAAATTTATCTTTGTTTTTTGTTGTGATAATTAATGATTACACATTGTCGATTCGATATATAACTAAACCATCTATGTTATGCACATACGTAAGTTTATTTGATGTTAAACGATCTTACCTTTGAGTCAAACTCAATGCATGAGAAGTTATTCAAAGAACGAACTAAAACTCTTCGCACATAATACTCTCTTATTTTTGTAATATGATATCTTGATATGCCATCTTAAACCACCACCAGAATAAGAACCATAAAATAAATATTTTTCTTACTTGCAATAAGCTATTTCTTTATAAATTTCATTTATATTTTTTTATATACTGTCTTATTAAAGGTAAAGTCACAACGAGGAAATCCATAATTCGTTTTATTTTTGCTATACACGATACACGTACAAATTGATGTAACATAAACTGTTGATTTTCCGAAAATGAATAAATAAATAACCTTTTTAATAACTTGAATTCAAAAAAACTTTCGTCATAATAACTTAAATTGATATCATGCAAAATCAGTTCGTCATCTTGTCATCAATAAGGAGTTACAAAAAACCAAATCACACTCGGGAATAAGTTATTTTTGCAAACACAGTAGCATAAGTTAGCATTTCATTAAATAGACAAATAACTTAGTTTACACAACTATATTTTTATACACAAAATATAAACGTTAAAGTAATGTAAACTAAGTTATTTGTCTTTCTAATAAAATAAATATTGACATCACAAAGTGATAAACAGTTTGAAGAACCTTTCTTAGAAAAATTAATAAGTTAGTACTCGCTGTGAGGTTTGTTGGTTCGTACTGGATCCATTCGACAGCCAATGAGTGAATCTTTAACTGTTTTCGTCATGATAATATACCAAATTACTGATAGAGAGAATGAAATGATTCAACATCCTCTGCAATATTTTGGACTTGCTTTATTGTAGACTAGCTAACGTGCACCCGGCGTTGCTAGACCTTTCTCTCCTTTCAATAAATATAATATCCATGTATTATATATATATAATAAAACTGCATAGTTTCATAGTTTATATTAATATATCCGTTGCATAGTTTATAAGAACTCACACAAACAGAGAGACGCGGATAGTGACTTATACTATTTAAAGATACCAATGTATTGTAACGATTACGAATTTACTAAAAGTTTATCAGGGTTTCCTGATAAACTTCTGATAGGCTTCTAATCTCATTTTTAGTTCATTATAATCTGGGATGTTCGCGATGTTCCCGAAAGCTCCGGACTATTCCCGAACATTCAACCACATTCCAGAATGTTCCGGGATGTTCTGGAATCTTGTGGAATGCTCTCAAATACTCTCGAATGTTCTGGACTGTTTTAGAAATTTCTAGAGGGCAAAACTTTCAACCCTTATATCTTCAAAAGCACGCCCTTCAGGTGAAAACGGAAACCTTCTTCATGGATGGAGGATAGAGGGTTACCACACCGTATAACTCCCTTGATCATACCGGGATTCGTTTCTGAGTACGCACGCACATTATACACTTTCTTTTATAGTATATATTGCTTTTGAAAAAAGGTTTTTAAACAAGTTTAAATGTAAACGTTCAATGCAGACTCGAAACAAACAACTTGACTTCAGACAAGACCGAATTCAACTCAGACAGACCTCTTCACTGCCTCGATAGAACAAAGATCACTTCACCTTGACAATTGACAGTTGTTGTTGACATAAGAACACAATCAAGAGATCCAACATCATCAACAATCAACATACTAGACCTTGCTACCAAAGAGAATTGTATAGATGAGTGATTTTTTAAATAAAGTTTTCAATTTACATTCCAGACTTAAGGATGTCTACTTACGAAGCAGGATATTTAATTATGTTAATATTAATTAATGATGCACGAACAGATTTATGAGAAGATTGAATTAAATATGGTTTTCAGACAGCGTAGGCCAATATTCTTTTAGTTAATTTATTAGTAACATTGAGATTTCATCTCAGATCGTATCTTTAGAGACAAAGACACAGAGTGATAATTTTTATACTGTATTTTAATTTCGAAGAATCTTGTACAAATATGTTCTTAAAGGCCATTCGTTTTCTTATATATGTATATTTTTAAATTTGAATTTTTTCGCAAACTACTCTTAACATAATTAACCACTCGAGTGCTAGCTTCAATAACTGGAATATCAGTTGAGTAATTGGAGTTAGTATTGGAAAGTTCTAGCCCTCATTTAAAAAAAATCGTTTCTCAGAATTTTATTACCGAGACATATAAACTGATTATAGTGCTATATAGCCAATGAATTCACCCATATTTCAGTGTTTATCCTATATTTTTAGGATTTAAAAAAAATATATGTTAAATAATCGTAAATGAGCGATTTCTGCGAGTCAAAAATAGCATATTATGGCGTGCGATCACTCAAGACTTTTTGCAAACTCGGCATAATATTCCCAAAAAGAGTGGTTAAAATAAAAAGGCTAAATTTATTGTTTTTTTTTTTTTTTTTTTTTTTTTTTTTTTTTTTTTTTTTTTTTTTTAAATAAATTTAAGATAAATCAAATTTAATAATGTTATAATAATTATTAAGTTCTGCAAGTATTTCTGTTATTTTTACAGTTTTTAATGTGACAGCTGTTTCGGCTTTTGAGGCCATTATCAAACTGTGGATGTGTCCACACGGCGACGACACATCCACAGTTTGATAATGGCCTCAAAAGCCGAAACAGCTGTCACATTAAAAACTGTAAAAATAACAGAAATACTTGCAGAACTTAATAATTATTATAACATTATTAAATTTGATTTATCTTAAATTTATTTAAAAAAATTAAATGGAGTTCTACAAATTAAACACCAAAACAATAAATAAATTTATTGTACTAATAATTTGATGTCAAAAAGACAAGCGATTAAAAAGATAATATTGAAATATTAATCCGTTCTATATATATATATATATATATACTGGTAGTCCCAGAGAGAGGTCGTAAGTGACGTCATCTTGTCTTTTTCGTTTTCATGCAAGACGTGTGAGATTTCTGGTCGATGACGTACGTACGAATTCTCTCTGAAAAGAGAAGTTCATATAAATATCAAAAACGCAGGTTAGTATCAATATGAGCATTTGGTTGTACGTTACTTTCAGAGTGGTAGATACTTTTCGCCTTGGTGAAAGACCACCATTCAAAATCGAAACGTTGCATGAAAAGGCTTAAGCCGTGTTTCTCAAAAGCAATTCATCGCCTCCCTTTAGTATTAAGACACACAGTTCAATTATCTCTCACACAGAGTAGACTCCCTCATGTGTCTAGTGTTTACATAGTATCTCCTGAACTTTATAACCACGCAGTACTAGTGTGGGTGTTTTACGAGATTCAGATATCAGATACCGTATAGGTCGTCTTTTCAAATGGATGCTGGACGAAAAAGGACATGTTTCTATTTTTGTAGCGATTTTGGTACAGTTTAAGATTGCGGACATTATTTGAAATTTGTCGCCTCCCATTGTTAAATATAACTTTATTATGTGTATTCGAGATGTTGCCATTTTTGGCGAAATGTAATTATTTCTTCTCTAATGGCAAATATCTGTATGAAATCGTAGAAATGAAATAATGATACGTGTAAAGCAAGGATTTTTTACACAGGTCGGGATATATTTTCCACATGGAAATAGGTATGAAAAAAAGCATTGTGTAACGCCACTTAGCCCAGCGCCCAGCGTTAAGTGAGGTATCCAAGACAACCCGCGGGTCATTATGCTGTTTTATGTCAAGTAATTAGACATCAAATGAGTCCCATCACTTTATGATTGGCTCTTTGTCCGCTAGCAGTTGAAGGCTTTTCAAACAGAGGCGTTTCGTGAATTTTCTTATAGATTTTCTGCATTTTTTAACGACTTTTTATTTTTATCCTAAAAGTTTTATTAATTGATTACCATTATTTGTAAATAACTGTTAAAATTTAATTATATTATATGTAGATACATTATTGCTTGTACCAATTCATGACACAATCAGTTCAATTAAAAACAAATCCGAGTTCATTGAACCAGAGTTATAATAACCGAAATTAGTACTTTTGATATGGTGACCGGATAGATAGTAATATAAAGTCATGAAAAGTGATGAAACAAAAACAAGTAAGTTACGTAGGTTAGGTTAAAATATTTATATTTTAGATTTTATATATATCTAACCGTTTGATTTTAAAACCAGCCTTTCACCATTTGAATGAAAAAAATCTTACGTTATTAATAAAGGTGTATCGTCTGGAAACGTTAGGTTAACAATCCAAGTGTTGGGAATTTCTCCTTCATACAAATCATAATTATTTTTATGATTTTTTAGATGGTATTAGATTTGGGATAACTTTATGATTGGCTCTTTGTCCGCTATCAGCTGCTGAAGGTTTTCAAACAGGAGCGTTTCGTGAATGTTCTTCAGATCTGAGAAGTCACGTCTTACCATTGATTCCAAGCCTTGAATCTTGATATTAAATAAATGTAGGAATACAATAAAACAATAATAATACCGTACAAGAGTCCCAACTGATAAGTGCGGTAGTGAGAAGGGTGTAAGGAAAATAATATGGCGTGCAAAGTGCAAATGGATGGTAAAGGATGTCGGATACGTCCTGATTTGCTTTTAAATGATGTATGGACGAGGAAGAAGCTAGCAGTGAGATATTACTGGGACAGAGCTGTGACCGTCATCATCTGTGTCTATTATTACGAACAATTGTCATAATGATTATTTAGAGAACTCAGGTCTTATCTGAAATTACATTATTAGGTTAGGTCAGGATTTCAAATGATTCCACAAAAAAAATATCTATCATTATCAATCTAATCTAACCTTATTCATTCATAATATTTTTCTGAATAAATTCGTACTCTTCACATGAATTCAAAATTAAGTATTAATCGTAGTAAATTGATTTTTCAGCTAGCTCAATACTTGGATAAGGAATGTACAAACAATAGAGATGGACATTGAAAGTATGCCGCAGGTGAAAATCAAACAAAAAATACACCGTGATGCTCCGACTCTAGGCTAAGTGGAATGAGTCCCGCCATTGACAATAATAATAAATAATAATAGCGAACTAAACGCTGTGACAGCGAGGAGGCACTGCTGCGTGAATAACTTGGCGAGAAGGTCGCCGCGCCCGAGTTGCGACTGCAAATCGCACGCCGCTAATAATACCGCCACGCTTTTATATTTTTATGTGAATACCGCACACGAGTCCCAACCATCTGGAGCCAGTGAGGCTATGGCATCTCCGATTGGGGTATATTGTAAGGATGAAGGTAGTGGGAGGGGAAAGAGATGGGAAGAGGAAGGTGAGGAAGTACCTTACTATTCAGATCTGACCAACAAATACGGCTAAAGCCATTTCAAGCAACGTTTCTATTCTGAATGGTGGTCTTACACCAGGGCAATACTGAGAGTATCTTCCACCATGCTGAATTTTTATACTTATTATTTGTCACCATATCAATTTTTTTTGTTGTCAAATTTGCAAACATACCTATTAATAATAATATAATTGATGGGTGGATTATATCATATGCAAATGGCATTGAATTCATTTGTAGATATAATTTTAAAATTAGTTTCGAAGTATAAAGTTAAAAGGTAAAATAAATATTACATACTATAATAGAAGTTAGTAGTATAAAAGGAGACACATCGATTTTTAATGATAGATACACATCATATACATAAATTCAATACACATTTTTAATGGTAGATATACATCATATATATATTTTCAATGATAGATACAAATCATATACATAAATTCAATACATATTTTTAATGGTAGATACACATCATAAACATAAATTCAATACATATTTTTAATGGTAGTTACACATCATATACATAAATTCAATACATATTTTTAATTTTTTTTTTTTTTTTACAGTAATACCGCACAAGAGTCCCAACTGCTCCCGTCTGGAGCCAGTGATACTATGGCATCCCCAATTGGGGTATGTTGTGAGGCTGAGGGTATTGGGGAGGGGAGGGAGATGGGGAAGAGGAAGGTGGGGAAGTACCTGGCTATTCAGATCTGGTCACCAAACACGGCTAAAGCCATTTCAAGCAACGTTTTTTTCAAGCAAATTCTGAATGGTGGTCTTACACCAGGGCGATACTGAGAGTATCTTCCACTCTGGAACGTGCCGCAAATATACTATATATTATTTTAAATTAATTAATTGTGAAATAACACAAATTAATCAAATAAAATTTATTTGCGCACGCCGGGTTCGAACCCGCGACCTTCGGATCTGTAGTCAAAAGCGTATACCACTAGACCACGCCGGCCGTCAAAATTTAATGGTAGATACACATCATATACATAAATTCAATACATATTTTTAATGGTAGATACGCATCATATACATAAATTCAATACATATATTTAATGAACGATTCATAAACATAACTTTACTATATGTTTTTACATTATCATTTTCACCAGTTTGGTAGTAAATTCAAATCGTGAATTGAATAATGGTGCACAACTAGTGACGGTTTAGTTGAAGCGTCTCTGGCTGCATTTGAAACTAACGAAGATGCCCTTTATCATAAATCAATGTCAACGAACTCGTGAATAATAAAGCATTTCAGTGTTCGGCAGCTAAACCACGTCGCATCTTTAAATCCCCCTGAAGTGTACAATGGAGATATTTGCAAGTCAAAAGGGAACCGTGGATTCACATTCCGATATTACCATAAAACGTGTCTTGTGATATTTACTGTGATTCATCAAAAATAAACTGGGTAATATAAATACTGAATCAAATATCAATGACGGGTTGTTTCTCGGAATTTGAACAATTCATCAAATTTCAAAGCTATGAAACAACTCGTCCTTACAGTCCCCATATTGAATAAATGGTTACATAAAATCAAAACCACCAAAAAGATTATTATTTACTAGCATTTACTTATAATTCCTAATTTGAAAAACAATATAAAAATAATTTTTTGATAAAATATTATTAAATCATAAGTAGGTACCTAACTCAAAGTTTGAATCATTCTTCATTTTATACTAAATAGTATAAAATAAGGTCGCTATTCGCGTCTGTATGTTTGTGCGCTTAGGTCTTCTAAACTACGCAACGGATTTTGATAGGGTTTTCACCATCATTTAGAGAATTTCTTTCGAAAGGTTTATGTATATCTTTTTTATTTATTTTTTTTTAAATTTTTATTTTTATTTTTATTTTTATTTTTTTTATGTAACCTGTATTTTGTTAACACTGATTTTTTTAAAATGTAATCTGTATAACTAAAAAATAAAGATGTACATTATTATAGGTAAAAGCCCTATGGGCGTTTAAATAAAATAAAAAAATATATATATATCATATATGCTTATTATATTTGTAGAAAGTAGAGAAACGTCTCCAAGCAACGCCGGGTAGATGTCAGCAAGTTTATAAATGACACTTAAATTCAAAACTAATTTGAGCCCATTGAACGTGAATAATTTCACGAAAGGGTCGCGCATCACAGATTACCGAAATTTTGTTGTTAGCGCGGTTGACTCTAGTCCCTGGGGAGGAAGGTTCAATCCTCAATTAAACCATTTTTTTTCTTCTTTGAAATTAGATGTTTTATAGTAAAAAATAAAACATCTTTATTCAATGAAATGTTTTTACAGGTTGATTTTTTATTGTGTAAAATTGGATATTTGATAATGTTTCAACATTTAAAATCATCGTTTACGCCATGCATTATTCAAAACGATTTAATTTCGTCCCATCAAAAATATATTAAAATTGTTTGAAAATGATAAAATGTAGATTTTAAGTCGTCGCTGGTAAGTGATAATACTGATAATTGTTTCAAATATTACCATCGAATTGATACAAACAATGACAAATTATGCACAGTAAACAGAGGACATGAAAAACGTGCCGTAAAAATATGCAAATGATGACAAAATTACCTTTATAGCTAAGATCATCACTCATAAAGCCTGACATTTGATGTTTATCGTATTCAACAGACTGTATAGACAAGATATTCATTTTTACCATTGTTGTTCAATGACTAAGTACCCGAGGAACTTTTTACTATAGAGCTTCTGAAACGTTTTTGCGTGTGCAAACAATGAGACGAATTGTTAACAAATTTGATTTAAATTATCACATACGTATTTTTGTGAATCTCTAATATCTTGTTCAGTGGGTTTTACCGTGCGGGGAATCTTTTTTTATAGCAAGGTAGTTTTATTTGGTATGAAGTTTTTATCAATTAGGTTATTTTTGTTATGGCGTTTTTAGAGCACAAGTGGATTGGAAAATAAGTTAGGTATGCCTGTGGCAGATTAAGTGGATTTTATAATTATTGTTTCGGACGCAGTCAAGGTTTACACACCAAATGATACAAGGAAGAGTGTTAGAAGTGTACACAAGACATTATGTGATGTTCTATTCTCACCATAAAATAGCACAATGCCGAGTAACTTATTTAGGGATATTTGTATATATTATTTGAACACGTGCTCCCGTAACTGCTGATTCTTGGCCCGTGTCAGCATTTACTCACATTTTGATCAGCCGTCAAGCATCTTATCAATCCAACGGTAACTAATCCACTAGAACTCCTTATTGTTTTTGTATTCGTAATGTTTTAATGTTTTATATAATGTTTCGTGGCGCTGAACGCTTTTTTCGCTCAAACCAATAAGGAGGCTAGGATTCAAATTTTACTGGTTGAAATCTTCGCAGTGTTGCTTTGAGTGGAATCTAGCCGCCCGCGCCCGCACCGGCGCCGTAGCGACAACGTCATCTAATGACAGTTAACAAAACACCGAACCGATAAAAGAACTGACGTGTGAATTCGAATGTTATCCGGAGTTATAATTAATGCAATTTTATACGAGTGCCTGTGAATACCTCCACCATACGAGCGCTGCCAACATCCCAACCAACTCTTCCGTAAGTCACATTTGCGAATACCTATCTTTTTGGTTCAGCAAAGAGAGCATTAATTTACATAGGCACATATCTGCCAAGATTTTAACCCTTATAATCTAACCCATGTGTCGATAATCCACGCGAATATCGCACATTTAATATTATGATTGTGTATTTGGTAGGTATATCGAATGAATACATGTAGTTTGAAGATATAGGAATCCATATAATTTTCTTATAATAATGTAGCTTGTAGAGTCTAGAAAATGAAATAATGCACCTTAGGGTTGATGCATGAACCTAATATTCCCTGAACGGAGCTATTTGAGAACAATTCGAAGCTGCGGTGTGAGGGGAAGGATGTATGAAAAATGCCAAAACCTTCTTATGTTTTTAATGACATCCCATTCCTTGTCTCATGAAATACCCAAAAACAATTAAATAGTTCCGATAATTCCATTTTCCACGCACTTCATTTCAAAAGGTGTTTGACTGCCAGGCTATTTCCCCTCGCCGTAGATTTGGCTTCAATGCCATTCATACACAATCGCACTAATGCTCTGTCATTCACATTCTTTAGTTTGCCAAGCTCTATCACATTCATAATGATCATAAAACATAAGATACAGTAGCTATATTTGAAGGTTAGGATTAGACTCAAACTCAAAAACATGCTGAAAGTGGAATCAATGCGATAAAACAGTGGCTTGACAAAAATCTAGTAACACTGAATATAACAAAAACTAAATACATAAGATTCAGCTCAACTATAAAAGGACAACGTAGCAAACCATACACAATAAAAATACAGAAGTTTAATTGTAATTCCGATAATATTGATTCTAACTGCTGTTAAAAATTGGGGATGATCCTTTTTGAATAAAAACTGGTTTTCTTGACACAACTTTACATTTATTTCAAACTATTGAAACAGGTATAATATTTATAAAGAACTGTGCGAATAACACTGCTACGATCGCTCTGACTTATGAGCTTGTTTATTATCGAGCTATTGTTGAGAAAGGGACGAAAAAACACATAATGCGAGCCTTTTTAAAGACTTCAAAAACCACCACATGTAAATAAAACACTTGTCATCGTGATGTCTAGCAGTAAAAATGAAACCTGCTATACCGACCAAATTGACAATATTTTCTAAGCAAGGACTCACACCATTTTGGTTAAACGTAGTAACTTCAAATTTCTAGACTACAGATGTCGGTAGCCTGCAAAATTGAACATATTGCCAGGGGGCGGGATTAAAAAATTGCACTAAATTTTTGAATGATAATCTATTTAAAAATAAACTATAAAACAAACAGAATAAACTAAAAATTCTTAATCTAAATATACCACAAAAATACTAACAAAATAATTCAAAATAGCAGAAATTAACAAAATAAAACCCCCTTTTTTTTATGCCCTACTGGTAAACTTATAAATTTAACTGTATAAATGCTGTTGAATTACTCTATTAATTAACTAAAAATAACTAGAAAATTATTAATCCTATTAAATAACCAAAAAAAAATTCAAAAATGACTAAATTACACACGTCTGCATACTAATTTTTACATATTTAAATAGTTCAATAACACAAATAATATAGTTCACACTGAACACAACACAATTATTGTTCTTTTTTTTTTTTTCTTCTCAGGTCTTCTGCTTGATCCATCCAAGGTGGAGTCGAGAAGATAAGCATCATAGTGTAATGTACATAATCAATCCTTGGTAAGGTCCGGGACGTCAATTACAGGTTTAGTGTCTGAATCCAGGGGCATCAGACATATCTTTGTGATGGGCCTCACAAAGACTCCTTGAGGTGTTTTTAGGGTAACAACTCGTATTACTCCATCCGCTCCAGGGTGTGTATGCAGAATTCGGGCCATTTTCCATAAAGGTGGAGGTAAATGATCTTCCTTTAAAATCACCAGATCGTCTTTTTGCAGTGCCCGTTGAGTGCTGGTCTGCCATTTAGTCCTCTTTTGTAGTTCCATCAGGTAATCTTGCTTCCATCTAGACCAAAACGATTGAATTAGCGAACTGATCCTCTGATATTGAGTTAGTCTGTTGTCCGGTATCGCCCGGACGTCTCTCTCAGGAATGATACAGGATTCAGTGCCTATAAGGAAATGGTTTGGGGTAAGAGGTTGGTAATCATGGATGTCGTCGGATAAGGAAGTTAATGGACGGGAGTTCAAACAGGCCTCAATCTGACAAATTAAGGTATACAAGAGTTCAAATGTTAATGAAGAATTGTTAATGATTCTATACAAATGGAACTTTGCTGATTTTACTGCTGCTTCCCACAAACCTCCCTGATTAGGGGCTCGAGGGGTTATGAACTTCCACTCAATACCTCTGTTCACTAAATAATTTTGAATATTGTCGTTGTTTTCCCTCAAGCTGGTGTACAGCTCTTTGAGCCTGCTGCTAGCTCCTTTAAAATTACTAGCATTGTCGGAAAAGATCTTTTCAGGTTGTCCCCTACGGGATATAAACCTTTTTAAACTGTTCAAAAAAGCATTGCTAGATAAATCCGAAACTAATTCCAAGTGAACAGCCTTGGTTGAGAAGCAAATAAAGATACATAAATACGATTTTACGAGGGAAGCCTTCCTCAGCGTCCCACTTTTAATTAGAATTGGTCCGGCGTAATCTATTCCGGTGATAGCGAAAGGACGACTCGGCGTAATTCTTTCGGGTGGCAAATTTCCCATGATTTGATGACCGGTTCGGGGACGACATCTAAAACATACAATACATTTATGTAATATCTTTTTAATAGTATTTTTACCAAAGATGGGCCAAAATTTTAATCGTATTTCAGCTAACAAAGCTTGAGGTCCTGCGTGTAGGTTTACATAATGGTAGTGACGTATTATCAATTCAGTTAGCTTATGTTTAGCCGGCAAGATAATTGGGTGTTTTTGTTGGTAAGATAAATGTGTAGCCAAATTCAACCTACCGCCTACATATATTAGACCATCATGTAAGAAGGGATTAAGAGATTTTAAATTACTTTTCTTGTTGACGATGCCATGGTTTTTTAATTCTTTCAATTCCTTTTGAAAGGCGTGTATTTGAGCTGATCTCAATAGACATTTCAAGCCTGATTCCAATTCAGCCACACTTAAATTGCCTGAAATTTTACCCTTAACACTTCTGCAGTTATTGACAAATCGCAATACATACGCAGTAACTCTTTTCAATTTAATAAATGATGAGAATTTTTCAAATATTTCCCATTCTTGAATATCTGTGGATAATAGAATATTTTTGCCTTTGAGTTCCGGAGGGTTTGAACACGAAATATTTGATATTGGCCAAGCGTTGACTCCCTCGGTCAACCAACTTGGTCCATTTCACCATATTGCAGAATTTATCAATTTATCTGTAGTGGTTCCTCTTGAAAGTATATCCGCTGCATTGTCGGCTGATGATACATGTCTCCATAGATCTGGATCACTAAGTTCTTGTATTTCAGCTACTCGGTTTGCAACGAAAGTAGCCCATCTCGTAGGTTGACCTTTCAGCCAGCACAACGTTATCATGGAGTCACACCAATAATGTGTGTCGATCTCCACTATATTTAGCGCTTGTTTTACATTTTTAATTAATTTCGCCAGTAGCACAGCACTACAAAGCTCCAGCTTGGGCAGGGAAATACACTTCAATGGCGCCACTCTTGATTTGGACGTTATTAAATGTGAATGCCGCTTACCGACATGGTCCACTGACACCATGTAAACGCAGGCTCCGTAAGCTTTCTCAGATGAGTCGCAAAAACCGTGTAGTTGTAGATATGTAGATTGCCTGCAAATAATTTTTCTTGGTATTTTCAACACATTTAGTTGAATTAATTCTTGAAGGTAGGACCTCCAGGGTGCTAATATTTCACTAGGCAATGGATCATCCCACGCTGCTTTAGACTGCCATAACTTCTGCATTATCAATTTGGCTACAACTATAATCGGTCCTAGAAGACCTAATGGATCGAAGGTTGATGCGATGCAAGATAATATCTGTCTTTTACTCTCGGTTCGACTTGATGGTTTCATTATTACATAAGAAAAATAATCAGATTCATTATTCCATATTAATCCTAATATTTTCTCAGTCTTTGGATTGTCAGTAATATTTTTTTCAGAATTGCCTGATTCGGCAATCTTAGCTTGGCCCGACTCGGCTGACAACTCCAAGACATTGGACCTCCATTTCCTCAAGGTCATCCCCGCAGACAAAAAGATGTTGATTAATTGCTCTTTTAACTCTCTACAGGATTCCATGTCATCTCCTCCGGTTAACAAGTCATCCATATAGAAGTCATTTTCTATGACCTGACTAGCTCTAGGAAAATTTATATTGTTATCCATACCAATTTGCCGTAGACTTCTAGTGGCTAAGAAAGAGGAAGGCCCCAGACCATATGTGACTGTCTTCAGACGGTAATGCTTGAGCACCTCCTGCGGCGACTCGCGCCACACTATCTTCTGCAGGTCACGGTCCGCTTCACACACGTTAATCTGGCGGTACATCTTCTCGATGTCAGCCGTCAGTACTACTTGATGTTTTCTGAAATTCAATAGTTGGGTGTATAAGTCCTTTTGTATAACAGGTCCTGTCATCAAGGCGTCATTGAGAGAAATTCCATTTGAAGTTTTGGCGGAGCCGTCAAAAACGACCCTCACTTTAGTAGTAGTGCTTGATTCTTTTATTACAGCGTGATGAGGTAAAAAATAGGATTCACGATCCCCCTTTGACTGGTCACACACCTCCATATGACCTAATTCCTCATATTCACGCATGAATTGTATATATTGTGTCTTCAATTCGGGATTTGACACAAATTTTCTCTCTAAATTTTTAAATCTTTTTTCAGCAGTGAGCAATGAACTTCCCAGCTGATCAATGCATGCTCGACGCGGTAAACTTACTACGTATCTACCGTCGTCTTGTCTAGTATGAGTACTAGCAAAACTGGCTTCACAAGCCTTTTCTTCATGATTTAGAATCTTAGTGGGATTAATCTCCTCCAATTTCCAAAATTTTTCTATTTGATGACTTATTTTATTTATAGATAAATTACAACAATCTGATACAGGCCTTTGCTTTGGGTACATGTGGACTGGTCCTGATATGATCCATCCTAGTTGCGTACGTTGAAGTGTTGGTCCCGATTCGAGTTTCAATCTATCGTTGGTTAGGATTTCCCAAAAGCTCTCCGCGCCCAACAGGATGTCGATGGGTGCAGCTATATTGAAGTTCGGGTCAGCTAGCTCCAATCCTCGTGGTAACTTGAAGTCTTTTTTCGCCATTGTCACTTGTGGTAAATTTGTTGTAATCTCCTGTAAAATCAGACATGATATTTCACTTTTATAATCAGTATGAAGCGAATTCATCTCCACTGAAATTCTCTTTTTTATATGAGTGATGTTATTATGGATCCCAGAAACGGGTTTGTTTATCAATTCACATGGTAAATTTAATTTATTAGCAAATTCTGCTCTCATAAAATTTGACTGGGCCCCTGAATCAATCAGAATGCGGGCTTTAAAAATTTTATTGTTACTACCCACAACTCCTATGTTGGCAGTTGACAATAATATTATTTTTTCTGCTTTATCCGATGCAGAAAAATTCGATACTGAAACCTCGTTATCAGCATCCATATTGGAGGCCTCCCGCAGAGGTACCTCATTGTGTAGCAAGGTGTTGTGATTATCTTTGCCACAACGCCTGCAAGAAAAGGTTGCCTTGCAACTCTGTGCCTGGTGACCCACCTTTAAACATTTAAAACAAGCTTGGATTGATTTCGTAGCATCAATTCTCTCATGTAATTTTAATTTTAGAAATTTTTTACAATAATAAATATGGTGACCTTTCTCGTTACAATAAATGCAGTTGTTAGCCTTTACCGCTAAAAATACTCATGAATCTTTTTTGCAATTATTGTTGCCTAGTTGTGTTTTATGTAAGCTAGAAAATTTTTTCTCAGAAGCGTTCATCAGTTCCAATACTTGGGCTCTAGCAGATAAACATTTTAAGAATTCCTTTAACGTAGGTAATTCGTCTTGTAATGTATATTGTTCCCAATTTTTTCGGGTAGCTGCGTCTAATTTATTTGATATTATATAAATAACCAATGGATCCCATTGATCTACCTTGACCCCGATATTTTGTAATGCCTTTAAACTAACGTTTGTTTCATCAATTAGATACCTCAATGCTACAGGCTCTTCTTGTTTCATGTCTTTTAATGAAAATAGAGCTTGGATGTGTTTATGAACGGTAGTTCTTAAATTTGCATAACGTTCATTTAATAATTCCCAAGCGGAAATGTAATTTAATTCAGAAATTTCTAGATTAGCAATTATCTTTAATGCGTTTCCCTTTAAAGTTGATTGCAAATAAAAGAATTTTTGTACGTTGCTTAAAGTGCTATTGCTATGGACTAAAGTCTTGAAGGTTTCGACGAAATTAACCCAATTTTTCTGATCGCCGTGAAATTCCCGTAATTGGAGGTTGGGTAGTTTAATTTCCACCTTACTTTGATCGACGGATTCGATCGCACCTTTGGCCGTTGCCAAAACTGAGAAATATTGGTTTTCGAAAGCTTCTCGTTGACTATAATTTTCAATTTCGTCTGAATCCGGTAACATTTCAATTTTCTGTTGAACTGCTTCGAATTCATCTAACAATGATTTCACCCGTTCATATCTTAATTTAATTTCATTTACCGACAATGCATTTAAGGAATCCGCGAATCGGGTTAGTTTTCCTTTGATTACGCCGCGTTTGTTTATTAATGACTTCATATTTTCCATTTTTAATTATATTTTGTCAATATCGGTTGACAATTATTTTATTTTAGCAAACACCCGTTTGAAAGAATACCACGACAACCTTGACAATACTATTTGAGAACACTATTCAATAATATTATATTCTTATTTTCAAGTGGGTAGTGATTTTATTTATAATATTGACTCTATTTAAGATTAATCTCGTTTAAATTACATGAGACCTGAATAAACATAAAATGGATGATAGGAAGGAAAGCACTGAATACTTATCTCAGATTTGCGATGTGGTCCACTTTCCTTAATGATTTCCAGTTTCAATCAATTTTGTATCCTTTTGGCTGCTGGTTCTTTGTTTTTTTTTACATACAATCTCCTGATCGTAATCCGGCTCGAAGGACCAAATGTTAAAAATTGGGGATGATCCTTTTTGAATAAAAACTGGTTTTCTTGACACAACTTTACATTTATTTCAAACTATTGAAACAGGTATAATATTTATAAAGAACTGTGCGAATAACACTGCTACGATCGCTCTGACTTATGAGCTTGTTTATTATCGAGCTATTGTTGAGAAAGGGACGAAAAAACACATAATGCGAGCCTTTTTAAAGACTTCAAAAACCACCACATGTAAATAAAACACTTGTCATCGTGATGTCTAGCAGTAAAAATGAAACCTGCTATACCGACCAAATTGACAATATTTTCTAAGCAAGGACTCACACCATTTTGGTTAAACGTAGTAACTTCAAATTTCTAGACTACAGATGTCGGTAGCCTGCAAAATTGAACAACTGCAACTGTGAAGATTTGGAATGTGTGAAAAACATCAAATATCTGGGTATTATTATAGACAATAATCTTGTGTGGAAAAATCACATCGAAACCCTTTCAATAAGGGTAAGAAAATTGATACACATATTCTTTGCATTATAAATATATATTTAAACAATAAGAACTAAGAAAAATATATTTCGGATTGTGCAACCCCATCTTAACGTATGGTTGCATTGGTTGGGGAGCGTCAGGTAGAACAATTTTAGATCCGCTTGTGAAGGCCCTGAAATCCGTTATAATAGTCATTTTGCGTAAACCCTATAGGTACTCTAGCGATCAGCTCTACATAAAATTTAATGTACTCGATGTTCGTCAAAAATACATAAAAAGGGTTAATATTCACGTACACAAAAATCTAGAAAATCTTGATAAAATTGATCATAACTATATCACAAGAAGTCACAACCGAAAGGATCTCGTGGTCCCAGGGCAAATACGGCAAAGTATCAAAAGTCGTATACATATCTGGGACGGAAATGACCTGGTATAATAAAATCCCCCGAGAATTAAATATTAAAACATTCAAAATGTCCTTCGTCGGTTCAGTAATAACTAAATGGTCTGAAAAACTATTAAATAATGTCACTTAAAATTTCACATGGTTACCTATTAATGGCTCATTTAGTAAATACTTAATACATATTCAAATTTGATAAAAAAAAACAACAACACTTAGCAATTTTAACAGCATTTGGTTCCTTAGAACGGGCAATCTGCCTAGCTAGGAACTAATATCGACCTACAATTCATAGTAACACTTGTACTTATTTTTAATATACTTATGCAGTTATTGCAATATTATTATCTTGTCATTTTTGTTATATAAATTAATCTAATGTAATGTAATAAATAAAAAATAAAAATAAAATAAAACCAATATAATGTAGGTGTAGCTAAGTAAAATATATGCAAATAATAAATGGCAACTACAGATAAGTAGGTAGCCAATCAAACACAATTTTCTATTTAACGTTTGAAGCACATTTAACGGTTTTAGAAGCACTTGCTTGAGATGATTTATGTAATAGATTCGATTGTAATCTAACCTCCCACGGTAGCGGTGGGAGATGGAACGGCCGCACTTTTATTATTTATTTTGCACAGTTGCAGCTGGCAGGAAGAATGAAGTAATTTTAATTTTCGTATTTTTCTTATCTAATCCCATTGGAAGATCAATCGAAAAAAATTCCCACATTTATAAATCTTTCGTTGGTCTCTTCCATGACTATGCATATATTTCCCCCTAGATCTAAACTAATATTAACTTATATTATCAAATCACTGCAGCATAGATTAATGACCTAACAATACAACAAGGCGATACATTAAGGCGAAGCTTAATGCTATCTCTATTTTGATTAATCTTTATAACGAATTGGTGTACATTATGAATACCAATAAAATATGCATTAGATAAATTGAAGGTTTTCCAAAAAAATAAATGACTCAATAAAAAATAAAAAATTTAAGCTACTAAACAAAATATTTTTTTTATTAAATCAAATAAAACACTTTGTTTATTAACCACGACTTTTTTATTATTACATCTACCGGTTTCGCTACGTTCGAGCTTCATCAGGATGTGAAATTTTTTCATTAGAAATATATTAACGTGTATTATAGCTAAGACTATATGTGACAGTTTCCCTTGATTAACTTTTTTGATTTCTTATAAAATTACTTACAAAATAATTAAAAGCAAACACTTTTGTGTTTGAAATCGAACGTTTATAGAGTCCGTTTGTCAAGCGATTTTAATATGGAATATACACATTTTTGGCTTGTAGCTTCCTCTTAAGTCGTCTGTGGCTAATGAATATAGTGTCGTTGATTATAAACTATTTTTAGGTTTACAGAAATAACAATTAATTTGGATTATATATTGTTTTTTTATGTAAAAAGTTATGTAACATATTCAATAATTAACTTCTGTAAATGACACCTATAAACGCGATAATAAAAGAAAAAAATCTATCGATTCTTGCGAAATACGATTCCGTACAAATTCGCTGGGCCCAGTTCCCAGCGAATTTGTAGGCACCCAGGCAGCTAACAGATTTCTAAGGGTTGTACGCTCTCATGAATTACCGCTGATGCGACACTTGTATATTTTGTATGGACTATCATTCAGAACAGACAGTCCCATAGCTGCTAAATTCATAACGCACGTATGGGATTCATTTCGGACTAGCTGTCGGCATTATTTAAGAACTGGGATATTTTAGCACGGATTTTGAATAGTTCGCTGTTCAAAGTGTAGTAAATTTATTATTCAAGTTTGTCTTATTTTTTAGATTTTTTAGTACTGCGCATTTTGAAATAATGCTTTATTTTCATAGCCTTTCACTATAATACAAACTCATATCGAAAACAATGCTATGGAGTTACTCAATTGTGGATTTTTTTGAAATTAACATTTGTTGACTTATTAATTTCATATAATTTTCAAACAAAACACTGTTACTTTATGTACATCACTCCTGATTATACATATGTATCTCAGTTACAGACTTTTCACAAACGGCGCTATTCGAATTATCCAATTATTATCATCTTCCTTAATGAAAACGGAAGGTATATTGTTACAAATTTAAGTGACGTACACAAAGTTACACAATTTCATTAAAATCAATGTTCAATAATAAAAATAACGTGTAACATGTATATAGTGTGAATTACCTAGGTGCAGATCCGTTTATGCTTTGTTTATCTCCACTTAAACAAATGCAGAATAATTGTAATGAAACCTGTTGGTTTGGTGTGTTGTTTCAAGTTAAAATGATTTATAAAAAGGATGTAGTTGTGTGAACAAATAAAATACTTATCATTTGCACAATAACTTTCCTTGTATTATTAATATAATTCCCGTGGGTGGAGATTGAGCGAAAAACAACGAAATGCGCGCAATCACGTGCTTTAAGTGACCACCGTTTTGTGATCACCTTGACAGATGAAATGTCGCAAAATACTTGAAATATCAATCGAATAATTTAGAATTAAATGTGTTTTTTTTTAATAATAGATTTTAGGTCACCAAATATCTGAAGGCAGAATTGTAGAAATTTAATCGACTAATCGTCGTGCGAATGACAAAACGATCATGACCGCGATTATTGACCCCAGATCAAATTTGTAGGCTGCTTATAATAAAATCCGTAATATGGGGCGACTTTTGTATCAGGGGCGACTTTGATAATCGCGTATATCTACTTCATTTTCGCTAACACTCACAAATAACATACTTCTATTTAAATACATCTATTTGAATTTGAATATGAACCATTTTTTTCGGAATTAATGAATGCAAATCTTGGAACAGGAAATGAACCCACTTACCGACACCCAATCGAGCTGATACCCGGCAGATAAGACACGTTGTGATGACAATGCATTCTGTCAACTTTTATCGCTTACGCATTTACCTGAAATCGGATGATATTACAGTAGTTTATATTGTCGGCTCTACCCGATCGGCATTTTTTGAGATGTCGATTCTAGTCCCTAGGAAGGATGGTTCAATCCTTAGTAAAATCATTTTATTTTTTCAGTAAAATAAAAATGTTTATTCGGCTTGATTTTTTTCAGACGACGTGAATACACTTATAAAAAACGTTTTGTCGGTTGAATTGTTAAGCATTCATTAAACAAAGCCCACTTCAAAATAAGATACTGCAAAATCGACTCTAAGTGTTGTGTGGATTCACTAGTTTCTCCCAATACTACGAGTTCCCGGACACCATAGGAAGCTGAAGCTGAAGATTCTGTTGCCAATAAGAAAAACAATAATGTTAAAAGGCAAATTGGAAGGCCCTTTGTTCAGCATTAACAACTTCCAAAATAACGTGTGTAAGTACGCATCGCTATGTGAAGTGTCGATTAGCCTCGTATTTCGCAGCCTCAGCTCTCAGGGAAGATATTTAGTGACCAATTATAAACCTACTTATTGGAATATCATAAAGAACATCACGATGTTGTGTGAATCTGAAAATTGCCATAATGAGGCATGCCGAGCAACTATTCGATCACCGGAGGCGCTCATTTGCAGATAATGCTAGAACTTACCAACTATTATTACAATTTGGGTTGTTTTACTGTTGTTAATGTTATTAATAAAGGAATTCTGAACACTAAAAACAAGAACATTAAAGCAACTAGCATAATAATAATAATAGTAATTGGATAATTTGTAGAGCGCCGTTTTTGTGAAAAATCATCTCAAGGGCGCTGTACAATTTATTTCCTAGGATCTACATTTGTTATTTAGAAAAGATACCAAAACATACTTACCTGGCAAGTCACTTCCGACAAACACACTTACATTAAAAAGTTTATGCTTATAAAAGATAAAACTGCACGCAGAGGACACTATATCTGTGTCTGAACTATAACATATAATAAATATGAAAATGCGAAAAATTACTTCACGAGGATCCAGAAATACAAGATTACTCAACTGAAAAAATAGTGGAGAAGACGCTCCGAATGGTTGGTTCGAAACCTAAGTGACTGTTACCACTACAGTTGATGTTATTCCAGGCTGCAATCTGCAGGACGAAGATTGCCCCGAAGATAATTAACCTCCGATAAGATAGGACACCAAAATTACAAACAAAATAATTTTAATTCATTTCTAAACCTTCAACATAAACAATAAGAGACAATTTATCAACAAAATCACATTTTGATGCCGTTTTATCAATTGGTAGCTACAATATCGACCGCGGATAATTAAGCATAATGTAAACCAAACATTCCTGGCTGAAACACCTGCCATCTAATAATGTACAAAGTTAGTAATAACAAATTATTAAAATCATTGTTTTAATAATGCAAGCATTCTTTCGCACATCCATCCACGTGTGACACAGTGCGTGCTTTGTATCAGCACAAAACAATGGAAGGTAAATTACAATACAAATAAGGTAGTAGGTGCATACATTTATTTTAAAACACTTTATTATTACACATCTCCACTGTTTTAAGAAAGGTCCTATCTTCTTCAGGGTCATATTAAAACCTATATAAGATACGAAACACTGAAAGATATAGATACATATTTAGGTTCAATTTATTTGAATAATTTTTGATGTTGATCAATGCAATATTTAATAATTAAAGAATCATTGGGAATAAGTCGAGGATAATTAATATTGGCAATTCTTAATTTTTCTAATTTTTCCCAACCATCTAGATTCAGTGAGACCATGGCATCCCCATCGGGGTATGTTTTGAGGCAGTGGGGAGGGGAAAGAGATGGAGAAAAGAAAGGTGGGGGAGTACTCTGAAACTTGCTGCAAGTATACTATATATTATTTTAAATTAATAAATTTTGAAATAACACGAAATAATCAAATAAAATTGCTTGCGCACGCCCGGATTTGAACCCTCGACCCCGAACCCTTCGGCTTGCTACTCAAGAGCCTCCCCCCCTCGACCACGGAGGTTGTCTTCTGAAATATGAGATCGAAAAAAAAAACGGAATATGTTCAGGTCTCAATCGCCGGAGTGGTCGGAGTATTGTCTGAGGTGATGGGTTCGATTGCCAGTTTCAACCGCACCATTTTTTATTTTTGCTGTGTCTTGTTCTGTTTCATGTTTCATTCAGAATTATAAATAATATTTTCTTCAATGTATTGTAGTGGAAACACAGGGGTAAATACATTTAGAATAGGGCTACAAGATAAATTTACATGGTTATTAAATAAATCTATTTTATCCTTTATTATTACGGTTAAGAATTTTAACTCCTGGAGGGCGATTCTCGTTCTTTTAGCCTTAAGCTAAATGATAGCATTCGTCAACGACTGCTATCGTTTGCGAAAGATAGCTGTCCATCGCTTGTAACATCTTTTCTTAACTATTAAGCGATTCTCGTTCTTCTGATAGCCTTACAAGATCGATTTTTGAGAGACCTAGTAAAATATCCTAAAGAAGCGTGGTTATGAGCATCTACGATATTGTTAAGAGATTATTGAAAACACAAATTGGTGAAATATAATTAAGTGACGCAAGGTTTCTAACTAAAACTTAAAAAAACAAATACTTTGTATTATAATGCATTTTAATAACTGCTTATTTTATTTATGAATGACATAAATAAGCCATTTATCGAAGATTTACGTTTTGTGAAAAGGTACTTACCTCGCTGGATAGTAATGACATTGTTACAGATTCACCACTTCTAAAGTGACGTTTGCTGTCAAACTAACGCTGCCGAATGGCGCTAACTGTCACCCAAGTTGATTTAAGAATGAAAGGGATTCTTATTTCGTTGTGGTTAACTTCAAAACCCACAATTTCGAGCGCCAGCTATTCTGCAGCCATTTTATCTGAAACTTATTATTATTTATGTAGAAATCCTCAATGGTATGTGTAGTTTATTGTAAATTAAATCACTTATCTGGCTTTCGACATGTTACGTACTTTACAAACATCGCAATTACCTGATTCAATTCATTTAATAGCATTATTGTGCCACAAACAAGTCACTAATCATGTTTACAGTCAATACTTACGATAATATTAAGTTTTCTCTTGTTAAAACTACGCAAATAATGCTAATTGTCAAAACGTCACAATTAAATGAAGCAAATTCTCCGCGAACGCTAGCGTTCGGCCGCCGAAAGACAGGTCTAGGGGTACCCTTCGCGTAAGGCTAAAAATTTTGGCGCGCAATCGAAAATCTAAGGATTCCATCTGTCAACGAGAGAACCGGAATCGCTTCATACGAATAAACCGAGAAAAATCGTTAATTTGAATGTAAGGACGATTTTAGTGTCGTTAAGTAGAACGAGAATCGCCCTCTTGTGTCCTTATTGAAAGTATGATCGCTGGAAATGAGATGAAGGATAGTAAGTACTTCTGAAACCGGTAGAGATGTGCTAAAATATATTTGTTTAAAACAAAATTTGTTTATATTGTAACTATGACAAGCCACAAAGTAAATACTTCTCGTGAAAGTAATATAACTTGTTTTATTATTAGTTTAATGAACGAATGTGTGAAGAAGTAAATATTATAAATTCCACCTTCCCATTTGCGCCATTGCGTGATGAGTATGTTTGCTTAGAAGCCAGTCAAGGTCACGGTTGTAAAACTCGGAAATTAATTACTCATTACGATTAATTCAATATCTATACTGATTGCATTTATGTAGTCAATTCTAAGTTATTCTGCGATACGAGACCTTCGCGTGTGTTCTTGCAGAACTCGGCGAAACCATTTTCAAGGAAGTACGAGTAAAAGCATTAGGAATCTAAATTGGGGCAAAATAGCTGCCGTGTATTTTACAAATTACACGGTCTATCGTATTAATAAAGTTAATACCTCTTATAATTGGTGAGGTGGTATCGTGTTGGTGAGTTTTCGGAAAAGTTCAAGGTTAGACATCCACACTTTTTATTGGTTTCTGGTGAATCCGCGAATTCTCACCGCTTCTACTCGTGTTATCTTATTACGTAGGTAAGCCATTATTTGATGCTACAAATAAATAAAATCTCACATGCAATATGGATTTTAAAGATTATTAGTGTATTCCAAAATAGACATAAAAATCTATACTGCATGTGAGATTTTATTTATTTGATGCTACAAATAAATAAAATCTCACATGCAGTATAGATTTTCAAAATTATTAATGGAATCTAAAAAAGACATAAAAAGGTGAGTAATCAGGTATGATTTGAGATTTCAAAAGTATATGATGGACACTGCAATACTGTCCAAAACGTTGACTAAATAAGGAGGTAGCGCAACACGGCATAATACCCCAAAAACAAATCACTATAAGGTGAGTAATCGTAATGTTTTTAACAAGATACAGATAAAAATTAACAAATTTGGAAAATAAATATAATTATAACTCTGCGTAAATACCACAATTAAAAAAATAGTATTATGGGATTAACTTATTTAAGCTTATAAACTTTATTATAGTCATAATTTAATAATTGAAGAAGATAATATAGACTAAAAATTGAAAAAGGTAAAAAAAATAAAAAGGACGCAACTGGGAATTGAACCCATATCCTCTAGTTTTACCAGGACTGATATATATACCAATTGAGCTTGTGAAATTTGAAAAGAGATCCCTGAGGAGTACGTGTGGTAAAACCATGTTTGATCGTGTGAGGAATGTGGAGATCCGCAAACAGTGCAAGGCTGATGTAAGCGTAATGAGTAAGATTAAGAAAGGGATGCTTAGATAGTTTGGGCATGTAAAGCGAATGAGCAAAGATAGGAGTGTAAGGAGGATATACGAGTATGATGCAAATGCGAATGGTAGCAGAATTCGGGGACGCCCGAGGAAGACATGGCACGATCAAGTGAATCAGATACTCAAGTCGGGCCATGTTAAGAGTCTGAATAGTAGAAGAGTATGTTTGAGACGATGTATGAATGTAAATGAGGCAAGAAGTGTGTGCCAAGACCGAGTTGTTTGGCGGTCCGTCCTCTCTGCCTACCCCTAAGGGGAAACGGCGTGATGGTTAGTTAGTTAGTTAGTTAGTTAGTTAGAGCTTGTTCCACCTAATTACGTATCGTTGTTTTCATCACTCTAACACTTCCATGTTTAAATTACTGAAAATATAATCTTCAATTATTTCCCATGTTTTTTGGCGTGAATGCAAAGTCTACCAGAATATTTTTAAGAGCTAGATGATGTTTTCTACAAACCTATCCAATTTTAGTTATATGGGACATCTTTTGACTTTTCTAATAAGCCTTATATTAATATGTTTTGCCTAGCGGTTTAGCTTTTTTCCAAGATTTATCAGAGATATAATAACTTATGTAGATTTAAAACCGTAGAATGATTGCTTTCTGTGATTAGTTTTACAACATAATTTAGCTTGTACCTTGTTTTTATTAGTTCTTTTTATTTTTGTAATTTTACAAATATTGAAAGATTTTTATTGTTATTATTCATAACGCTTTTCAGTTTAACCGCTATCCTCACAAATTTTATCACAAATCTCATTTCATTCGGTTATAATAATTTATAATGGACGCACGGCAAAGAGTTAACAAAAAATCTGAGTAAGTACTGTCTGTAAACCGCCACGGGTTACTAAACCCTAAAACATTTCATGTTTTGTTGCCATGCCGAGGGACGTAGAACTGTAGTTGTGCGAAAACAACTGGCAACAATTTATTAAAAAAAAACTAAGTAGGTTCGTTAATTATTCGTCTTAAAGCCAAAGGCGGATGAAGAATCAAAACCTCACACTGATAGCGATAAAGTCACTGTTTTCACTGCTCGCCTGTGAATGTTCAAGAATCAAGATAGGCAAATAATGGGACAGTAAATTTGTAACTTTTCAAGGTTTTTTTTTTAAAGCTTTTTTTCTATTTGAATTAGTAACGTTTGGTGCCTCCAGGAGGTGAATTTTATATCCGTTGAATCTTCGCAACAGATGCATTATTAAACGGAGAAAAATTAGTACTGCTGATTTATTAAAATCCTGTTAAGAACGGGATTGTCTCATTAAACTTTGAGTACATTCATAGTATCTCGGAACACGTGCTCTTGCAGCTGCGCTTTTCTGATAAATATTATGACGAAATGCGATATTAGAATTTTTATTAACACGTGTTCCGGCAACCTCATAACACATTCGTGTTTTACTGATAGATTTTTCTACGTGTACGCGATAATACAGAAGCGTTATTACGAGCATATTTGGTAGAAACTGTTTTTAATAAGCTTTTTTCTATTTGGTTTGGCAAGAAATAAGGTGTAAGGTATTTCCAGATGGCGTTTTTATTCCCGCAGAAAAAAAGAATTTAGTATCTAATTAAGAAAAATTGGTATTAATTTAACCAATATTCTTCACAATAATACAGAAGTTTTTTCGGGTTTTAATAGTATTTTATGGAAATCAATCCAATTCCTAATTTAAAAAAAATATATACATATACTTACTACAGTTAAATCAACAGCTAATGTATGAGTAAAAATACGTTTTGCAGAACTTAATGTATGGAATTTCAATAATGATGGCAAAATATTACTGCAATTTGCGCTGAAAACTTTTAAACGACTTAATCCTTGAGGTTACAAGAAGATTATAAGGATGTTTGAAGCTTTGTGCCGTAGTGCTTGTATGTAGGAATAGTATATGCAGAGGTGGAGGGTACTTACAGTCGAAGGCCTTCAGAAGTTCACGTTTTCTTCGGCCGAACAATGAACACAAATGGAAGAAAAAAAGTGTACCGGATTAAGCGTTCCATGCATAACAGTCTCCTCACCCACATAAGGCGGGCTGCTGTGGCGAAACGAAGTGGCGAATCATTAATAAATAATAAATAAAATAAGTTTTACTATTTTACAAGTTGACCACTTTTGGCTTTTGAAATCTTATATATTTTTTGCACATGCGGTTATTTTTTAAATAATGTGAAAACTTTAGATTACAAACGTATTTTCCCAAATCATTATGAAAACCTAACCTAACCTGCCCTTATAAAATTATTTTATGTATATGGTTCGATATAAGCAATACACGATTACTGGCAAACTATGGATCTGCATAGATATGCATTTTCTGGCTTATCTTAATCAATAAAAAGAGTTGTTATTATACAATAGTAAATATCAGTTCATTGGACCAGAGTTTTGCAGGATGTACAAACAACCTAAATTAGTATTTTGTTCTTATATCAATTACATCAGACTAGTCCTTGATTGGGTGATCACGATCAGCCTAAAAACACTAGTAACAAGAACAAAAACACAATGAAAATCAGACTAGTCCTTGACTGGGTTATCACGATCAGCCTAAAAATACTCATAACAAGAACAAAAACACAATGAAAATCAGACTAGTCCTTGACTGGGTGATCACGATCAGCCTAAAAACACTCATAACAAGAACAAAAACACAATGAAAATCAGACTAGTCCTTGACTGGGTGATCACTATCAGCCTAAAAACACTCATAACAAGAACAAAAACACAATGAAAATCAGACTAGTCCTTGACTGGGTGATCACGATCAGCCTAAAAACACTCATAACAAGAACAAAAACACAATAAAAATTAGACTAGTCCTTGACTGGGTGATCACGATCAGCCTAAAAAACACTCGTAACAAGAACAAAAACACAATAAAAATTAGACTAGTCCTTGACTGGGTGATCACGATCAGCCTAAAAACACTCGTAACTAGAACAAAAACACAATAAAAATCAGACTAGTCCTTGACTGGGTGATCACGATCAGCCTAAAAAACACTCGTAACAAGAACAAAAACGCAATAAAAATCTTAATGTAATTATTACAATGTAGTTCCACATAGAAATATATTATAAAAAATTAAACGGAATTTATGCAGTCTCCACAACAGCAGTTTCCATTCCATCAGTTTTAGGTGAGATGTTATTCAAAATTGAATATGTATTATAATCCGGATTTAATACAACTTTTAATCTCATTATTTTAGCATAATTTCAAGGCCTCCATGAATAGATAAAACGGTTATTTTCGTGTTTTATATATCTAAATAGCCAACCAGTTTGTTAATTGTGCGAGCCTCAGGAAGCTGTAGGCTGTAGCCTTTATAGATGATGCTGTATTTATAGCTGAGACGGGATGGCTCTACCTACTGTGATACCTAGTATAGGTGCAGGTGTACTAGAGTGTGCGTGCGCTGGAGACATCCGGGAGGAAAAACCCAGCAGTGATGTTAATTTTATATGGTTTTATTTTACAAGTACACATTACGTCAAAATTTGCATAGATATTTCCGTGAAGTTTAGGTAGGTTTTGTGATGGGATTTTTTGTCCTAAGATTTATAAGTCTTTTTTTACTATGCATAACTCGTAATGAAAATGATGTATGTCGCTATCCACTGTGATTATTAAATTTTCCCTACCAGCGTTATACCTACCGCCTCTGTTGTCGAAGGTCGCGGGGTCGAATCCCGGCGTGCGCAAGAAAATAAGTTTTATTTGATTAATTTGTGTCATTTCACAAATTATTCATTTTGAATAATATATAGTATATTTGCGGCACGTTTCAGAGTGGAAGATACTTTCAGTATTGCCCTGATATAAGACCACCATTCAGAATTGAAACGTTGCTTGAAAGAGCTTTGGCCATGTTTGGCAACCAGATCTGAATGGCCAGGTACTTCCCCACCTTTCTCTTCCTCATCTCCATCACCTCCTCACTACTTTCAGCCTCACAACATAACCCAATTGGGGGTGCCGTAGTCTCATTGGGTCCAGTCTGTTGGGACTCTTATACGGTCACTCAGGTTTGATTATAAAGTAAACAGGTTTTTTTACAAGGGTGGCCGAGCAAACAGGCACATTACTGATGAACTAAGTACCGCAGTACTAAGTTCAGCAGTAGTACAATAATTCCGATAATAATGTTTTCAAAACTCACGAGAGAAATCTTAATACTTTACCTAACCTAACCCAATGAAATAACGTTCTTAAGTATTTAATTTATTGTTATATTATCTAAAATGCAAACTGGGTATTGTCGTCTACTGAACACCGATGATATTTAAAAAAAAAAAATATCTCCACAATAGTTATTGAACTTTTAGCGTGTTTTTAAACCCCGATCAAAAACAGTATAATACTACCATACTCTGTGCATACTAGATGCTAAAAATATTGCAGACTTTCTTGATTTTTAGATAACCATACGAGAAGAAGACATTTTCAACTGTACTTTGAAAACATATATAAAGACAAACTGGACATATCTCTATCACGTAATGCGAAAATAATAGATTATCATTTTTACAGTTTTCACTGATAATAACAGTTATTATCATTATAATTTTAATTTAGTTAAAAAATTAAGTATTGTTTTTTTTTTTTGTTTACACTTCACTATTATATTTCTTTTGTTTTTGTTTACACTGTACCATTATATATTTTTTTTTTGTTTTTGTTTACATACTACTATTATATTTCTGATATAACTACTTAATTTAATGAAACCGTATTCGGTTTATCGTGGGATGTTCATTAAAAAATGCAAATTAACATGTAAATATATATGTATAACTGTTTGATTTCTAAATACAAAGGTAATCTTTCAGGACAGCTGGACACGCTTAATTCTACTCTTGTTAAATAACAACTTAATTCAATTTAATAATGACTATAAACCACAACTATTTACATCGGGCTAGATGAATAAAAATACTGCATTAGAGTTTTATCTTTTATCAATATTTCTTGCGTTTTGACAGTTCGACCATGTGTGTTCTTGCTTGACGTATTCGTATTGAGCATGTCCAACGATTCTAAAAGCTTACATGAAATAAAAAAATGTCAACTCACCTTTATCTCAAGACAATCAGCTGATCAGCGAAACTTCCGCTGATCTTTCACAATATAATAAACCAGTCGCAAAATGGAAAAGCAGGCGAGGAATTACTCGGCCATGTAAACAATACAAATTAATGTCACTCACAAGTCCTACGTGAGATAATTCAACTCAGCAAAAAATGTTAATCGCATCTCTCAGCAATAAAGTGCTAAGTGTTTCCATCAGCTGATCCCGGAGAGATTTCACTTTCTTTCTAACACCCGATCTGTTTACTTTATCGATTTGCACGACCCCCCTTATTAAGTGCAACGGCTATTACTGTATTATGTATTAACGTTGAAAATTATTGAAATTGCTGAAACTGTGTCAGAAAGACAAATAATATCAGCTATTGGTATTTAATCTGTATATGATTCAAGAGATTTCAAACACTTTTAATTCAATGTTTCAATTGAACAGCACTTTATAATGAAGTCAGTCACAAAGTTTACATATTCTCCTAATAATTGATGATAATCGCTGTGCTCACAATTTTTTATTATTTATTTTATCCCGTCATAACTGCATTGTACCCAGCCGCAGTTGCTGTAACGTTACAACAATAAAAACTCGCAGCTCGAAATGTCGTAATTTGAGAGTTGCATAATAAAATTATTCACTGTCAATGTTGCGAGAACACTGTGAGACTTGAACGTTTCCGTGTTTTTACAAACTTCGACATTCACCACGACGATTACGCTGTGTTTTGACTTAAAAATTGTTTTGCAAACTCGGCGTAAAAACATCAAAAGTCACAACACATCACAATAAAAAATAAATTAAAAAGAAATTCTTATAAACTTTTCACAGATATAAAAATAATTTTTTTAAAGCTTGTTTTTATGAATATTTTACAGCGGGCATTTCGCGGTTTTGAAGCGTCGTTTTAATGCGTCGGCGTCCGCGCTTTAGTCCGGCGTCGTCGGTTATTCGTTCGGCACTGATCGTTGGCCGCCTTGTCGCGGGGCTGATACCTGATACGGCCGTGCTGATCGGCTGATCGGCTGATACGGCCGCGCAGCGAGGAGGAAGGAAGACGGCCGCCGCGGAACGCTCAAGGTCCGCTAAGAGGAAAATGTTTTCATCTCGGAATTACTTGGACGAGAGCAGTGACAACACCTTACTCTTTAACGTTTTGTGCTCCGGTCAACGTGTGCCCACTTTATTATTAGTTAAGACCGGAGTGCGTTGATTTTTAACTTGCAATAATTGATTATTTTGTGTTCATTAATGTTGAGTTGATTGAAAATATAGAAAACATAAGACAGATATATTTTTTAATTATGTTAGATTCCGTCAACAGTAAGGGATGTGTATTTATTTATTAAGACAACGTTAAAGAGAGTAATACAAAATCATAACTTAAAAATCAAAATAATGAAATCAATAATTAATCTAGGTTAATAAGTAACACAAATTATAGTTTTAGTTAGTTTTGTGTTTCAAAAGGATTCTTGATTGAATAGAATTACCACACAAAGCTAAAATTTAGAAAATATTAATAAAAAAGAGAAATACTATGAGTATATTCTTAAGAAATACTATGGTTACATTCTTAAGAAATACTATGGATACATTCTTAAGAAATACTATGAGTACAATCTGTGAAATGGGTACTATGGGTACATTCTTAAGAAATACTATGGGTACAATCTTAAGAAATACTATGCGTACATTCTTGTGGGGTACTATAAGAAATACTATGGGTACAATAAGAAATACTTTGTGAAATACTATGGGTACTATGTGAAATACTATGGGTACTATAAGAAATACTATGTGTACAATAAAATAATACTATAAGAAATACTATGGGTACAATCTTAAGAAATACCATGGGTACATTCTTAATGGGTACTATAGGTACATTCTTAAGAAATACTATGGGTACAATCTTAAGAAATACTATGGGTACAATAAGAAATACTTTGTGAAATACTATGGGTACTATGAAATGTGAAATACTATGGGTACAATCTTAAGAAATACTATGGGTACAATAAGAAATACTTTGTGAAATACTATGGGTACTATGAAATGTGAAATACTATGAGTACTATGTGAAATACTATGTGTACAATAAAATAATACTATAAGAAATACTATGGGTACAATCTTAAGAAATACCATGGGTACATTCTTAATGGGTACTATAGGTACATTCTTAAGAAATACTATGGGTACATTCTTAAGGAATACTATGGGTACATTCTTAAGAAATACCACGGGTACAATCTTAAGAAATACTATGGGTACAATCTTAAGAAATACTATGGGTACATTCTTGTGGGGTACTATAAGAAATACTATGGGTACAATAAGAAATACTTTGTGAAATACTATGGGTACTATGAAATGTGAAATACTATGGGTACTATGTGAAATACTATGGGTACTATAAGAAATACTATGTGTACAATAAAATAATACTATAAGAAATACTATGGGAACAATCTTAAGAAATACTATGGGTACAATAAGAAATACTTTGTGAAATACTATGGGTACTATGAAATGTGAAATACTATGGGTACTATGTGAAATACTATGGGTACTATAAGAAATACTATGTGTACAATAAAATAATACTATAAGAAATACTATGGGTACAATCTTAAGAAATACCATGGGTACATTCTTAATGGGTACTATAGGTACAATCTTAAGAAATACTATGGGTACATTCTTAAGGAATACTATGGGTACATTCTTAAGAAATACCACGGGTACAATCTTAAGAAATACTATGGGTACATTATTAAGAAATACTATGGGAACATCCTTAATACGTAATATAAGTTTATGTTTAGTTTGAGTTTTTTTTTAATATTCTGGATGATAAAGGGTGTTAAGGGACGTAATTGACTTTCTTTAACCAATGATTACTGACATTATTTGGAGTAAAAACTTATAAGTGAAATTTTGGTCTCCGGTGACTTTTTTGATTTTTTTTTTCAAAATCTTTTGAAAAAAAATTTCGACAACAATTTCTACTGATTTTCTCTTATTTATAGAAAAAAAAAACCATTAAAAAAGTCACCCGAGACCGAATTTCATTTGCATTTTTTACTTTAAGTCAAGTACGTCCCTTAACATCCTGTATAGAAGTACCACGTAACTAAACCGAAAAAAAAACATTTTCCGCTAAAGCAACATAAATACCGTAATTTTTTTCAAATCTTAGCCTAATAAGAAGTTACGAGCTGCCTGTGGGTACTACAATAAGGGAAGAAAAGTGGTAATTTATGTATACAATATCTAAGATCTCGGCTTTCAGATCTATATAAGATATTTTCAGAAAATATGTTAACTGAGGAAATAAAAAGGTTTTATTTTATAAGGTATTTGTCGAAGAATCTTTCTAGTGCTTTTTAAATTAATGCAGTGGGATGATTAATTATGTGTTGATTAATGTTTTATATGGACTTATTGACGCAGTCTAACGGAATTAAATAAATTGACTAACAGATCAATAGATAATGATAACACGAGATCATCGATTAGCTGCGATGGGAGTTTAAGGCGATGGAACATAATATTACATAAATATTTAGGAGCAACGTAATAAAAATTCTAATAAACTTGCCCAAGGTTATGTACCGTATCGATTTGCTAAGGAAATGGAATGAAAAAAAATAAAATCAGATGAAATGCGTCACTCTTAGTCTTAACATTCAAAACACCAGGATACGACATAACAGAACATATGTTCTGACTCAGCATAAAGCATTGCATCAGGAATGGTGATGATTAAGGTACTAGATTAAAAAAATTAGAAAATATGTATGTTTGCATGTGGATGAAGTGTGTGACCACAAATGTATTAAAATATATGCATGTTTCAATGTACGAGTATGTGCCTAAAATTAGCTTTTTGCCCGTGGCAGGCAACTAATGGGTAGAAATGTGGTGCGTGGTGTAATATATGAATGTGAATGAAGGAGTTGTCCATATAAATATTTGCCAAGGAGGCCAAGCACTGCGTAGTAATGGAAAATAATTTGTTTGTGATTTGAAAATTAGATCGATTATAAATATTTTAGCTGCTTTAATTAAATACCGCGAGTAGAACACATCTTGGCTTTTTAAATAATCGAGCATGTTTTCGTCTGTCTAAAGTATCACGCCTATAAAAACTGATTTAAACATAAAAATCTACTGCTTACGAACCCCTTTTCGCTTATGGTTTTATTATATAAAGTGGTAAATTAAATTCTTCAAAAAATTATCATAAAAAATCCATGATCAACTTTTTGGCCATGTTTCTTGCGTAAATAAAACGGGCGAAGGAATTAACACCTTATCGCCAAATACATAAGGAATTTTATTGTTAGCGGCTTAATTCCGAATGTTACACGACGTGCTACATCTCCTTAAAGTTGTCGCACACATCGCCCCGGCACTAGATCAGCATCGCCTCAGCTCGAGTCGTTCAGAATACTTTGCATTACTCGTTTCGGGTGTCCTAGTAAAATGAGGCGAGGCGATCGCCATCCGATGCCGAGCTTACACGTGTGCGATAACCTTAATTATTAATACATAAAATTTAGATTGTTTATACGTAAAATTCTAAAATGTGTATATAATTTTACAATAAAAAAAGCATAATTCTTATACTTTCAGTAATTATAAACAACGAATTTATTCCGCCGTTTTTACAATAGTTTGTAATGATGGTGTAATGGTCAGCATAGTTGTCTTCCAAGAACACGCTCTGCGTTCGATTCTTGACCGTGGCAATTTTTTAAGAATGTTTTATATTTACCCACTTACATTTAAAAAATAATTTTTATAATATTTTTTTTATCTATTTTCCCTGATTTTTTATTATTTACTATTTTATTATTTATTTATTTATTACACGCCCTAATGGGGTTTTACACACTACAAATTTTAATATTTGAGTATCACAGTTATTATAAATTCTACAAAATTAAAACAATAAGGGAAACATAATACAACGAAAAAAGAAAGAAATATTAAATGTTACAACAAAAGCATATAATAAAATAAGATACATTAGTAAAAATGATAAGAAGTCTCACATAAATAGATATTCAAAATAAATAAAAAAAATAAATATATATATTGCGGAAATTATAGATGTCTATTTGTGTCTCGATATATAAAAGAATTGAAATAAACAATATTTTTAATGATTATTTTTAAGATGAAATATATATTATATATATAAATATATATTATGTACTTACCGTAAATTAAGATAATATAAATTAGTCCCAGCGAGAGCTCGTATGGACATTATTCACGTTTGTCATCTTCTTTCTCGTGCGTCTTCTTTGAAAACGAAAAAGACAGAAAATACTCGAACGGTGACTTCATGTACGATGTCACGATGGGACTAGGTTAAACAATATTATACAATAATAAGTTTTTTTAAATAATTTTCTCACGATAGTTCAAAAATGAAATAAAAATATATATACATGAAAACATTATTTCTATTACACTCACTTAATAAGTGAATTAATGGATTAGTTACCAACTACATATTTCTAACGATTTAAATCAAGCCACAGAATAACTCCGTTTAATATCCAATCAACTCCGTGAAGTGGTTTAACATTTATTTTATTTAATTGCGAACTGGAACCAAACAACCACCTTTTATAATAATAAAAGCCAATCAAACAGTTAGAAATTCATCGATTATGTTTTCTTTATTCAGACAACTGGAAGAGTTGCCCATTAAATAAATCGCCAATTAGATATGTTTATTGATAATTATAACGTTGAGTAACAAACAATACAATGGATGTGGGTATTTGAATGTTTGTGGCCGAACCACGGTTTGATGTTGCCTTCGAAAGGTGAAAATAACAGCCAACTAAATAATGGTTGAAAAAGAATTACAATATACAGGGTTTTCCAATAAGAGGTGTTATTTTGATATTCAATCGTAAAAGATCAATGGTTTCGTTGTTTGTGTGGCACGTAACGCCGTTTTGTTGAAAGGAAACGTTGTTCAGATCAATATCATCCAATTTTGGCCATAAATAATTAATCATCTCTCGATAGCGCAATCCATTCACCGTAACTGTGACAATGACTCCGCCGGACCATAAACCGCACCAAACAATCATACGTTGAAGAAAGAGAGGCTCTTCAACAGTAACTCTTGGGTTTTCCAAGCCCCACATGCGACAATTTTGCTTGTTGGGTGGAAATGGGCCTCATCACTCGAGATGATTTTTCGATGGAATTCTAATAATTAATAATAGTGAATTTTAATAATTTCAATGCGTTGTTGAAGCGTGTATTGTTCCATTTTTATTAATGGCGTAGTTTCTACTTGTCAAATCTCAAAAAAAGACGGCTTCAAAAGTAACATCTACCGAAATAGTGGGCTATTCAAAATAACACCTCTTATTGGAAAATTCTGTATAAAAAATATTCCGAATTTATTCAAACTAGCCACGGGAACCATATATTTTGCTAGCCGTATTGTACATTAGCAAAAACTTGGACTACGTTCATAAATCAAACAAAGCTATGACTAAGTTAAATGCAGATGGCGTCAGAGAATACCGATAACGATTATTTATTTGCTGCAGTACATTACGATTATTCTTTTAACCAGGAAGAAGACACGATATGTAAATGATTTGGAACAAATTATACCTATTCTTATTATGTTTTGAATGTAATGTTACAGGAAATATTCACATTTAAATAACATGCCACTTTTTAATGCAAGATGAATTAGGTACATCATTTTGCATTAGTTTAATGTGTATGAGACATTAGCTTCCTTCTAAGTAATATATGCACCAGTAGTTTGACAATAAACGTGTAGATAGTGTACGTACACTCAAGTATTATTATTGTACCCATCATTATTATTTGAGATGATCCACTGATCTCTCCAGAATACACAAAGTATTATACAAAGAACCAGTCCGTTAAAAAGTGAATAAGTCAATAGTTACCACAAATTGGTGTAGTCGGCAGATCACTTCGATTAGGTATAGTTTAACAGAGTCTATCTGTTGCTTAAAAATGGTTTTCTTGAAGCGAAAGGTCCTTCTAGTTTGTTATATGTGATTAGGTAGTATTAACATTTAAAAGTGAAATAGATTTGACTTCTGATTATTCTATCAATCAGTCAGGAGACGCCAGGGTCACAGAGGAGTCAGCACAAGATAGAACGATCAATTGGACTTCGCGCCACAACACCGGATGGACCACGGAATCGTGTTCAACAACATCGATAAGATATATTGTTTGAGATACCAGAACAAAGATGATCTACATACCTACGCTCATTTAATAAGCCGATGCAAAAATAGATCGTGTAAATTGTTTTAATGGCCTCGCAACTGACTTAGGATTTTGGGTCTCTTTCCCACAAAAATGAAAATTGATTTAATGGTTATGCAATTGATTTTGGATTATGGGTCTGTTTCCCACAACAATTTAAATAGATCGTGTAAATTGTTTTAATGGACTCGACTTTCGATTTTGGGTCTGTTTTCCACAACAATGAAAATAGATCGTGTAAATTGTTTTAATGGACTAGACTTTGGATTTCGGGTCTGTTTCCCACAGCAATGAAACATGTGTTAGTATTTAGTTTTTTAAGAAATATTTTAAATTATTGCTTTTCTAAATTGTAGTATATTCGTATCAATTTAAACAAACAAAAAACAATGATACGTGTTGTGATATTTATGGAAAGTTTTAGACGCGAAATGATGACCTGGTTAAATTTAATGTAATTAATTGTTAAATAAGTGATTCATTATTCTTGTTTGAATACTTTCAGATTGTTTTAAGTGTACAAAGAAAAGTAATTTAGATTATTAATGATATTTTTTCAGCTGATAGAAACAATTTCGCCACCTTTCCCTCTCGGTGAATTGCATAAATCTCGGTCAAATTACATATTATAGTTGTACGAATTTTCATCATCGGCAAGTGAGATAATTTCTCGCGTTGCCCAACTGTTCGAGGAAGAGTTGGTTTGGCATGCGGCATTGGGACAGGGGCAAGCCGGACAGGTAGAAGTGTGGCAGAATGAAAGTAAAATAAATAACGCGTGACCGTGAGATGCAGTGACAGTGACTGAGGCAAGGTCGCCCGGTGACCGGAACCGGGGACACGTGAGATATATTGCACACTCAACACTGAGCGGTGCCTGGTGGCCATTCAACGAGCTATCAGCTGCAGACACTGGCCCCCAGTGACATATATATCCAGTACACGTGACAAATACCACGTAACTATAAAACACGTAAAGAATGCATTAGAATAATGTATTATAGTCACATGAATTTGCATCAGAATGTTCAATGTCGTTTTTACATTGTCATGAATCCACATTTTACAAGTTATTTAGAAAATTAGACCATTGCCCTTAAAACCTATTCGGTGACACAGAAAAAATCTGACATAGAGTTACAAACGTTACGTCTGACTCCTGATACATCTTTTTGGGTTTCATGACAAAACAGAATATAAAAGCGAAGTGAAGAAATGTGAAGAGAAAAAACTTAAACCTTACCTAACCTGTTATTTTTTATTAAAGGTAAAATTATGTTTTACAAGACAAGGTTTTTATGCAAAGTACAAAGGATAACAAAACATTATAAGCAATAATCATTAGTCTGAAACATAAATTGAAAAAATTTTCCATGAAAAAAAATGCCGAAAATGAGAAAAAATCATTTTCCATCGGCGGCATTTATTTTTTCTCGGAATAATTTTTAAATTTATATTTGTGTTTCAGGTAAAATGTTCTGTTTTGCAGCTGTTCTGTTTTATCTGGTTACCATACTTTAGGTATTCAGCTTTATTAATTGCTACCTATTTCGAGTATATTTAATTTCCGACTTTATGTCCGGGTTAAATCTTCCCCATAGGAAAAACTAAACCCTTCCACACACTTTTCCACAAATGATCATCGAGTCAATCAACATTATGCAAGTGCATTATGTAAGCAATTAAATACAAAACAATACAAGAACAACACGTCAACTCACCAGAGATCAAATGGGAAAATAATTCACTGACTTCAGATATTTTCATATCAGAGGGTTCGGCTCGGTAGAACTTCTAACAGGGCCTATAAATCCTACTGATCCCTCAACATAAATATTTAAAAAATCTTTCGTTATACTACATGTATTTAAAATGACTGATTTTTGAATTTTTACATATAATTTTTTTGATAGATCTAATACGCCTAAATTTTGAATGAGAGAGTGTATAATGCTAGGTATAATTTATTAACTATTTTTATTTATTTATAATTTTTATTTATCTACTATTTTTATTTATTTACTTATAATTTATTTGTTTATTATTTTTGTTTATTTATTTACTATTTTTATGGGGCTTTAAATTTGGTACATTGTTCTGTTTTGCAGCTGTTCTGTTTTATCTGGTTACCATACATTAGGTATTCATCTTTTTTCATTGCTAACTATTTCGAGCATATTTATTTATTTACTATTTTTATGGGGCTTTTACATTTGGTACATTGTTCTGTTTTGCAGCTGTTCTGTTTTATCTGGTTACCATACATTAGGTATTCATCTTTTTTCATTGCTAACTATTTCGAGCATATTTATTTATTTACTATTTTTATGGGGCTTTTACATTTGGTACATTGTTCTGTTTTGCAGCTGTTCTGTTTTATCTGGTTACCATACATTAGGTATTCATCTTTTTTCATTGCTAACTATTTCGAGCATATTTATTTATTTACTATTTTTATGGGGCTTTTACATTTGATACATTGTTTTGTTTTGCAGCTGTTCTGTTTTATCTGGTTACCATATATTAGGTATTCATCTTTTTTCATTGCTAACTATTTCGAGTATATTTATTTATTTACTATTTTTATTTGTTTATTTACTATTTTTATGGGGCTTTCACATTTGATACATATAAACGTTTACAGTTTTGTACATAAGTGATACATAAACAATGTCTGTAATTTTTTTCTTACATTAACAGTGGTTTAAAATTGGATAAAATAAACAATAATAAGTCTTAACTGCAATTATCAGTAATAATAACTTGACATAAGAAAGTTGCTTAAGTATGTTATAAGAATTAACACGGTTTTGTTACATTAACAATGTCAATGTCATTGGTATATTCATTTGCCAAACTATGTAGGCGAGGAATTGGCAAGTTTGTTACATTCATTATTGGTGAATGGTGACATTGAAATAGGTCCTTATGCCTGGTGTGTCGAGTAGGTACTCTTGGACTGATTAGACTCAGAAGTTCACAACAGTCGAGCTCTGAATTGCTACATACATACACATATTGCTGCGTACATTTGAACACGAACAAAACAGGAGCAGAATTCCAAACATCCCTTGATATTCTGTCGTAACACACAGATGAATAAATACTTGAGTATTGACGGGAAGTCCCGAATTCTTGCATCATTATAGTATCGATTAAGTTCATACACTTAATCATTATTATTTATGTGAAAACCACACAAGAGTCCCAACTGATCCCAACTATCCGGAGCCAGTGAGACTATGGCATCCCCGATTGTGGTATGTTGCCAGGCTGAAGGTAGTGGGGACGGGAAGGAGATGGGGAGGAGGAAGGCGAGGATGTGTCATGCTTTTCAGATCTGTTCACCAAACACCACTAAAGCCATTATTTTTTATGATTAATGACTGTTTTAAAAATACAAACTAAAGAAATTTATTCACAGTTCTCAAAAATTTCAACGGAAAATTGTGGATTAAAACAAATTAATCAAAGACAATTTCAACGGAAAATTGTGAAATAAAACAAATTAATTGAAGATAATTTCAACGGAAAATTGTGAAAAAAAAAACAAATTAATCAAAGAAAATTTAAACGGAAAATTGTGAAAAAAAAACAAATTAATCAAAGAAAATTTAAACGGAAAATTGTGAAAATAAAACAAATTAACCAAAGAAAATTTCGACGGAAAATTGTGAAATAAAACAAATTAATCAAAGAAAATTTCAATGGAAAATTGTGAATTAAAACAAATTACTCAAAGAAAACAGGTTGAAGTTTTCCTCGATCACTTCTCATCAATTATTTCTTTGCTATTTGAGAACGGCTAACGTGCGTTGTTTATAGTGTTTGGACGAACCTACGAGTATATTGAATTATTGAAAAATATTTAACAGATATACTGCAACTAGTCTTTTTGTATTTAAAAAGATTAGGCAAAGCACAAAGCTCAAAAATGACGTTATAAGCTTACAATTTATTATAGCTACACCCTAAAAAGGTTTCACAAAATAAAAAGCAACTAGATAACGGATTTCTGCTACCTATTTAGTTCAATGTCTCATTGTTCAAGTCTGATCTGAACAAAAAAAAATCCATCTCTAAAACAGGTTTTGTGTTTTTTATAGTAATTCCGGCTTATCCAATAATCCTTGAATTATTTTTTATGAAATGATTATCTTTTGTGCGTAATCTGAATAATAAATTCTTTTTAACTTGAACTAATTATTTAAACCTACTCACCACAAGAAGAAATCCTCCAGAATGTTACTACTAGAGTGTTGAACACCAATTTGAATAACTTGTAAATAAATCAATTTATGATGTTCCAAAAAATAATTTAATACATATATCTTCTAAACCTCAGTTAAATGTACTAAAATTGAGTTGGAAAGATAATTGAGCGAGAAAATGTACAAGGTACTGACAAATATAAAGAGAAGTAAAACGATATTTCACGGTCTCATGCTACAGAGCAATAATTGCTTCATATCCAAATTGGTCATGAAAGGATGAGTGCAAGGCCAAAGGGATGTAAGACGAAGGAGATTTTTAATGGTTGCGGATTATTCATCAATAGACAGGTGCTCAAAGAGTGAATGAAGTGTTCCCATTGACCTAGAACAGGGAAAAGAAAAAGAGCAAGACGATCTCCACTCCACGAATAGGACATACAGGAAAAGAATATAAGAAATATTTTTTATTTTATTGGAATAACTTAATGAGTAAAATCTCAAATTGTAATATTTAATAATTGAAGACAATATTAGCGCTTCTTAAACGAAAATTTGAAACCGGACTTGAACAAGATTCAACTTGAACTAAATGCAATCTAGACAGTGTCTTGGATAAATATATCCTATTTTATTTTTAACGTGCGACATCTATTGACTTTTCTGCAATCATAGAATACAGCCAATAACAATGTGCGATGAGAAAATGAAGATAATGTTGGTAGTTCTTATTCGAAGTATGATATAGTTAAACATGATCGAAGGAGATAAAGTCCCATTAGTTCAGTTGGTAGAGGGGCTTCCCGGCAAGACGAGGGTCCTGGGTTCAAGTCCTAGATGTGACCATACATTTTTCTGTTTCAATATTTTCGTTTAAGCCTTCAATAATTAAAGAAAAAACTAAGTTATTGATTATGTGTCTTATGAGGAACACATGTAACAAGATTAACTGGTTAATGATATACGGGAGAGTGCGTAAGTAACAGCATTAAGTTTCATATCATGAAATGATCTCCACTCTTCCTTCAATGTTGCAGCAGCAGGGGAACGCGGTCAGTGGGCCATCGCACAATAAAGTGGAACATTGCCAGAAGTAAATATGAAACTCAGTAGTTTACACTTTCATCACATTAAATACATTATCATTGTTCTTACGTGTATTATTCATTCAATGACGTAGATACCAATCTAACATACATACTCATACAACATCTCAAGACACAACAACAGTGGCCGGCAATATTATGCATTAAAATTTCATTTCCTTGTATCCATATGATTATAATACTGGAATTCTGACGTTACTCAAGCGGAGAGTGGGTATTTGTAATTTATATATTGTGTCCTTCATGTCGTATTTCGTAAATTTCTCACTAACAACGACAACAATAAAATTATTGAATTAATAACTATTAAAAAAAGGAGTTGACATGCCAGGATCGTGGAACCTATTTAATGTTGAATTTATGACTTCCTGTATTTTAAGGTTTATGAAAAAAGGCCGAAATAATATTTTTAAACGACAATAGCAGTTAGGAGAGGTATAATAAAATAAGAAAACTTGTACAGGTAGAATAATAATGAATTAGAAAGTAATGATATTCAGCCCTACTAATAAATGTGGTGTAAATATTATGCAATTGTTATCCAATTGTGTAACTAAATTTGACTAAACTGATATTTGACAGCCTTACAAAGTTTTACACATTTTTTTATAGCGGAAGAGGATAGCTTATTTGCCGTATATGTTATGTTATATTTCTCTTTTGAAGATGTTGTAAAAACGAACTATTTTAAAAAATAGATAAAATTACAACAACAGGAACACAAAAAGATAAAAAAAGGCAAACCGCATATGTTTTTATTCCAAACGTCGAAATTTTTTTACAGAATATGAAATTTGGATATTACATTTCTTTTATTTAGGGAAGCTGCAGGAAAACTGTCACTTTACTTTTTATCTCGTTTATACAATAGAAAAAAAGCTTATTATTATTATGCTTGCATTTTGAACTTATTGAAGAAGCAGACGCGCATGCGTCAGTCCGTCAAAGCGATATTGCCAGTTCATTTTCACTAATTCGCAGCACAGTTAAAGAAAAAAAAAAAAAGATTATTATGAATTAAAAACAGCGTTTCTACAAACTTTATTCAACGTGTAAGTTATTTTTTTATTAATAAGGCTGTTTGTACATTATGTATTCATTCTTTTTTATTTCGACAGTGTATTCAATTCCTTCAATAATTCAGTGTACATAATAATATGCAACGTTGGTCACGATATTTATTTTTATTTATTTAAATAAATATATTATAACAGTATGTATAGTTAATTTTTTTTTCATAATTATTCTACAGGCGAGCTCTAGGAGCTTGAGTTTATGGAAGAAGTATTTACATACAAAAGTATGCTTAAACGGCGATGTGTAAACATATTCAAAGATTACAAAACGTAATTCAACATACAAAGTACCTGAACTTTCAAGATGACATAGACACCTGGTCCTTGCCAGTTGAATAAAAAAGATATATTTTCAATAATTATTATATTTATTGAAATGCAAGGGTAAGAAAGAAGAAAGTATGTCGGTTAGAAGCGAATATAAATAAATTGGTCACGGAGCGCAGAAGGACAGAGTAGTAATTTATTATCTTCAAAACTCCGCTCACCTTTTATACGGACCATAATGAATCAATAAGCCACTTTCTGAAGCTCGCATTTTATAGTCGTGCATATCTAATTTACTTGATACCATTTAAATTCAGACCCCAGGGTCAAATACGAGTAAACTAAAATATCAACCTCTTGTTTCCAATGAGTAATGCCTCCTAAATTTACATTAGCTTATATATATATATATAAAATACAGGTAGGTACTTACACCCTAATCATTTATGAGTTTTGCCTCGTGTGAAGAAATATAAAATACAAATAATAAAGATGGGGAATGATAACAAACTAAAGTTTATTGGAGGTGTTATCTCAATAAATTAAATATGCAGTGATTTTACGATTATAGCAATCCCGATCCCACGATGTGTCGAGCGTTGATCCTTGCTGTTTCCGGAACAACCTTATAAGTCGTTCTTATTCACTCATCTCTACAGCCTATAATTATTTATTAAAAACACGGCGATACTCTATTTAGGGAACGTATTTTAGCTTTCGGCGCCTTGTTCTTGTAGTGTGGAGAATGAATAATTGTTTCCGCCTCCTAGAACGCGCGAGGCGAAGCCTACTTCAAGAACTTTACTTATTGTACATTGAATGAACAACCTTCTTGGTCCTACCTGCTGTCTCACCTGGTACTATTTAGTCACGCTTTTTTCCTCGCAACACCTGTCCTGTCGGTGTCAAATGAAAGTACCTACATTTTGTACACACAGGGTCAATATAAATAGACATTGTATTTTTATTTTGCTTGATCATGATTGCGTTTGTTTAAATTAGTGTAAGACAAATAATCTTAATATGTAAATGATTAATAAAACTACTTTCCTGCAGGTCAGTTTTGATTACATTTTTTATACCAGCGCGGTTTTGTGGTTTATTATTATTGCAAGCACTACAAAGACTACACTACTAAAGGAAAAAAAAAATTAGGATACAGTCTTTTTAAGGAAAAAGATGTGAGGGGTGTGTAGGAATCTACAGATCAGTGTCTCCAGAAGTGACGGACGTATGAATCTATACCCCATGCTGCGTTGTAAGACGATGGGTCAAGAGGGTAACTAGTTGTCTAGTTACCCTCTCGTTACCCTAGTTACCCTCTCGAAACACACCTATAAAAGGTGATATAAAGTAATGAACAATTATGAAACTAAAACTACGTTAAATATGTTATGTAGGTTAGGTTTATATGTTAGTTTTTTTCATTGTTTTTAAAACATCACTTTTTAAAGGGGAGTTATCGTGGAACCGTCGAAAGAGACCAGTTGGAAAGATCAAAGGATATCTCTAAACCAGCCTCTCCCGATCAGCTGGACGGTGCTAAGACCTGAACACACATCACCCGATGAACTCGGGTACCCCTGCTAAAATTCGTAGCGAACCACTTGAAAAATGAAAAAGTGTTGATTATTAAAAAAAAGTTGGCCTTTCTTAAGACCAGTGATTCGGTGTCTCGGGAGAGAGGTGTAGATTGCGTACATCGCTGAAGCGCTGCAATAACAAAGTAGCTTAACAAACTTAGTTTATGTTGTTCGATTATCAAGTTCAATATTCAGTATGTTGTATTTTCTTCAAAAAACTTTTTATAAATGATCGCTTTCTCCATTGGTACAGGTGTTTTTTTTAAATGTATAGATTATAACTTTTGAGATATTCTCAACTACCATACTAGGCTCATGTCCATATTATGGTAGTCCTACGTGATTTAGATTATAATGTAAGAACTAGGAAAATAAACAATATACATGTTATTATATAAACCATTTTAGAAATAAAATAAAGATTAAACTGAATGATGAGAATGAGGCGATGTGTGAATGTGGTGCGGTGCAGACCACCAAACGTGTGGTCAACGAATGCCCGCTACATTCATTCTCCGGCGGGATTGATGTGGTTCACATGGCGACGCCTGAGGCCCTAGAATGGATCGCAGACCTGGATGTCCCCCTCTGACCCCCCCCCAACCATACGAAAGAAGAAGAATGATGAGAATATATTTTAAATACAAATAAAAATAAAAATATTGAAAAGTAAGAAAATACATACTAAATTATACCAATTATTTTCTATCAAAAACGCAGGTTAATCATGATAGGCTATCCAGAAGAGTACAATACAGGTGATTCATGAAAGGTAAATGATAATATTTGGATAATTTATATAAGACCTTTTTGTGCAAAATCACCTAAAGGGCGCTGGAAAGGTACCTATCCAGAAGTGTATAATAGTGGAAGTGGAAGACGTCAAGTAATTTCATAACAGATGTCATGAACCTTGTCTGTCTTTCATGCTATTAAATGTATATTTTATTCCGGCTCTTACGACATTGCGTATGACTAACATTGTGTATAAAGTCGAATCTTTGACATATTTATGAGCTGTATATAAATATTACAATTACTGAGAAAAAATCGTCATTCAGAGCACACGTCAAGAACCCCGTCTAACCTTCATAGTAGGTATTTACAGTTTTGAGGACGTAACATATACCGTATGACTAATAATTATTCATAAAGTTAATTTCTTGAATTAACCCAGGAAGCGTATGGGGTAAAATGAATTCAAACGTCAACTGAAGAAACTGAAACTGAACCGTTTCTCTTGCTTTTGTGTCTACTTCCCTCAAACTATTCCATTGGATCATAACAATAATATTAGTGTTTTGATTCCTCTGCTTCCGTTCTGTAACTTATTATGCTTTATTTCACCGATAACTTCACCAAAGCAGGCTGCACAGGATTTATTTTATTTTTAGAGGCAGGACCAACTTACCAATGAACATGTCCCTTTGGGGAGAAAGAGAACATTATTAAATCACCTTTCTTCGGAGGTGGGCAATTTTCAGTTAAACTACAGTGACTTCAAGATTGCGATAAAAATTTTTTGGCTTTTAAATACTGCGCTTCAACTGATGTAATGTTATTAATTGTAAACTATGTTAAAGGAAACGAAGGTATAAAATAAGTAACTTGTCTTAGCGGATGACATAAAATCCGTACACGCCGCCCCGGGAACCATTTATTGGATAACAGACACCTCTGCCGTAGGTCACCCCAAGTGGTTCGCTACGTTTGGTGACTTAACAGGGGAGCCCGGGTTCATGGGGTGTGGTTTGTTTGGGTCTTTGCGACGGATGCGTCTGCCCATCAACTGCGTGGCAGCTTTGATGTAGAGAGATTGGTTGAGGGATACCTGTTAACCTCTCCAGCAGGACTCTGTCGTAACTTTGCCTTGCACCGCAGTGGGAGAGATAGATTTGTGCGACCGTCACTACTGGACATACTGCCCCCAGATACCAACCCGCCCCTCATACTATTTTCCTTCCAAAACTTCCTCTGCTTCCTTTCCTAAAAATACCCACCACACATCATTACCAAGGATGACACAGACCCCAAGGGGAATTATTTTCCTTAAGGCCTCCAGTGTAGAGCTAATGTAAAAAATTAAAGTGAAATAAATAATATATTTTTATGAAAATGTTCAATTTTAAAAAACTTGTGTCTTAATTCTGTGAAATCATCTGGGTATTTTGAACCCAAAAAAATCAAAAATCTGTGACATTGAAATTAGAAACTGACTATTCACCATCCGTATAATCCTTCTCCTTCCAACCAAGGTTCTTTGCATATATTATCTGTAGTCTACACTTCTTTACCAACAGACTGAAACAGGCCGCTTTGTCGCGCTTAGAAATAATGTCTTTTCAAAACGGAGGCCTTCGGGTTCATTGACTGGACGTAAAAAAATCTTCCAAATTAATTGGCCAAATAACCCTGACTCGTAATTCTAAAATAATAACTTAAAAGTTATTAAAGGGCAAATGGAAACGTTCAAACTTATTTTTAACTTTGTAGACTTTGATTTTACATTTAAAAAAAATTATGATAATATTATGTAAATTTATTGTAATACTCAAATAATTATTTAAATAAATTTATGTAGGTATATTTTTTTCGCAGTATTCATACCGCTTTACTCGCTTTTCAAAATAACTGATTTTTAACACAACCGTTAATTCAAAACAAAAACAAAAAACTTTTTTATTATATTTTTAACTGCTCTTTTTAATGGTCAGGACTAAAAAAAACATCCTTTATAGTCTGCTTATACAAGAAATAGTTACTATTAATGAATTATTTGTAAATTCTATAAGGTATGAATGAAGTTTCTAGAGTGGATGAAGCTCTCATTGTCGTCCTGGTGTAGGACCGCCATTCAGAATTGAAACTTTGTTTGAAATGGCTTTAGTGCGTTTAGTGATCAGATCTGAATAGCCAGGTACTCGCCCACCTTCCTTTTCCCCATCTCCTTCCCCTTGCCACAACCTTCAGTCTCACAACATACCCAAATTGGGGATGCCATAGTCTCATTGGCTCTAGACAGTTAGCAGCAGTTGGGACCCTAAAAAGTGAAAAAGTTTTTAAGTTCTGTAGATATGGAAGACATACTAAAATTTTAGGTAAAAGGTTTGAAAAAGTCTTCACTGATTTTCAAACTGCATACAGACATTTCGGTATATATTTCTTAGGATTTAAAATATAACATTTTGAGGATTTTTGCTATATTTTCCATGGGTTCTTCTTCTTTTGTTTTGTGTGAAAGGAATTGTTTACAATTGTAAATTATTGATATTTATTATACACGTAGTTCCGATGCTATATAACGATACAAGTGTGAAATATCTAAGGCACCATGAGCGAACACCCTATGGCCTATTCAGCCGTTTAAATGCTTCTGCGCACCGTTGGCCGGTCAAGTGGCCGCCGCCCGCCCAGCATTCGGAAAGCACTCGGTAGCATTCGGCTATCTCCGTAATCGACTAGTGACATCTTCCGAAATGCCCGAATACTACACAATCCGGATGGAACTTATTATTTTCAGCACATTTTTTGAGTGCTGAACCATAGTTTTTAATACTACGCGAATATATAGCTTAATTATTAATACATTATTTGTATTATTTGCACTATGGTGGGAGGCATACCAAAGGGTTTGTTTTGTGATATATGCCAAACCCGCAGTATAGAAAATGAATTCCGTGTGTACGAGGTTTGTTCAAAAGAAAAGGTGAATTTTCGAAAAGTATTTATTTATTCATCAATATACGTTTTCTCCCCTTCAAAGTAACCCCCCTCAGATATAAAAGCCAGTGATGCTAAAAAAATGTTATTTCTCTAGAGTTCACATCGTAATTTCCCTAGATTTCAGAATGAGTTTGTATAAGGTACTTAGTACCGAATTTCCCAAAAATATTTTTAAATTTCCTCAGAATATTTTAGCTAATGTAGTTTAATTTCCCACGATATTTCGTGCTTTTTCCCGTTTCACTACAAAAGTTCTTTCACTCCTAAATCTAGGGAAATTTCCTTAGACATCACATACCTGATGGGAGCGAAGATGGAAATATAATAGGTGATATCTCACAAAAGCGGCGCTATACAGATTGTATAATATTATTATCTCTTGGCCCAAAAAAACAGGGAATGCCATGGTCCCAATCGAACGTCGGACAGTCAGGAGCAGTTATCAATGGGGAAGGCATGACAGAGTTCCTAACAGTTTAAGTATCGGTTAAAAGCAAAATGTTTTATGAGGACGGTGGAAAACATGTTCATACAAATACAAAAACACGTGAACAACGTTTTTTCGATATATTCTGAATGACTATTGTTTTATAAGGTAATCGGCATGTTATCACATTTTTAACAGGATCATTTATCTCCGTGTGTATTCTCTTTACACTCCTTTCTTCGTGCAACTGCTTTACATGCTCAACAAACCATCTAAGCGTCCGACTATAATCTTAACCATTAAGATTGCTTCAGCCTTGCATTCTTTCCGAATCTCCACATTTTTAACATGGTCATACAAAGTTGGCGGTAATCTAGTTTTAATACATACTTATCTGGCGAGGTAGGTACCTACATATCCATAAACTAATAACTAACTAACCCAAATAATAATCTATCAATGGTATAGAAGCATTACAGATTTTTTTCTTGTGACCTAGAGATAGAGTACAGCCCTGGTTCTAATTAGTTTTTTCATACAGCATGCAGAGATACATCATATTTACATACTGGCAATTATTATGAAGCGAAATTGAATAAGTAATACTACCTCGAAAATTTTGTATTAAAAGGAGCAGATTAAAAAGCGGTCGATCTGTGAGAGGTATAATTAATTAGTTAATTAACTCCTTTACTAAATTGAGCTGATGATTAATTTTTTGAGTGAATGCTCAATTTTATGCACGAATGTATTGGGTCAATTAATTACCGAGTAATTAATTAAAGGTTAAGTCAAATGGAACATTTATATGATAACTTAAATCTAATTATGTAATTTCTAACATTTTTAGGTGAAGATAAAACGATATCATATTATACGAGAGATAAAGCGTTCAAGAAGTTCGTAAATGTTTTAAAATAGGTAAAGGCCTTATTGTTCTTATATATATCTGACATACTGGGTTTTTACATCGTTAACAAATCAATCATTCTTGAGTGATATAAAGTCATGAAAAGTGATTGAAAAAATCTAAGATAAATAGGTTATGTTAGGTAAGATTTATAGGACTTTTTTATCACTTTATTTGACTTTATCACTTTCTAAAAGTAAGTTGAATTGCTACTGTCTTGAGTTGTTTAATTTTTTAAGTAATTATTTTCTTAATATTAACCCCACATCATGTCATATTTTGGAAGGCTGTGTGGTGGTTTTTTTGTAAAGAAAATATCAAGGAAGTTTTGGGAAGATAAAAATTATGAGGGTTGGATAGAAATGAATATATCCCTCCCACTTCGGCGCACGGCGATGGGTCTAGAGACCAGTTGGAGAAGTCAAAGGGTCTCCCCAATCAAGCCATAGGTATTAATAATAATAAATTTATAAATTTTGTGGCACCATTAAAACGCTTTAAAACTCTTGAGAATAGTCCCAGCGGTATCTCCCAAACCCTACGTCATCTTTGAGGATTCTGTGCGGAGGGTCTAAGGCACCTGGTAACCCATAATGCAGGAGGGAGGATACATAAACATAACGTTTTTTCTTCTGCTTTCAACCTCACCATATTCCATACGAATGATATTTTTAAACTTCACTCCGTCTTCTGTAAAAAAGGAAAAATTGAATTTTCTCAGGAATGGGACATTTTAAATCTAAATCTTAAAAAGTTAAATCTATTCACGTAATGGGACATTTTAACCAACTATTAATACCTTTAAAAAGGGAACAGTTGAATCTATTCACATATTTAGATATTTTAACAAGCTTCAAATACCGATAAAAAGGGAACAGTAAAATCAATTCACGTAATGGGATATTTTAACAAACTATGAATACCGTTAAAAAGGGAACAAATAAATCTATTCACGTAATGGGATATTTTAATAAATTGTGAATCCCTTTGAAAAGGGAACAGTTGAATCTATTCACGTAATGGAATATTTTAACAAACTATGAATACCGTTAAAATGTGTGAAAGATTTAAAGTTTATTTTTCCGATTACGATTATCGTTTAAAAATATGTAATCATAATATTATATTTAATAATTATTGCAAATAACGCATATTACGAAATGGTTTCAACTGGTTACAACGTCATTATGACGTTTAAAACGATCATGTCTGATAAGATGGCTGTAACAAACGTCGTCCGACGTGACGTCAAATCCGCCATTAATGAATAAAAACGAACATATTGTTTTGGCGGCAAATCGAAAATGGGACATAATAGTAATTTTTTTCGAGAAATAAAAAACTGGTAAAATATATTTTTCCTTACGCCAGATAATTTTAGTTCCATCTGCGGATCCTACGCTTTGTCGTGAATTTTTATTTAATTTTTAAGTCGCTACGTGAAATTAAATATTCCCGCGTGATTCACGTTCAATGAACTTAGATTTTAGCTAATTTTTCAAAATGGGAACTGATTTTGTGAAATAAGACAAGCGATAAGTAAGTACCTACCTTAAATCAGAAAATGATTATTTATTTAAAAAAAATAATAATCCTTAATTTAAAATGTGTATTTCTTTTGTTGAAATTTTTGACACATTTTTAAAGTTAGCGGTGTTCACTAAAACGGTTAAATTATGATCGAATCTGAAAATTGACAATATTTATTTTATTTTATTTTTCATTTTTCCTTTTTTTTCATGTGTTCACTTAAAAGGTTAAATTATGATCGAATCTGATGAAAATTGACAATATTATAACTTAGATATGATTTGGTTAGACTAGTATTACAGTGATTAATTGGATTAATCTTGTAAAGTACACATCTGCCCTGATGATAGACTCTATAATGCTGTCCAAAACGTTGGCTAAAGAAGGGGGTAGGGCAAGACGGTATCATACCACAAATCTAAATCACCAAATATTTGTCGTTTTTAAAGGCTGTAATACTGAGGCAAACTGATTGTTATTATTACTGAGTATTATTATCTTAATGACTGTACAGTATAGATTAATGGCATAATATATTGTATATGTATATTGTTTCATCCTTTCCTTTTTTTCTTCTCTATGGCCCCTTTAAATAATAGTTTATTATGTTTTTTTAACAAACAAATATCAATGTGTATTATGGTCACCCTAGACGTTTACTACATTATACTGTAATGAATTGGCTTGAATTAGCTTAATTCGTAGAAACATTAATGTAACAATATTGTTCTCTCAATATAAAATCTTTGTATAATTTTTATTATTTTGTAAAATTATTAACCTCAATACAGACTTCTCCTAGTAAGGTTAAAAATTATAACGTTAAAAGATACAATGTAAAGAAACAATACACAATAGGATTGTTGTAAACGGAAGTGGCGCCATCTGTTATTTAGTTACTAGTTTTTATGAATACTTTCAGGTACAAACATTCTATACTTATATATTCGTGATTCTTCACTTTATGGTATGTTTTTTTCTCCGTAATAAACTTATCTATGACTATATACGATGCATGTAATTGGTTAATATTAACAAAGTAACATAACTAACAATCAGTGCAGTATATCCCACAGCGAGTCATGTTATTATTAATGCAGAAAGGAAGTAGTAACAGGTAGTGCAATAGTGTGGAGCAGGTTGGTTGTCCGCAGTAATTTAAGTAAAATAATTCGTACCACCGATTAGCCTAGTGTTTGCTTCTCGTTTAAACGTATTATTACAGATTTGATAGAGGACAGTGGTGAACGGCCGCTATAAAACATTTCATTAAGAATTTTAATTGGCATTTTCAAGGCGAGCGGGATAGCACACAATACACAGCGCAGATCACAAAACACAGCAAACAGCACTACAGCAAGTAGCGGGAACAGTGGGGGATCAATCACCCAACTTTGCACTAACAAACATTTCTTCCCAGCTCACAAATTAAACTGTGCATTTCTATGTAAATATTATCCGTGTCCGGGAACTGGTAGTACAAGCGGGAATCAGGAAATTTACACCACATAACGTTTTTGAGTTGAGCTTTCGTTTTTGTCTAATTCGAATCTACAGTTGGTGTTTAATATTGTTTTATGATTATTCCAAATCCCAGTTCCCACTCAAATAGCATTTTCCCTTGTTTTGGTTCCGTTTCTAAAAGTAAACTTACCTTGGAATAAAGAAGATTTGAAAAAAGAAGACCGATGCCGGTGTAAATTTTGTTCGAATATTGTTGCATATTATTTCGCTTCCCGTAACAATTAATCTCGTTAAAGTCCGTAAAATAGAGAAAATTATCAATCCTAAGTTAAATAATTTAGATAGTGTTGGGTGGTGATGGTTGTTATTAATTATAGGGTCCTTTTAAATTAAACACTGTTATTTTTGAGAGACAATGTGAATCACTTTATTATTCACATGTACACCATGAATATCCACTTTTTACAGGGTTTTAATGCACTAGACTAGATACAGGCCGGTTCCTGTAGTTCTTTAGGAAAGGTGAAACCTTTGATTGTTCTGGAGCAAGAGGTAGTTTTTAGGAAAGCCTAGTCTTTTGTATGAAAAAGTGTTCACCAACACATTAACACCTTCAAATTCAACAGGAAGCAATACAGGACACTGTTCTTACCGACCTTATATACACTGCGATCAAAATAATACAATGATAAATAGACTTTGTGTTGTTCAATTCAATTCAATTTGTTTATTAATTTCAAAAACATTATAAAAATTGTTAATTTCAATGTGTTTTTAAAATATTTTCATAATAAGAATTCTTAGATTAATATTAACAGTGTGTATATCAACTATATCAGTGATAATAGATCTTGCCTTTTAAAGGAAGCTTCATTGATGCAAAACATGTCAATATCCGAATTGATTCTGTTCAACAGCAAGATTGCTCTCCCCACAGGCATGACCATTAGCAAGTTAGTTCTGCAGGCCGGGAGATAAAATAGTCTATGTTGTCGGTGACGTAGATAACCATCGGGAACATAGAAATGAATGCTCTCCATGATGACCGAGTTTTCAAACCATCCACGAATCAGTCTAAAGAAATGTGTAGCAATGCGCACATATCTCCTGACCCGTAGATAGTTCATTCCGAGCATACCCAAAAGAAAGTCAGTGGGATAGAGCCACGGGTAGTAGCCATACTCCCTCATGTAGAGAAATCTCAAGAATTTCTTCTGAACTCTCTCCAACATGAGAGAATACTTTACCTGGTGTGGACTCCAAATCACCGACCCACTTTCAAGTCTACTCCTTACTAAGGAATTAAATAAAACTATAAGCACCCGGTTATCTCTAAAATTCAAAATTTAAAAAAAAAAGTGGAAATCTCTAACATTAACAGTGCTTACAAGACGTACATCTATGAACTGTAAGTGCCCATAGAATCTTCCAGAAACTAACATAACTCCAAAAGAAACAACCATCATCAACAGGTAAAGGCTTCCTTTTATCACTCCTAGTATTACTTTTGATAAATAAACACGATAGCTTGAACTATTTCCCAGTCAAAATACAGTCAATTTCGAGTACCTATCTTCGGTACATAGTCTTAAAATAATCTGTTGATAGTGGGTTAACATTTTTTTTTTTTTTTTTTTTTTATTAATATCAATAGCAAAATTTGTACATTATGTAGGTTTAAAGTATAATATAAGTATATTTTTTGTATTTTTTTCACAGTCCTCCTCACTAGGGTTTCCTGTTCTGAGGCGGCCTGTAGTTTTTCTTAAATTTTTGTATTTAGTTTTGAATTGTCTTTACATTGTCTTCATAATGTTTGTAAGTTGATTATTACTTTGATCTCTAAGCCATGTTTTGACTTTTGTTTTAAATATACTCATTTCGTTTATTTTTTTGGTTTCATTTGGTAGAGCATTGAACAATTTTATAGCATGGAATTTATTATTTCTCTGTCCAAAGGATGTGTTCAAACTGGGAGTAATCAGGATATTTTCGCTTTTTGCCCTGGTTGTGTATTTATGTTGGGCAGTGGAGTATTCGGATATGTTTTTTTTCAGTTTAAATAAAATATTTTTTGAATATAGTTTCTGTACATTGTAAACATTGAAGTTTTTGAATATTTCTTCTGTCGGAGTCCTAAGCGGAACTTTCAGTATAGTCTTTAATACTCCTTTTTGTGCTATATTGAGCCGCTCTGTGTGAGTGCTCAAGGCAGACCCCCATCCAGTTATTCCGTACTCTATTTGTGATTGACACAAAGCATAGTATACTTTTTTAATATCGTTTATATTGAGGATATTGCGAATGTTTCTAAAGAAGTATATGTACCTGGTTAGTTTTTTTGTAATTACATCTATATGTGAGTTCCAACGGAGATTATCATCAATTTCAATTCCAAGATATTTGATGCTTTTGGAGTGTGCTATAGTAGGACAGAGGCATGATAAGCCTTGATTTTTTTGATAAATTCCTTGGCATGAATGTAATTTGAGATTAAGGTCCTCTGACGGCTGCCCTCTGGCTGTTTTAGAAAATGTCAGATATTTTGTTTTATTGACATTAAGCGTCAGGGAGTTTCTTTTAAGCCAGTTTTGCAGGAGACCAAGTCCGTGTTCAGCTTCTTTGTAGGTATTTATCCAATCTTTTTCTTTAAATAAAATTACTGTGTCATCAGCAAAACTAATGATTTTTCCTCTTGTTTCTAGGTTACAGATATCATTAATGTATATTAAAAATAATATCGGACCTAGTACGCTTCCTTGTGGTACTCCATGGTTGATAAGAAGAGGTTTGCTTTTTCTCTTGTTAATTTGGACGCTCTGTGTACGCTCCGTCATATAGCTTTTTAGTAAGTTTAGTGTTGTACATGACATACCAATTTTTGAAAGTTTTGAAAAAAGTATTTTGTGATCTATTGTGTCAAAAGCCTTTTGTAAGTCTATGAAGATTGCCAAAGTTTTTTCTCCACTGTCTAAACTTTTAGTGATCATATCGGTAATTTTTTCTATGGCGTCACTAGTACTTAAGTTCTCTCTAAATCCATACTGAGTTTTTGATAATTTTTTATTGTCTTCTAAGTAGGATAAGAGTTGTTTTTTTAGTATTCTTTCCAATATTTTTGAAAATGCATTTAGTAGGCTTATTGGTCGGTAATTGTTTATGTCATTTTTACATCCTTGTTTAAATATTGGTATAACAATCGCTTTTTTGAGGGCTGTAGGGAATATGCTATTCGTTATAGACATGTTGACTAAGTATGTAAGTGGTTCGATAAGTTCTTTACAGAGATATTTTATATAAGACTGATATTATTTTTGGCAAGCGATCGCGTAAGACGTTTTTGCAAACTTGCCATAATATCTTTCCAAAAATCATTCGAGTAGATATTGCATTGGACAGAAGTGGAACTTAACACATTTTATCTTTATTCAATTACATGATTACATGAAATTTTGCAGGATAAACGAGTAACTATATTTAAACGATTTTAAGTAATAATATTTATAATAAATAGTAAAGAAATAAAATCTAATTAAAATAAAATTCTTTACTTCTTACTTCGTGGGTGTATTTTAATATTCATTTGTATTTTATGTTATTTCTTTACTACTTACTTCGTGGGTGTATTTTAATATTCATTTGTTTTTTATGCTATTTCTTTACTACTTATTTCATGGGTGTATTTTAATATTCATTTGTATTTGATGCTATTTCTTTACTACTTACTTCGTGGATATATTTTATTATATTTCTGTACTACTTACTTCATGGGTGTATTTTATTGTATTCATATATATGTTATGCTATTTCTTTACCACGAAGTAAGTAGTAAAGAAATAGCATCAAATACAAATGAATATTAAAATACAATAAAAATCATCCATGAAGTACCAAATTACATTCAAGGGTTAAATAAAGTATTTTTTAAAATTTAATGCAAATTTTTAGAAGCACTCCTTGTTCTTAGAAACCGACTTTATCTCCCGTTGTTCAAATAACAGTAAACTGTGTACAATAAAAAAGGAATGAAGTAGGTAGGTAAGTATACTGAAAAAACACCAATAAGCTAGTAAATCCCCTTCAATGAAAATAGTAATAGCGAGGTTGTACGACGTTCGCCAAATAATATAATTCGAATCACGTGGTCAACAATCCTGAAATATTCTAGATGTTTTAAAATAATAATTGGGTTTGTTTTTAAACATAAATCTGAAGTGATTTATATGTTTGTATGTTTGATAATGCTCATCAAGTTTAATTAAGTACAGAGAACAGAGTTAATGTCCTTGTTACGAACATACGCACAGTGTATTTCACTATTGCATGCAATCCCCAAAGACCCCGAGGTTTTATGAGTTTTTATATAAGGCTGAATAAATTTCCACATTTTTTTATTGCGGCATTAAAAAACTTATGTACGAAGTTGGTATTAATTAATTCTTCCGTGTATTAATTACATCTCAATATCTTATAAAATTGAGCTGTTCGAATTGAGAAATATTTAATACCACTTTATTGTTTTTACATAAGCATTTATTACCAGCACTTTTACATAAACTTTAAATTAAATATTACAAATATGTTCAAGTAATTCCAAAAGAAATGGCTCATACATGTATAGGATACCAACATATTATTAACTACTGTAAAATGGGGTGACTTTGTCATTTTTAAATTTTGAAACTAAATAATTTTTTTATAAAATCATATTTATTGCCTATGAAAACTATCGAAATATGTATAAAGAATATTATATAGGTACGCGTTTGGGGAATAAAAAAAACACGGTGATCAAAGTTTTTACGCCAATCTCAAACAGTTGTGTATTAATAAAGGCGAATTCGAATATTCATTTATCGATAGAGATTGTTAATTTTCAATATTAATTACATAAAATTATTATAATTGTTGAGAAATTCATAAAATGTATGAACATTTTTCTCTGTCCGGAAAAAGTAGCTTTACAATTCAACAATGTATATGTTTTAATGTAAATATAAACCAACTAATTTGACACTTATTTTTTAAGCGTAATTGTTTCCACGTTGCCTGAAAAAGATGATTAACGAGAATTATACAGGAATCCGCGATGATCGAAATCTTCCTTCGATTCAAAAGTCGCCCCATATTAGGGTTATCATGAACACTCCACCTTTTATTTAAGAGGGTATTGGTCGCCACAGACTTTGAGGATTTAAATTCAAAAAACAATAATTGAGTAGAATAAACGCAATTTAGGACGTCTGAAAGAAATTAGGGAAAGAGAATGATATGGTAATAATAATTCAAAAAATAATACTGCATCACCCACACACAGTTTTTTTCGTGTAGACAAATTTGTCAGTGTTATTTTCGAGCAAGAATGACTTACAAGATCTTGATCTATTTAAAGCTGCCTGTTTAAGTCAGATAAAAAGCAATGTCAGATATGTAATTAGTCACAACATAGTTACACTTACGACAGTCCCTGTTTCATTGAACTAACTTGCATTCAAATTAATTAACCAGTGACCTTTGGGCTACAATACCCGATACCCGGAAATTCGTCATTTCCTCGGAGAGCGTGACCCACTGGACATAACTTTGAGAATTTGATATGCGCCTGAAAAGTGTTTGTTACCTGTCAAGTGTCGTAATTTGGATTGCGACACTTTGCTGTTTGATGTTGCCCTTGTGCCTCGGGTCTCTAGTCTCGTTCCGGGCAGTTCAACGGCCAAAGCAATCGAAGGTGAACTGTCGCATTTATCACCAAAATATGTTGAGGCATGCTCTTCTTGCTTAATGTGACAAAAACTAACAAATTTCCGCTTGTGTTGGATTAACTTTATAGATAACCACTACCGCGATTGTTCTCGTGGGAGTAATGAAGAAGTAAGTGATGGTAAGTGTTTTTACACTTTGGTGGTAAACCATGTTTATTTATTTAAAGAAGTAAAATGTGTTAAAGAAATAATAAAACAGAACACTTGCGAAAGCTATCATTAATATTTGTTAATGAAATATATTTATTTAGCTCTTTTGCAACTAAATTCCATGCAATATTCACATATTTCCCTGAGTCCTAGCTTTGCCTACTAAACTTGCTACGAGCTTTGCCTGAGAGCTTTGACTACGAGTTATGGCAATGAACGAATGTTGGCTGTGTTGTGAACAATTTTCATCAATCGTTTAGTTTCCAGAAGATTAATTAATGTAAAGAAAATAAAATTATAAATTATATAAAGTATATCGATTCGAAACAAAGACAAGAAGTAATTCAAAACAAACTATAATAACAAGGATATAATTAATTGTAGTGGGTTACCCACCTCGCCGCGACCTGATATGGACTATTTAATTACTTTGTTCCGAATATATCGTATTCAATTCGTCAAATCAATGCCAGATACCGGATATTAAACAATCAATTATGTGGGTGACCATTCTAGAAATCATTCAGAACGTACCCATCGTACCTACCCTAATACTAAGCTCAGATAAATAATGGTGAACAGTGTACACCCTTAAATAACCCAATCAATTCGTCACTGAAAGATACCTACTAATCCAAAAGCTAACTTAACTTAATGCGTTATTTTAGTTAACTTTCCAAGAAAAAAATTGACTTATCCCTATTTTATTATGAGCATCTATCTAAGCAAAACGCATCATAATTGGTGTCGCGAAGCTGCGACTCCACTATATATTTTAGAGGTGGTGTGATATGCCACACGCCCAAAGGACCAGTCCCAAACTACTCCGAATGATAGGTTATGGGACGATTTATGCATCCGACAAACCCGATGGACAGTGCAATAATCAAAGGTATAAATCTGGGCTTCTGGAGCACAAGATAAGCCCAGATTGGAAAGCAGGAAAGATGGACTCACCCGTTGATGACTATCACACGTCTCCAGGAGTATTTGTTGATTTAACTTCACAAAATATACGTTTAATCGCCCTGTCTGATATTAATTATCACTCCGAACTCTGATAAGCAACTGACACCACTTGTCAGATTTTACATGTGTCGCAACAATATTTTTATCATGGTGACATTTTGGGATGGGTAAAAGGGTAGGTAGGACATTTGCAGGATTTTGTATTGACATTACACTTGTCCATTAAGCCTGTGGATGCATACCTAACAATCCCCTATATATTGCGCGAACATTCTCCCGGCGTTGAAAGTACCTTCCGAAATTTTAAGTACTTTCAAATAAAGTAAAGAATTAAATGTAAAACGAAGTAAGATGAAATATAAATATTCTTATCAATACGCTATTAAAATTACAAAGTTAAAACGAAAATTAAAAAAAATAATGAAATAATAATTATTGTGTAGGCAAAGGACACAATTTTACGACTGGTCGTTTAAAGTTCCCGGAAGGGGTCCTTACGCGTGCGACACGAACCACTCCGTCTTTACCAGGGAACACCTCCTCAACAACGCCCACCGGCCAATAAAGTGGAGGCGCATCCTCTTGATGCACCAATACTATGGTACCTACTAGAATGTTATTCGCGGGACTATTCCATTTTTTTCTCATCTGCAGAGAGTGAAGATACTCTATATGCCACTTCTTCCAATAAGATTGAACGAGGTGGTCCAAAAGCTCTTTCCTTTTCAGTAGACTAATGCGTTCATTAGTCAAATCATAAGCAGGTAGATGCTGAATCGGGGTAGACATCAGAAAATGAGCCGGAGTAAGAGCTTCTGGATAATGAGAACTGCTTAATAAACATAATGGCCGTGAATTAAGTACAGCCTCTATTTGTGTCAGAACTGTGAGAAGCTCTTCATAACATAAAAGTTGAGTACCCACAACCCTATACAGATGCGATTTAATGCATTTAATATTTGACTCCCATAATCCTCCAAAGTGAGGAGCGCGGGGTGGAATCGTCTTCCATTCAATTCTCCGAATGTTAAATTCATTGCGAAGAACTTCTTTTGTTGAATTTGCCTCTAAAAAATTATATAAGTCATCCAGACAATTCTTTGCGCCTATGAAATTTGTCGCATTGTCACTGTACATACACGAAACCGGTCCGCGTCTGGATAGAAAACGCTTAAATGCGTTTAAAAAATTGTCCGTGCTTAGATCTGATACCACTTCCATATGTATAGCCTTCGTTGTTAAACAAATAAATAGACATATATATGCCTTTTGACTTTTTACCCCACGACGCCTAGAAAGGGTTATATTTATTGGTCCGGCAAAATCTACCCCCGTATGTGTAAATGCCTTTGCTTCCTGAACTCTAGCTGTAGGTAAATTTGCCATTAGCGGTATAATATTAGAAGGTGCAGTTTTAAAACAGAAATTACAAGCATGTACTCTTTTGCGTATTAGATTTCTCCCCGATAAGATCCAATAACGCTGTCTAATTATTGACATAAGGAGATGTGCACCAGTATGACAATTCACACGATGGTGAAAGTCTATAATTATATCGACAATATGATCCTGTCTTGGCAGAAGTACTGGATGTTTGTTTTCAAAAGGTATATTCGCGTTTATTAATCTACCACCTATACGTAACAAGCCATTATGATCTAGGAACGGGTTTAGTTTTCGGATTGAAGGTGAGCATAATTTATCCCTCTGTATTAATTGTATATCGGCACTAAAATACCTATTCTGTAAAGCTTTTAATACATTCATTTCAGCAATGTTTAATTCCGTGGAATTTATAACTGTTGAGCGTGATAACTTTCGCATAAATCGTAAAATATATACCACAATTCTCAGCAGTTTTGGCCATGAGGAAATTTTTAAAGCGAGATTATATATCGGAGAATTTTCCTCTATTGACGTTATTGTAAATGTATGCGATTTTTTCAATTCCAAAGCATTCTCCTCCTCTCGTGAGGGGGAAAATCTTTCGACAGGCCACTCGGATACTGGGTTTGCAGCCCAGGGCGGACCGTGCCACCAAAGAGAATGATCGACCAGCTGAGCAGGCAGTAGTCCTCGTGATAAACAATCACTAGGATTGGTAACGCCATCTATGTGATAAAAATGTTTCGCGGGTAAATTTTCCTGAATTTCACTAACTCGATTAGCTACAAAAGTTTGCCACCGGTGAGGGGACGAGTGAATCCAAGAAAGTGCTATTTTTGAATCTGAAAAAGCAAATATATCGTTTATCGAAACGCGATTTCTATAAGTATCTATAATAGATCTAACGAGTCTAGATAAAATAAGCGCAGCGCATAATTCCAATCGAGCGAGCGACACTGTTTTCAGAGGGGCCACCTTGGATTTAGAACATATCAAATTCATTGTAGTGTTGCCACCCTTATCCGTGACATGAAGATATATTACACAACCGTATGCTTTCATACTCGCATCTGCGAAGGCGATAATATTTATCATGCAGTCCTCCTTTACTCCCAAATATCGAGGTAAATTTAAATTAGAAAGCATCGGTAATTCTTCCTTGAATTTGACATATCTATTAACAATACTTTGGGGTAGTTCCTCGTCCCATCCTACTTTCTCTAACCACAGCTCTTGTAAAAGTAATTTGGCATATAAAATTACCGGAGCAACCAAACCTAATACATCGAATAAACGAGCTATTGTGGAAAGAATTGATCTTTTACATATAGTTTTTTCCTCCGTCGGACATATCATAAATCGAAAACAATCAGATATCGGATCCCATTTTAATCCTAAAATGCTACATTTATCCGAAAAATCCATTGTCGCGCGGTGCGACTCTGGTAATTGGGCCAGTAAATGAGGAGAATTACTCGACCATTTGACTAATTCAAATCCTCCACACTTGAACATCGCCATTAAATCTGTAGCCAAAGTGATGCCTTCACTTATAGTATTTACAGAATATACAAAATCGTCCATATATAAATCATTAATTGCAACTTCCGCCGCTTTCGGATAACGATTTCTTTCATCGCTCGCTAGCTGCCGTATAGTTCGCATTGCTAGAAATGGTGAACAGTTCAAACCAAACGCGAGTGAATTAAATTGATAAACTCCAATTTGTTCATCTTCGTGAAATCTATAAAGAATTTTTTGATATTTACGATGGCTTTCCGTTACCATTATACGTAGATACATTTGCTTAACATCTGCGGTTAATGCTACAGCGAATAAGCGAAATTTAATTAAAAGTGTAAATAAATTAGATTGCAAATTTGGACCTGTATACAAAGTATCATTAAGTGACAACCCTGAACTGGTCTTTGTACTTGCATCTAATACAACACGAGTTTTAGTTGTTGATTTATCTTTACGAATTACTGCGTGATGAGGAATGAAATATCCCTCATCAATATTAGATGAAGACGGAACTTCAACCCTCATATATCCCTTTTCCAGATATTCAGAAACTACTTCATTATAACTGCAATGCAATTCTGGCGAAGTATTAAATTTCCGTTCTAAATATTCATATCGACGCTGCGCGACACGGCGCGAATCACCTAAATTATTAGGATCTATCTTAAACGGTAAAGATACAATATACCTTCCCGATTCATCCCGTTGGACTGACTCGAGGTACATTTTCTCACATTCTGCATCTTCAGCACTCATCAACGACTTAATAGGCATGTCTTCCATCGTCCAAAACTTGGATAACGCATTATATAAATCTACATTGGTTATGGGGCCGAACGTCCACGAAACCTCCGGCGTACACGTAGGTATTTCACCCATTACAATATACCCGAATACTGTCTGTATAGCCGGTGGTGCATTCGTATTATGTTTAGATAAAACCTTATTCCCCAGCAGAATATATGGAAATAACTGTGCACCTAATAAGATATCAACATCGGATGGAACGTTCCAGGATTCATCCGCTAAGTTTAAACCCACTAAATGCTCACATGACTTTGTGTCAACATGTTGTGTAGGAAGCTTATCAGTTATTTTATCGACAACTAATAGACTAATTTTATAAGTATCTTCTGAAACGCGGGATTTAATTTTTAACGCAACGTGTCCCAATATTGGTGTCTCTACTGAACCAACACTTTTAACTACTGAATTATTTAAAGGAATTATTTTAAGATTTAATTCATTACAAGTGTTTAAACTGATTAAATTTTGTTGCGAGGCGCAATCAATTAAACACCTTACGGTTACTTGATTATTTTTATTGTCATAAGCAAATAACTGCGCGGTTGACAGTAGTACATTCGTAGCTATATTACCCGCAGAAAAATTATTATGATGTTTATGATTACGCGCTATTAATGTAATGGCTTCGTTTTTCGATTGACTTTCAGTATTCACCGTGCTCTCAAAATGCAGAGCGGTGTGGTGTCGTTTTTTACAAATTCTACAATCCGATTTAGATGGACATTTCACAGTTTTATGTTTATCGCTTAAGCAGTTTACACATAAATTATTTAATTTCACAAACTGAAAGCGAGCATTTGGTCTTAATTCGTTAAATTGTTCACATTTAAACAATTCAACATGATCAGAATGATTACATTTCCGGCACCTGTTACGATTATTATTACTTGACTTCGGTTCGACCACAGCGAATGAATGCGTAACTTTGTTTTTATTATTAACAACTTTATTATCATTTTGCCCAGTTCGTTCTAGGATTTTGACATGCGACCGAATGTATTCTATTAAATCGGTATATGTAGGTATAGCTTTCTCCCGTATAGACATTTCGAAATTTTGCACCAACTGTATATCTAATTTTTTCAGTGCAATATGTAATATTATAAAATCGGTTAGGTCATCAATACCTAATTCCTTGAGTGCAGCTATGGAAGACGCAAACCGTTCAATAAAATTATTTAACTCATTTGGGTTACTAGGTGCCAATAATTTTAAATTCAAAATATTGTTCAGATAAAAGGTACCTAGCACGCGTTTGTCCTGATATTTCTTTTCGAGAGCTTCCCAAATTAAAAAATAATTTTTTTCGTTCGGAAGTATTCCCGCAAAAACTGATAACGCCTTTCCTTGGAGTTTCCCTATCAGATATTGCATCTTTTGCGACGTATTCAAATTTTCATTTGAGTGAATGTTTAATTTAAAAGCTTCATAAAATATCGACCAATTCTCTTGATTACCATCGAACGATGGCATCTCGATCGGTGGGAGCTTAATTAATGGTAAATTATTTAACTTCTGTCGATCACGTGATGAATCTTGCTTTGCTATAATGCTTTCGCGTATAGAAACTACAAAACAGTACTTA